>OX438929.1:5191562-5860000 GCA_949316025.1 Lapara coniferarum
GAGGCTTATATAAATTAATTCAAGGTAACATCTAATTTGTAATAAACATTAAAAGAGCAAATGTCGTAAAAAAACAATAGATAATACATACATACATACATATACACTCACGCCTGTTATCCCCGAAGGGGTAGGCAGAGGCGCAACTACTGCACCCACTTTTCACCATTATTCCGTCCCATGATGTGATAGGGGGCGAGCCTATTGCCATACCAGGCACAAATTCCAGACTCTGAGCTGATACTGAATAGAAAAACTCAATATCACTTTGCCCGACCCGGGGATCGAACCCGAGACCTCAGCTTTGCAGTCGTAGGTACTGTAATACAACTACGCCACCGAGGCAGTCAACAATAGATAAGGAAACATTCTAAGGCAGTCTTATAATTGTTCTTATTTTTTAAACTGGTAAAAGTAATAATAACAAAATACGTAACGGCTAAAATATAAAGTAAATAAAATGATGCATATTGGATTTCTCATTTTATGTAGAGCCTTATAAGAAATTTATCTTCCGAGCGTAAATAACGCTGCCATATTCCCACGACGCCTTTAAAGATTCAAAGCCACAACCAATGAAAGGGTTTTTTCAAATAGATATAAGTAAGTTATATTATACGCGCAGGTTTGCGTAACATAGAGCCAATATTACTTTAAAACACGCGTGAGTTGTTGACTGGCATCCGTTCCCAGACATATTATAGAAATAAACCCGTCGATAATAAAGGCATGAGTTACATTTGAATGCCAGTCAAATCATATTGAGACATAATGTGACATACAGATACTCTAAGTGGTATTCGTTTAAGAAAAACTGTCTGGGTAGGTACCAACGGATATATTGTTTGTTACTGATGAAGTAGGTGCTGTATAGTATAGACATTGGGCAGTCTCCTAGCGCTTGGCATCAAGAGAGCAATTTGCTCGAGTCATTAAACACACACACATACACACACACACTCACGCCTTTTATCCCCGAAGAAGTCGGCAAAGGTGCAACTAGTGCACCAAGTTTTCGCCGTGCATATTCCGTCCCATGATGTTATAGGGGGCGAGCCTATCGCCATATCGGGCACAAATTCCAGACTCCAGCCTGATACTGAATAGAAAAAGCCAATATCACTGCCCGACCAGGGGATTGAACCCAACATGACTAGCCGACCCGACTCAGCATTGCAATCGTACCGCAATACAACTACGCCAACGAGGCAGTCATTATTTAAAGGCACAAAAATAATGCAATATATTTTGAATGGTGATACATGCCAGGTATAGCGTGAGTACATAACTAGGTCACTTCCTAGCCTAGACCTCCTGACACCTCCCTAGTGACGCTATTGTTTGCAATGAGTATGTCTCGACTATGAAGTACCTACCCACAATGGCATAGCGAATCTACAGAGCTAAGACAAAAGACTCAGTTTGCAGTATTTTATTTATGATGAAAGTGTGAACATGATTATAGAGACAAAATAAAAATGTAATTTGTTCCTAGTGTCTACATTCATTTACTGTCATTCTGTCGTAGGTATCCATAGTTCGCTGCTAAAATAAACATTGTATTTTTCTTATTTACACTTAGATAAAACGAATAGTAAGCTGGATTCAATAAGATTTCAATTTATGTTAAGAGTAAGTGCAGTAAAAATAATTTATTACCAACTTATATTAGAAAATATAACGAATATAAAAAAAATCCGCAGCCATCAGGGCCTCGACTCGTAAAAGTTAATGACTTTTTCTCTGTGCCGATTAATAAAACTTGCAGATTTTTTTATAACAAGTTCTTTGTATCAATTTGAGAGATTTCGAGTAATTTTAAATTTCCTGTTATCGAATATAGGTAATTGGTACGACCGTACAAGCAAACGCGTGACATTGTGTGAACGACCTTGCGCGGACGATTACGTGCCGAGTGACGTGTACCGCGGTGACACACCCACCGTGCCGATCCACTTCGACCACCAAGCTCTTAGTAGAGTACGAAGCAAAATGCACCTAATGGTCCGGCATTAAAAATGAAAATTGGTATCTTGCAGCCACCAGCTGACTATAACTTGGTCACTTCTGTAATTTATTACACGAAGCAAACTATACTTTATGTTTCTGCAGCAAAGTTGTATTTTGTTTTGCTGTAACCAGGTTGGGTGAATAGTATTGAAATTCAATAACTGTCTCGTATCGGAAAACTTGCAGTAAATTATTGAATTTGAAATTGTTCATTTCAAAGCAAATAATTTTATACAATCTCTGGACATCTATTGTAAATATATTCTCCAATCTTAAGTATTTCGCTCGAGAAGACCTTCAATTCACTGTATTATATATTGCCCACTGCTGAGCACGGACTTCCTCTGCAACTGAGAGCGTTTAGGCCTTAGTCCACCACGCTGGCCTACTCATATATTTATTACATAATTTATTATGAGAAATCAACAAACTAACCTGTAATTTAATAAATCCAGTTAACGCCTAGATAGGCACAGTATTTCCCCAGCTGACCGTTCTAGGCATTGCATTTCACGTCTAACGCGACAGATATCGGGTAATATACGGCAGTAGTTAATCTAAAATTACGCGAGCAGACGCATTGCAAAATTATTTTAGTTCAGCGAGGGACACTTGAACGAATTCCTGCGCACGAGTCGATGAAGCATTAAGGTGACATTACGAAGTAATTACGTCAGTGCTAAGCATTTACGATAACAGATTTAACGCAAACTTGACCTTAATTGCCCTAATGGGGTCAGGTTGTGTTGCAATACCTGTGGACTTTGATAGGCACATGTTAGTCAGGTTTTTAACCTCTGTACCAAAATATACTTAATACATTCAATTAAATAATTTGCAGTGACATCTTTAATTTCAAATTAATCTCCACGGTGCCAAAAGTAGTTTTTGTTGCAATTAAACGACGAGACAACCATGCCGATCATAAGTCCTTAGATGTCTACAATATATAATATCTTTATAAGAGATTACAAGTCTGTTTATACTAGAGAATTTAAACCCATTTACTATTTTAAAGTATTCAATAGCATTTCATTTCAAAGAATATTAGCAAAAGTGCTATGAAACTTTAATTAGCACCCAGCAGGTATTCAAACAAATAGAACCAGAATTATTCTCAATGTTTATTTACTCCCAGTTCTAATTCGCAAAACTGAAATTTAAATGTTTGCCGGCCTGTGTTGGTAGTTGGTACTTGTTCTGTTTCCGAATCCTATGCAAATGAATGAATTTGATTTATGTTTGTTATCTATTGGACTGGATGTAAAACATCCACCGAGGCTACCCCACAGGCTCTACATTTTAGTTAACTATATCACAAATAATAATAATTTAATAATAATAGACAATTTCCTATATAAACAATATTCATATATTATTAGGAAATATTCTGGATACAGCTTCCATTTTTATAATAGTTTTTCATGCTGACTAAAATAATATCTTCAGAACCTAACCTACATGACTCCTCGGTCCGTACGCAAGATGTCTTACTATAATCGTTAACAATTTTTTTTTATTGGGATGTCATAAAATCCTAGCAATAGACTTTCGATTATCATTCCCCCAAAGTTAGCTTTCTATGTCTACGGTCATTCCCCTACATTTTTGTTTTCTATAAGCGTTAACGATTGTGTAAAGGCATCTTGTCTACGGCCCGTCTTTTTTTTCATGGGGAAAATCCTCTTCGATCCCAGGTCGTGCTTATGCAAGGTAGACGAGGTATATCGAATTTTACCGACTAAAAACTTCATGTTGATATCCATCAGCACATTAGAATTGCCCATCTAATATATAATTAATCATTAGATTATAATAATTAAAGACCATTAACACATTAATGATTCATGATTCTTTTAGCAGTGTTGATATTTGTGGGCAGTAGTCATCACTTACCATCAGGTGACCAACTTGTTAATTTACCCCTTCTACTATAAAAAGATGGTGACGTAAAGTAATTTTCGTTGTGTGTGTTTAAACAAGAAGTCACGACTTGCTACCACAACTACATGATTGATATTTAGGCACTGGCTACGTTTTTTAACGATGGTAATAAAGGAGAGTGCCTGATCGATAGTGTCTGAAGGACGATAGCCGTAATGGTACATTTATAATACACTAATGACGGTTTTTTTATTGCATTTAAATGTTGAGACGAGCATGCAGCTCACCTGATGGTAAATGATACTAACAGCTACAGATAGTAGCAATACCCTGCAAAACTTTAAATTATAAAGTATTGCGTGGTACTCCACTGCACTCATCACTATGGGGCATAATACGCTGCCAGCGTTGTGCGTGGTTGTGATCTATGTAAGGGAAGATGTTGGAACATTTTTGTTATCATGAGACTAACAAGCCTACGTTACAAAATGCTTAACGACAAGCACTTGCAACGCTGTAAAGAGTACCTATTTTCATATTGTGAATGAATGAATATGGATATCATTAGTTCTTTTTATTATGAACTGCTTATTTATTTTAATTATTTACGTAAAAAAACTGCTCAATTTGTTTAGTACTATTAAAAATACAGTATATGTTACGACCAGCGACCATTTAGCCTCAAGTCGCTGGTTACGACAGAATAAAATCACTTAACACACATACTTAACATGAACACCTACTCATAAAGCAGTTTATATGCATTAAATTAACAATGAGATTCATTCATTCGCATCGCCTATTTTCGAACATCTTTCGAAATAGTTCACGTGGCAACAAAAAAATCTCTATGTTCAAAGCAAAGTATTTATTGTCCCGTTTGTTTGTGTGCCATTCATGCTTGTTAAACGAAGTCGTATATGTAATAGCAGTTCAAATAACTACAAGCATATTCTTATTATCTACTAGCTTTTGCCCGCGGCTCTGCCCGCGTTAAAAAGTTTTTCCGGGATAAAAGTCCCGCTTTATGTTTTCCCGGGATAAAAAGTAGCCTATGTGTTAATCCAGGACATGATCTACCCGTGTGCCAAATTTCATCGAAATCCGTTCAGTAGTTTTTGCGTGAAAGAGGAACAAACATCCATACATCCAAACATCCAAACATCCATACATTCTTACAAACTTTCGCCTTTATAATATTAGTAGGAAGTGGGATTAATATTCTCAAGTATTTGATTTATCGTTTGTCATTAAATAATAATTTTATTATGATATTTAATCTAGTGTAGCCAATTTAAAACTTGTGCTGTTGTAGTTTAGACGACTGACCTACAATTGATGTTGTTAAGTATCATATAAAATATTGTTTGTTACGATAGCAAAATTACGATTATGTAATACCACTTTTCAGTTTTTTTTTCAATATTTTGGCCAATAGCAATAGTCTAAATATTGATAATCTAAATATAATTTTTTATCTGATTAAATATAACATATCATTATCAAACATAACACTTAACATAATAAAGATTACGACTTTTCTGCATAAAAATCACATGATGACGTGTTGGTTCGTCACATTGCAGATGATTTTGTAGACCGAAGTAGACATCATACGTGATACATGTATGCTCTAGTTAAGATTGAACAGGTGTTAAAAAACATAATACTATCATGATTTTAAACCATAAAATTCAAATTAACAAATAGTACTACTTCTATTTTCCTTATAACTTTGTACAACACTCATTTTGCTTTGTTAACAAACCACAATAAAAACTATATTACTAATGAATTATTTATCAGAGAAAGCGAGTTTGTGGCTGACAAAACTTATATTCGAAAAAACCACAAACGTAGGTATAGGTGTGGTTGTTCAAATGACCACTACTGAAAGTCGGAAACCAAAACCGCAAGTATACAATTTTGTGTTTAATTTCCTAGTTAGTTCGTTGCGCATTTCATGTCAAAGTCCATTTAGAAAATATTTATTCCATGCAGTTCCACTCGCTACGAGAGACTTTTTTATGTGCAATTAAAATGTTTTTAATTAAAAAGACTACAAATGCGTATCATTAGGCAAATTACAAGTGAATTTTGGCATAATTGTCTGTTATAGTACTTTTGTGGTAGGTATTTGAATTAATTATTTTCGGTTAAGTAATGCTAATGTACATATTGCAGTAATCAAATTCTCAGTAAGTACCTACATAATATGTATTTCTTTGAAATTTTTCTTCAAACACTCTATCTATCATGCAATGAATCCATAGAGTTTACAACTCGTAAGAAATTACACCAACAAAATGTCAAAACGATGAACATTTTAGATTATAAACAGAAAAGGGAGAGAAACATTATTATGTATTATATAAATTCTTCTTCTATTAAAAAGATGTCATGAAAGAAAACGTGGTGTCGTTAACTTACGCCAGAAAGCACCCCAGCTTTATATGATACAAAAGAACTTAGCATATATTACGCCTTGGCGTTTGAGATATTTCAGATAAACCCTGACTTATTCAAATTAGGTTCTTCAAATTTAAATGTCAGCACGTTCACTAACTTATACCATGCACGTGTATTAAATAATTAAGCCCGTGTTGTATCATCCACGGTCAAGTAAAGTTAACAGTCTTATTACTCTGGACTCTGGACGATTGCGCAGGGCCTTCGCGTCGCTGTGAATTCGCTTTCAATTCGCCAGTGTGATGAGAGCTTTTTTACCTGACCACGGATGCAACACTCCGACCTAACAGTTGTCTAACTTTACGGCTCTCGAAAGAGATTATAACGAATTAATAAACGAATAACTTTCGGGACATTCCCGATCCAAAACAAGAAGTAAAACAAGATTGTTTACAAACCCTTCAGTCATTTAATAAAATTCATAAGACAAGAATTGGATTGTTCCCGAGTTTATCGTGTCGCCTCTGTTATGTCGCCACAATCTAATCAATGTCGCCAAAATGTGTGGTTTTCATTAATTTGTGGCATGAAGTAACTAAATAGCCTAATTTAAAATAAATAATGATACTTGATTCAAATTTGTTTAATTTATGTTTATTAATCCTTTAGTTAAATGTCAAATCTACTGACTCATTTGTTATGAAAATTTTTCGTATTATAAGTCCCACGACGTCTCTTTTCCGATCGTATGCAGAAAAAATAGTCATGACGTCATAAGTCATTTCATTATCCGTAGTCTATGAAATGGCTTGTGAGTTATAACAGAACGACCGAATGATAGGTCGATAAATATATTTTATGAAAGAACAAACCCAATTTTCATGAATAACGTTATAGGTAAACAGCCGTATCGTGATGTCTTGTTCGTAATGAAGCATAATACGAGGAAATAATATTTTTAACTTAGTTACTGCGATCATCACACACAAGTAAATGTAGAACTTCCACGACACTCGGAGATTACCTCACGCCAATGATAAGACAATCTGATGTGTTTGGTTGAAAGAAAATTGTTTATATACTGAACAACCACGGTATTATTTACGTTAATGTACATAATGTGTCTGGCAATAATTGATTAATACGAGAACGTTATGAAATTGCAAACAATTTGACATTCCCGTCGTAGGGGTCATTGCTCATTCAATACCCCCCGTGTGTGCGAGCCACCCCAGTCCAACCTGCCACCCCTATTCTACCGAGCTGTAGGGGAGCAGTCTAGCATTTCAATAGATTTATCAAGGACTTGTACGTATACTTCGACGAATTCATATTTCTAATAATGAAATATTTTTATTTCAAATTCGTAAAAGCATATTTGAAAGATACATTTTTAATAATAACGAATTACTTGCTAAACCTTTGAATGGTATTTAACAGTGATTAGCATTAACTAACGATTGATTAACAGTCTGAGACCTTGTATACCTTCTTTGTGTTTTTTTCTTCCTTATTTTAGGAGCTTTGTTTAATATTTACAGCTATAAAACCAAAGTGTTATGGCATGCGAAGGTGATATTACCTATACCTTTAGTATAAATAAATATATCAGAAAACAAAAGTGAAGAAAAAATATTACCAATACATGGACATTGTACCTATATGCCATCGTAATGAACAATGTAAATAAATGTATAATATAATGCCCGGAAATAATGCTTTGTTTTTCATTAAAGATAAATAATTTTGAAATGTTTGTTTCGTCTTAAGAACACCTATAGTAATTTGCAGCTACAGTCAATTAAGGTTTAGTTCTATTGTAACGTACTCATAACACATATTATTAAAAAATTACAATAATTTTGGCGTATTTGGATAACAAGAAGACACAATTCATATTCCTGTTTCATTTGATTTTAATCAATGCTTACATCGTACATTGCAGACTAAGTAGAAGACCGAAATTGAATGAAATTATTAGATCATCATGTATAAAATGCCCGAAACCCACTGGGCTAATGTGAAAGGAGATATTCAAATTCTAGTGTACCTTGACTAGGCTGTTCTGGTGGTAGGTATACAATGCAATGCAATCAGCCCTGTATTATATACTGCCCACTGCTGAGCACAGGCCTCTTCTACTACTGAAAGGGGTTAGGCCTTAGTCCACCACGCTGGCCTAATGCGGGTTGGCAGACTTCACATACCTTCGAAACTCTTGTAAAGAACTTCTTAGGTATGCAGGTTTCCTCACGATGTTTTCCTTCACCGTTAAATCGAACGATAATTGATAAACAACACACACGTAACTTCGAAAAGTCAGAGGTGTGTGCCTTGGGCTTTGAACCTCCGGACGTTGTCTCGGCAGGCCGTTCCATTCCCAACTAGGCTATCGTCCACTTTATATATGGTTGTATACTTTGTGAATATAATATTAAATAGCTATGTAGATACTACTAGCTTTTACTGCTTGTTTTTTAAATAAAAGTTTTCTGATAGCTACTCCATCGTGTAAGAAATAAGCATTTTTTTCAGCCTGTTGAGAACATGGACATCAAATGTTTTTATAAGCCAGTCTCATATCACCTAGTAATGCCATTGGCATAATTGCTCAATTAAATTTCATGAAAGTCAAATCTTACTTAACTAATGTAAATAATTGCAAATCTCTGGTTAGTCAGTCCATGTAACATATTAATATACATACTCTCAGAAATATATGGTGCCCGAATAAATTATCGGCAACTTAAAACTTGATTTACGTAAAATTCTTTTTTAATGCATGTTTACAAAACGCCCAATACGAAATCTACCGGTAAAACTATATTGACATGCCGTCAAATTTTCGCTTTAACATACAAACACATAATATAAAGTCGATATTCCTTGTATCCCCTAAGTTTAACGATGCTAGATTTCCAATTAACCTTGTGTTTACAATGTATGCGTGTTTTCCACTACCACTCTGCTACTCGGAGGAATTACCCACTGTGATGTAACATGACTGACAAAATTCAAATTGGTTACTCATTTCATTTCCGTATTTTATTTAGCAATGAATTAACGCTTCGAGAAATATTCTGCCTTCAACGATGACATTGATTTCTTGTATTTTTATTGAAAATAAAAATATATTTGAAATATCTTGCGATGATAGGTGTAGAGTTGCACTAACAATAATTTAAAATTATTTAGTTATTAACAATTTATCACCACGTATATTAATTTACATTGCGCTTTTGCATTGGATTGCATTTCTATGCAACCAATAATATGATTATAATTAGTAGCACAGAATATGACAATGACGTCATAATGGTAAGAGTTAAATTCGTAATATGATGTCAATAATTTTACGTGTGTACTTCATTTTCCTATTTTGTAAATACAATAAATTTATTCGGGATTAAATAGCGTAGTTAACATAATCTGTAGGATGTAGGTAGGTGTTAATACAGTATATTGAATAATGCACTTTAAAAAAGTACTCGAAAATAAAATTCTTATTACCTAATGCTGAAAGTAATTCATGTTAATATATTCAACGTTGGTCTTCACTTAATGTTTCAAATACAAATATACAACTTGCATACGTAGCTGCGTTACTGAAAATCGTAATCATTTTCGGAACTACTGTTTGCCAACAGTGCCTAGAGAAAATTTTAAACGAAAAATTGTAACATCGCGGGAGAGCTCAAAGTAACTTTTGTTGACAAAACGCTGAAACGTGCACGTGAACTTTGACGTGCGGTGTAAAGTTCAAAACAAACATTAAAGGCGGCCGTTGGCCACTGCCACTGGCGCAGAGAAGACACTATTGATGGCCACACTAATCTGATTGGGATGCACATGTCACTACAATTCGAGCATAAACTTCCGCACTAGTGCAAACATGACCTAACCGAATTAAGCGGTCATCGATCTGTAACTGTCGATGTATGACTTAAGCCTGCACTTACCTTGTTAAGTCCTGGGTGTTTGAGCCGGTCGAGGCCGGAGACGCGGCTGGTGGCCTGTCCGTCGCCAGAGCCCCATATTCCGATGCGATCACGTTCCATTGCGTCGTGCGTACACTTCCCTCCGCTGGCGTATTGCGACTGCTTGCCGGTAGCTATCGCAGCGCTGCTTTTGTCTCGGTGCGAGGGGGGCGCCGGAGTCATCGCTGTCTCGCTCCTGGGAAAGCGGGAAAACTTTCAGCGATAACTGCCGTGTGAACCATACTGCGGTTGTGGCAACCCGATAACAGATGGCGCTCGGCCACTGACCCCTTTTATATTTTTTACTGATAGGCGCTATGAAGTGGTTTTATTTATGTAAATAAAAATGTAGAGCAAGTTGGAAAACATTTTTTTCGATAGTAATTCACGAGGCGTATACTACGTTTAATTATTATAAAAAAAATGTTAATGCCTTGATAGAGCATTCTTTTATAATTAATTTAAAGCCAAACTAAGTCTTCACACATATAAATCGATTATTCAAAGTAAATTAAAAAATTTCATATCTCGAAAATTACTGATAATAAATATTTACCAATATCTTTGTGAATAATAGGGCATCCTGTTTATAAACAATCGAGTATTTTTGTTATCAAATAACCGCATGTGGTGTGATGATAATTGCAAATGCCAATGACATTATTGTGAAAAATGTGGTAGCGCGAAGAGAATTATGACAGGGCCCGAATCTACGCAATATCAGATTTTTTGGGGCCCTTTTTATGAAAAAGTCAGAGAGAACTATGTTATTTTTTCGTGGTAGGTACCCATTTAGATGAAATCTGCCACCTATTATTAAATTCGTTTATATTCAAAAAAATTACGTGTATCTACGGCCACCCTAGCAGAGTATTCGTCACGTAATATGGCAGAAATTCCAATCTCGAACCCCAGATTTAATTCGGATAACCCAGCTTGGGTTATTTAATTTTAACCGAACTCACAGAATTTATTTTCCGTTTTCTCTTTTGTACATCCCATGGTTGTCTGTAAGAGATTGCCTTGTGCGATAAGACCGCCATTTGTACTTATTAACTTTTCTTTTTGTCCTATGTTTTATTTCTCTGGTGAACAATAAAGTATAAATAAATAAATAAATAAATATTTTTTAACCTGAGAATATAACCAATACTTCGCAGTTTACAGCCCTAGAATACATTCACTACCTGCTGAACTAACTTACCTTGTTAAATTTCGACTATGTAAAACCTATTAGAACCTAGATACAACGATTTCTGTGACAGAACAAACTAAGTACGTTCCCGGACCGCTTGTTTATAGTGCTTGCAGGTCTACCTATTGCGTATGGAAAATTTTCCATCAACCTTTTGGCGTGTGCATAACCATAACCGTGTTAATTAATTATTTAAATAATACAATAAAATCAAAAGGACAAAATACATCAAATTACATAATGTATCTAGAGATTCTAACACGGCAAAGTTTATCTGTAATTTTATAATCGAAAATAAACATAGCTATCTATGTAAATCGGTACATTCCATTCTCTGAATTGTTCCACTGATAAAACAAAACTTGATTAACTTTTTAACCGACTTCAAAAAAGGAGAAGGTTATCAATTCGACGGTATTTTGTTTTTGTGTGTATGTTACGCGATAACTCCGCCAATTGTGGACCGATTTCCAAAATTCTTTTTTTGTTCGAAAGGAGATACTTCTGAAATAGTCCCATAGCCACCAAGTTAGGATCTGATAATTGGATCCTGGAGAAATCGAGGGCAACCCTCAAATTTTATGGGCCCACATATCGTTTTTTTCGCAAATCTTATGAAGTAATTTATTCTTTAGTGTTTTCGCGTAAACAACATCACGCTTTTTACGTTTTCAGGGGTAGGCAGAGGCGTAGCACACCAGCGCGATAGTCATAACGCGTGCGCAATATAACTACGCCACCGAGGCGGTATATTTCTAACTAACACAAAAAATCAACAAATAAAAACTTTTTAACAAAAAATTAAACCGCCTTCAAAAACGACTTAAAAAACTAAAACCCAAAAAATAATTTAATGGTGAATAAATATACAATAGCATTACTTATATACTGGTAACAAATTTTGGAGTCAGTGCCTAATTAAAATTACTAGCTAAACTAGATAGATACATTAATAAATATGCGATAACAATGTTTAATTTTAAACAGGCACTGACTCCAAAATTGATTACCAGTAATATAAGTAATGCTATTGTATATTTATTCACTATTAAATTATTTTTTTGTTTTTAGTTTTTTTTTGTCGTTTTTGAAGGCGGTTTAATTTTTTATTAAAAAGTTTTAGTACATGTTTTACAGTATGTACCTACGTCTAATTTAAATTTAACTGACGCAACTTAATAGTAGTGACAAGCGGTATTATAACTATTATTTTAAGGAGTAGGAGGGATAAGGAGGCAAAGTAGCAACTAAACACTACCTACTAATATGCTGATAAATAACTATTGTGGTCACAATAGCTACTCTATCTAGAGCAAATTACTATATTGTTGACCCTAGTCTGCCTAGTGCCTACCCAGGGTACGGTATAGCAGGGCACTTCTTGCCTCCTCGCTGGCAGGGGCAACTCATATACGTATACACTGGCAGCTCATTTGCAACAACGCTTGCTGGAAAAAAAATACACGTTTAATCTTTTTTTGAAATGAGTTTGAATTCGATTTAAATTTCGAACTTGTCTGTCAGCATCAACTGACATTCAAAATAATCCGCGAACGGATTGAATGATGCAATTGGGTGTGGTATTTACAGATTTAAGTACATTGTTTACCAGTAGTAAATGTCTTAAAATAACACACATTCACGTCTGATTTAAGTACATTGTTTACCAGTAGTAAATTCCTAAAAGTAACATACATTCACGTCTTTTATCCCCGAAGGAGTAGGCAGAAGCGCAACTAATGCACCCACCTTTCGCTGAGCATATTCTCTCCCATGGTGTGATAGAAGGCGAGCCTATCGTCATATCGGGCACACATTCTAGACCCTGAGCAGATATTGAATAGAAAAGCCCAATATCATTGCCCGACCCGGGGGTCGAACCTGAGACCTCAGCATTGCAGTCCTACCGTAATACAACTACGCCACCGAGGCAGCCTAAAAATAATAACACTATAGTGATTTATCTCAACGCGTTGCGGTTCTTTGCAATATTACAAAAGTGTGTTTTTTTACTCAAGAAAATCTTACGTATGGTACGTTTTACGAATTACTTATGTAGGCGTCATAAAAGAATTGCCCATACAATAGCCTAAAGTTGTACCTTCTATATCGCATATTTAACCAAATCAACCGCCTACGGGTTAAATTCTTAGGTTCACGTATTGCCACGCGACTGCTACTGATATGATACGCTCACACGAACTAGGTGGTGATAACGTCATCTTAACATAACATGATCGACTCATGACAATCAGACATAGTTTAATTCCACAACAATATCATTTATAAAAGTAATATTTTATTTCTTGAAGAGACAAAAATACACTTGTTTTTTTCATAGTCAAAAGTAGAAAAGTGCGCAACAAAAAGAGTCAGTCCTTAATCCAAACGAAATCGTCTTATTTCGTAGTTCTAGTTATTTTTAGATAAAATTGGCACGAATGTGACTTTCAAAATAACGAAATAAAATAGTTTTGATAATGCATTTGCAACCAAACCTTCATTTAAAAACTACAAAACCACTGACACTGCATGAAACGACAGAATTTATTATTCCCAAGCTGGATGCAGCCCGTTTTTACCAATTCCGTCTGGAAATCGTTAGGGGAGGCCTGTGTTCAGCAGTACACTTAATGTGGCTGATGATGATGACGATGATTTCTAAATAGGGAACTATGTATGAAACTACCAACGTGGTGATAAAAATTTGTATTTCTTTGCTGTTGCATAATGTAATAAAATAATACGTAAAAACAAGCCTAACAAACTACTGTAATAAGTCGTTGAATAGAGTTCCCACTAAACTCTATATTTCGCTAGTTATCTGTACTAGATACGGTAATTAAGGCGTTTATATGATAAAATATATCCTCCAATATTTAACTTCATACTTGTAAATAATCATTATTATAAAGAATAAAATACTGACTGCACTATAAGTATTCTAGAACACTATTTCGATGAAAAATATCATACGATATGACAACAATCATGCGACACATATTATAGTTCATGCGAACAATGCTACGACTGTCTACAGCATAAACAAGGAAACAAGATAATTTTACCTACTTTTCCCGATGACGACAGCGGCTTTTATAGCTTGGATAACGGCTATAACACATAAAATATAATTAAAAATGCAACGATTGCAATCCTAATAGTTCGCATTTTCATTAAAAAACAAATAATAGGTTTAGAGTATAATCAATGCGGCAAGACATTAAATTCAAATTTTCAAATTTGTGACTAGGTACCATATTATACACTAGCTTTTGCCCGTGGCTCCGCCCGCTTGAATGAGTTTTTCCGGGATAAAAGTCCCGTTTTAAATTTTCCCGGGATGAAAAGTAGCCTATGTGTACATAAATTAAATTATATCCAGGATATTATCTATCCGTGTGCCAAATTTCATCGAAATCCGTTCAGTAGTTTTTGCGTGAAAGAGGAACAAACATCCATACATCCAGACATCCATACATTCTTACAAACTTTCGCCTTTATAATATTAGTAAGATAGTAAGATTTAAAAATGGAATATTAAAATAACGGCCCACAAAGTGAGAAAATTTATCAAATGCATGTTTTAAGTTACATTATTAATAATTGTCCCTTAACTTCTGTCGCAAACATGAAAAAAAAATCATCCGTTACGTTTCTTAACCTTTTTCAGTCCACAGACCCCTAGAAAATATTGCACAATTTCAAGGACCACTTAACAAAAAACACAGGAATAAGTTTCGCACAATTTATTTTAGTACTAAACATTTTTTAAAATAAATTATACTGTATTACGGTGAATGAAGGTTAGTGTTGCTTTTTATTTATTAATTCAAATGTCCATAGATAAGTTAGCGGACTCCCAGGGGCTCGCGGACCACAGGTTAAGGAACACTGCTTTAATAGGCAAATTCTATGCGTAGAACAAGGAGAAGTTCTAGCTATAGGTAAAATATTTCAGGCTGTATTTAAGGAAAATTAATTATTCTTACTGTCATGAGAACATTTACGTGCTTTATGTGCAGTCAGCCACATAAGTCGCTGAACAAATACAAAACTTCAAATCGCCTCTACACTTTCGTGTTCTTACCAATTTTTATTTTCTCTTCACAAAAAAAAATAAAGGCGAATAACTTTACTGCCCACAAAGAAAAAAAATTGTTCAATTAAACTTAACGCGTGGAAGTGATCTGAAATTTTGAATTTGTTCAGCTATTTATGTGGCTGACTGCTAAGGGATTGTACATTAATTTAATAGTTACAATACATAGCTAAAGCTATAGGGGCGATATTTTAATTTTAGAAAATACAGGTAATTGGTATTGTTTATTCAGAAAAGGGTGCCTACAAGTAATGTGATTTCAAATATTTGTATTATACAATCCATCTCTATGTTATATTGATAAAAATATCCTAAATCCTAGGTGAATCATCAAATAAAGCAAAATCCAGACTTTCTGATAATTTTGGTACATAAATAAAGAATTAGCTAACAGGTTTGTAAAAGTGTTTTATTATCCTTTAAAAGTAGAGTATACTTTTGCTACTAGCATCATATTACACTTGCTTATTTATACACTAGTTTTTGCTCTCGGCTTCACCCGCGTGAGGTGTTTTTCCGGGATGAAAATTCCTTTTTTTATTTTCCCGCGACAAAAATGTTAGTTTGTAGCCCATGTGTTAATCCACGACATGGCCTACACGTGCGCCAAATTTCATCGAAATCTGTTCAGTAATTTTGGAGCTGTGCAGTAACAAACAAACAGAAAGACAGACAGACAAAGAATTAAGAAATTTGCTGATTGTTTTCCATTAGGTACTCTTCCCTTAGTCATCCTCTTTTTTCTTTATCACATTTCTTTAAATGTACAGACACACCGGTTCTACTGCTTTATTTTATCTATCGATTATTAAATATAATTGTCAGAAAGTAAGTATACAATACACAAATAATGCGGAAACTTACCGTTTAGTTTTCCTAGAGCCGACACCCGCGCCATTCACTTGACGTCCCTCAATATGTCCATTTGACTTTATTTTGCGCGACAAGAATTCCATTTTAGAAAAAAATAAAAAGAGATCGAATTTATCACAGATTCAATATCAATAAAAGTAGTTTATAGGTATTCATTTAATTAACAAATTAATTTAAAGTTAATTTAAACACGAGCTAATTAAATCATTTCAAGAAAAGTGCTGTGGAATATTTCCTGCCAGTAACTTTTCTTACTCAGGCCCGTTCGGACTCTAGATGACAACTAAAGGTTGAATATCTTGTGGTCACGTTAATATTGCACTTATCTGAATCAATACAACAAGAACGTACCTAAAGTAATCACGCGGCGCAAAAATAAATAAACGGAACACGCGTGACGAGGGGAATTGATATATTTTTAATCATGGCATAGAATGACAAAACGAGCATGCCGTTCGCCTGATGGTAAGCGATACCCATAAACAGTAGAAACACCATCTAGCACCTTGAGTTACAAAGTTCTGTGTGCATTCCACTGCGCTCGTCATCCTGACAAATAAGATGTTAAGTCTCATTATGTCCTGTAGTTACACTAACTACAATGTCCTTCAAACCGAAACACAATAGTGCATGCACACTGCTACTTGGCAGTAGAAAATGATATGGAAGATTTATCTTTTTTTTGGTTTCGCGGAGAAAGTGCATTACCACTACCATCCGGCCTTCGTGGAGGGCGACCGAACGGTTATGTTGGGTTCACCGTGCCTTACGATCCGGCGTTGAGCCCCCCGGAGAGATGGGAAAAGTCGGGCGAGCGCCGGGCCGAGTCTCCTTCTCCATTTAAAACTCCGCGGTGGCCTTCTTCTGCGCATTAGGGACGGCTGCAGGCTTTCTCGGACGAAAAAGTGTCTAAGTTGTCGTCCGCAACAGCCCCTGCGCAGCGCCGCCTCGTGCGGCTCGTCTGCTGTTATTGGGAAGGAGGGCTCCGAAGCCCACGTGCACCGAAGAACGCTCTCAGCGTATACGGCAGCGTGAGGCCTACCTGCCACGCTGCCGTCCATCACGGGGGTCGCAACAAACTACTATTTCATATTATTTGAAACAAAGCTTATGTTTATCAGTGGACTTCATGTTATGAACAATGAAGATGATAATAATGCTGTTATTGCATCCCCAAATATCGTTTTATAAATAGACAAAGAAAGCTGTCACTTCTCAGGTACCTGCGTATAAATCGAGCCATATAAGCAAATAAAAGCAATATATTTCAAGCGACTGGTATAGCTAAAGCGATTCTATCTTCTTATTTTTGTATAGAAACTATTAGCATCTATATATTTTATTCAAAATGGATGTAGTTATTGCTTATAAATGGGCCACTTACGCTAAGGATATCTGGATTTGTTTATTTTTTTAGAGACTAAATCTATAATATGTATTTATATTATGCTCGTCTCGTCATTCAATTGTAGTGCAAAAATGGGTTGAGAAGCGTCGATAGCCTAGTTGGGAATGGAACGGTCTATCGAGACAATGTACGGAGGTTCAAACCCAAGGCACACACCTCTCACTTTTCGAAGTTATATGTGTATTGTTTATCAATTATAGTTCGCTTTAACGGTGAAGGAAAACATCGTGAGGAAACCTGCATACCTGAGAATTCTCTATAAGAATTTCGAGGGTATGTGAAGTCTGCCAACCCGCATGAGGCCAGCGTGGTGGTCTAAGGCCTGAACCCTCTCAGTAGTAGAGGAGGCTCGTGCTCAGCAGTGGGCAGTATATAATACAAGGCTAGTTGCATTGCATTGTAATGGGTGAAAAATAGCATTCACCATCAGGGTCAAGTGATTATATTGGAATGTAGACATAAAAGTTCTGAAACTAAACTCTTTGTTGTCTGAGAGTTCCGTGCCTCTCATGATTTCTTTTTTATGATACTCTTTTGTTCTGTCAAATATATTCGTTCCTATTGTAACCGTTCCTCTTTCTGAATATAACTAGCAATTATTACAAATCGTATTTTATTAATTACAACAGGTTATGGGCCCAGACTCATAAAGTAATAATAAAACAGTGATTCCGGTAATAATCAGAAAAGTTAGTTCGCGATTGATTTATTCCGTTACAAAGCAAATTTTTCAACAAAATGGCGATGTCTATGTCTCACGTACATATAGATAAATTGTTGGGAAGAGAAAATTACAATACATGGAAGTTTGCAGTGCAAACGTATTTGCAGCATGAAGACTTGTGGGAATGTATAGAACCTGCAGAAAATAGCTCCGCAATAAATCCGAAGACCGATCTTAAGGCGAAGTCGAAAATAATTTTGCTACTGGATCCAATAAACTACATCCATGTTCAAAATACAACGACGGCTAAAGAGGTATGGCAAAATTTACAAAATGCTTTTGAAGACTCAGGTTTGACTAGAAAAGTTGGGTTACTTCGAGACTTGGTGAATACAACTTTGGAGAGTTGTACAAGTATAGAAGAGTACGTGAATAAAATAGTGACCACCGCACACAAGTTACGGAATATTGGTTTTAGCGTAGACGACGAATGGCTAGGTACTCTAATGTTGGCGGGTTTGCCGGAAAAATACAAACCTATGATCATGGGGCTTGAGAGCTCGGGTGTCAAAATAAACACTGATTCTATCAAAACAAAGCTACTACAAGAAGTAAAAGATACTAACTTATCAGTTCTGCACACAAAGCACAATAAATATCAAGGTAAAAGTAAATATACCCCCAAGACTTCCAAAAGTACCAGATCGCCTGGTCCCCGTTGCTATAACTGTAATCAATATGGTCATTTTAGTAAATTTTGTAAACAAGAAAAGAGGAAGAGCAATGATGAGAAAGGTTTTGCGGCTGATTTTTCTGCAAATCATGATAAAATAAGCAAAACAACATGGATTGTGGACTCCGGTGCATCGCTGCACATGACAAATGTCTCTGATGGAATGTATAATATCCGGGCACCTCCGATACAAAGTATAACGGTAGACAATAATGCATCAATCACTGTACAGTATATGGGTAGTGTTGACTTGGATCTCGTGGGTAAAGATGGTAACATAAAGCATATACAGGTGAAAGACATTTTGTATGTTCCACAATTAAATACTAATTTGTTGTCTGTAAGTCAGCTGGTACAAAATGGTTGTCAGGTTATATTTAACAAAACTGGCTGTGATATATTCAGTAAACAAAAGAAATTAGTTGCTGCTGCCTAGCTTGAAAACAACATGTATAAATTGAATACATATAATGGTAATGCATTTGTTGCAAGCTCTGAAGAAAATAGTTTAAATATGTGGCATAGAAGAATGGGACATCTAAATTATAATGATGTTAAGAGATTGTCATTGTGTACTGAGGGGGTGAAATTAGTAGATAACAAAGACATAAATAAAAATTGTATTCCCTGTGTGAAAAGTAAGCAAACTAGATTGCCTTTCAGTAATGCTGGTTCAAGGGCAACAAAGGCACTGCAAATAGTGCACTCAGATTTGTGTGGACCTATGGAAGTTCCTTCCATGGGTGGAGCCAGGTATTGTATTACTTTTATTGATGATTTTTCAAGAAAGGTGAATGTTTATTTTCTGAGAAATAAAACAAATATATTAGAGGTTTTTAAAGTATACAAAACTGAAATGGAAAATCAGTTGGATTGTAAAATAAAAGTTCTCAGAACTGATAACGGGCTAGAATACATTAATAATGAAATGTCTAAATTTTTACCAGGCTATGGTATCAAGCATCAGACTACAGCACCGTATACACCGGAGCAGAATGGGCTGGCCGAACGAATGAATCGTACGCTAGTCGAGCGTGCCAAATGTATGCTGGAGGATGCTGGATTACCCAAAAAGTATTGGGCAGAAGCCGTGGAGACCGCGGCTTATGTAATTAACCGTTCGCCAACTCGCGTCCTTAACTATGTGACACCACTGGAGAAGTTGACAGGTTTGAAACCAAATATTTCTCATCTTAGAATTTTCGGCTGTAAAGCCATGGTGCACGTGCCGAAGGAGAAAAGGCTAAAGTGGGATTCGAAATCCACAGAAATGATGTTTCTTGGGTATTGTGAAAATACTAAAGGCTATAGATTAATTGATCCTTATACCCTGAGGGTTACTAAGAGCAGGAATGTTGTTTTCTTTGAAGATGGTCAGGAAGATCATAAAGTATTATTGCCTGAGTTTAACACTAATAGCTCGTTGCAGATACCTATGCCATTAGATGTGACTGCTGAAAATACAGAAAACGCACCGACTTCTGGCTTCCCCATGAACTCTGCCGAAGATGATTCTAATTCAATTTTTTGTGAAAGTTTTGAATCTGTTGATCATGATTCAACATATGAACCAAGCACAGATTGTTCATTAGATTCTCCTGAGAATGTTATAAATCTGAGGCCTAGGGCACGATGCTTAAGGTATAATAATGAAGTAGAGGAAACAAGATATGCAAGTTTGGCTTTGAATCAAGATCCATTGACAGTGGAGAAAGCTTTATCTAGCCCAGAATCCAATCAATGGAAAAAGGCCATGGAAGAAGAATTCAAATCATTAGAGAAAAATAATACGTGGGTGTTATGTGATTTACCACCTGGAAAGAGAGCGATATCGTGTAAGTGGGTTTTCAAAACAAAAATAAATGAGACTGGTGAAATAGCAAAGTATAAAGCCAGATTAGTAATTAAAGGTTGTTCCCAAAGAAAAGGATATGATTACAATGAGGTATACTCACCGGTAATTAGATATTCATCCCTGAGATACCTGCTATCACTTGCAGTGAAGTATAATTTGGATATAGATCAAATGGATGCCGTATCTGCCTTCCTACAGGGTGATATAGAAGAAAATATATACATGGTTTAACCTCCGAACTTCGAAGTAAACAATACACAGGTATGTTTGTTAAAAAAATCACTTTATGGACTGAAGCAAGCTAGCAGACAATGGAACCAGAAATTAGATAAAACATTAAAAGAAATTGGTCTGAAACAGTCACAGCTTGATCCCTGTATTTACTACACAAGAAGTATTATTTATTATTTATTTGAAGTATTGTCTTGGATTACATGTACAAAGAGATAGAAATAATGGAATTTTATGTGTAGATCAGAAAAAGTATATAGAGGATTTACTAAGTAAATATGGAATGTCAAATTGTAAAACTGTTAGAACACCAATTGATCCCAAAACAAAGTTCAGCAACGATGATGAGAATGGAGATTCAATTGTAGATACACATCCATATCAGGAACTTGTTGGGTCTCTTTTATATTTATCACAAGGTACACGACCTGACATATCCTATGTTGTAAATACACTCAGCAGATTTAATTCAAAGCCAAAGATGCAGCATTGGGTGGCGTTGAAAAGAATATTGCGTTATTTGAAGTTCACAAAGAATTACACATTAACCTACAAGAAAGATGATAACGGTATACATGGTTATTGCGACGCAGACTGGTGTAGCGACGAAATCCATCGAAGATCATGTACCGGCTATATTTTCATTCATCAAGGTGCCGCAATCACATGGAACTCACGCCGTCAACCAACTGTAGCGCTGTCTACGACCGAGGCAGAATACATGTCTCTTTCAAGCTGCACTCAAGAGGCAATGTGGCTTAAACACATGCAAGAACAATTTTGGCCACAATTAGTCAATGAACCTGTAACTATATTGTGTGATAATCAAAGTGCTATTAAACTTGCAGGTAGAGTCAACTATCACTCCAGGACCAAGCACATAGACATACGGCACCATTTTGTTCGTGATAAGGTGCATTTAAAGAAGATTGTTATCAAGTATGTCCAAACAAGTGAGATGGTCGCTGATGCACTGACCAAAGGCACTCCGCAGCTGAAGCTTGATTATTGTTCTTCAAAAATGGGATTATGTCTAAGGGAGGATATTGGAATGTAGACATAAAAGTTCTGAAACTAAACTCTTTGTTGTCTGAGAGTTCCGTGCCTCTCATGATTTCTTTTTTATGATACTCTTTTGTTCTGTCAAATATATTCGTTCCTATTGTAACCGTTCCTCTTTCTGAATATAACTAGCAATTATTACAAATCGTATTTTATTAATTACAACAGATTATCGATCTTTGTCGACCAGAAACATTTTTTATTTATACCAGAAGAAATACGGATGTATTTATACAGTTCGATAAGAAACTAGCTATTGCCTGCGGCTTGACCTGCACGAATGATTTTTCCTAGACAAAAGTCCCGCAATACATTTTACCGGACCGAGCTGTAAATCTAAACCATTCTCGAACCCACCCGAAGACACACAAAAATTTCATGAAAATCGGTCCAGCCGTTTAGGAGTTCAGTGATATACACACGTACATAAGAATTATATATATCGAACTGGCTCAGTTGTGATGTAGACAAATACATATATATCAAAACCGTAAATCTACCAAACACTTCCGGTAATTGCATATTAAGAGTTTTCTTTGACAAAGATTATAATTTTATCAGCACAAACATTGAAACTTTATCTTTAGAAATACTGAAAATATATCAAGGTTACGCACAAAGCTGAGCATCTTTCACGATCAAGTCACGATCGCATAGAACTTTTGCAAATGAAAAAGTAAGGTCGCATTTGAAATCGTAACATCGTGGTTAGTGTATGGGACGCAATCATGCTGGACACGACGTGTGCATGTATAGGTCAAACCTAGGGCTGCCATCATCTAAATTACCGAGTAAACACGGCAAAAAACCCGGACATTTGGGCGAAATATGGGTCTTTCCCCGGACACCTCTGAAAAAATATTTTGCCGTTCCTTTTTGAATGCAGGGAAATGCATGAATTTTTAACTAAGATTTATTTCAATTTGTCGCTCATCCATGAAAAAACTTTCCCTGACAACAAAAGTGTCCGGGTTTTGCCCGGACAATTTTTGAAACCCCTGCCGGACGGCCCCCGGACACCCTTCAAACTAGGACAAATCCGGGGAAATCCGGACGGATGGCAGCGCTAGTCACACCTAGATCACAGCAAGGGCATCACCGAGGTTTATTTTATCACACGATATAATAAATCTTGGTGATGTGATACCTAATTGCGTATCATCACGACTTAGTTTAATCGAAGTGTTGAATTCGTTATAATATTGGAATTGGCTTTCAATTTAGTTTTTTTTTTTTCTAGATAGTGGTCCATGTTGTCCATTAGGTATCGTATCTTACTAATATTATACATGCGAAAGTTTATGGAAATTTTAGACGTTTGTTAGAAGTAAACGCAAAAACAGCTGAACAGATTTAGATAAATTTTGGCACTCAGATAGACCACCTGGGACTAACATATAGACTAGTTTTTAATCCAAAAACACTTTTCCAGTACACAGAGAAAGTTTAGTCGTGGAATTTTTTAATAATATCTTTTTAATTTGTAATATTATCTTGGATATGATAATATGACCTAAAGGATTCAACCCATTATAAATGTCAGATAATGCAGATCAAAACAAATTTAATGAAACCTGAATTTTAATTCATTTTTAGATCAAAACCAAAAACTGCTATTACGATTAACGACTATCTGGATCCTCTTGGCTGTAATTCCAGAAGGCGATACTTTGAATAATACATTAATGTATTTTGCCTATAAAATTACAGAGTAAAATGATGATACTGCAGTTTATGATAAATACAGAGCATGAGCATCTCTCGAGTGTTTATATGATTATGCCTGGCTGCTAATTGCTCAGAAACTCGAGATAACCATATATGTAGGAAATTTACGTTGAAACACGTGAATTATAGAATAAGCGGGTGCACCTTCGTGGAGAAAATAATCGCAGAAGACTTATTTAGAGGAATAGACGTGAAGTAAAATATGATCATATGTAAATTCTCGCTTTGTTATCAAAGAGACAATAATAATAATATTATGACTGCCTCGGTGGCGTAGTTGTATTACGGTATGACTGCAATGCTGACATCTTGGGTTCGATTCCCGTTTCGGGCAGTTATATTCTGTTTTTTAAATTCAGTACCAGCCCGGAGTCTGGAATTTGTGCCCGATATGGCGATAGGCTCGCCCCCTATCACATCATGGGACAAAACACTCAGGCAAATGGTGGATGCCCTGGTTTCACCTCTGCCGACCCCTTCGGGAAAAAGGCATCATATGTGTGTCTATATTATTATTATATTGGATTTTAGATTTCGACTAAGTTAAATAAACGCTGTGTAAACAATCAAAAATATGTTCTAAAATTGTTAATGAATTACGAAAAATTTACAAATAGCTAATTTTTGAATGCACATATATAGATATTATGAATTTAGGATTTCAGCAATCAAACTCCATTACTATTAAGATTGCGAAAATAACGGTTTTTAAACTGGAACTGACGACGATTGATTTCACAATGCGCCAAACGAAATGACGCACATCATCCTGCGTTTTGCAAATGCAGTGTCGTTACCGGCTAT
Source organism: Lapara coniferarum (assembly GCA_949316025.1). Taxonomy (NCBI): domain Eukaryota; kingdom Metazoa; phylum Arthropoda; class Insecta; order Lepidoptera; family Sphingidae; genus Lapara; species Lapara coniferarum. The sequence continues at coordinate 5,216,498 of OX438929.1, forward strand.
GACAAAATACATCTCCAAGGCAATCATGCGCATATTGTGGCGAAAGTATGGAAACGCATATGGAAAGTCCAGGTATTGTGTGGTCAATGGTTTTAACTTTATATATACTGCATTCGCTTTAACGGTGAAGGAAAACATCGTTAGAAAATCTAGATAGCTAAGAATTCTCTCTAAAAATTTCGAAGGTATGTGAAGTCTGCCAACCCGCACTAGGCCAGTGTAGTGGACTAACGCCTGAACCCTCTCAGTAGAAAAGGCGACCCGAGCCTAGCAATGGGACAGTATATATTATAACAAAGAGCTGGTATTATAAAAATTCATACTGCGTGTAAAAAACCCTTATGAGGAAACTAGGTGATGCTCGCGGCTCCGCCCGCGTGAAGCAGTTTTGTAGCTTCCCATTAGTGAAATAATTTTCAAAATCGGTTCAGTAGTTCCCGAGATTAGCGCGTTCAACCAAAAAAATAAACTCTGCAGCTTTATAATATTAAGTACTAGCTTTTGCCCGTAGCTGCACCGGCGTTAATAAGTTTTTCCGAGCTAAGTGTACATAAAAATCTTCCTGTTGAATCACTCTATCTATTAAAAAAACCGCATCAAAATCTGATACGTAGTTTTACAGATCTAAGCATACATAGGGACATAGGGACAGACAGCGGGAAGCGACTTTGTTTTATACTATGTTAAGATAGATTATATGTAGGTACATGGGAATCAATCCAGCCACTATTTATTGCCAGCTAATTATTCATCCGCCTTTCATAGCTGGTGGCAGAAGCGCCATCTATCGCATTTACATGCATTTTTCAATAATATATACAATATTTCTCTATGCCTGCCCGCACACACACAATAATTTTGTCAATACGATATTGTCAATATTTTTTTGTTATATTGAAAAATACCGCAATACGCACCGCACACACATAATATTTTAACAATATGCATTTTATTGACAATACTATTGTGTGTGTGTGTGTGTGTGCGGGCACCCTATAGGTAATACAAATTTAATATTTTTTTTAATAGGCATGTTTTATTTTGGTATCAGGAGAGCAAACGAATAAGGAGGTAAGTCAAATGTGCCATAATGATAGGTATACACCGCCTAAGAACCTCCACAATAATAAAGGCATCACATACCTTTAAATGAAAATAAAATGAGGTTTCGGTATTTAAGGCTTTTTGCATACAGATACTGAGTAGGTACCATGCAATTATTCTACCTCCATGATATCTAGGTACCTACTTATTCTTTTAAAAAAATAATGTTGTGCAGAACTGTGCCACTCGTCACTTCCTCGCGGCGGATTTGGAGGCCACAGCATTACTCATTAGTCAATGTAACTTGTTTTTGTGTGCATTTAACAATGTAATCAAGTCTTTGGCTTTATTTGTAAGACTTGAAGACTTTAAGAAATATTATGTTTTAAGAATTCAAACATACTAAGTGTCTGTTTATTATCAATAATTTATTCCTTTAAAAAAGCCTTGCATTGTTCTTGTAGTATTCATTTATTCCTTTTAGCTATAGAAATTGTTGTCATCGCTTTTTATTGACGTTTATTCTAACAGCATAACAATGTTTTAGATGTTTTATCGGATACGTAAAAAAAGATCTAGATCAATTTTTTATTCAAAATTTTATCCATTAAAAAATATTTTTGTTAATGTAGAAAATATAATTGTTTATTCAAAATTTTATCCATTAAAAAATATTTTTGTTAATGTAGAAGATATATTTTTTAATGGAGAGATTATAATTTGACTGACCGCACATGCTTGCTTGATCAATATCAACAATATATACTATTTCAACATGAACTATTTAAAACACTTCTCATCAAGACGAGAGATGAATACACCCAGTTCAGTTCTAGTCTACTACTAATCACAGTTCCCTCAAGGCCGTACGTTTTTATTACCTTTACACATAGCTACCTAAGTAAAAAGTAATAAAAATTTAAATCACTATGATTTTAAAGGAGATGTCCGCTTTTTGTATGTGTACTGGCTCTCAAAATCTAACCAGGCTCAAACTTTATATTTTTAGACCCCTCCATTCATAATTAACTTTTTTTAAATGTTCATAATAAGTGCAGTTTTTGAGCAAAATAAAATTACATAAATATCAAAATCGGTGGTCTTTAGAATTAAACGATTTATGGTAAAAGGCTAGTTTTTAGGAGCTCTATCCAAATATGTATAAACTTCTTGGTTAGAATTTTAGGGCGGTTTTTGAACATGTCCTTTCGAATCGTGTCATTTCATTCCGTGTTGATTGTTGCCATTTACATCGGCGATACAGCCCTTTTAGTTTAAAGATAAATACTTTTAATAAAGCCTAATTAATTGTTTCGTCATCTTATTTTAGGCCAAGGTATTCTATGCGGTCAACTGGCTGCATTAAGGTTAAAAATTTTTTGGCCTTATATAAAAGGCAAAGAAGACGGGAAAATTATAGCGAAATAAAATAAGGAAATTTTATTTAGGTACTTTTTGAAGGTTTTTACCGATGTGGATATCTCAAGAACTTTTAAGTTCAATGAAGGTAATAATTATTAAGGTTTTATGTCGTCGTGGATCTTCTGAGATGAATCACTATTGGTACGTATCAGAAACCTACGATTCTTGATACTTCCATTGTCGTTTTATTCATTGACTAGCTTTTGCTCGCGGCTCCGCTCGCGGGAAAAAGTTTATCCGGGATAAATCCCGCTTTTTATTTTCCAGGAATAAAAAGTAGCCTATGTGTTAATGTAAGACATGATCTCTGCCCATGTGCTAAATTTAATCGAAATCCGTTCAGTACTTTCGGAAATGTGTGGTAAACAAACAATCTGAAAAACAGACAGAAAATAATTATAAATATCACTGATTTGTATTCCCTTACTCTTCTCTAGTCACCACCTTTCTTTTTTATCACATTTCTTTAAATGTACAGACACACAAGCAGCAGTATGCATGCACTGTTGTGTTTCGGTTTGAAGGGCATTGTACCTAGCCAGTGTAACTACAGGACATAATGAGACTTAACATCTTATGTCTCAGGATGACGAGCGCAGTGAAATGCCACACAGTACTTTGTAAATCAAGGTTTTGGATGGTATTTCTACTGTTTATGGGTGGTCGTATCGCTTACCATCAGGCGAACGGCATGCTCGTCTCGTCATTCAATACTATAAAAAAAAACACCGATTTATTGCTTTATTATTGACTTAGGAATAGACACGAACTCTATCTTAATATGCAAAACAATATAAGTTTAAAGTGTAAATTATACCTATTAGTTATTACAGGTTTATTCGAGACCATTTTCCTACTATCAATCATCACCCTACTTCAACCTAAATATATAGCTTAGATTTATGACCGCCAAGCTTGGTATCAACTCTCTCTTGTTTTTAGAACACCCTATCCCGAAGAAAATGAGTTACAGGAACCATAAAGTGTCGCCTAATACTCGAACTCACAACTTTTTGAGTTCCAACATAGAGTCACTACTATTCGTCCGCCATTAAATCAAAGCAATCTAATTATATTTACACTTAAGAAAAGACAAATTATACGAAGGTTTTGTAATTACATACATATACCAAACTCTTCGATATCCTGATTATATACCAAATTGTACAAATTTAAACATCAAATGACAAAAGCAACTATTTTGTCGTATGGCTAGTTTTTCCAAGGCGATAAAATTACTTCATCCGATTTTACCTGCTTTTACTTTCATTCAGGCACTGCGAGCTACGTATGTACGTAATTTAGAACGACAAAGTTTCGCAATGAAACACAAGTTTTCACTATCAAAATACACGTATTCCTTTTTGAAATGCCAGTCGCGACGTGTTCAACATTATCATGATAATACGACGAAAATATTTACACTATAGGAGATAATTGCTATTTAAATAATGAACCTGCCAAAACAAAATCTCAAAATAAAGTGCATCGTATCTATCGTATGTAAGTACCTGAGATATACGTTGCAATTTTACGTATATTATAATAATAAATCATCAAAAACTATTTACCTTTTTCCGTTCCGTCCTGGGTCAACATAGTTCCAACATTATTTTATAGAGCTAGTGTTGCCCAAATAAGGAATCGTAAACAGGACATTCATAAGGCGTAGAACTAATTCTTTTTTATTAACCCGTCAAACCCCGCTTATATATATAGATGCTACTTACTCGGACGCCGGCGTCCGTAGCGGGGCTTGACGAGTCAATTCGATTATCATGCAGCTTTGCAGGTACCTACGTAGAGTCCTACTTCTGCAACCGCTCTTTCCTCTCATCTAAGATCGGCTATGTGCTAACGATTCCTCTGATATTATGGATAGTAATGATCAATAACAATTAGGTGACGTAACGTGATTGTTTGGTAGCAGCGGCGGTCCTACGGTAGAGTGTGACATGCGGTCGCTCTGGGTGCTTGGCAGTAGAGGGCGTCAAAAAACTAAATGCGAAAAATTACCGAAAGCGCTGACTAAAGGGTGCCAACCATGGGCGTATATAAGGGCGGGTTTTGGGGATCCGGATCCACCTATGTAAAAGCTATATCTACGTCCGTGGTGCCAACAGACGATCTCGCTGTGCCTTGATTAAGGGCCAAGGCCGAGGCTGTTTGGTGATGATAAGAGTTACCATGGCGGAATTAAGACAGGTACAAAATTGACTTAAACAGGGTGCTTATCCCGTCACTTACTACGTTTAAGCCAAAGATGCCCCATGGTTTAACGATGTCATAGACAACAATGTTCTAACCAGAAACTCTAGAAATGTCGAGAATTTTCCCGGAAACCTTCGCACACAGTGTAGATACACGTACCTATACCTATTTGTTTATATAAACAAAACCGATACTTCCCAGAATGACATTGTTACCTACCCATTACATACGGTAATTTTTGATAACTGGAATATCGGCTGTCTACTTCCATTTTCAGGAATTTGGTCAGTGGCAATTTCTCTTACGTAATTAATAAATACTATGTATTTTAAATTCATCTAACTAGTAGAACAGTTACAAAGATCATTTATAGAGACGTTTGTCGAGTTACAAAAGTACTTAAAACTATAAATTTATTGCTATACTTATTTAGTGATAAATAATATTGAAATATTATTAGAGACAACTTTGAAATGATATCATTAAGATTAATGATTTCGATATTGCAATCTAAAGTCATCTTTAACACTGTATATAATCTTCAGTCTACATTAAATGAACAACTATTTGATTGAACAATGTGTAAGGAAACACTAAATAAACTTGAGAAAATATACGTTGGATATTAATTAGCTACTTACTTCCACCGGCGTTTGTCGTTTAGTTTGAGAGATGCTGAGTTTCCCATGACCGTCGTCTGCGCCTGCACTACCTACAAGCACTATTCTACGTAATATTTAAAAGTTAACACTAGGACGCGTGCAGCCCATTCGACTAACCGTAAGACTGTAGCGTCTACCACTTTAGCAGCGAGATTCGACGAGTGACCGTGACTTTCCCTCGCCAGTTATAGTTACAGACAAGTGCAGCTATAGATTTTCCTTGGATTTACACCATTGAAAAGTGAAACCTCTTGGCAATAGATTATTTCATAGGGAATCTGAAAATTAGTAGTTTATCCTCTTGGTACTAGATGGCGTTAAAGTTCAAATAAAATGTTTTTGAAATTATTTTTGGTACTTATCTATATTTGCATTGGTAGTTTAATGAATAAAAAAACAGTCATTGTTATATTGTAATTTACTCACTTTTAAAATTTTGCACCACTGTAAATCAACTGCCTCGGTGGCGTAGTTGTATTACAGTACGACTGCAAAGCTGAGGTCTCGGGTTCGATCCCCGGGTCGGGGAAAGTGATATTGAAATTTTCTATTCAGTATCAGCCCGGAGTCTGGAATTTGTGCCCGATATGGCGATAGGCTCGCCCCCTATCACATCATGGGACGGAATAATGGCGAAAAGTGGGTGCACTAGTTGCACCTCTGCCTACCCCTTCGGGGATAACAGGCGTATGTATGTGTGTGTGTGTGTGTGTGTATGTAAATTAACTCTATGTTAATTTATTTCGTAAATGTACAATGGCTCTATAATAATATGATATGGTTAAAGTTAAGTAAACGAACAAATGAGTAACACGATTGCAAATCAAACGCCGACTTCTATTTTTGTGGAGTCTGTATTATACCCACCCGTTAGTGCCTAGAGAACCACTTGACAGGTTTACCCGAAGTCGATGCTAGGTACTTTTTGCATGTTTCTCTGCAGTAGGCACATATTTCATTTAAAATTAACCGAATTGGTACATATGTACTACCTATTTTCCTAAATAGGTAGTACATATGTACCATACACCATCCTTGGTGTATGGTTAATAATGTAGCCGCATTGTCATGCTATTGAAGATTACAGGAATCAATCGAAGCGAGAGGAAAGGCAGTAGTAGTAGTAGTAGTAGTACCTAGTAGCTATACCTACTATAGGTAACCAAACATTGAAATGAGTAATCGGTTGAACGCAAAAAGTGATTCAGAGATAATACTTATAAATACCTACCCCACAGAAAATCAGCGTAATGCTCGTTTTCATAAATATTTACTTCCTGAAAGTTCCCACCTTATTTTATATTCTAACGATACTCAACTAGCACATAGGAGCATTTAGCACTTTTAATGACCATACTCTATGGTACTCTACATAACATAAAAAAAAGACGTGTGGCACTCGGACACTGCCGCGGTAAAGCTATTGCATAGTATTTTTTATCAACTTATGTAATTATAATTTTTTTTTTATTTTACTATTGTCCAAATTTCATTCGTGCCCTAACGCCGAAACTCTAAGCAGGCAATTTTAATATTTATAACCTCTTTGAACAGATATAAAAAAAAACTTTAAAAATTCAAACTTAGAATCACATCATCCCGCCACGGGGACATTCTCATCAACTGCGTGCGTTTGACATTTCGATAAGTTTCACTGACTGGAACAATTTTTAAATACACGGTAATTTCGACCTTTTATCGTTTAACATTCAGCTCATATCCTCTTACATGTTGTATTCTTACAAGACTGCGATATTAAATTTACTTATGGAATTTTACACTCTACGTGGTTGTGCTACGAGTTAAAAAAATATAATATGTCGGAGTGAGGGTGTCCGGTTATTTCTTCGTTACGGAATTTCTGGATTCGGTCTCCACGCTCAAGGCCCGCGATAGAAGCTATGCAATAGCTTAAAAATGAGGTTTAAGAATTTTCTTCTTTCACCTATCTTTTTCCCACTCTAATGTGATTTGCTTTAGTTTTTACTTCCGGCGGCCTGGCAAGGTCAATCTCTGGGAAAACCCAGATTCCAGGCAAATCATGTAAGAAAAACTTTTTTCGCGGAGAAAGTGACTACTACCGCTCAGCCTTCAAGGGGGGGGGGGGGTGACTGAGCGGTAACTCCGCGATGGCCATCTTCGGCGCATTTGGGACGGCTGCGGGCTTCCTCCGACTCACGTCTAAGTTATAGTCCGCAACCGCCTCTACGCGTAGCGCTTGTGCGGTCCGTCTCCTCGGCCGTCTCCGGGCTTAGAAGCCCCCACACACCGAGGATGCCCTGGGTGTCACCGGCAGCGTGACGCCTATCTGCCACGTTGCCGTCCATCACGGGGGTCACAAAAGTTGGCTAAACCAACAAATAGGTGGACAGCCCCTTCCGCCCGCCCGTGACCCCCGGTGGCCCCTATTAGTCACCTTTTAAGATAGGCAGGGGATACCGTGGTGGAATTCTCCAAACGCCCCCAATCCACAGGGTGGATTTCATCTGACCTGGAATACGAACCCAGGACCTCCGGGTCTATAACAAATACACCTATGGTGCAACAAGATTAAAAATACAATAAGGATTTTAAATTAATTAGGTATCTTGTTGTCGTCGAAAATTATTTATTTAATTATATTATCTTATAATTATTTGGTGAAATAAAAAATTCAAACATTTGATTTGATTATTGCCATTTAATAAGCAGTGACAAAACGATTTGCTAATAATTTTTTACTTTGAAGTTTGACCAGGGTTCCCAACTTAGGGCTTTTAGCCCTAAATTTAGGGCTGAAATAGGTGTAGTGGGCTTTTTTCAGGGCCCAAAAAAATTTAGGGCCACAAAAATATTTCACATATTACTGTTTGACTGACCAAAAAATAAAACAAAAAAGGCAAAACGTTCAAGTTCTTACACAAATTATAATGCCAAATGCACACTGCTGCCGAACCTGCACGAGTCATCACGAATCCGAGTGTATGAATCTGGCATAATACTCTGTGGGCACGCCATCAATTAGAGCATTTAGCTAACCGAAGTCAAAGACACTGTATCTTACGGTGGCATGAACAACACGATTTGTTTACAATCATTAACAATGTAGTTAAACTAAGTTCTGTTTTATTACCTTAAAAAAACAGGTGACTTATTCAAATAATATTGTTCGATAGTTATACACACTACACCGTACAAATTATATTATCATTGACAGTACAGGGCTTTTTTTTGGGTTTTTGATTTATGGATTTAGGGCTATTTGGGGATTTTTCATATTGACTTTAGGGCTATTTGTTTTAGGAGTTGGCAACCCTGAGTTTGACCGTTGACGTATATTTTTTAAGGTTATGTTGTGTGTGGCACGTAAACATATGATTACTTTAAAATAAATTCAGTTGTACTATTCATTATATGTAAAATTTATTAAAATGAAAAAAGAAGGTACTTAATCTTGATTTTCTGTTGTATTAAATATATATAATTTAATTTGTTGTGGTTATAGATTGACACACCATTACATTTTACAGAAGTCCAAAATATTTTTCTTAAAATCCTGAAAGAGGAAGAAGATGTATCTGCAGGTGTGGCTGCTATAAAAACCCTATTAACTGTAATAGAAAATTATAAAGGTGCGTATTAAGATTTTCATTTAAAATGTCTACCTACATTGCACAATGTAAAGAATTTCTTACAGCATTGATAAACCTGAGTATTTAAATTTATTACAGAGGTGATGTATTTTTTTTTTGTTAGTAAAATATACCTTTAATTTTACGTCATTCCAATTATGGAATAAATAGGACTAATATTATATAATATTAGTTTTTTCCCTATCCTATTATATATTACCACATTAACACTTTTCTGTCAACATTAAGATTAGATTTATTAGTATTGTACAGAAATTTCTTTGCTGTTGCATTTGTTGTCAGTGAGATTATGAGACGCCTAATTAAAAAACTACATCATAGAATAAGTCTTTTATCTATTACATTTTATGTTGCTAGTGAACAAAGGCATTAAACAGTATAGTTATAGACCTGACCAAATTTTTTTATCCATTTTTTTTTCTCATCTATTTTATTTTTATTTTATTTTATTAAGGAAAAACAAATGGTTGTACATTCGATAGACTAAATAAGGATATACATAAAATTGTATAACTATACAACCTACTACATTCTTCATGGAATATAAACTAAGTATAATTTTCAGGTACGAGCGAATAATTTACAGTACAAAGAAAAAAAAATTTTTTTTTTTTTGTTGTGGTGACATATCAAACTACAAATAATATCTACTCATCAAAATCTAACAGTATTATGAACACGTTTTTTCGAAACTCATACTGTGATGAGGAAAACAAATCTAGTTCCGAAAAGAGTTCATTATACGTTTTGACAAGGCGACAAAGAGGTGCACAGAGCCCTGCATTTGTGCGACACATGTTAACTCCAAAGACAGGCCTTCTGCAAACCTCACGTCTTAAAACAGTTCTTGGAACAATATAATAAAGGTCATTTGTTAAACTTACACAGTCAAACTTCTATTCTCTTCTATTCTCTCTTCTAATTATTTATTGCAATTTGTCTAGGTGGCATTCGGCAACATTTATATAGTCTAATATTTTTTTTTCTTCCTAACTGGCTCTGTCCTTTAGAACAATTTTGGCAATATCAAGTGAGGTGGATACACATACAGAAGAAATAAAAAGAAAACTATGCCAGATGACCAGACGAAACAACAATGTGAAACAACAACACTAGACGTTTAACAACACATATATCCAAAAGTTATTACCAATTGGTAACAAGTTGTTGTCTTATCTGTCACGTCTGTGTGACAAAACATTTAATTATGCTTAAAGTTTGTAAAGTATACAATATATTGGAAGGAAATATCCCAATTTGCGCATTACGATCATCTCAAAGTTTGTTCTAATGCACTTTACATAGGTGTTTTGCTATTTCAAGGTAAACTATGTTACTGACGAACAGCCAAAAAATTGTTGTATAAGAATTTTTCCCGTGTCCGCTTTAATAATCTTTGAACTCCTTGCTTGTGAAACATCAGACCCAGTGCTGTAACCCGCCTTTATCAGACTGTTGCAATATTCTATGACTGTGTCCATACATCACCTAAAACTTGATCCTGGTCTAGTTATTTCTGCAGCCCCATAGGGTCTGCCCTGTAGCTGGGCACTGCTGGCACAGTCCTATTTATAGCACTGATCAGACCCAAGCAATATTTGTATAAGAAGTTATTTACTTAACACCTTACAGTGGCTACAGTGAGAGAGTTAGACTTGAACCTGCAGCTTGCAGTGGATGCGATGCGCCACTGTGACCAGCCCGTCACAGCTATATCATCTGGATGTGAACTATTCATGAGGTTCATCACATTCGCTAGGCTTGATGTTAAGGTGGGCTTCTTATATCAGTTACTTAAGTATGATTTTGGTGTTGAAATATTTTATAAAATGTTCCTTTGAATTGTATAACAGTAAATGTGTTGTATTTCTTTTTCTTTCTTAAACTAATTCATTTATCACTGGAGGTATACATTAGTCAAAGTACGAAATAAAATATTGATAAAATATACTTGATATAATATTTTGATAATAATACACACACACAAACACACTCACGCCTGTTATCCCTGAAGGGGTAGGCCGAGGCGCAACTAGTGCACCCACTTTTCGCCGTTATTCCATTCCATGATGTGATAGGGGGCGAGCCTATCGCCATTATGTGTATGATTTGCCACTATAATAATATGTGTATGATTTCTAATATAATTATGTGAATAATGCTAGACTGAGATTACCATTTTATACAAAACAGTTGATACAATTGTATTTACAACTATTAATGAGTTTCATAAGGTTTTTTTAAGATGAGAATGTCTTAAAGAAATTTGTTGAAGTTATATATAGTATTGCAATGTTTTGTAATATAATAATTATATATCATTTGCATATTGTTGCAGTCATTCGAGGAATGTGAACAAATAATGTTGCAACGTGGGCACATATTCTTGGACACGCTGCTCGAAGCAAGAGGGAAGGTCACTAAGCAAGCAATCACTTTTATTACAGATGGATGTGTAAGTAATATTAGCTCCCATTTGATTTTATTCACATATTTGTTACAATGCTTTTTTTGCTTGTATGTGTGTGTGCGGAGAACGTGGTAAAAAAACACGACACCGTTTCGTTTTATGGGAATTGGTTCAGAGACATAACACATTGGTCGCTTGATCAATCACAAACATCAAAATGAAACCACATTGACTTACAAGTGGCGTTTTTGAAGACATTCTTAGCACAGTAACTTGTACATATCACACACATGTCTACATAATAAAGTTATTATTATTTGATCAATAATAAAAAATGAAAAGCTTTTGAATACATTCTGCAGTTTCAACTGATGCTGCCAAAATTCCAGTCCCATTTGCTTAAAACTATTGTAAGATTTAAATCAATATGATGAATATACCAGCAGTTAATGGTGAAATAGTAGCAACAAGGCGAACTGATCACCCGTCTGTGCAACTGCTTACGTCTCCACAAAACATACATAACATACATACCAGCATAACAATGAAGTAAATGTTATTAATTTTTTATAACCTACAGAAAATTCTGACTCATTCCCGATCTCGCGTAGTTCTGCAAGCCATGTTAGAAGCTGCAAAGGCGAACAAACGGTTTCAAGTGTTCGTCACCGTCTCTGCTCCTGACAATACTGGGTATGCTAGAATAATATTTTATTTATTACTTAATGTTTTAGGAATTAATGCACCTAACCTATAAAACCCGCAATAGGTTACTGTGATTCTCTTAAGAAGAGTGCCTTAACTTTTTAAATTGTGTTTTTTTATGTATAGTCAGCCACATAAGTAGCTGAACAAATTCAAACTACAAATCGTCTCTACACTTTTGTGTTCTAATCAATTGTAGTTTTCTCTTCACAAAAATAAAATAAAAGGGATTAACTTTACTTCACACAGAGAAAAAAACATTTCAAATAAACTTAGCGCCCAAAGTTTAATTGAAATTTTGAATTTGTTAAGTCATTTGTGTGGCTGACTGTACGTCCTTCAGATTGATTAATTAATCTGCATTGTTAGCACCAATCCTATCCCAATCAAATTAAGGGTGGGTTTTTAGTAAAAGAAACTGTGGATTATCGAAGGTTTGGATTGTAGCATATCCTAGACCCTAAGCCAGCCCTTAACAATGTCACAGACCTACTGCCACAATACAATTTATAGTCAAATAATAATTATGCCTAGTAGCAATTAATATATAATGATTGCCTCGATGGCGTAGTTGTACTATGGTACGACTGCAAAGCTGAGGTCTCGGGTTCGAGTCCCGGGTCGGGCAACGTGATATTGAGTTTTTCTATTCAGTATCAGCTCGGAGTCTGGAATTTGTGCCCGATATGGCGATAGGCTCGCCCCCTATCACATCATGGGACGGAATAACGGCGAAAAGTGGGTGCACTAGTTGCGCCTCTGCCTACCCCTTCGGGGATAACAGGCATGAGTGTGTGTGTGTGTGTGTGTGCAATTAATATATCTACTATAATGATTTCAGTGAAATAATGCACAAACAGCTGGTTGAAGCTGGCATCGACGCCACGCTCATTCTCGACTCAGCCGTAGGATACATTATGGAACAGATTGATATAGTCATGATTGGTGCCGAGGGAGTCACTGAAAGCGGCGGAATTATTAATAAGGTAATAAATACAGTACTTAATATTCTTACACCTTAGTTTCATCGATCAGTCAACCCGCTGTAGTGAACAGTCCCATGAAAATTCTACTAAAACAATCTGGTGCGCGACCTGGAAACTCAGGATCCTACAGTCCACAGTCTGCAATATTGTCCGCCATTTTCAATAAACGATCGCAATTGCGTGTTTCGTTCCATCGCGGAAATGGCCAATCAGAACAAAGTATTTTTGACATGTTTCAATCAATTAATCTGTGGCCATTCACTGCTGAACATAGGCCTCCAAGGTGAGTGTCCACCATCCCGGTCTTGAGCAGTCCGCATCCACCTACTCGCTGCCTTTTTCAAGTCGGTCCATCGTGCAGCATCGATCGAGGTCGTCCTTCACTACGTTTACGTTATCGCGGTCTCCACTCGAGCATCATGACATGTCATGTCATGTACTATGACATCTTTGACACACACACACTCACGCCTGTTATCCCCGAAGGGGTAGGCAGAGGTGCAACTAGTGCACCCACATTTCGCCGTTATTCCGTCCCATGATGTGATAGGGGGCGAGCCTATCGCCATATCGGGCACAAATTCCAGACTCCGGGCTGATACTGAATAGAAATACTCAATATCACTTTGCCCGACCCGGGGATCGAACCCGAGACCTCAAATGTGGCAGTCGTACTGTAATACAACTACGCCACTGAGGCAGTCTTTGACAATGTTACAAATTATTTATTTTGTTTGATTTTGTGGATCAAAAATAAGAGTTGAGATCGTTTATTGAAGACGGCAGTATATGCTGCAAAATAAGGTTTACACTAGGAAGAAAACTTGCAGAAATTGACTTCCCCAAGCAATTTTTACCGTGTAAACAAGCCCGACTAGTTGACTTCTGCAAGTTTGCAAGTTTTGCAGTTTGCAGGACTTGTGGCAAGTCGTATGTAGAGCTATTGAAATATCTCTTCCATCTTTTTGTCTAAAGTTTTATAATAAATTCCAGGTTGGAACCTACTCCTTAGGAATTTCAGCATTGGAGCTCAAAAAGCCAGTATATGTGTTGACTGAAAGTTTCAAATTCGCACGAATATACCCACTGAATCAACAAGATGTCCCCAAGGAGTTCAAATACCTGTCTAGTACGTTGAAATCTGGCAAAGATCTGTCAAAAGAACATCCGTTGGTGGACTACACGCCGCCCGCGTACATAACCTTACTTTTCACGGACTTAGGAATCCTCACACCGTCGGCAGTTAGTGACGAATTAATTAAATTGTATTTGTAAATAAAATTTGTAATAAAATTATTTATATTATTTTGGCAATTTTATTTTAGTTATGTCAGGGGCGGATTAGGGATATGAGATGGGAATGTGGGTCCACAATTTATGACAAGTAGAATCTGCATTAGTGTACACATAGTAATTCGGACTTTGTCATTGAAACAAATTATAATCCATCACGCAATTTGCATGCGCAATTATCCTGCCCTTTTTGAGCACTATTTATTTATGACCTATTTTTCGGTGATAAATGAATAATACATGGATTGAACCCAAAATGTCTGGCACTTTAATATGCATGAAAAAATATATACAATACAATATTTTGTCATAGATTTATAGAAAATATTAAACAATTACTAGGAAGTCAATTCCAAAAATACTTAACACTGTAAATATTTTTATAGCTGCCTTTAAAAGCTCCTTTTGATTACACTTTACTTGCACACATTGTATTAATGTTATTGCTTCATTACTATTTTTCCAATAAAATTCATTTATAAACAAAATGTAACAAGCGGTAAAATTTATCAAACGTCTATTGATTTGTTTCACTATTACACTGGTATATTCATATTGTATGTTTGGAATTGACATCTATTTGCTTATTGATAAGGTTTATATCTCACTTTGTGTTACATGATCTTTATTATATACTTATTCTAGGCAAGAACTACAAAACTAACGTAACATTATAATGTTATTGGAAGCACAGATGCATCACAAATACATCGACTATTATTAATATACAAAACACGTTTCGATGATGTTGAAAACCATTCTTAACCAATACGTTTATGAAGAGATAAATGCAAGGTTTTACTGCAGTATTTCAATTAATATGTTCAAATATTTTAATACAGATTTGTCATCACAAAAAAAAACGTAATTCTCCTAGCCAGTTTCAGCCACAGCGGCCAATCTCAACGGAGATCAGCCAGATACTCAGGAGATATTATAGTGCACAAGTGTGTGCGCAATACACAGGTGCACTCGCTGTTCCTTCACTCTCATAGTCCGGTGAGACGGCAATCCGACATGACCGGAGAGAGATCAGGCGCAGGACCAACGGCTTTACGTGCTTTCCGAGGCACGGGGGTATCACACCGCCAACTTCCTGACTCCGAGCTGCGACTGAGTAATTTTATGAGATGAAAAAACCCAGTCACTATGTTTTTGGCTCGACCCGGGATTCGAATCCAAGATCTCAGCGCGCAAATCGTACTCATAACGCGTACGCAATACAACTACGCCACCGAAGCAGTCACAATACTACAATTGTAGATGTAGGTTATTGTCTTCATATACAGAAACTACATTAAATGACTTAAAATTATATTATATTTCATACTTTAATATGTACGTTGTACTTCTATGAATACATAACACTTTTACAAATCATTGTCCTTACTTTCATTGTTCTAACAGTATTTTATAAATCGTTAGTTTCAGGCACAGAATCAAGTAATTACCTAATCTAATATAACAACACAATATTACATAATAATGTAGTATGGTAATGTACTTATAACTACAATACATTCGCTTACAAAAGTAACATTCGAAAGAGATCAACGCTTTTACGTGAAACATCTCCATAATACTAAATATATTGCCAATAGATAGACTATAGTCTAGTATGTACTCACTAAACAAATACAGAAGGATATTTAGCTACTATAAAATATGATTTTAAACAGATTTTTAATTTACTGTCTTCTTATATCTATTAGCTACCGTTCATAAGTATATACTAAATATAAAACTTAACACTACGTATAATACAATAAACGAGTTATTGAATTAATGGAAAAAGAGTAAATATCAAATATAATACATATAAAGCTTAACTCGTAATATTCGTAACACAATTTTCAGTCGAACATACAAAGAAAATTCAAATAATACATATAACACGTGATTTTATGCCAAACATATAAACAGATAATGTTATTCAAAACGTAATATCTTCTTTATCTTATTAAAAAAGGCATTTAATTTTCGGAATAAAATATTTTGCAATCTATGACACAAATGACCTATAAATATTATCTGGAATTTTATTACAGAATTAATAAATGGACTTCCTTCCGCATACATGAGATTCCAAGGCTTATTAAAGCTTGGCATTATGACCCCTCAACATTTCCGAATCTGGACCTGCACTGCAGCATCCATTTTTTCTTACGTAATATAGTTGAATGTTATCTATTGTATATGTTGTCTATGATAGTGTATATTTGATGGAAATGTGGTCGTTTCTCGGGTTCGTATTCCCAACACCGCAGCATCAGGGCATATACATCTTCAGGACAACTTTCTGGAGCCGGCATGCGATATCCTGTGAGTACATCAAATTAATTTATTTATATAATGCTAATTAGAGGCTCTTATAAGTGGAAATTTAGTCAGCCATCTAAATCCAGTTACAGAGTTCAGTATAATTCTGGTCACTACACCGATAAGAAAGTAACAGCCTTAGCATTACACTTATCATCAGGTACCAACTATTTTAAAAATTACTTATCATTGTGTATGTGTGTGTGTGTGTTTTTTTTATGGAAACGAATGACGAGATGAGCATGCCGTTCGCCTGATGGTAAGCGATACGACCACCCATAAACAATAGAAACACCATCCAGCATCTTGAGTTATACTGTGTGGCATTCCACTGCGCTCGTCATCCTGAGACATACGATGTTAAGTCTCGTTATGTCCAGTAGTTACACTGGCTACAATGTCCTTCAAACCGAAACACAACAATCCATGCACACTGCTGCTTGGCGGTAGAAATAGAAATTACGGTAATACCCACCTAGACGGACTCTTACGCATGAGAGTCCTACCACCAGTATGTGTACCCAAATCCTCAATTTTTTTTATATCTAAGGCCCTAGCTGACTCGAATTCTGCCAAGACATGTTTGTTATCGTACCTGTATCGATCTTCTCCCTGGCACGCGAGTTGCTCATACCCGCGTACGGAGTGTCGCCCTTAGAGAATATCTCCCACATCAGCACACCATAGCTCCACACGTCACATAACGACGTGTACTTACCTGCAACGACAAATACATCATCATCATCATCCTGTCCTGGTCCCAAATTACTTGGGGTCGGCGCAACATGTTTTTCTCATCCATTCTCCTCTATCTTCCGTCATCAAGTCATTCACGCCCTTTTCTTTCATATCCTCTCTTGAAATCCTCCTAGCCAGTTTCGGCCACGGCGGCCAATCTCAATGGAGATCAGCCAGGTATGCAGGAGATATTATAGTGCACAAGTGTGTGCGCAATACACAGGTGCACTCGCTATTCCTTCACTCTCATAGTCCGGTGAGACGGCAATCCGACATGACCGGAGAGAGATCAGGTGCAGGACCAACGACTTTACGTGCTTTCCGAGGCACGGGGGTATCACACCGCCAACTTCCTGACTCCGAGCTGCGACTGACTAATTTTTTTAAGATGGAAAAACCCAGTCACAAAGTTTTAGGCCCGACCCGGGATTCGAACCCAGGACCTCAGCGCGCAATTCGTACTCGTAACGCGTATGCAATACAACTACGCCACCGAGGCAGTCGATATCCTCTCTTACACAATCCATCAAATACAATTATTGTTCATGATAAAATCCCATGCCGGACAATACATTGCATTCATGATTCAATCCTGAATCTTTCGTAGTTCTGTAACGACTGGTAAATCAAATCTTGTATTAAATACGCAAAGCAACGCATATTCACGCCTTTTATCTCCGGAGGGGTAGGCAGAGGCGCAATTAATGCACCCACTTTTCGCCGCGCGTATTCCGTCCCATGATGTGATAGGTGGCGAGCCTATTGCCATATCGGGCACACCAGACTCTGAGCTGATACTGATTAGAAAAATCTGATATCACTTTGCCCGATCCGGGAATTGAACCCGAGACCTCAGCATTGTAGTCGTACAGTAATACAACTACGCCACCGAGGCAGTCTATTAAATACATTATTTGATTTGATAATATAGAGTTAAACCCACATGAAACTCAATTAGTTGAAGCCAAAATATGGGCTATATTTGTTTCAAAATTGGAAGGAATCTTAAGTCCTTAAAAATTCTGTTGTAAAAACTGTTGTATTTCCTTAAACTTACCAAAGTTAAGAGCCTCAGGCGCCGTCCATTTGATCGGTATCTGCTTCATCCCCCCCGACACGATGTACTCCTCTTCTTCCCGCGACATGCCGAAGTCTGATATCTTGACAATATTGTCATCACCGACGAGACAGTTCCTCGCAGCCAAGTCTCGGTGGATGCAGTTCTTGGACTCCAGGTAGCGCATGCCGGCCGCCGCGTCACGGCACATCGCCATCAGCGTCCGAGGGTTCAGGTTTGATGCCCTGGTGCGGAGGAATGTTAGGAGGGAGCCGCCTGGAATACAATTATTTATGTCGGTGATGTTAATCGATCGATAACACTGCCTCGGTGGCGTAGTTGTATTACACTACGACTGCAGTGCTAACGTCTCAGGTTCGAACCCCGGGTCAGGCGAAGTGATATTGATACATATATATCATACATATACACTCACGTCTTTTATCCCAGAAGGGGTAGGCAGAGGCGCAACTAGTGCACCCACTTTTCGCCATTATTCAGTCCCATGATGTGATAGGGGGCGAGCCTATCGCCATATCTGGCACCAATTCCGGACTCAGAGCTGATACTGAATAGAAAAACTCAGTATCACTTTGCCCGACCCGGGGATCGAACCCGAGACCTCAGCATTGCAGTCGTACCATAATACAACTACGCCACCGAGGCAGTCAAAGTCAAGTGATATTGTTTTTTTTTATTAATGGGAAAAGGCCTAATACTATGTATGTACGTATATAGATAATATAAATATAGAGTATGGAAAAGCAGCCTGCATCAAGTTATGTAATTTCAAAGCCAGTTCCTGACAAGTCACAACACATTACCGACTTATACCGAACTTAGTAATCCTACCTATAGACGTTATTGCGATCTATATGTTTAAGATAACATCAAAGAATTTCCGTGTCTGCAACAAGTTTAGGAAAAATAATTAATATTAGTGTAATTTTTGAGTGCCTGTTCTTACGTCATCACATATTTTTCACTTTAGTAAATAGGTTTGTAACAGAAATAAAACTAGACAGACGTGCATCTTACTCAGTACTCGTTAATAGCGTCTGCCCACCTACATACCTAACATACACTATAAATATATCACAGTTTGAACTGGAAAACACCCACAGAGATGGTTATAAATACATACATGTATGTAGGTATACACAGAGACGAATATAAAAATAATATAATATTATAGTATCTATTTATAGGCTACTTTCTAGGTGACTACTTTTTGACTTGTTGACAATGGAACGATCTACCGAGGCAATGTCCGGAGTATTCCGGAGGTTCAAAACCCAAGGCACACAACTTTGAATTTTCGAAGTTAACTGTGTATTGTTTATCAATTATCGTTCACTTTAACGGTGAAGGAAAACATCACGAGGAAACCTACATACCTGAGAATTCTCCATAAGAATTTCGAGGGTGTGTGAAGTCTGCCAACCCGCACTAGGCCAGCGTGGTGGACTAAGACCTAAACCCTCTCAGTAGTAGAGGAGGCCCGTGCTGAGCAGTGGGACAGTATATCATACAGGGCTGTTTGCGTTGCATTGCATTGCATGAGCCGTATTAATTGATGCACCTCAGAGTGCGATATCAGCTGAGACGCTATGTAGTTACAGTCAGCATTTTAAAGTCGTCGCTGTTTAATGAATAGTAACACATGTCAACAACATTTCACAGAGCAGAAAACTAATTTTAGGGGGATTGTGCACTTGTGAGTCTTATTTGTTGAAATTACCTTATTAGTGTCTTGGGCCAGCAAATTTTGAGTCCGCCCCAGACGGCAAGAACCCACGCTACGCCACTGCCTAAACGTCGACTCAGCCGACAACAGGCGCTCAAGTAACAGCTCAATTGCCAAAGCAACGCATCGGTGGTTTTTGAACATCAGACTCTTAATTATTTTTCTCTACTAAAATAAACCAGCACTCACCAGACACAAGTTCCATTACAATCATGATAGGCTGTTTCTGTACTGCAATGCCGATGAGCCGTACAATGTTTGGATGCTGGTACTGTTTCAGGATCCGTCCTTCTTGTAGGAAGGTGCGCTTCTGTTCTTCTGGCAGAGCCACCCTGCATGTCTTCACTGCTACGTCCTGACTAGTAGTCTTGAGTCTTGCTTTGTATACGTCGCCAAAGTTACCCTGCATGATGTTAAATGAAAGTCAAATAAGTAAATGTAGCTGTACCTACTTTAAATTATATCTGAGTATCATCAAAACTGTTCCAGGTAACAAGTATGATATTACTTAGATACATATTATAAAACGTAATTACTGTGATTATATCACTTCAAATCAATTTCTTTACTTTTATTTTGTAATTTATCAAAGAGTCAGCGATTATATCATCAAACACCAAACATGAGGTTTTGTACAATACCAGTACAATATGCTCGTGATTCAAAGTTCCAAATGGTTTCACCGTTTCCAGGCAGTCATGGAACTTACAGGCTAAACGACTTTCTCATCTCGTCATTAGGCTACACTATCTGGGAACACGGCAGTGCCCCCGCCAAGTCAAGCAAAAAAGCGTCGCGGCCGTACCATCCTTTTCTCGAAGCAGTTCAAGCCGTTATCGACCCCCTATAACTTCGTTGAGGATAAAACTAGAAGCCTGAATTTTCTGTAACCAAGCCGGCATTGTAGTAAGTGGACGATAGCCTAGTTGGGAATGGAACGGTCTGCCGAGACAATGTCCGGAGGTTCGAAACCCAAGGCACACACCTCTGACTTTTCAAAGTTACGTGTGTATTGTTTATCAATTATCGTTCACTTTAACGGTGAAGGATAACATCGTGAGGAAACCTACATACCTATGAATTCTCCATAAGAATTTCGAGGGTGTGTGAAGTCTGCCAACCCGCACTAGGCCAGCGTGGTGGACTAAGGCCTAACCCCTCTCAGTAGTAGAGGAGGCCCGTGCTCAGCAGTGAGCAGTATATAATACAGGGCTGGTATTATTTATTATTATTAAGGCGGCATTATTATTCACGTAGCACAGGACAAAGACGCATGGGCATCTTTGGAGGCCTATACCCGATCCGGGGTTCTTGCTGACTAATTTTACTTACAATAATGTTTTAATTAAAAATAATTGTAAAAGCAAGAAATAAATGGCTTACTTATTTATTTATCACTAGCTTTTGTCCGCGGCTCCGCCCGCGTTAAAAAGTTTTTCCGGGATTAAAGTCCCGCTTTATGTTTTCCCGGGATAAAAAGTAGCCTATGTGTTAATCCAGAACATGATCTACCCGTGTGCCAATATTCATCGAAATCCGTTCAGTAGTTTTTGCATGAAAGAGGAACAAACATCCAAACATCTTTACATTCTTACAAACTTTCGCCTTTATAATATTAAGTAGGATTCACATACCCTTCCAATCTTATCAAGCAGCTGCACGTCATCGTTGTTGAGCTCCCAGTTCTCCCTCGGCACGGCGCGCCGCAGCAGAGCGCCGGACCGCGCCGTCACCGGCACGCCGCTCGCGCGCTGCCACGCGACCAGCTCCGCCACCGACGGGAACGCCGCGCCTTCGAACCGGTAGTGACCCTGCAGGGCAATACGGTTAGGTGCGTCATAGTTTAGTAAAACTCTAAAAAGTATGACGTCAAGCAAACAGAGAAAATATTTATATAAAGATTCAATGGACAATTGATGACAAAAAATTAAGCCCCGAGTTTCTTTCTGCCTTTCTTCTTCGGGTAGTCATCGCTAAGGTAGCTCGTTAAAGGCTGGTAGGTTAGCTAGGTTAGGATCTGTATTGTCCTCACCGATGAGGATCGCGGCGCGTGCCTCCAAGTAATTTTATTAAAAAAAATCTTTTTTTTTATCCTTTTCCTGCCAGCCCGAGCTTGGCTTCTTTATATTTACTTTTCATTGATTTTGCTCCTTATAAAAATGTCTTTAGTTATATAATTGACTATTTGTAATAATTATTATTAATTGAATGTATCTTGACATATCATAAGTGCAACTATGTTCGCCTACGTGATGAATAAAGTATTTTGTTTTGTTTGTTTAGATAATTTCTTAGAGTATTTAACAAGGAGATGGGATGAAGGCGAACCCTTCGTTGGTCATTGGACTTGCGATCGCTGTCATTACATTCTGATGATTATGATGTCGTCCTTGACGTATCCGTCAACGGCGAATCTTGTCAACTCCGGAGATGGGATCGGAGATGGCTGGCAATCCAAATTTGGTTTTAAGAACTTTGTTGCAGGGCACATAGTGCAACTGGCCTAAGGAGTTGTAGGTGTAATCATAGGAAGGCTTAGGGCGGTTTTTTTAAGTAGGCGTTTTGCATCGAGATCTTTAAGCCGATTTTCTTCAAAAGCTTCAACTGCCTTAGTAACAGAGTTACGCCAGACACTTCTCTGTTCTGCAAGCTCTTCATTACATTCTACGATAATGACATTATGCTATGCTTCACAGAAATTATAATTTTTGCTGTTGTGTAAAGAGCGGCCTTATATTCAGCCCTGCACGTGTGGTTTTTTTGTTAAATATGTGCTATCCGTGCCTACCTCACCCCCCGTCAGGATTGACAGAATTTTTTTTTGCGCATTATTACTATATCGTCTCCATTGGATAAATACTCAAGGATAATTTAAATTGAGTCGATTAGCGAGGTATAATCATCTCTCGGCAGTGGGCACTCTATCTAGAGTCTATTTTACGGACCATCACGTGCGGAAGGGTTATACTTTGCCGCGCCCGCCTAAAAATACTGCTCTTTAGTTTAATTTTTCTTAATTGAACAACTTACAAATGATTTAATGCAATGTTAAAATGGCCTTATTGATTAGTTATAACACGGAGAATTATAATTCCGCCAAAACATTTCATGAAAGTAGGTAGGTAGCCTAACTTAACATGCTAAGTTATAATATGTTTATGGTAAAATAGTATCATATCTCAAATAGAGCCACCCCTAACTCTACATCTGGGTCGAAACAAAAGGCTTAACAAATATGGTTATCAATTAGTACATTCTAATTAAGCTTCAGTCTCAACGAATCCTTCGAGTCGTAAGTACTTTGGATGCAACATAACGTAAATCCCAAGCAAAAAAAAAGTGAAAGTACCTCAGGCGTAGTCTGCACTATGAAGTGTTTGTGCTGTCCCCAACACACGGACAGCACCAGCTGCCTGGCATGGTTCCTCGTGGTCTCCCGCACCAGGTAGTCCCCATCAGATCTCAGCAGCCTGACTACCTCTTCCCGAGGGAGTACTCCGTGGAACCACTCTTGTTCTACCAGAGAACGCTCGGCCTCGGTTACGCTCACCTGAAAATTATAAGTCTCGTGAAATCGCGGGTCGGAATTAAAACCGGACCAAACGATGTTAAAATATTTGGAAAACATGGATAATTTCAGCAAATTGCTTTGAAAAAAAAATTTGTACGTTTTTTCTGCAAATAATTCCATTTTATAAATGATACATACATACATACATACACACTCACGCCTGTAATCCCCGAAGGGGTAGGCAGAGGCGCAACTAGTGCACCCACTTTTCGCCGTTATTCCGTCCCATGATGTGATAGGGGGCGAGCCTATCGCCATATCGGGCACAAATTCCAGACTCCGAGCTGATACTGAATAGATAAACTCAATATCACTTTGCCCGACCCGGGAATCGAACCCGAGACCCCAGCTTTGCAGTCGTACTGTAATACAACTACGCCACCGAGGCAGTCGTTAACAGTTATAAATGATGGTGTAACAATAAATATAATATAACTCACTTAAAATATAAGCTGGTATGTACGTAATGCATAGCTTTCTTAATCAATCAAAATCCAACTCTATATGCATGAGGGTCTTAAAATGGGTCAAGTGCTAATTTATATGAATAATTAGGTAGTAAATTTTGTTTTTACGATATTTTGTAACGTATTTAAAGTCAAACTTTAGCGAAATTAACATAGGTATTTCATGTTTTGAACGTAAATTTACGTCCTTAAACACGAAACACTAAGTATTTGTAAATGGATCAACAAACACACATTGTTATTTAACATCGGAAGATGCAAGTGTATTAGTTTAAACTACCCTAAGGCAACACAAAACACACAAAAAATCTCCATGCAAAATTGTTACATAATTCCACGTCACTAGACACAAAACAACACAACGTACTTCTTCGAGTTCCCTCTCAAGTTCAAGTTGCAGTTGTTTCAAACGTTTCTTCCTCCGCGGCACCACCAACGGCGGCGGCAACTCCGAATTTGTTATGTACATCGCAAACGGATCCATCGCTTCACCACAAAACCCTCAAAGTTGACACATGAGCTATACTTTTTTCACCTATTTATTCCACCACGTGAAGGAAATGTGGGACAAAACAGGATGAACTTGGCGTAAACCCCGAGACTGAAACGTACACAGACGTCGCGTAAGCAGGGAGACATTTCCAGAACGCCGCAAGCGACTTCACCTTGATTTTGAAACTGAGTTTTAGCGTGAGCCGGTGCTATTTTAATTTTATTTGGAAGCGAACTCTTGAGAAGTTCGTGCGGTGCACGGTGACGCCGAAACTTGAACTAAAATTAGCATCCACTCGCTTCGAGTGCGGAACAGTCGGAAGCTGGCGAGCTCCAACGTGGCGCTGTGGGGGAAAGCGTCATGCATCCTGCCCCCTTATTCTCTATGACACACGTTATATCACCGCTCGTAACAAGCGCGTAACGTAACTCATCGCGTTCATCAGTATGGAAATTGGCATACAGAATACCATTTAACACTAATTACACGAAGTTAACGTGACGCGGCCGCGTTACTAGTTGACACTGTCATAGAGAATAAAGGGGCTGTACATCCATGCCATGCGTGCGCTCGTATCTTCTGGTTAGTGGCCACTCACCACACTGTTAAAGCTATCGACTACAATGCGACTCTTCCTTCGCTTCTTGAGAAGGCCGGAATGAACACGACAATGCACATAGACATCCACACGCTTTCGCAGACGACGTTTTAAGACTCTGATCCGTTTCTTGCGGAGAGTCGGCACTTTTACCGTGTCTGCGGGGCCCTCACTGCTACTTCTGTACGTCTTGGGCGGTAAAGCTGGACTGGAGGGTGCAGATTTACGTCGGAATGGTCGCGTGAATATTCTGAAGAACGGCTTCGGCGGTATGATCGAGTGGAGGTGCAATCGTAACGCGTCCACTGATACTTTCGAATCGAATGATGTGCGATCCTGACGGTTGAACAGTGGTTAAAACATATGAAATATTACCAACTCTCCTAAAGTACCAATTCTAAATCTTAAACTTTTGTAAGATTCTTTAATGAGTATTAAATTATATCCCTTCCCAATGTTTAGTAACACATGCTTATTAAAAGAAGTCATGCAATTACCTGATGATCAGGCGAGCTACCATCCAAGCTGTCTACACCGACGGTCTCAGCAGACAAGTCCGGACAGCCACTAGGCGCCTCTTCACAGCCAAGTTCGGCTAACGCTGAGCGGATCATCTCAGCCTGTTTGGCACATTTACGCTCCGCCACACGCAGTTCTAGCAATTTGACGGGTTCTGATGTCGTCACTGGTATGGGTGGTGGCGAATGCCTGAGAATTAAACAATTATAAAGTATTATGAAAACCTTTAATACATTAGGTATAAAATAAGTAATGCATCAATTCTACCAATAATAAAAAGACTATTATACTATTGATATTATCAAAGTCGACATAAATTCTATAGATTTGGCATATTTTAGCCATTATCTTTTATCTTACGTACAAAATTAGGTTAAAACTTAAAATGAAATCATAATATCAGATGATTAAAAAAAATGTACATTATAATAATAGTTTATCATACCTGTCGATTCCATTAACTCCATTTGTAAGTCCAGTGTTATTGTTTTTGCACACTCCATTCCCGATAATCTCAGGCCCCTGGAGTGCTGTTTGCTTCTCTCTGTTGTCCTGCAATGTGGACTCCAGTTCCGTTAACTTTTCCTTCAGCCATTCCACGGTGAGGTTGTCAACTGTCAACTGGTTCGGTTGTAACTTGCCGCTTGTGTCTTCTACAAGGCTCTCGTCGAATGTAAATAACACTGGCGTCGAAGGAGGAGTTCTGGCAACAATATATTGTTATGAAACAGATGGAAGAAGGTAGTTGATGATAGTTGAGTTACTGAATATTAAAGAATCACTACATAGTATAAGACAAAGTCGCTTCCCGCTGTCTGTCCCTATGTATGCTTAGATCTTTAAAACTACGCAACGGATTTTGATGCGGTTTTTTTTAATAGATAGAGTTATTCAACGGGAAGGTTTTTATGTACTTTTCGCCCGGAAAAACTTATTAACGCGGGTGAAGCCGTGGGCAAAAGCTAGTATATTTATATTTTGGTCATTGCAAAACCAATAGAATTCCAAGAATGCGAAGTCCTTATTATGTTATAATAATAAATGGTTGGTAACTTATTTATTTAGTTTTTTATAGAAACATCAAGTAGTTACTATTACGTAAGTATTAGGTAGCCATATAGTAAGATGCTATTATATCATTTATTTCTATGTAAGTGTCTGCAGGCCGTTTCTAAGAGCCTGGAAATATTTGTGATAGGCCTATGTATAGCAGTGGACTTCTAAAGGCTAAAGAAAAAGATTTGTTTAAAAATTTTAAAATAGATTTAGTGCAGTTTCGGAATGTTTATGACCTTAGAGTGATGCAGAGTCTAGCAATGAACATGCATAAATTATGCAGCCACTCCATACACGTTCTAAGAAAAAATAAGCGGTAACCAGGATGCTCAACGTTTACAACATTGTGTTTTTCTATTACTCATGGGCTAGCTGCCATAAATATATACACACACACATACACTCACGCCTGTTATCCCCGAAGGGGTAGGCAGAGGCGCAACTAGTGCACCCACTTTTCGCCATTATTCCGTCCCATGATGTGATAGGGGGCGAGCCTATCGCCATATCGGGCACAAATTCCAGACTCCGAGCTGATATTGAATAGAAAAACTAAATATCACTTTGCCCGACCTGGGAATCGAACCCGAGACCTCAGCATTGTAGTCGTACCTTATACAACTACGCCACCGAGGCAGTCTACAAAAGTCTAGTAAATATATAATACATTTTTATATTGCCGAGAAAGCTCTTCTACTTTGTCATATACTTTTTATAAGTACCTACGAAAAATATGTACACATCATACACTTGTGTACAGGCATTGGAAATGCTTAACAATTTTTATTATCCTGGTACTTGTAAGTTAATAATGACTGATGATAATATTACTTTCTGTGCATTTGCGTGTGGAATGTGAAGTAGAATCATAACATTAGTCTTTACAACTACAAAAGTACTTTTATCTGCAGAATCAAAGGTAAAAAATAAAACATTGATTGCGATGTTTACTAGTATTTCACTGCTAACACACGTAGTAATTTTCACCCGGATCTTAGAGAAATAACACTTCATTCACTTTTATTCCAAGTGAATCATCAGTTCCTGCTATAGCTTTTAAACTGAGGTTTTGTTATCTTTATAGTAAAATGCTACGTATACTCTATTGGTTTTTTATTATGCGATATTTTTAGATTCATTGATTCATTGGCAGCATGTAAATAATACAGTAGACTTCGAAAACCTAGGTATTTTTCCCACGTAGCATACAACTTTATGTGAATTATTCTAACACAAAACCAAAGTGCTTCTGCAATAATATATGTAACAAAGTGTTGCGCCACCTCTACATTGGAGGTAGATAAAAGCAGGACGCTGACAAAAATATTTTTAAGAAAGTGTTGAGTTATGTTTGTATTGTTTATCAATTATCGTTCGCTTTAACGGTGAAGGAAAATATCGTGAGGAAACCTGCATACCTAAGAAGTTCTTTATAAGAATTTTGAAGGTATGTGAAGTCTGCCAGCCCGCACTAGGCCAGCGTGGTGGACTAAGGCCTAACCGCTCTCAGTAGTAGAGGAGGCCCGTGCTCAGCAATGGGCAATATATAATACAGGGCTGATTGCATTGCATTGTTAAATAGTTTGTTGTTTAAAAATTGACACGTACTTGTACTTCTCTATAAATTCCTTGTACTCGTCCTGAGGTCTTAGGTTTTGTATGGTCGTCTCGACTTTTGTCTGGATCTCCCTAAACTTTTCCGTGCTGAAGTCCGACCGCTGGACCACTTCTAAAAGAATTCCTTTCCTGTTGACAAAGCAATATTAACTTTTAGTAACATTTTATTTCACATTTGAAAATAATATATTGTACTATTTTATTAGATTTTACATTATGACTTATAGGTTTCGATACTATTCAATAAATAAATAAAAAACTGAACAGATTAACCAAATTGCAAATTAACATAATACTCTGATGGTGTTTTTAATATTCTTTCAAAGTATTTGTAAGTACAAAAGTGTTAATATATAAGAGGACTACAACGTGTTCAGACGATTCAAAAAAACTAACATTCAATTAATGTTTCATATCCTCAAAGAATATACGTTATATAAATAGGAAGTGTTCCACCTCTATGCATATATATATATCAAGAGATTAACGCGTAATTTAATTTTATAACGCGTAATTTGTTAACACATATTAGCACTTATGCGTTCAAAGTTGTTTTGTAATATGATAATTAGGAACAATGAAAATCTGCTACGAGTTAAAAGGAAAATGTTTTAAGCCCATTAAAAATGTAAAAAATCTAGTTTATCGTACAGTAATTATCTTATACATTTCCAAATTATACAAAATACGTGAAACAAAATAAACAAATAATTGGGCACAGAAAAACCAATTAGGTATTTGTTTTCAGACACTAACCTTTCATTGAATATTTACCGTCTCTACGAACTCTACTAGACGGTTTGACCTACTTACAAGGTTACTCATGAATTATTTTAGTAATGTTTTAGTGATCCGGGTTTTAATAAAGATTGTGGCACATTGTAAAATGCATAGACGATAACAATCAACTCTTATATTATAACTTCATCATATATTGTATCATTAATCTTTTTATAATTTACTAGATTTTGCTAACAGCTCCGCTCGCGTGAATAATCTTTTCCCGAATAAAATTCCCGGTTCATATTTTCCCGGGATAAAATGTAGTCTATGTTACTCAGGAATAATGTAGCATTCTATTGGTGAAATCAGAAAGAATTTTTGAAATCGGTTCAGTAGATTTGAGTTTATTCGTTACAAATATACAAAAATACAAATCTTTCCTCTTTTGTAATAGTAGATGAGACTAACTAACAAATTTGTCACTGATCACTAAGGTCCATGAATGCCCATTATTAAAAAAATATTAGCATCCCCGACATTTAAGCATAAGCAAGACATTGAGAGAAAACGAATATGTACGAGACATATTTTATGAGAAAATTGCATTGTCACGTGGTATCCTGGAAATCAGTGAGTTTAGAATTTGGCAAAAAGACGCAACTCGTAAGATGTCGTCTAATTTTGATGTTTGTAATTGACTCGACAAGCCCCGCGATGGACGTCGGCATCGGAGTATATACGGTTTCCCCATACATCTATATATATAAGCGGAGTTTGACGAGTTAATCGAGGGACCAATACGTCAGTCATGTTAGCATCTCAACCAATCCCAATAAAACGAAACGGATCCATGTTTTTTTGCCACATTCTAAGCCCACAGATGTCAAAGTTACCAACCAACTTTCCTACACCGCCGTACCGCCTCGAACTACTACTGGAATTATCCAAGAAAATTAACCTGTGGCAATCAATTTAAACTCTATCAATGTCTTACCACGAAGTTGCAGTAGCTTCTCCTTGCCGCCGCTGCTGGTCCAGCAACGCTGGCAGAGCTGCGGTCCTCAACGCTCGCTCACACTCCGTTGCCTCCACTAAAAGCAGCACGTACTCATTGTGGGCCCTGTGCAGCCTCCTGCACGCCTTGCCGTACTTGTCTCTCGTCTCGTCCAGCTTACGACCGCCTCGACTTGTTGGACCTAGAAAAAGTACAAAAAATAAAATGTCATCATAGCTTTAGTTTTGAAATTTTATTAACTGTCGAAATTAAGAAACTATGTACCGGTGCCTGTACATCAACAGCGAAAATGGACCAATCAGAATATTTCGGACAATTTTGATTGTTTTTTTTTGTCCATCTCGAATAAGCAATTGGGATCGCTTATTTATATCTACAATTAGGTATGGTTTATGAGGATTGCTTACTTATATCCCTAAGCACCAGAGCTTCTATTTTTAGCCTTAACAACAACAATAATATATTGTGCAATATTTAACACGCACTTAGCTGTATTCACTAAGTATAATTTATATGTAGCTATTATAGAACTCATCATCATCATCATCATCCTGCCCTGGTCCCAAATTACTTGGGGTCGGCGCAACATGTTTTTCTCATCCATTCTCCTCTATCTTTCGTCATCAAGTCATTCACGCCCTTTTCTTTCATATCATCTCTTACACAATCCATCCACCTCTTCCTTGGTCGACCTCGTCCTCGCCATCCATCAACACTCAAATTCATCATTCGTTGGGTTACATGCCTTTCATCCCTTCTCCTCACATGTCCATACCAAGACAGACGATTTCCTTTCAACTTTTCTGTCACTGGTGCCACTTTCAAACTCCCTCTAATATACTCATTCCTCACTTTATCCATTCTCGTCACTCCACACATCCATCTCAACATTCTCATCTCTGCTACGTGTAATCTTCTTTCGTCCGTCTTCTTTACGGCCCAGCATTCTGATCCATACAGGACGACAGGTCTTATCACGGATTTGTATATTTTGCTTTTCAGTTTTAGAGGCATCCGTGGATCGCAAATTGTGCCTGTGACCTGCCGCCATTTCATCCAACCCGCGTTGATCCGTTGCCCAACGTCGCGGTCTATTTCACCGTCCCCCTGGACGAGTGACCCAAGGTACCTGAATTCGGAGCAGGCCGGTAAGGATATTCCGGCAAGGTTAATGGATACTGGACTGGAGAAACCGCCAAAATCGCAAAACAGATACTCTGTTTTGCTTCGGCTTAACTTTAGGCCAACATTCTCCAATCTTTGCCTCGATTTCTCCAGTCTGCTCTGGACCTCTGGACCAGTCTCGGCAACCAGCACAATGTCGTCGGCGAACAGCATACACCAAGGGGCCTCTTCCTGAATGTCCGATGTAAGAGCATCCATTATCATCAGGAAGAGGTAAGGGCTAAGGGCCGATCCTTGGTGCAAGCCCACTGCCACATTGAAGCTGTTGGTAGTACCAGCTGTAGACCGGACTTGGGTACTGCACCTGCTGTACATCACTCGGATCAACCTCACATACTTCCCAGGTATACCTTTCACCTTTAGGGCCCACCATAGAATCTCACGAGGAACCCGGTCATATGCCTTTTCGAGGTCAACGAACACCATGTGCAAGTTTTTATGTGCAGCTCGGTATTCTTCGCACAGCTGTCGCAACGCGAAAATGGCATCCTTTGTTCCCCGACCAGGCATAAAACCGAATTGATTTGGTGAGATTTCACACTCATCTCTCAATCTCCGTTCAATCACTTTCTCCCATATCTTCATACTATGTGACATTAGCTTTATCCCCCTATAGTTGTTACACTCCAGCACATCCCCTTTATTTTTGTAAATGGGTACCAGTACACTGTTACACCATTCATCAGGTATGGCTTCTTCCCGCAACAACTTATTGAAGAATAAAGCCAACCATGTCCATCCATCCATTCGCAATAACTTCCATACTTCAACTGGTATTCCGTCAGGTCCTAGTGCCTTTCCATTCTTCATTCTATTCACTACACTTCTCACTTCGTCTACACTAACATTTCTCACTAGTCCCTCATTCATTGGATTATTCTCAAGCACTCTATTCCAATTATTCTCTTCGTTCATTAACCTTTCAAAATATTTTTACCATCTATCCTTAAGGATAGATGGCAAAAATATTTTGATTTTGTGCTTGCGAATGAGGAAGACATTAATGTCTTCCTCATTCGCAAGCACCTTTCCGGCTTCATCTCTAACACACTTAACCTGACATACATCTTTAGACTTTCTCTCTCTTGCCCTTGCAAGCCGGTACAGCTGCTTTTGGCCTGCAGCGCTATCCAAAGCTATTATAGAACTATATTTGTCTAAATGTCCCCACTGCTTATAAGGTACTGCAATTCTTTAATCACTCAACATTGGATTTATTCAACATTGTAAGTTTTACCGTGGGATAAATTACAAGCTCTGTGTTTACTGATTACTAACACACATATCATTATTCATATTACATATGACTATAATGGTTTTCATAAGCTAACGTATGCTTTATGATTCTTAAGCATCAATACTGTTCTCTTAACTTAATATATGTAGCTTTTTATACCGTTGAAATTCACTACTCTATGAATAAGTTATATATTTACCTCAAATATTTTATGTGTTTCGTGAATTTCTATCTTTGTCTACATGCTAAGTACAGTTTACATACTAATGCTAAGTGCTTACATTTTAGGTAATTCTCCTCGAACTTGGTTCTCATCTGTTTGTACGACTCTAAGCACTTCTGGTACTCGCTCTGCTTCCTCGTCACTTCCTCCGATAACTGAAACCAAGGAAATATACAATTAATCTTCATTGTGAATGAATGTAGTTATATCCTTTTATTATTTTTTACAGAGTTCTAGAAATTTCTCCTGTTGAGAAAAAAATCGTTTCAAGATATGAAAAGCAGAAATTGGTGCATTCACACTATTAATTTTACCGAAGACTAGAACGCAATTGCTCCCACGATCATATATCAACCACTTGAGATACTAATTAAATAGTCAATTAAACGCTATAACGTCTTACTTGGTATTGGAGTACGACTCTCATAAAAATCTTCTACCGCATAAATAGCTTAGACTAAAATATGCAAAGAAAATTAGAAATATTAAATTAGTTACGCCTTTTACAAAATGTTGTGCTTCTTCCTTCATTAAAAACTTTTCATATAATGTATTTCTGAATCTAAATTCCTCTTGAAAACTTTATCTAGATAAAAAAGTGACCATTAATTTTGGACCAAATTACTCGAAAATTTTGAAGATTCCCAAAATACATCGCAAGTAATTGACGTAACAAAATATACGGATGAATAATTGACTTCAATTATTGCATCATTATATGTGGCAATAAAAAATACGTCTCCAATACAAGACTCCTACACGGTTGATTTTGAAACAATGAACGAAGAATAATAATTGGTATTGACAAATTACTGTTTCACTAAGAGCATCTAAATTGTTGTGGAGGTTTCGTAGACGATCGTGTGACCACTTTCAATTGTTTTCCTTATGATTGTTTTACTTTCGTTGTCTCGAAAAGTTTAGAAAAAATGTATTATATTACAGCGTTACTATGAAAGAAATATTTATGATAGTTTCCAAATCATAACAATTTAAGTATTCATTGAAAATTTACGCATAAGTATTTTGGATTTCGATAGGTTCCAAATAAATATGAAGAAATCTAGATTTCTAAGCACTTGGCACTCATGAAAGAGTGATAACCAAAACAAACTGATTGATTTTGACATTGCTTCTAATAAATAATGAATTACTGATAACACGAGAAATAAAATTTGCTATATTCAAACTAAATGCTAATTGACATTGAAACAGGTGTACAGGAAGCTACACCGTGTTATAAACTGATAATAATGTACGTCAATATTATAAGGAAATATAACACGTAAGAATGAAAATGACGTCGATACCTATTCTTCATTTTGCCGAAAACAATTTCACAAAAACCTTTGTCTTCGATGAACATTTTGAATTCCTTATGGCAACAAAAGAAAAGTATTAAGTGTTTTTTACTATAAATCACTCATTATAGCTGTGAGATTTGTATTCAATAAAAAGTTTACGAACAATTTTCCTTAACATCTACATGACGCCACCAAAATACTAAGAAAGATCTCTCCAATCAAAACCTCAATTGAAACTTATATTAAAATATGAATGTCTACATTGTGATGCAGTTTTTGCTGGTCTTATTTTATAATATCCACCAAATTAAATGAGACATTCGATAAAAAGCAAATGAACTTTTGAAGGCTCCTAAACGAAATAATCGAAACAAAGGTTTTTACAAAACATAACTACAAAAAGGTAATAGTTGTCCCTCAAACTATAAACAAGGTAAACATTAACGCAATAAAACACTTAGCACCTATGTAACATACTTAGCATGGGCGATTATGTAGAGTGCGCGCATCCACTTTAGCCTTCAACCGGAAATGTTCCGAATAGCTCGGCAAGCGATGACGTACTTAAATGGACAAAAAGTTCAATTACACCTCTTATGAACCAAGACTAATATTATTCAAGGCAAAATTATTTTCATCTCTAGTGGATACCTATGTTTGTGCTAATACTTTTTGGCCCATAATATTTTTGTCTGTAGTAGTCCTAAAACAAGTCTCATAATGTCCGGTAATACCATTAGCTACAATGTCGTTAAACACGAACGCAATATACACACTGCTGCTTAGCGGCAGAAACAGACATTGCGTTAATACCTACCAAGGACAATTTTATAATAATAATATAGGTTGTGCTCTCATATACAGTTTCATCAAAATTAATAAGTAAGTTCCATGGCATCAATGATTGAACTCTATTTCTGCAGTTAGACTCAGAATTATTTTCGGGATATTGCTTCATCGACGGCGGGACGAATCGAGTGGTTTAAATTGTTCTTCGTATTCAATGATAGCATACGTTTAACGATGCCAATAAGTAACTGAATTTCTTGAATTTATTGATTTTATTGAATTCTGAAGGGAAAAGGCGCCAAACATAGAGGCCTAAATAAAAAAGAGAAACTAAGACACTAAGTAGATCTTCTTTCTACTATATCGTAAGCAATAAATAATATGTATTGCAAAACACGAATAGTTCGTAAATATGACCAATAAACACAGCACGGTAACTGGAAAAAATCTTTAGTCGAGTTTTTTCAGTACTTGTATACATGTTAAAAATAACAAAGAATAATATATTAGCGTTTCACTAAGAGAAACATTCACAGACGTTACTCACGTCAATTTAAAATCCATTAGATGAGTCAACTACATGCGTTTAACAATTTTATAACGATTGGAATTCATAAAAAGGCATGTACATCACACTATCAATTTAAAGTTAATTAAAATTAAGTTATTGCTAATAACTATCATCGTGCTTAAGAATTAATAAAAATATTAATTATTTACAATATGAGATGTGATTAGTAAGAGGATTTTAACTAATAACTTGGATCAAAGTGTCAATTAATATTATCTTTGCAATGTACATTATATTCAGTTAAGATTTTTTTTATAAATTTATTTGTTTTGTAAATACAATAATTAGGTATTATATGGACTTAAAACCACGAGGGTTTATATTTATGCTATATAATTTACAAATTAACGTCACATTAACAAATGAGATGGGTTAGTTTGTTACATTATCATAGGGACAAAACTAGGCAAGCGCATCATAAGTTATTATATAAATAATAATAATAATATTATTCATGGGTACTCATATTATCTGCAAATAATAATTCTTTAATTTGTTTTTTATATTAATAGGTGTGATACTGTCATGTAAGTCGTTAGGTAAGCTATTTATTAATCGTGGAATCAATTTAGAGTAAGTTTTAGATTGTGTATAGGCTGCAAATGAAATAATACAATTAGAAGATTTTAGTAGTATTGAGCCTTCTATTATAAAAAGAGCCCAAAAAAAATATTGACAAATAAACTCAACAAATTCTTGAATACTTGAACATACATACATATACACTCACGCCTATTATCCCCGAAGGGGTAGGCAGAGGCGCAACTAGTGCACCCACTTTTCGCCGACATTCCGTCCCATGATGTGATAGGGGGCGAGCCTATCGCCATATCGGGCACAAATTCCAGACTCCGGACTGATACTGAATAGAAAAACTCAATATCACTTTGCCCGACCCGGGGATCGAACCCGAGACCTCAGCTTTGCAGTCGTAATGTAATACAACTACGCCACCGAGGCAGTCTAATACTAATGAATACTTGAAGTCAATGATAAACTACTCGACTGACTCGGTGGCGTAGTTGTATTATGGTACGAATGCAATGCTGATGTCTCGGGTTTGATCCCCGGTTTGGGCAGAGTGATATTGTGATTTTCTATTCAGTATCAGCTCGGAGTCTGGAATTTGTGCCCGATATGGCGATAGGCTCGACCCCTATCACATCATGGGAAGGAATAATGGCGATAAGTAGGTGCACTAGTTGCGCCTCTGCCTACCCCTTCCGGGATAAAAAAGGCGTGAGTGTATATGTATGTATGTACCTATGCAATGATAAACTAATACTTAAGGTAAAGTAGACGCTTTAGTCAATACCCTATGATTCAATAACCTTCGAAAAATGGCAGCCAAAAACTACCTATATAACAATGCAAATTTGATAGACATGGTTGATGAAAATGTAGCTCCAGTCCTGATACTTGCGTCGCATAGTCACCTTTAGTTTATGACTATGAATACCGTACCAATGAAAACATGACTGTCATGTTAAACAAGTCTCAATAACCACAATGAAGACATCAACATCATTTTAATCATAATCTCATTGATTATTTCGTTGATCACTATACTTTCTAATGAGCTTTTCACTTTTGGTGTGATGGAAATTACATTTTATCGAGAAGATTTTATTGTCAACTAAGGTAACATTGACATGTCTTTTCATATTTCATATCTTTTAATAATTATATTATTATTAACGAAACCTTTTATAAGGAGTCAAAATTTAACACATAGTTGAGAATATATGTAAATTCCAAATAAAATTTATTCAACACCATGCCAAAACCATTTTATTGTTGGTGTGCAAAAAGTTGGTAAACAAAGGGTCCGCATGTCGACGGCCCTAGAACAGGGCCCCGCGGTGAACCGCTAACTACCATGGGTTCATCGACTCCAACTCTCGCTCTTATTGTATTGATGACCATATCTACGGTGTACTTTATATGATAATAAATTTTACTATACGTTAAATTATGAAGTTTCAGACTTTATACATATACAAAACTTGCCAAATTGATTACGTTTAGGAAGTGGTTTCTTTGCTATCACAATTTTATGCAATCAGTTCACGGAAATATAAAGTAATATTTTAAGCTGTCACATTTTCGCTTATTTTTGATTTTAAGTTTTGATCCCGGTGTTATCATAAAAAAAATATTTAAAATTTTCGGTTGAATCAATTTACTTATATACCTACTTGATTTTGAAGCCTTATATTACATTACAGTCCATTTACAAATCTGTGAAAATCGAAAGTAATATCTACACGTGTAAGTTTTACAATTTCAAATTTTGTAAGACCAATTAAAATAACTTTAACGTCCCAGTTTCCAAGATGACTTTCGATACATGAAGTATGAACGACTAAATAATATCATAATGTGAATTAACATTAAAGATTTCGGCAACGACACTTGTAATAATTTATTACTAAATAAGTAGGTACCTATAGTCCGTCCAACAATTTATTTAACTTTTGACATAATATGCACGCCTATGAAATTTTATAATTCTTGACAAGGAATCGAAACAAAATAATTGAATACTTTATGGACGCCAGTTTTTGTTTTACATAGTGAAGGGACTTGCTGTTCAGCTCCGATATTAATTATCAATCGATAATTAATCGATCGTAAGAAAACACCAATTTTGTATTCAAAAATCTATATTCTTACGTAGAATGACACACGTATTTCTATAAATGATTGACTATAATTATATTAAAAGAGAAACTAGCTGTTATAAATACTGAAGCATTGTGTGAGGTAAATATGAATTTTTAAAAAAACTCTTCTAAAGCACGTCATTAAAGTAGAAAGTGATGTCACTTTAGTAGTACATGAAGTAGAAATAATAAGTACGTTGGTATCATCATAATCTATGTGCCTAAAGGATCATGAGACTAATTTTGGGAAAACTCCTTCAGATGGGCCGAGCCACGAGTAAGAGCCATCATTAAATGCTTCCCTCCCACATATCTATATCCCAATGCACGGAGAATCAGCCCTGAACCTTTATGATAAAGCCAATTTTTTTTAAATAAGTAAAATTGGCAGAGTTACAAGTATGTTTCACTAAAGACAGAGTTTGAATAAGTAAAATTTGCTTAGGTAACAGATTGAACAAAAACAGACAGTAACGTGATGCGAGGTGCAGGAGACGACTAACGGTTTCCAAGAACGGTATTTACTATGTTTGAGCCTTATTTTATGTGGGACGACGGTTAGATAACAAACGGAATCTTAAACATTTATGAACAGCAAATAAGTGCTTGTGACAATATAGGCTCAACAACGTAAATTAACACTAGAATTTATGTTGAAGATTTCCATTTCTCTTATGCCTATAAAGTATAAACGTACATTTCATTAAAATGTTTTTGATAAACACTGATTCGAATTACATTATTATAAACTGCATCATTTCATTTTGTAAACCACGTTTATAAAAAGTACGTTATTTGCAAACGTAGACATAAAACATATAAACGGAATGTAGTTTCACTAATGGAGTCCAAACTTCATAAATACAAAAATGCATTTGGCAATATCAAGCGCTTGGAACAAAGCATTAGACAATTTGGCTCCATGCCATACCGTCATCTTATCTAATTGACATGTCGAAGGATTCTTTTAATACACCACCTACATCGCTCGACATTTGCGTAGTTATTTCGACATTCCAACTTTCATTTCAAACGTTACCACATACTTGTATTCTATCTCGCAATTTAAGTAAAGCAATTAACACATTTATCAAAGATTATATCATTTCGATAATGAAGTTTGTAGCCGTTTTTGCTTTTTTCTCTTCATTGTAGTTTTAAAGAATCGATCGATTGTTTGTATTGATTGTCACTCATGACCCACATAGCGGAGATGCCATGATTGGTCGGTTGTGACTTGGCAACGTATCCATCTCGGCTAGACGTTACAGGGTTACCAACACAACTAATTTATTAACATAATAGCGATAAGCATGGCATTAACATTTGGCATTATTGTTTATAGGTGCTGTCATTGCTCAAAATATATTTATATTGTGTCGCAACTGGCATAGCTCTTTCTAAACTTTTTGATTATTAGAAGAGTTACAGGAAACAGCTATTGTTTTACCGGAGTGCA
Organism: Lapara coniferarum; assembly: GCA_949316025.1. NCBI lineage: Eukaryota > Metazoa > Arthropoda > Insecta > Lepidoptera > Sphingidae > Lapara > Lapara coniferarum. The sequence goes on from OX438929.1 coordinate 5,256,217, forward strand.
CTTTTAACAAAGGAAACCGCAGATTAAATCCTGAATCAGACTATAGACAGTGCCCAGAAACGACCCGCATTAGTCCAGATTCTAGAAATGGAGAGAATTGTGTGTCAGTTTACATTAATTACTAAAGGTCGTGTTGTCAATAATTCGAGGAATAACGTGGCGTAACAGCCCTAAGTTGAGTTTTCGAGAATACTTGCGTTACATACATAGACACGCGTCATCGACTGAATTGTAAATTGATACACAAATATACCTAACAATGTGTTGACATTTATTTTTGCTATATGCACATTTTAGAGCATTGCACACGTATTGTTGTTAGTTAAAATGCTAAAAGTATCATCTGCAGAACATTTGTGTAAAGTAGGACAAGCTGTTTTCTAAATAAACGAATATGAAATCTTTGAATACAATTTATGCGACGAACCCAGTATTTCTTGAACACGCGGCTATAAACAATAACAAAGCCAAGTTAAGCAAGTTTATCTACAATCAGGATGTTTTAATAATTATGAAAATATTGAACTAAATGCAGTTTTATAACCATCCCAGAGGAAGCGTTTTACGGCTATAAAACTGTTTCTTTAACTTTAATAAATACGTAAAAGTTACGGCTTATTTATCTACAGCCGGTGTGATAAGACACAGTATTTGAACCATTCGAAACCAATAAACCGTGTGTTAATGCATTTGAAGTGAAATGGCCAGTTGTCGTAGAGTATATAATCCTCAATTGCAAACTACTTTGTGCGCCAATATAGACAATTTGAGTATATGCGTTCCAACAAAACAATAATATATTCCGAAATGTGCAACAAGAGGTGTGGTGTGCATTCGAGGCTAGATTGCACCAAGAAGCTGTTTCACTTTCGTAATCTTTACCGTTCTCTTTTTTCAGTGTCCGACGACAATAATTTAACTCTTCGACTTCCAATCTACGATTAGTTTCAACTATTAAACGTATTTTCATCGGATATCGAAACACTGGCACTCCGTCCATGGTTTACTGGGAAAAATACGTAAGCGAAAGACATACGCCGTGAGAAAATTACCAATAACCTGCTTAACCGTCACTATAGTGGTTGCGGATGGCAAGCATGCACTTTCTAAGTTTCTATTCGCGTAAAATTCTACAATAAACAGATTCCAAAAGACAGGCTTACTTTAAAAAAAAAATGAAAATTCTAAAATCTAACAGACGTACAAAATGAGTCAGAATAATCGAATGCACATAACCACATAAATAATAAAAACAAAATTAATTCTCATAATCTTTCTAATATTGAACAAAAACAACAAACCCTCATCCAAAATTTGATTTACGCTCGTCGAAATTGCCAACTGCTAGCAAATTATAAAGAAGTTACAGCGCCGTCAGGCATCATCAATCAAATTGTACCTGTTCAGTACCGTTGTGTACAAAATAAAGAAACGAGAACAAACCAAGCCGAGGTGACATTAAGCAAGCTTTGAGCAACGCCGACCGAGGAAGAGAAAGCGTTTTCCTGGAACAGCGTACAATATTTGGTTCTGTTTAAGACTATTTGTAAATTACTTGTGGATGTCGGATCAATGTTGTAAGTAATTAGTTGTTTTCGCACAGTGAATGAATCCATTTTTAAAATAGGCAATATGGTTTTCAACTAATCATTTCAATAGAATTTATAAAATATAAAGCTTGTGTTACTCTTTTCGTGATTTGGAATGGTTTCATTTAAATTTGTAAGAAACACAATGATTAGCCATTTGGCAATTTTTTTATGAAATATAGATTCATTCCACCGCATGTAGCTTTGAACTGATTTTTTATAAATATTCCATGAAGTATTCCGATTAAAATTGCAATGACGCTCAATGTTAATCGCAACTACTTTATACGCTTTATAAATAATGTAATGTTTGGAACGATCGTTAAAACAATTTTATAGATCTTTAGGAACTACAGGGCACAGTTGGTAAACCATGAATTATCGAACTAAACTGAAATTACGTCAGATGCAATCCTGACGGTAATCAGGAAGTTGATTTAAATTTTAAGTCTAAGAAGTTTGTAATGTTCAAAAACGCGAGCCTTATGCTCATTTGTCTTTGATTAAAAAAAGTTTAAAACAAAAATTTACTTAAAACGATATATTGAATTAGATAAAAACTACAAGTTATCAAACATTACGTGGTGGGGATTGGTTGTATCAGATATTAGGCGTGTTGAAACCTAACTAAATGCTGTTTGTAAAAGTGTATAAACAAAAATAATCTACTTACATAAAAAAATATAAAATGATACAAAAAAAACTTTTTAACAAAAATAAACCGACCAAAACCACTATAAATCAAAAAATTATTAAAATTTGTATTAGCTTAGTATATACGTATATTTGGAGTCGATGCCTACATACATACATACGGATCGAATACAGAACCTCCTTTTTGAAGTCGGGTAATAAATAGCAGTTTTATTACATACACATTATAGCGATGCTAAAATTACATCCTCAACAAAAATACTTCCTTCATTTCTTTACCTACTCACCTATTTACTAACAAAGGTCGCTACAATCTTAGTTAACACAAAGGACTGGCGTTAATTAATTCTAACTCATTTGGATTATTTCTCAATCATAACCTTGACAGCGAGGGATAGCGATCATATTTCTTTCATCGACACCGACATGGGATACAATGGTATATGGAATCAAATTATGTTTAGTAAACAGACCATGGATGTTTGCGATTGATTTAAAAACAATTGTATATTCGTGACCAAAATGATACCTTTGACATCGTATCACTTGCATTTATCGTCAGTGTAAGTATTAATGGACCATCAAGTGGTCCATTATTAAATTTTTATATAGATCTCTCTAAGGAAAGTCTTTAACGATAGCTGACACCATCTAAGTAGACTTGGCTTTCTTAATTCAGAATGTTTTTTTTTTTACTTATTTTTTATTAATCTAATCCAGGTATTGGCGTTTCTTGATTACATTCATATAAAAGCAACAGTGTTTTACCCAAAATTATATTTTGTGACAAACTTAATGAACACTTAATTTGATTAAAATTTGCAAACATGAAACATCAAACAGCAAGTCATTAATGCGATCACATATTACATATCAAATTACCTTAGCATGACCTACCTAAAGTAATGCTTGCCTTACAAAATTTAGTATAACCTACATTACATTATATTCTATAAGCGTAATATGTACATTTAAAGTGCATAGCATTCATCGAAATAAATCATTAACCGCGAAAAATCATTAAAAGCTTTGCAGTTATGACGCCTACGTACGGTTCCAAAGAATTTCGAGCATTATTTTCCTTCAAGAAAAAGCTATTACTTATCTTTATTAATTCAATACTTTTGCGTTAAGTAAAAACCAAATCTACACTTAAAGAAGAAATAAACGTCCAGGTATGACACATAGGCACATCAAATCATTTGCACCTAAAAATGAATATCAATGATGCGTAATACAGGAAAAATATGATCTTAAACATTGGTGCAGAATGTCGGTTATATGCTCCAAGGCGTAGAGCAAGTAACTTTTTAATTGATATCTTGTCTATGAGTCAGTGGGAAACGATGGTAATTTCGAATGCAGCCAGCATTTTTTGCTTGCTTCATAAGCGGGGATACGCTCTGGAATGGCCTGGGGCTGGCAGCGTGGTCGTATTACGCATTCCACACACGTCTGGCACACCACATTATAATAAACGTTGGAAAAGCACATTTGACTGAATGAAATGCTTTCGTAGATTAATAATTCGTTTGTAATCTTGCGAAATAATAACAAGACAATTAGTAATTACTAACATTATCAAGCAATAACAGAAAAAAATAAAGCTGGTTGTTCACTCTAGTTAAAGTACAGTCTTATTACAAATATTGACATATAATATATTTTCAACGTCAATGGTTTGTACTCAAATTCCACTCGATTAGGGAAAGAACGAAGGTCATAAATCAGTGTGAACAGGAAAATCGACGTTATAATATGAAAAGGCGCGGCGATCACCGTCAGCTTTCTCCAGCCAGCGGGTCTGTTGGTCCACGCTGCTTGCTCATTGCCTTCATAACTGTGTAATTTGTTCTAAATTATATATGACCGGTGATGTTTAAACAATTTGTATAGGACAATGGCCAAATCATTTAGCAATACGAATTAAATATAGTCTGATAATGGTTGATACGAGTTGCAGTTCCAAATGTTTGTCTTCATTTTTTATTTTAAGAGGTAATCAACATTACGTAATGTGCAGTTATTTGCTTATCATAAAAGCAAGATTTTAGTAGTTAAATTTGAATTTCCAGACTAGAACTAAGTATAAAAAAACCTATTAGACGCAGAAATTGTAGACTCTTCGTATAGGCGTTGATATATTAATTCTATTACACAAGACACATTTGGCATTTGTTATGGACAAAACCAAGTAACTTTTACTCTTTAACTGATTTATCCTCAATATTCCTAATAGTCGAACATCTCAAGCCGCAAATCTTTACTCCGAATGGTGAAGTAAACTATTAACGCTTAATTAATTTTGCATCATTTCAAAGCATTCATTATTCAACTAGTAGTATTCAACAGGAAATATAATAAATTAATTACTTATTAAAACTTCACATAAATATTGTACAGTCCATAACGTTTTCATATGAAAATTCTTATAACTATACGCGTACGCTTTATTCTTTGTTGCAATGATATTGTAAACAAAAAATCAGAACATTGACTTTTAAAACATGCCGACACGTTCATCGTAACTACGCATAAAAATATAAAGTACTTAACCTTCTCAATACAATGAGGATGATCTTACGTTTAAAAGAATTCGAAAAATCGTAAACATAGTTTGCTCTGTATTCCGAGTTAAGTAACACCATTATAAAATCATATGACAGGATGGTACACATATATTTTTCATAATAAATTACTTCTTTGTTTTAAATTTACCATTGATTACAACAAAGTTCATTAACAAATACTTTAGATTGATCTTAGAACGTATGTGGTTGTGGCACAAATCAAATATCACTACAAACTCATTAAGGGATATTATTGATAAGAATGTAAATAATATTATCAACCTCACATCCGAGGCTTAACATCTATAAGTACCTACATGTAATACAAACGAGAAAGTTCTTGGTATCGAGCGCTACCAAACCAACTTTATTTGCACAGCTAAGCAAACTCGCGGCTTGTTGTCGTATAACCAACCTAACTAGAACTTTGTGTTACAAAACAAACACTGTTTTTAGTACACATTAACGTTTTGTAACAGCTCTTAGCAAGATGGTTGGTTTATCAAACGTAATGACGTTATAGTCGACGGAAAACAGTAAAATAATAGCGTCGTTGGAGACGACGGTGTTCTCAACTAGGTCGGGCTGTTTACCTTATAATTTACACTTGTGCTAACCGCAATGCATCTGCGATCCATTTCTACCTTTTAAACTGAATTTTTTATACCTAATAAGAGAATAATAAATAATAATTAATAATTTTTATACCTATTTTTCTTATTTTATCAATAAGAGATTTGCCTAGCGTCTGTAAGTTAACCTATCTGTAAACTAGGGTAAAAATAACGCCACTTAGATCATTATAAAGCAAGGTATAGTACAAGCTGCATTTGTTAATCTAAATTTTCAGATAAGTCTCATGGCGGCTGATTCTTTTAGGGTTTATTCTTTTTATATCAACGCGACTATTATCCCCTTATGAGTATTTCGACAAGTTTTTTGTCTAATGTGGTACTTTCGTCAAGATTTAACCGTTTGAATTGCAGAAGGGAAGCATCCGCGAAGAAAGGTTTATTCGTGTTATAGAATTGAAGCAATTTCAAGTGAAGTCAATACAAAAATATTCACGTTGAATATTCTAACGTGGTTGATTGAATGTTTACGATTCCGTATTATGTTTTTACATGGCGTTTGAATAACTAATTAAATGTATGTTATGACCTAACTGAAATATTAATGCTATTATTTATCGAACAAGTCATTTAATGTTGTTTTCAATTTACGAAAATGTATAAATTACCAATTAAAACAAAAATAAACACAATAATAATTATCGCTAAAATACACTTACGCGTTTGGATGAGCTGGAAGAACTTAACAAGTAACGCCAATCGTGGATAACGTATAAAGAGTACTAGAGTACCAAGAGTTTAAATTCTTATAAGTTATTCACCTTTGGCAAGAATTAGATGCACAGTATAAAACTCCATCTGAAATTGGTAGTTTTCGCAATAAACTTAAATATTAACGTACGACTGTCAGCTTATAGCATGAAGATTCAAATATGGCATTAACTAAGTACACAAAGGTCCACGAATTGTGCAATTAAGATTTAAAGTCATTTCGTGTTGGAGTAGCACTAATTAAATCAGATCACGTTAAAATAGCTGCGTATGTTGGGTGATTGTCTCCACTAAATTCCAATTTCATATTACAGACGACGTATTTATATTTAGAATTCAGAACGCAATGCTAACATCGCCACGTAATGCATGTAACATAACATTACGTAAAATATGTAAATGTTACAAATACAAAACTTTTACTTTTAATCGATCAGCATTCAAAAAGTCGAACTTTCCCTCACGGCTCGATCTAGACAGCAATCTATCGAATGCTATCATCAAAGCGACATGAAAACACGAATCTCTGATATATAGAAATGTCATAAAACAGATAAAAAACCGGTGGGAAATGTTTAATTTCATAAAGACCCGACCCATAATACAGAATTGTACATCAATAAATATACAACTGTTAAAGTTAACGAAACACGTTGGGGAACGGCGCCGGCGAGCTTCTAAACTCACGAGTGGTTACAACAAATAAGTGTCGGACGCAGACACGCAAGCGCGCCGGCACACAGGCATGCGCACGCGCACACGGAAGAATCGTGCTCGCCCGGAGCGACGTGCCCGCGCAGCCTGAGACACAGGTTTACTCAATGAACTGTGCACGCAGGGATGAGACACGCTGCCAGGAGATGTCGATAAATATTTGTTGTCAGAAATGAAGAGATTGTCCCGGAACTTGACCAAACTCACCGCCCAAATGAAATGTGGTAGAAAAGCTTCAAGTCGGTTTTTTAAACTTTTTTGGGAACCACGAGGAACTAGCCCAACCGAGCTGGCTCAATCAGCGTTTTTATTTTGGTTCTACCATATTGTATGCCACATATTACGTTTATTTACATTTTACGTCTCTGTAAAAACAAATATTCTATAAAATACATACACATTTATTTTGGTAGATGCGTCAGCCTATGTATAAGCAGCGACAAGGTAACGGACTTGTTAGTTTACGATCGTTGGAATGTCGCTCATTTTTTAATATATTTTTAAATAGTTGCTAAGTGAATTTACAAGGACAATAGAAAATACTAAAGGTTCGCCGTACCATTTGTAAAAAGTCATTCAGATGCCAACAATGAATTAAAAAATAAAACCGACTTCAAAACCACTACAAACCGAAAAATAATTTAAGTATTACAAAGTAAGAATTTATTTATTTCATCTGTATAGATATTAGATACAGATAATAATATCATACCTAATCTATATAATACTAATATTATGAAGCTGAAAAGTTTGTTCTGTTGAACGCACTAATCTCAAGAACCGCTGAACCGATTTTGAAAATTCTTTTACTAATAGGGTGCTCAATCATCACTCCTGAATGCTATAGGCTACTTTTTATCCCGGGAAAATATTTTTAACACGGAAAATCTTTTCTTTATCACGCGAGCGGAGCCGCGAGCTTCACCTAGTTTACAATAGAATAAAGTAGCAATAAACAATAATAAAATCAACATTTTAAAATTACGAAACAAAAACATATTCGAAAGCAATTGTCGATATTGTGCAATAGTACAGCATTAGTGTCCGTGCACTGCGTTAAAATAGGTGGAAATGTTACACCGACTATCGGTGCAGTCTTCCTTCTCTCTCCCACGTTCATACCTTTTGTTTGAAAACAATAAATCTGGCAAAACAATGAAAAGTTCCAAATGTTATTGCTGATATCCACTTGTCCACTTAGCTATATGTGGTCGCAGATATCTCACAGGCAAATGGAACACGGGGTGGTCCTGCGATTAAATCCCGTGAACCAGTATCGGCAGTGGTGTCTAGTGGTAAACACAGGCGCGATAAGTATCGCCCAGTCGCTGATGGGTGGTCGGCGCGAAATTCGGCGGAGCGCTGCCCTGGACCGGTTCCGAGAAGGCCCGGCGCGGCAGCTCATTGTGTCTGCCCTCTGCCACACGCGCCGTTTCATTACCAACGTTCTAGACCTGCCCCCCTCTCCCCACAACAACTCCAGCCCGTCCACCGCACCTCTCCATCCTGCGTTTATGAACTGAGGCGCCAACTTTATCGACTTTGATGTTTACGTTCCGATTTACATGATTAAGACTGCGAGACTGCGTTCTCTTTGGAATTACCTTGTCTTGGGATTTTATTCTTTGTGAAAATTCTTAGAATGGCACTGTATGTATTTTTACTTGGAATTTGTCTTTTATTGCAGATAGATTACTTCGATAAACACAATAAAGCCATAGGAATGTTTACTGTTAATAAAAGCACGCTGGTCTTATGTTTGTAAAACAAACATCACCTTATATGTACTACTTTAAGCATGTCATCAGCATATATAATTTCTACGTACATTGCAGATGACGTACATATAATAAATAAATAAAAATAATCTTTCATGTTGGGTGCGTAGCCCACTTAGTAATTTACAAAACACAACTTTTATGCTTCGATATTCGATGCGATATCCTACGAAAACATTTAACCTTCGTCACAGCTTAACAGGTGATCAAAAAAATGACACGGTAAAAAGCATTAGAAACGGCAAACAGCGCCGCTGCACGATAGTTCACAATAGAGGAGAAATAATATCGTCCACCTAATCTCTTTTTCTTTACCGGCGCGCCATATTTCATTCTGGCAGCCATTGTCAATACGGCCGAGGTCAGAGGCAAATAGGAGAAAAGAACATCTACAATTTTGTTTTTCTTTTTCGAACACTCAAACAAAATAAACTAAAGCACAGTTGCTTGAACGCACCGCCTTTTAAAATTCGAATTTCTAATATCTTTTTTTGTACCCCATCTTTTCATTAATATATTACGTTGGAGGCTCGCTGTCAATGTTGTTTTTTATCGCGTTCGGACGATACCTGGCCGGAGTGATGTGTATAATTTTACGGTTGGAGCTTATTGTGTTACCGTCGCGTCGTGTGAAACACCGTAAAATATAAATAAATTGGTTGCTTCGGTGTTTGACAATTAATTCTGAATAATTTGTCTATATAAATACGATGGTCTCTCGTCTCGATGCTTTGAAGCTGACCACCAAGTGTGATCAGTTACTTAACGTATGTTAACGACAGGTATAATTAAGTCTTTCAATCAAGCTGAATGACAATGTTAATATTATATACACCAAATAGGTATATAAACAAATTACCTCGAAATGGCACAAATCTACATATAAGTTCTTAAGTTTGATGCTGAACTTGAAAGAAACAAAAAATGGGTGCTTAAAAACAGAAGGAAAAAACCTTATAAAGAGTTGTTTACGGGATGGCGCTTTGTCCAAAATTATAACATTTCAATCAGCCTGTGACGCCTTCGCACTGAATTAAGAATGATTTCAGCAAGTCTGACGACACAGATATGTTCAACTAAGCAATTAGACAATGACAATCTCAAAGGAAATTGCCAATTGACCTTTTGTTTGAACTTTAAATTGAAGACGGCTGATATTTGAATCTAGCGAGTCTCTATACAAGAACATTCGCATAAATATTAGATAAAATAAAATAGAATGTGAGAAGGACGTTTTGATAATTTATTCCAAATGTCATTTTGTTTTAAATAAACCTGAAGTTATATTTTTTCTGAAACTTATCATCATTTAAATCTCCCTGATGGTAGGACCCTACTGGTCGTCTTTTCATTACTTAAATATTATCATGGTCAAATTATTACTCTTTATTATATGTATTTATTATTTTGGCACTTCCATTCGTGTATACTACATTCACATTCATAGTTATTCTCCTTGTTTTTGTACTTATAGCATGTTCATGCAATTTTAAGTTACTTTTCTAATGAACTTAGGTTACTTCTCTAATGATCTGATAGAGCGATACAACTGCCATAAAATAATAGCAACCCCATATGATATGATATTAAATCATAATGTAATTACACTGGCTATAAATTAACAACCTCTTTCAAACAGAAACAACGCTGTAAACTGCTGCTTAGCGGCAGAAATAGAGGCAGCCATGAAACCACTCCTTTCCCTGTTTCTCAAACTATTTCCGGAAGCCAGAAAAAACAATGCCCAAACATGTTTCTGGTATAATCTGTAATATCCATTACTTAATATATAGTCTATGGCGAGGGTTGGAGGTTGGCGGGAAAGGTTGACAGATGACAGGAGGATTGTAAAGTGGAACTAAAGGAAAATAAAAGTCTTTATTAATTTTCTTCAATGAGTTATTATTTATTACAATAAATAAAGAAACACTACAATGTTCACTGTCAAATATCACATACAACTTAACCAGCTCACCTACATTCCTAAATTCTTTGGCTATAAAATTACGCAACAATAGCTATTCATAATTCCATTTTCAAATGTTTCCTCTCACGGCACACACGTAACATCACGAAACAATTAAAATATGACATAAGTGATTGCGTTAAAACTAAGCATTGGTTATTCAATAAAGAATGTATCGCTATTATAACAGTAAGTGTGTTTGTGTTACTACAGCGTAAGTAGGCTGAATGTTAAGATTATGCTGTGTAAAGCAAACTGAACCATAATGTACGAGTGAAACGAGTATGTATAGTAGAAGTATTGTACTGACCGTAAGTACTTACATACTTACACCTATTTTATTGAATTTCTAGGATAGATGTTTCTCAAGATCTATTTATTACACTCAGGAAATTGAAGACTCAGGGTAGTTAAGATTGATAATGTAGATTTTTTAAATCGCTTCAGTAGTTTCAGACACGGAACCTAACCTTACTTCTTATTTTTGCTTAATATTATAAATGCGAAAGTTTGTGATAATGTTTGGATGTTTGTAGGTATGTATCTTAGAAATAAAATCAGGAACTACTGAACGCATTTGGATGAAATGTTGGTTGGATTGTACTTTGGTTTAGGGACTTTGGGAAAGGGTTTTCACGCAGGCGCAGTCGCGAGCAACACCTATTTATGAACAAGGTGGGTTCACATACAAGATCAGTTCATAATCAATAAACGACAACGCTAGTCCTCACTCATCAATTCTCCTGGCTCATCGCAATTCGGCCTACTAAGTAGCGAAGCTCAAGACAAGAATCTCACGCGGCCATACGCCTTACAATGTTGCCTACACACGGTACGAGTGACAAGTTTCACAACCACTTGATGCAATCGCTGCATAAATATCACTATTTAGTCACCAATAACATTATCATGCACAACGGACAACCGTATAGCTGTTATTATTTATTAATATACTGACAATGTTATTATTTATGAATATATCTCATGTTAGATGTATGAGCCTCAATTAAGTACGAGAAAATAACAACAAGGAATGTATTTTATAATTATGTTTACAAAACGTTACAAAAAAGACGTAGATCAAAATGAACTTGACAAAACCCTGCTTCGTGAAATATTTGGATTTTATAAAAATTAACATATATCTACTATAATTATATAGCCTAGTTGGGAATGGAACGGTCTGCCGAGACAATGTCCGGAGGTTCGAAACCCAAGGCACACACCTCTGACTTTTCGAAGTTACGTGTGTATTGTTTATCAATTATCGTTCGCTTTAACGGTGAAGGAAAACATCGTGAGGAGACCTGCATACCTGAGAATTTCCTTATAAGAATTTCGAAGATATGTGAAGTCTACCAACCCGCACTAGGCCAGCGTGGTGGACTAAGGCCTAAACCCCCTCAGTAGAGGAGGCCCGTGCTCAGCAGTGGGCAGTGTAATAATACAGGGCTGGTATTATTATTATTATATATAGACAGTGGTAGAGTCATGCTGTAAATATACTGATCTAAGGCATGCACGGGCCCTCTACTGGGACTTTACTACCGTTGCACGGAAACCAACGTGAAATTACAGCGTGCCGTGGCATTTACTACAGTGAGTGAAATCAAACGGGCCCGCCGCTTCCCTAATCCGTTCCTTTATGACCAGCAACTCTTCCATAATCCTTTTGGTATTATGGGTGTTTATGGGCGGTAGTGATAACTCAATATCAGGGCTCTTTTTCGTGAGCTTGTATATTAGAACAATATGTTACACTCCACAAAACAGGAGTGGTCTTACAAAGGAAATGTCAATAGACTACATCGATATCGTACACGCAATCTCTGTATCCACTAAAATTTATATGTCAACAAGTGAACTATAATACGCCAATGATGACAATAATAGAGTTAATCTATATATATATACTTAATCTTACAAAAACATAATATGACACAACAAAACATGACTCAATATAATTAAAAAACAGACTTTTAACTCCATAAAATGATAATACCTACTTTGGTGAAAAATACACGAGAAAGTACATAATGCATTACTATTAAGACCGATAAACGAACATTAAACCAAACACATACTTAGTAGGCTTCTGTGTTGCACTGTTGGCGTTCAGTGAAGCATTATTCAAAATTTATTGCAGTATTTTTGAAGTTCTCAAACAAAATGATAATGAAACTAAAAATAAGTCTGAAACAGATAGCATTTGTAGTTAGTAAGGGTATTACCGAACTACGGAGTAATCCCATTGCTTTAAGATTACTGCAAAACTATAACAAAAACTAATAAAGTGGGCAAACAATTGTGGTTCATTAGGAATAGCAATTCAGACTGTGTTGTCCGTATTGGGAAATTATGCAGTAACCTTGTAATAATCCGATTACCCCATGATCCGATATTAACCTAAATACCCTACCGAAAATTTTTGCTTTCACACCGCTGCGACTAGACTGTTGAAATCTTTTTCCCGATTAAACAATCCACTGTACAGTCACCAGCATAAGTAGCGGAACAAATGCAAAATATCAAATTTCCTACGTACTTTTGTGATCTTACTAATCTTGTTTTTACTATTGGAATCAAGTTTAACAGCTCAAGTAGGACCCCTTTAATTTTATCCGTGGTGCTTTACATCTGGCTTTTCCAGTTGTGAAACTCTAAATACTTAAGGTTAAATTTTAGTCTGTTTAAACCTTTTTTAGTTCATTATTTTTTCTCCCGCTTTGCTATGGAGGGAAGTGGAAAATATATTTCTAACTCCTCCCTATTCTTCTCTTTGATTAACTTCGCTGCGGGTTAAGACTAATTAGTGTTCCCTGAGACTCGCCGAGATTTACCGCTCGGTGTCATAAAATGCGTGCCACTGCTGATCCTGGCTTACAGGAGTTGCAGTGGTGGGTGCGAGGGCGGGATAGTCTCGTAATCTTGTTTTTCTCTTCACAAAAATAAAATAATAGAGATTTGCTTTACTTCATACGAAGAAAAAAATTCTCAGTTTAACTTAACGCGTAAATAGCTATTTGATTTGTTTTTATTTTGTACAGATATTTATGCTGTTGACTGTACACTTTTGTGACGTAAAAAGTAGTCTACATGTAACTCCAGATAATATGTGTACCAAATTTATTCAGCGGCATATTATGGACATTTTCAAACTCATACTGTTTAATTTTTTTTTATAGCATTGAATGACGAGACGAGCATGCCGTTCGCCTGATGGTAAGCGATACGACCACCGATAAACAGTGGAAATACCATCCAGAACCTTGATTTATAAAGTACTGTGTGGCATTCCACTGCGCTCGTCATCCTGAGACATAAGATGTTAAGTCTCATTATGTCCTGTAGTTACACTGGCTACAATGCCCTTCAAACCGAAACACAACAGTGCATACACACTGCTGCTTGGCGGTAGAAATAAACATTGCAGTGGTACCCACCCAGACGGACTCTTACATATGAGAGTCCTACCACCAGAAGACATTAGAAGGATTCCATTGTTGAGATACACATATCAATTTTATTATCAGAGATAAAGATTCGATGCGTACCTACTCTATGTTTTTTACTTAATGATCTATCAACTACTAAAAATACCACCCATAATGTGGTAAATTAGAATAAACAGACTAAAATAAAAAAAAATATGAAGAACAAAACATTGTGAAGTTTTTTATCAAAAGCCATACTTTCAGTTTAAGTTCTCAAGTGGAAAACCAGTCTTGTGTGTAGTCTATGCCTCTCTCATAAAAATATTTATAAATAAGCAATTTGTATGTTAATTAAATACCCCAACGTTAAAAAAAATTATAAGTAATAATATCTGATAGGCAAAACATAATAATATTATTTTGCCTGATGGCCAAGGCAGTAAGTACGTCTTAAATTCTAGACTAACTACTCTCAAAGAGTTTGATGAAATTATTCACGTATCTATGATATTCATCTTTCCGGTATTCAAATATTCATCGTTTTATGCTTTAATGGGTTTGATATGGTGCCAAATACTCGCATATATTATTGTAAGGGAAAACATGATCAGACAATTATATGGCGTGCTGATCCTCCTTATCTTGGACTGTATTTACTACCCACCATGCCCATTGCGTTTTACCGGCTAACGTTCTAGTTACTAATGGAATGTGACGTAAGAACCGCTTGGTTGAACCATTGGTTGAACCGCTTAACTTCTATAAAGATTCAGAAACTATCAGTGCGAAAAGTCTGTATAACACGATTCCTTTGCTTAACTTTGCTAACGTGTCAATTACTTACTAACAATTTCTATAAATATATTGGTAGTAACAAAATAATAGCCTCGGTTTCCCTTATGGACATCTTCACTCTGTAATTACAAAGCTTACAAATTTTGAAATTACAATATCAATATTTTTCTTCAATTGTTTCGTTACTGACTGCAATATAATATATCAAAGAACCATCAACCATCAGTGACGTCACTTATGAAATTATAATTTACATTTTACAAGCTGATTCAAGTTCAATGAAGCGATGGAAGTAATTATTCGCTTCAATAACGTTCATAAACCGGGTGTATGTTATAAATATTGAACGTTATTATTGAAAGGTTATTATCAATATGTTCGCTGCAAACAAACTGGATCCAGTACGCCTTTAGCAGTGCTACGTATACATTTATCATGCCTTTTGTTGTTTGCAATTGTGGTGGAGGCAAGCTACTTATTACATAATAAATTCAAAATCAGACATATATGTACCATCTCAGTTACATCTATGATGAATAGGTATTATTGATATTTTATGTATATGCTACAATACATCTACAAAGACATTCAAATATAGACTCTATAACATTATTATTTTATTGCGTTGTCATTTAACTTTCTAACTCATATGCTAATAGCAAATACCTTATTGAATGTTTATATTACTAAAGACAGTACTTTACGTAAGTAAGCCATGCCATTTTAAAAAATCAAGGCTATCACAGTTTCTACACTAAATCGCTTTTATACTCTATTTCTTACGTTGAACAAGTAAATTCCATGGTTGTTGATACCCAAGACTGCGCTTTATTTGCGGGCAAAGAGCAAGCGGAAAAATGTTGTACAAAAATAAGTAACGCTCTTTTTCCAATAATTCAATGGAATGAAGAGAGCAGAAAATTCAATATCTAATATATTTTGCAGTTCAAATAAAAAAGGAAGAAACGATTTCAGTATGAATTATCTTTATCAGTTTTAATAATTAATAACTAATTATTAGTATGGTATTTAATAGGAAATGTGTCACAGGAATTTAGAATACCTTCGGTAGGTGTAGACGTTAGTCTGATAATTTCATTATAATTAATCATCATAACGATTTCTCTATGAAACGTGCTTTAAGAAATCTATAATAAATATAAGGACAATACAAAACTACGTTTCCGCGGCTGCGCCCGTGTTAAAAAGCTTTTCCGGGATAAAAGTCCCGCTTTATTTTTTCCTGGGATAAAAAGTAGCCTATGTATTAATCCAGGATATGATCTACTCGTGTCCCAATTTCATCGAATTCCGTTCAGTAGTTTTTTCGTGTAAGAGAAACAAACATACATTCTTACAAAGTTTCGCGTTTATAATATTAGTAGGACTTGTGGTTTTTGCATATAGCCTGCTTTTTCCTTAACAACAGTAAAAACCGCCTAACAATGAGTTCAATAATTTTAGTTTATTTAAATGTGCCTAATATCCACTAACCTTGTACTCATCCGAAACAAATCTTGAAACTAAAATTGAATTATTCTGTATATTTAAATAGGAAAACCCAAATCTAAAAAAACATTTATTATGCACGGTTATTCTAGATGCTATTAAAGATCGTGTGTGATCCGAATGCGAGTACGGTGGAGCTCAGGACAGTGCAACGAACTATTTAGAGCGGTGCGACATCTAATTCGCCGAACCGCTGCTCGGCCAAGAGCCAGCCAAATACCAGAGTTGCCAATAACATAAAACATTCTTTGATTTGCAAGTAAACTCATGGCAATGGCCTACTAGGCCGAAACTTTTTAATTAAATATAAAAAAAAACATCCAAGGCTTAAGAATTTAGGTATTAATTTAAATTTAAAATTCATTGTGGTTTCAAATGATACGAATTTGTTATGACAAGATGTTACAACAACCGGCTCATATTTTCCAGACTTGTTTTAAAATATAGCTTTTAAATTGTCATCTGTTTTTCGTAATCAGAGCAAGGGAAAGTACCGTGTAATACATGATACTTAAATACTCGTGACCTATAAACCACTGTTTTATTATAATAGATAACATGTTTTCCAAAACATTTTATGGAAACCTAAAACAATATTTGAAATAGGCAATAATTATCCTTTAAAATGTATCGAAATAAGTATTTTATTAACTCCTAGTAAACACTACCTGGCAACATTACACATTCACCCAGAAACACTAAACTATGGAAATTGTATTGCACTTACAGTTATTATTGGAACAGTGGAAGTTCGAACTGGCAACTAATATATACGAATAATACCGAACGTGAAACAGTTTCGTAGAATTTTGTAATTCATGTGATTAGACTATAATTAATGAAATGTACCTAACCAAAAAAATTATATGAAACTAAGATACGTTAAAAATGTTGCCATTTTATTCTAAACCTGACTTTTAAATAACTTGTACTTAATCCAGTTTTTTTTAATTATACTGTACTAGCTTTTGCCCGCGGCTCCGCCCGCGTTAAAAAGTTTTGCCGGGATAAAAGTCCCGGTTTATATTTTCCCGGGATAAAAGTAGCCTATGTGTTAATCCAGGACATGATCTACTCGTGTGCAAAATTTCATCGACATGTGGTGTAGTATATAAGTAGTCGTAAGAAGTATTGTATAGTGAGTTGTTAAGCAGTATAATAAAAGAACCTTAAACCAACAACACGTCTACAATCAATCCTTTCATTACATGGCGACCCTGCCAGTCGCGTCGGCGCAGCCCTGCGCTAGCGCGCGGCGCGCATAGAAACAATGAAAATCAAAAATTCAGGAAAAAAATTCATTAAGTTTTATAATGAAAAAATCAAGCAAGAAAATAATATGAAGAAAATGAAGATAGAAAAATCATATTAATTAATTAAGAAAGAAAATAGGAAGAATGAAAAATGAAGGTATTGTAAGAACATAAAATAAGGAAGAAATATGCGAAGACATAATATACATAAAATAAGAAGAAAATGAATAGAAAATATAAGAAAATAATTAAGAAGGAAGAAAATAAGAAGAAAGAAAATGTTCGAGCGGAGTCCAGGGTAATCCCGGCCCAGGAGTCCAGGGTATAGCCCGGCCCACCCAGTAAACAGCACAAGTCAGCAGCTTAGCCGCATCGTCGAGCCACGAGCGTGTCGTCGAGTCATCTCAAAAAAGAAGATTTGGTCTACCTATATCCTTTTCACAATTTATACACATTTCTTTATATTTTATTAGTTTTTACATAAAACTGTAAAAATTGTTATCTAAGTAACATTGAAAGCATACATTTGAAAATACCTCAATAATCTAGATTTATTTTTGCTGTTGAATTATTTTATTTTTCTTTTGAGATCCGAAAAAACTACATTTTAACTATGGCAGAAAATTTTGATTTTGAAACAGCTATCGAATTTTTACCTGTAATGAATGGCAATGATAATTATAACAGTACAGTTAATAAAAAATATAGATTTTTATAGTAGTTTGCTGAATGAAAAATCCAATAAATTCTTGATAAATTTTGTCCTGAAAACTAGATTGACTCAAGTTGGAAAATTTTATTTAAAACAGACCTATGATGATATTGGAAGTTTATTGTCAGACATGATCCATTACCTTTTACCCAAAAAAATACATTTTCAGTTAGAAAACAGTTTAATTTCTTTTCAACATGCTAATGATAAATCACACATAGATCAGCCGTGCACCATATTAGGAAATCAGATACAGGAGTCGAATAGCGAGTACATTCCGCAAGCTCAGCTATCACCGCATAGCAACTTGCCGGAGTGCACCGATTTGAACAATTATAATAACACCGTAATGAAATTTGATTCCGATGTTAGCTCCGTATTCCTTAGTAACAACAAAGCCTCTAATACTTTAACAAATACTTGCAATGAAATACATATGAGTAATAGTATTATAGAGCCATTAGAACCTGAAATAGAATTAATAGAGCCTAGTAAGGAAATAAAAACAGAGAATATCTTTATTTTAAAAGAACCTCAAACAGAAATTTTCAATAAACTTGAAAAAGTAAATAGTAGTAGAGAAAAAGAGATAGTAAACGCATCTAAAGATATAGAGTTGATTTTAAGTAATAATATAGGGGTTAGAATTAAAGGTAAGAGAATTGTTAGGTCTAATGAAGGATTTTGTTTTTATGCAAGTTCACAAAAGAAAATATATTTAGACTCGAAGCTTTTAGAGATAGGTAAGATTTTTATACAGGATTTGGTAATATTATGTAAGAATAGAAATATTAAGGAATTGAAAATAATTAAGAATAGTAGAAAAGATATTAAGAAGTTTATAAGAATGATAAGGAAATATAATATAGGATATCCAAGTATAAGAATTAATAATGAATTTATAAATGTTGTGAAAGTAAAGGAAGTTAAAAATAAATATAGAGAAAGAAATGATGATACTATGAAGAATAAAAGCAATGAAATTAATAAGATATTGACTATTAAAGATATGAGTAAAAAAGTTAAGATGTTAAAGCGTAAAGATAAACGGTCGAATGATAGGGACCTTAATGGAAATTATAATTTTAATGAAAATGTTGTAATGAATTGTAAGGTAGAATACGAACTAAGATTTAAAGCAAGTAATAAAAAGGAAAATTATGTAAAAAGTTTTATAAAAACATGTGAAATTTATGATAGAAGATCTGTAGGTATAACGTAGATTTAGAATAAAGTATGTGTAATGGTTATTAGTATAAAAAAAAATTATGTGCGTGATTAAATGGCTAATTGTTTTTAAAGTATACGTAAATATTATATTTCATGGGAATTTAATTTCACATAAGTAAAAAAAAAATGTATTAAAACATTTTATTTTTTTTCCCAAAGGGGGAAGGTGTGGTGTAGTATATAAGTAGTCGTAAGAAGTATTGTATAGTGAGTTGTTAAGCAGTATAATAAAAGAACCTTAAACCAACAACACGTCTACAATCAATCCTTTCATTACAGACATCTGTTCAGCAGCTTTTGCGTGAAAGAGGAACAAACATCCATACATTCTTACAATCTTTCGCCTTTATAATATTAAGTAGGATTTCTGTTCTTACAAGGACACAATGATATTTATATACTGAAAGTGCTAGAATGTCAATGATACAACACAAAAACCGACGAAAAGTTTTTATAGTTGTTTGCGTTAATTTTGAGATTAAATCACACTTAGCGAGTCACAGAATTCCTTCGCATTTGGTACTGATGAAGTCATTACAGGTCAATCACGTTTCAAATTACTTTCGATTCCCATTGTACCTATAGTTTACCAACAATTGAATACCAAAATAACTTAATATTTGTACAAAATGATACATTTTTAATGGTCCGATTTCTATCCTAAATTGTTGTTTGTACTTTAGTCAAGTTTATGTAATTATACGTAAAGTCCTAGTACTAAATTCCACGCCTCATCGTAAATTCAATTTTTTTGGAAACCACAAGGGTTTATTAAATAAAACCATAAAAAAGAACCAATCAGGCACGAAACAATAAAACATTTTTATTAATTGTTTTCGCTACGCGTGTTCAAACGACCAGTCTCAGGGTTTGAAGAGTGACGCAAGTCCACATGAAATCACTTGTTGGCGATAACGTGTGTACGACTGTGATAAAACAAAACAATTCATTTTTAGTCAGTTTTAATAGCAATCTAATCGATCAATTGTCAACCTAAAGCGGAAATGGGTCGGATTATTTCGCAAATGGACTAAAATGATACATAATAATTATGGGGTACAAATTGCAATGTTTGAGCATTACATTACATCTTGATCAGTGAGCACTTTGTTCTATGAACTGTCTCTAGATAAAGAAGTGGCCGAATGTTTTAGATTGGTTGTAATGGTCCCATTTTCATAGAGTAACATCACATATTTTCTTGGAAAAAAGTAGCTACTAACCCTATTCTTGGATAACGCACGTGCCTTTTTGTTATCATTTTAATCGCGAATACGCATCAATCGATATCTCAAAATACATAGAAAATACATTCAAAAACTGTAAGCAAGTACTTAAATTCAGTAAAACAAGAGCATAATTTGTCTCTACATCATAATAAAACGCAATAACCATGAACTGATCAAAGGGAACACATCATACTGGCAAGCGTCATGGTTATAGGATATTTCGGGTCCAATGTCTCAAATTAATATAGTGGAGTAATTAATGGGAACTGCCTCTCTCTGTGCACGACGCCAAACGCGTGAAGCGATCCTAAATTAATACGATGTGTGATCTCGACGCCGCGCCGCCAATAAAAATTACGCCAATTACGTATCAGCCGTGTGTTCTCGTTTTGGTGCACGATATTAGATCGTGTTTTTATCCTCGCTAATGTATATGAATGTGTTTGTTGGTTTATATTTCGCACATCAACGGATCGAGATGATTTTGATAGAAGTAGTTATGGTTAAGTTGAGTATTAAAAAAACACAGCAAAGAGCATAGAAATTAAAAACAAAAAATATAATATTAAATATTTCTTAAACATAATTCGTTCGTTTATGTATCATAAAAAGGTTAAAGTGATTAGAAATACACAATATTTCGATTTCGGGACAAAACATTGTAACAAAGAAAACCTGCGACTGCGTAAATGTACTGGAAAACACACTAAACACAAACCTTTTTAACTGTTAAGTTAAAAATATTATAAACGCGAAAGTTTGTAAGTATGTATGGATGTAGGGATGTTTGTTGCTCTTTCACGCAAAAACTACTGAACGGATTTCGATGAAATTTGGCACATGGGTAGATCATATCCTGGATTAACATATAGGCTACTTTTTATCCCGGGAAAATACACAGCAGGACTTTTATCCCGAGAAAACTCCGTCACGCGGGCGGAGCCGCGGGCAAAAGCTAGTATACAATAAAATGAAGAAGCAACAAAAATAAAGTTACTGAAGAAGGAAGGTACACGGTAGTTATATTGTGAATCATTCGTTCCAAAAAACACGAACATTGTTTATATTATAATGACTAAACCGGAGAAAGTAGGCACGGAAGAGATCACGCAGAACTGGTAAAGCCAGACAAGTTAGGTAACAGTTTTTAGTACGAATCAAGACAAAATAATAAAATTGTTGCAGACAAACTACTGGCAGCTGGATTTCTTACACACTAAGAAAATCAACTTGAATTTTACGGTTGTTTTTGTTACATAAATCTGTATAACTAAAAAAAATTTAACATGTTTCGAAACTTGCTCGGGGACCATTACTACTGCCAGTAAACAAAGACTTACTTATATTTGAGTACTTAGTTAATATATTTTAAAAGAAAAAAGACATCTAAACGACAGTCAATATTTTAATTATCAAATAATAATTTCCACATAGTATTTTACTTTAAAAATACTTCTAAACCACACACAAAGCAATGGCAAACTGATAACGAACTGAAATCAAATTAGAACCTGCGAACCGATGATTGTATTTAACTAGACTTAAATTAGAGTATACCATCAAAGCTTAATTTGTCGGGGTGAAAGAAGCGTTTAAAATTACCTGCAACCGAGTGGCGACCCAAAATAACAGGTCTTGAATACCATACCATTCAAAGTTTGCCTCCGCTCACGAAATAAAGGCGAGACGACGGAGTATAGAATACTGCTGACGTCATTCGATGCAAGGATTTATGCCTTTTGCCTAATAAAGTTAAACTGAACTTTGGAATTGCCATACTAAATAAGGGCCAGTATTACAGATTACAAGTAAATATTATTTAATCGTTATCGTTGTAAACAGCTAATGCAGATCGATATTCAGTCCGTAATCATTTTATTATCATTTAGATGGGAGCATAAATTAGAGTGTGTCGTTTTTTTATTTATTTATTAAAAGGTACACCAACAGCATACATATAAAACAATACAGATATAGCAATACTTAAACTCAGTTCTAATATGTATGCCAAATTATAGGAGCACACAACACTCACCAACTTAATGTTGCAGTAGCATATAAGTGAAAACAGTAATGAATGATCATTAAATAAAATTACAATATTTAGAAAATTAAGCCAACTTAAAGTAAACAAATCTCTGTGCAAATTATGCCAACTTAAAGTAAACAACTGGATTCAATGGGACACTAATACAATTTGGCTAACTTGCTATTTAATTTCTTTTTAAAATTGGAGAGTGAGTCAGAGAATACATCAAGGTCTGGTGACTTAACGATGGTGTTGTTATATTCAATACAGATTCTAGCGATCGGCAAATGTCTACCTAAGTTGATTCTAGCGGGAGGAAGTTGGAATATTCTAAAAAATCTTTGTCTTGGAGGATGATAAAGTACTGAGAGGTTTAACCGTTCCAGTAACATTTCAGACCTCAGAATCTAATTAATAAAAAAATACTTGTAAAGAAATACTAATGCACAAAGTTTGCGGCGATCACGCAGTGACTGCATGTTAAAAAAAAGACAAACGGTCACTATACGGTCTACCATATTTATTTTGTATTTAGTTGGCTTATATATTTATGGGAAGAGTAGCGTTTATCAGCAAGCGGTGAAATCGGCTCTTAGACCATTATTCATATCGCAATTACATGTGAACAAGGAAGATCTAAGCGTAGGATACAAGAGGATTAATTAATTTTGAATTTTATTATAATTAAACTTATTCCAACTATTATAGATTCGAGCGCTATGAGTAAGGTCTAAGCATGATGGGATTTGTCCTGTGGTAAATTTTACGAGAAATTGTACGTAAATTGTTCATTGTGGTTTATGAAGTACGAAGTACAGCCGCGCTGATTTAGGGTGAAGAATTCAAATTGTGATATTTTTTTATCATTATAATTTCCAAAGGGATGGTTAAGTAAGTACCTACAATTTTTCTTTATGAAAGCAGTTTAAGTGTACAAATGAACAATAGCATGTATTAGAAAACTCAACAAAATTAATCTTAGTTCAAAATTTCGTTTGGATCGCACTACACTCATCAAGAGTTTTGGACTCTCCGTACAGTGTTTATCAACTAGCCAGTTCCATGGATATAAACACATATCTACTCACATATTAAACCTTTTTATTCTATTTCTGTAACTAGTGGTGTAATTCCCTGACACCCCGCCCCCTCCTCCCCTAAATACGTTAGGGATACCTACTCGTTTTATCCTGCAAATGGATTTTAGCGCTGACGAAGGCTATGAAAAATCTAGTGCCTATATAAAAAATAGAGTGACGTAAGATTCAAAAGTAGTCGTTATCCTCTTACAATATTTAGTGCAGCAATTTTTTTCCTGTTTAGGTTATAACTAACAAGTGGGGGTCCATCAGCCATCAGGCCGTAAGAGTTTAGCATGGTGTCTAAATTATTTAGTGTTGGAAGTAAGAAACTAAACTTAAGGAAGATATCTAACACTGAGATAGTTTATAACTCTCAAGTACTAAGCCATGATGTACCTTAACACTTGTAAATTATTAAGTCCTAAATCATCTACCCCCTATTAGAAAAATAGCCTCTGGCATTTCTAGTGTTATCCTTATTACCATTCGGAATGTCCTATTTCTTAAGAACGCGCCTAGCATTCTTGATGTAACTAAGCGAGATAGACTTGCTCGTCAGGTGAATGAAAAACACAGATTATATATGTCTAGTATTTATTTCATTATCCCTGTTCACTTGTCAAGTAACAAACATCGAACATGTGAACATGTGTAATATTAGGTAGAGAATAGCGCACAACATCAGGGGAATAACCATCGGGCACGTTCTCCGCCTGAATCAACAGTACTACATAAGTCATGTAACCTGTTCCAAACTCCATTTATTTCAAAAAGCCCGCAGCGGCAACATCCCAAAATGAAGAAGTACACGCTATTAGGGAATAATTTGGCGATGGAAATGGCCGAAAATAACTACAGGCTGAAAATAATTGGAGACAACAACTACATTCATATACATAGGAACAATGGAAATGTCATAATGGTAGGCGACAATTGTGGTATAGACGTTTCTGTGAATAACGGGATGGTTCAGATGATTGGATGCAGTGCAGCAAAAATGGCTACTGGTGGAAGTGATGCTGTTGGAAGTTCTGTTGGAGAAAGTGTTACTGGTGAATCGAAAAATATGTGTGATAAAGGTGTTAGTAATAAAGTTGTGCAGAAAGATCGCAAAAAGAGGTCCTTTAAATTAATGTTCTACAAAATACTGCGTGCCACATCATACTTCAGAATGAAGCGTACATTGAAACCTGGTATGTAACATTCGTATTCAATATATCACTATTAATTATAAAATATTTAATGCATTTAACCTTATTATATGCTATTGATACTCAAAGTTGTAATGTTATGTGTATCATGGTAATTGATGTTCATTTTTTCGTAGTAATGTATTTTTATTATTTTAGCGGGTAGATTTTTAAAAGAAATATATAAAATATACATAGCTACTATTATACTAAATGTATTTTTCGAATAATTATAATCGTGTACATTCAATTTTAATATAATATTAATTAACTCATTTTATAATACCCATAATATTATGTTATCGTGTCATAATCGTGTTTGTTTTTAAAAATAAAACATTTCTTGATGATATCATTTTTTTATCTTATTCATTTCACGCGGGGCGGTCCCTGAGATATTTCTAAAGTGAGTAAATATTGCTAAGGGCCTGTTTCACAACTTCTGAGTAGATGCTATTCGTCATTGTGTATAAGTCGACCAAATACAAAAAATCACACCCTAATCTATGCTCCCAAATACTAAAATAAACACCATCTACACAAACATACACACACACTCACGCCTTTTATCCCCGAAGGGGTAGGTAGAGTCGCAATTAATGCACCCACTTTTCGCAATGCGTATTCCGCCCCAGGATGTGATAGGGAGCAAGCTTATCGCCATATCGTGCACAAATTCCAGACTCCGGGCTGATACTGATACCACCCATTAACAGTAGCAACACCATCCAGCACTTCAAATTACAAAGTACCGTGTTGCATGCCATTGCGCTCGTCATCCTGAAACATGAGATGTTAAGTCTCATTATGACCAGTAGTTACACTGTCAACTGGCTACAATTTCCTTCAAACCGAAACACAACAGTGTTTGCACACTGCTGCTTGGCGGTAGAAATAGGCATTGCGGTGTTACCTACTACCCAACCAGACGGACTCTTACATATAAGAGACCTACCACCAGTAAACTTATAACATTCTTTATCTTCACTATTAACGACAATTAACATTGAATACATAGATAGCTTCGAACGCAGAAGTGCGTTTGTTGGAGGCGGGTTCGAAACTGGCATTTGGCAATTCGTTCTATTCCCCAGAATGTATTGCCACGAAATATTCTATAGCTTGCTTTCGATAAATACCTTTTGTCAGAATAACGTATCAAAAACAAAGAAGTAACGAAATGCATCCAAAGTAATAATATTTACATTACTGTATCAATTCTTCTGTTTATCCCTGGAATGCGCGCAAAGTCACGGCATAACCTTGATATTTGCATGGGTAATGTCACACATAGATAAGGTTATCGCGGGTAAAAGGAAATTCCAATTGAGTACGCTATCTATAGGAATTTGAGAAGGACAAAGACATATTGACTCACTGTTGGAATGCAGTTACAATAAACCTTTTCGTACATCATTCGTTTAAATATCAGTAAAAAGCTATTGATATTTTTTTGAATGTTGTATGTTAGTATTTTTTCCTTTATTTGACACGCAGACATGTCTACAAATTAATCGGGGATTTCAATATGAAATTAATATTTATAGTACCTACACTAGGTTTTGCCCGCAGCTCCACCCGCACGAAAGGTTTATTCCTGGATAAAATTCCCGCTATAAATTTTCCCGGACCTAACTGTAAATCTAAACCATTCTCGAATCCACCTGTAGAGACACAAACATTTTCATTAAAATCGGTCCAGCCGTTTAGGAAGAGTTCAGTGACATAGACACGCACAGAATAATTATATATATAAAGATATTTTATTTCATATTTACGTAAACAGAAATGCAGTTACTAGCATTGGTATATAAACCCTATATCAATGGCTACAATCAATAAATAATCCCTAGTACTACAGTGTACAACAATGTAGTTTTTATTGTTATCAATAAATTACGCGGATAATAAAGTGATTAAAACCATGATATTGTGTACTATCAGATTGTCGCTTAGATAAACTATTCATACAATCTCACAGCTACTAGATAAGATTGTCCTTCTGTTTAGTTCACAAACCAAAAACACATCTTGGCTGTCTCGAATTTTTACTTAATAAAACTATTTTGGCGATCGTTAACCTCGCTTAGGATTATACTATATGTGTGTGTGTTTCTGTCTGTCTGTTTTGACAAACTCTTATGACTTTTACATTAGCTCTTATTTGTTGTAGCAACTCCCTTAAGTTTCACTTTTGATATTGGGTCTTTCTGCTAAGTATCAGACCGGAGTCTGGAATTTGTGCTTGATATGGCGATAGGCTCGCCCCCTATAACATCATGGGTTGCGTCATCTTGGTCATCATGATTGCAACTCGCCTTTTAGGATGATGATGTGTGTATTACTTTTAATGTACATAAAGAATCTATCAGTTAATCTCTCAATTGGTCGCGAAGCGCGCTCAAGACCCACAATACTCTCCTAAACTCCGTCCAACCTGTTGGCGCACTATCAAAATTAGATACTGTCGTGCTTTCACTCATCGCAGTTTGATTATACTTTCGCTGCCTGCCCCACTAATAAGCCGAAACGATTCTTGCGCAATAATGGCCCATGTACCAACATTCAGAACCGGTCTAGCAGACTTTGCTCTCCTGATATTTTCTATAGCTTGTATCAGTTATTAATAATTATAATAATAATAATCCTCCTCCTAGCCAGTTTCGGCCACGGCGGCTAATCTCAACGGAGATGAGCCAGGTACGCAGGAGATATTATAGTGCACAAGTGCGTGCGCAATACACAGGTGTACTCGCTATTTCTTCACTCTCATAGTCCGGTGAGACGGCAATCCGACATGATCGGAGAGAGATCAGGCGCAGGACCAACGGCTTTACGTGCTTTCCGAGGCACGGGGGTATCACACCGCCAACTTCCTGACTCCGAGCTGCGACTGAGTAATTTTTAAGATGAAAAAACCCAGTCACAATGTTTTTGGCTCGACCCGGGATTCGAACCCAGGACCTCTGCGCGCAAATCGTACTCGTAACGTGTACGTAATACAACTACGCCACCGAGGCAGTCGATAATAATTATAATAAATTAGCAATAAACCAGTTAAAACCAAGAATAAAAAGTCTAGGTTTGTGACGGTATTAAAGTTAGTACTCGAACTAAAATTCATGCTTCTTACAAATCCAAAACCAATCGAGGATTAAATAATAAGTACCGAAGACAGTCCCTGGTTCAATTTATATCAACAGATTATAAGTAAAAAATTACAGAGATACATTAATTTATTCATTCACGCGGCGATTGATTAATGTACCATTCTTTTTAACATAAGCTTGTGTGAAGAGAAAGTAAAATGTTTAATAAAATATGATTTTGATGATGCTAAATATATACTATGTTGTCATTTAAATATATCTTAAATCTGAATATTTTGAAATGGCATGAATTTTGTTTTTGATTCACTGTTGCCTTGTTTATTTAGCTAGCGTACAACGGAATGAAGTATACGGCACGCGTATTTGGAAATAATCGAAATGTTTACATTTCGGTTTATTTATGAATCTTTTTAATTTCACTTCAAGTAACATAAAGAATCGGTGTCCTTTTATTATAATTAGGCACTGCAACAACATCACAAGTGCAAAAGCTTTTGTTCTGAAATCATGTACGCAACGTATACGCTAATTATTCCAGTTGAAAATGGAGCAATCAAATAAAAAAAGGGGTCAAAATTTGACTTTTGAAGAAAAGGTTGATACAAACTCCAAACCAATCATATTGTTAATAAACAGTATAATAATTAATTAACCTTTAATTCCACTACTTAATACAAATTTCCTTTCAAGATTTGCTAATAACTGGCTGGGATACACTATGCAAGTCCTAAGTATCATCTTGAATTGTATGAAAAAAACAACTAACAGGAGTGAGTGTGTGTCCTCGAAGGTCGTAGACTGAATTCTCACGCAAGAAATCCACTATTTTAATTGCAAAACATTTATTGAATCTATATTTATAACGGAAATTTTCATCACTTAATTCAAAAAGATTCAAGCGACTACGGCGCGGGCTTTATTACACCGTTCATTTGTTTCCAACGCTTCCAAATCCATTAAATCAATCAAATTTATGTCAATGTTTATATTTTTATTGATATTTGATTATCTTAAAATACAATTGCGACTGGATATTTGATATACATATACATATACACTCACGCCTGTTATCTCCGAAGGGGTAGGCAGAAGCGCAACTAGTGCACCCACTCTTCGCCGTTATTCCGTCCCATGATGTGATAGGGGGCGAGCCTATCGCCACATCGGGCACAAATTCCAGACTCCGAGCTGATACTGAATAGAAAAACTCAATATCACTTTGCACGACCCGGGAATCGAACCCGAGACCCCAGCATTGCAGTCGTACCATAATACAACTACGCCACCGAGGCAGTGGATATTTGATATTTTGAGGTAAGTACCTACCGAAGTATAACTAGGGGTCCGGCCGGTTTAACTTTAGTACCATAGATAATCCTCAGACTAGCGATTAACTCGGTATTGTAATAACGTTTATTTTAGTGCGCAGTTTAAACCTGGTACTGTAATTAGACTTCGTTTTGGAATAAGGCGGATTAAATTTTAAGTCCTTGATTCTTAGTAACCACATTGGCAACAAGTCCGTTAAACTGGAACACAACATTGCTTGCTGAATGCTTGTATAGAAGTAGACTAATGGTATTTACGAGGTTGGACACGCATAAGAGATTTATATTAGTATAATATGCGTTAATCTTTTGATTACTAATCTATACTAATGTTATAATGCTGAAGAGTTTGTTTGTACGCGCTAATCTCAGGAAGTACTGGTTCGAGTTGAAAAATTCTTTTTGTGTTGAATAGACCATTTATCGAGGAAGGCTTTAGGCTATATAACATCACGATGCAACTATTAGAAGCGAAGAAATAATGGAAAATGTGAAAATACTGGGAAAATGATTCATCCTTGAGGGCTTCCATTGCGTGCGCTGCGAAAACGGTTCAAGATACCAAAAATATATGTATGAAAGAATTATTCCTCTTGAAATGATCTAAAAAAATATCCGCGACAGTATACGTCTATCTTTTAAGGTTAACTCACTAGAACCGTTTTTATGGTAATCAAATTTGGTCGAAATTAATAACTCTGTCTGTCGCGCTTTCACGCCAATACTAGAGAACCGATTTAAATGAAATTTGGTACACATATTTTTTAGAACCTAAAAAAGGACATAGGCTACTTTTTATCACCGTGAAATATAAAACGGGACTCTTATCCTGGTAAAACTCTTTCACGCGGGCGGAGCCGTTGGCAAAAGCTAGTTAATTTATATCAGTTAAAGGAATAAACGGCCGAAATTTACAAATTCTTTAATGCCTCTTTTTATTGCAATGAACGACGAGACAAGCATGCCGCCTGACGGTAAGCGATTCGACCACCCATAAACAGTAGCAACACCATACAGCACCTTGACTTACAAAGTACTGTGTGGCATTCCACTACCCTCGTCATCCTGAGACATAAGATGTTATGTCTCATTATGTCCGGTGGCTACACTAAACACAACAGTGCATGCGCACTGCTGCTTGGCGGTAGAAATAGACACAGCGGTGATACCCACCTAGACGGACTCTTGTATATGAGAGACCTACCACCACTGTGACTTCTTTACTCCCACTACGATATAGGGGACGTCATAAAATTATGACATTTAAATATTTTTCTCATAATCATGAGTCACTAACTTAAGTTTAATGTCAGCAGAATACAGACATAAATGGATGCAGAAATACTTTGTACTTGTACCAATAAAAACAACACGTCTACAGATCGAAATGATACAAATTTCGTTCCAAAAAAGATGCAATATTCACTTCAAAAATTTAATATTCAAACGTATATCCGTCTGAACGAATTTTCCTAATAACAAGAACCCATTGATAATAACTTTAACGCGTTATTTTATGCTAGCCTTATAAATATGTTTAATTTTCCGAAAAGATCTTACTGATACGAATAAGATACTTATTACAATATTTCACAAGTATAATTACTAGTTACTGTGCTCAGCAAAAGGTCGATTTGTATGCTCGTGCTAATGATAAGCCTAGAAGGGTATGAAATTATTATAAACCTGCGTCTAAATGCAACCTGTACGGTGTTATTAGCGATTTCATACACATTTGTTACAAATTACAATGACTGGCTATCGGGAAAATTAGTAAAAGTTGTTGTAGTCTATGAGAAAGAGGAATTGAGGTCAGTTTTCATTAATACGCTTCGAATATTGAACTTTTATATGAATGTAGCGATCGAATAGTTAGTAGCGCTATACTAAGGGATCGTCCAGTAATCACGTGGGGCTTGGAAGGGGGGAGTGGAGGGTTTGGCAAAAATGACGAAATATCACATGGGGGAGAGTAGCGATATATCACATGTATTTTTTTGTGAACGCTCGATACACGGGATCTTGGTAATCTAAAACCTCACCACATATCACCAGAGCGGAAGGGGTTAAAAAGTTGCTAAAAACATCAAGTTGTTAATGGACGACCCCTAAGCAGTACTTTGAAAATATTAAAGGAGTGACTACTGAATATTATTCAAATGGATGACGTTATGCCCTACAGTGTAACGGCCTAAGGAATTTCATGATCGCAGACGTCACGCCCCTTCCTTCTCTTATTGGCAATAAACCAAAATTTCAACACGTAAAAATGTCGATGCCTACACCAATATTTCAGAGTGTGACATATTCTCGTAAAATAAAATAAACTTTGCACTGCTTTTTGTTTACACATATGAAAACCGTTCTACACGACCCAATTAGAATGGCGCGTGTTCGAAATGAGGTAACCGACGTAAATAAAAATCTTAGGAATATAGCATATTATTTTTTATTACGTGATTCTTTGAACCATGCTGTTTTATTTATCTTTGTATAATTAGTACAGTTTACAAAGGTTTTCATGAAAATAATTATGATATTGAATGCTTTAATGTATAAATTATATATCCCAAATATACTTTATTTACTTTATTGTTGGCTATAATGTATGATGTATATATGTTTTATATACATCGGGGATGGTAAAATATATATTATACGATTTGGTAATTCATCGTAAGTATGTACCTATAATTTTGAAATTAAACCTCTAATGAGCTCTCTTTATTACTTTTGTTTTAATACGGGCGATTGGTGGTGGTTAGTGATTTATTTCATGCATTCGGATTCCCAATAATATAAATATAAGAGTTATTATATCATAAACATTATAAAATCAATTTAAAACATGACGAAATACATAATTCAAATAAACCGGAATTATTTTAAAATCGTCTAAACACATGACGTAAACTTTGAAGGTAAACCAGTGATTTATTCATTGCCCTAAAGTGGCTGAGGATCACATTTTTTTCGGTTTTGTTACGGAATTTACCAAAAATGTGTTTACAACGCATAGTACTTGTGACCTAATGTTGCGCGCGCGGTTTTACGCTTTCGTCCAGTTTCTATAAATATTTTCTCTATAATTACGTAATAACGACGGCTTATTATTGGTTGAAACTTTAGTTTGATTGTTACATATTTGTGTACAATAACTATTTAGACTAATTATAGCTATGATATTATTTTACATGATATGTATTTTTAAATATGGCAACTTGTAAATAGGCTGTAGAACTCTTCTAGTAGACTTGTCTAATATTTTACTTCAAATTAATTATGGATGTATTTTTTTAGATACAGTTTATTACATTTCACTGTTAGCTAAACAAAAAAATATATATATCAGTGACAATAAAAAGTTTAAAATAAGAAATCAGATGCGCATGCGCCGAGACAGTGTGAGGAGTGCGAGCGCAGGGCCAATGAACGTTGACAGATGCCGTGCAGCCAATCCTGTGCCAGAGCTTTACATTACGCGACTTGATTTCAAATCACGAAATTATGTTCTACATACTTTTCTTTATAACTAATACAATATAAACGTAAGCGAGACAAAAGATACGGTAACGACAACTCAACTGGCCCGAATGTGTCAATCTTGGACGCCCTTTGTTTACCGATCAATCTGAATAATTTGCTTTACTCTTGGAAAATAAAAGGACTGTGTTTCTGTTTATGTCACTTATGTTTTGTCGCTAATTATGACTACAAATTTTATTTCCATTGAGTAGATTTGAGTATTCTTTTGAGAAGTGCTTCAAACATTAGGGCGCTTAGTTTGCGTAAATAATTCTTTAGCCAAATAGTAAAATGCCAATAATACATGGTTTCTTACATTAAAAAATCACCACTAATCATAAAAACACATTTCTGTAGGTTCTCATTTGTCCTAATGTCAGTAATTTATTAAGTTAATACGTTTCGTAGCGTACAAATGTGCCCCTGTTACGTGCTCTAGAAGAACTCACGACTTTCTAACATTAATACCACTCTTGTATTGCCAATGAATACGGTACAACTTCCTAGTAAACAGTTAGACTTGTTTAACAAATTCAACATATGGATGGCTTGCCTACCTGTTAATTAGTTTTCGAAATTTGCTAATTTGGGTGTTTTACAGCACTATGGTAAATACTTTAACATTTATATTATGAGCCAGTCTATTACAGCATAGACAGATCCATTATTGAATTTATACGTATAACGTAATACTTACCTACGTGAAGGTACGTATCAACATATTCCACTAGTCAAAATTCCTCGCTATTTTCATCATCTCATAGGCTGGTAATAATTCTAAATCGCGTCGTCATAAGCTTTTAAACGAAGCAGCTCAGAAGAGATATCAAAAACAAATAAAAATCCTTGGTGAGCATAAATCATAGATGAACAACAATGAAGTAGGCAGAAATAGGGCACAGCCTAATTTAACTCTCCAGACAGTGAGCGGGTTTGTTCGTACTTCCAAACGGCGCCAATACCACGTTTTATTTACATCGCAAGGAAAAAATTGGCAACGCGCCCGACTTTGAACGAACGTCCATAACGTTATGTGAACGTTTTGAGATCCTAATGTCGACAAACAGGTTTTGAGTTAACCAGAAGTTGGTGGACATATGAAAAGTATAAAATTGCTAATCTGTGTTACGTTGCTGAGTGTTGTGTAGGTTTCATATTTTCCTTTAATACTTTTTATCTACAATAAGAATTATTCACTGGCTTTATCAGTGTGTAAAATTATGTTAACTACGAATTACATCATCGCTTATCGAATCCAATAGAATCTTTCAAATTTAAATCTTGGTTTGATTCATAATATTTTCTTCTGATTTTGTAACAACAAACTTTACCTCTTTTATGCTCTAATGTGCGCACGGTTTAATTGCCAGTCTTCCGTCTTCGTTCAAATGATTATAGCACACCGTCCAAAATTCGTAATTTAAAACTTGTCTCAGCAGAAATCAGTCTTCGTGTCCGGCATCGAACTTGACCATCAAAACCTATGCTGATTAGTGTAGACACAATTGGACGAACGGCCCGCACGACTGCAAGCAACTTGTGGTGTCATTCATTGGAATCACGGCAACTCGGATAAAATCGATTAGCCTAAATAGAAACGTAGCTGTACCGGAATATTGGAAACACATCTGTCGTGCGACCTCGACACAATTGCTTTGCCGTTCTCTCAGACCTAATTATGTCCGAGTGTTAGATCGGCGATAGGAAGCGGACGAGACATGGAGCTGTAGAACCGGTCGTCACCAGTCTGTGCCAGATCTAGTCTTTGGCGGATCAAAGATGGCGGTTATAAAAACATACATTTAAATTAAGTATGAATAAAATGCTGTGTATTGTGGTGTTTGAATTAAGTTAATCGCGTGATAATAAATTTGTGTATAAAGTGCAATTAAAACTCATAATGTAGGTACCCACACACACATCACACACATCTTTAGCTACTCAGCAAAAATTAAGATAGGTTGGCTGGGAGGTGTTAATGCATCCGCCATATAGCCCCGACCTTGCAACTTCAGATTTTAACCTGTTTTGGTCTCTTTAGAATTCTTTAGGAAGTGTCAGATTAACAACAAGAGAGGACAGCCAAAACGACTTGTTGCGTTTTTTTTATCAGGAGTCCCAATTCTACAGCAATTTTGGCACTACATAAAAGTAGGGAGAAAGTCATCGAACAAAATGATACCTATATAGTATACTGTAATAAATTTTAAAAAAGAATTCTTGAGTTTTCATATAAAAAGCGAAAAAACTTTTTCCTGGACCTAATATACAGAATGTCCCAAAAAATAATGTCACGCGGAGGTCCAGAGATAAAGCACCCCTTGGGGTGTCCGCATCACCCCCATGTATGTTCTGCTTTTTTTCATAGTTTTCGAGATATGAATGTTTTTCTGAATTTGTGAGAGTTTTCAATATGCATAATTGAATAATGTTTTTTAAAAAAAGCTGAAGAATTTTTTGAAATTTTTTTCTGCAATTAAATATTCATTAGTTGTATTATTTGCTAAAAATAATCAGCTTCGTAACTTTGATGAAAGTTATGAAAATGTTGGTGTAAAGTAAAAAACTTACGTTCTTTGCATTATGACTTCAATTTTCAACTTTAAATTAAAAATCTAAACAGGTAATTTCGTGGCTCCAAAGAAAAATTTTCCATACTCTCACCTCTCATAATCATTAAAAAAAACATACTCCTTAATGGGCTTCTTTGACTAAAATCAGCCTTAAAAGACAGCGAGGTAGAAAATTCTTAAAATTTGAGAAAACATGTATATAACATAGTCCCCATACTAATTTACGTTTTATTCTCAAACAAAGCTTATGGTAATGAAGCTATAAATAAAATTTGAATATTTGTATAGACATGATACGTGACTACTAAGAGCTAAAACTAAAAACTTCACCGAGGAAGTGAAGTGAAAATATGAAAGGAATAATCAATGAGTCATTGGGTATTATCGGTGCAGAACGTGGTTGGATACAGTGCTTCTGTTGATAAATAACTAAAACATGCTTGTACACAATGTTTGTCGCCTTTAACTAGTTTAAGGGTAAATTTTCTTCTATGCGCAAAATATTTGACGATTAAAAAAAGGGTAGAAAAGGAGGTACCTAGTTTTTTAATCTATACTAATATTATAGACAGAGAAGATTTGTATTTTTGTACGTTTGTATCTTTGTAACGAATATACCTACTAACCCAAAAACTACTAGATCGATTTTAAAAATTGTCTAAAGCTTATCAACTAGTATCATAGGCTACTTTTTAACCCAGGAAAATATAAAGCGGGATTATTATCCCGGAAAAATTCATTCACGCTGGCGGAGCCGCGAGCAAAAGTTTTATACATCCTACTAATATTATAAAGGCGAAAGTTTGTAAGAATGTACGGATGTTTGGATGTATGGATGTAAGGATGTTTATTCCTCTTTCACGCAAAAACTACTGAACGGATTTCGTTGAAATTTGGCACACGGGTAGATCATGTCATGGATTAACACATAGGCTACTTTTTATCCCGGGGAAATATAAACCGGGACTTTCATCCCGTAAAAACTTTTTAATGCAGGCGGAGCCGCGGGCAAAAGCTAGTTATAGATAAAATTCTCATCAAAAAGTTTTTTATATAAAAAGACAATAACTTCTAGCTTTATTTTTTTCTAATCCTATATTATGACTTTTATACATGTTAAGGGGCATGTAGTGCCTAGTCAATGATTTTATTTTTAATGGATATCACTAGGCATCTCCTTAAAGAGATTAAAATAGGGAGCTTGAAATTGAGCAGACGAAGGTAAGGTCGATATAGCTCAGTTGGCAGAGCACCGGCACGGTACGCTGGAGGTCGCGGGTTCAAATCCTACTTTCGACTGTTTCTTTTTCAATGTTTCCATTAAAAATAAAACCATCCTAACTTTATCATAGTAGGTGATAACTGATAAGTAAAGTAAAGAATTCCATTTTATTGATAAACAGGGTTAATGATAAACGATATGTGACAGCCTGTGTGATAAGAATACAAGTAATATTTGTGTTTGCTACTGATAAAGGTTTGCGGGACCACCCGTCATATTGGCGACAAGTCAAGGTCTATTTCCTTTCGATAACAGTCATATGACGTCACAATAATAATATACATAAGTAAGGACGGTGAAAAGCCTCTTTTCTTCCTCGTTAGTCAGATAAAATCAGTCAAAAGAACATCGAAATGAAACTAGTCATCGGATTTTATCGCGATTTTCTAAGTTTTTATTTTCTCCCGACGTTTCGAAGACTTTGCAGCCTTCATGGTCACTGGGCGGACTGAGGTGTTCGTTGTTCGAAAAGTAAAAGTAACAATATCTAAGGCACCCGTTTTTACAACTGCAGTTAGCTTTTTGTCAGGGTCTTAAGCTGGACGCGCTCGCAGCACCTGGAACACTCGAAGCTCTGCGAGCGTGTCCAGCTTAATAAAACCCCGACCAAAAGATAACTACAGTTGAAAAAATCCAGTCTAAGTATATTTACGTTTAACATTTACTTATGCAAGTTTAAAAAAAATTGTCCACGATAAAATCCGATTACTAGTTTTATTTCAAGGTGGAACATTTGCGTAAACATAAGAATCATCAATCAAAAGAAAGTATGTTTAGGCGTTGGATTGGTCATCACTTATAATATTTTGTCTTTATTTAAATTGATTACGGTTTAATAATTGTTATGCCTAATCCAAGATAAAATAAGGAAAAGAAATCGGTAAAAATCTATCTAGAACTGGGTCTATCCATCGTTATACGTAGACCAGTAGAAGGAAAAGTTTTTTAATTATATTAATTTTAACTTAACATACCTGAGTAAACTGCGAGGATATTTTAGTATGATCCTCCTGGTACGCCTTGCGAGATTTCCGTCGCTCTGTCATGAGAGCGGCCAGGCGGTCTAGGGCCCGCGATTCCAGAGCCTCTGCGTTGGCCCTGATGAGCCGGCTCGTGTTCTCCCATTCTTCAGTCATCGTGCGCCAGGCAGATGCGATCACTGAGCCTGAGCCAAACAATATGATGTAGATAAGTATGGGAATATGGATACAGAAAAATCGACTCCTTAGTCAACTCGTGCAAATTATGAGTATGTTGACAGGGAACTTATTTTTAATCCTGTAGGTAGTATGGTTTTCATTTTACATCACCAAAAACAAACAAATTAACAACTCTTATAAAAATAAAACCTATTTAGGAGTTCGTAAACTTGTTGAAGAATGAACGAGACCATCATTTACTTTTAGGTGATTTGATTCCAAGGAAAATTTATTTCCGTGAATCGTTTTTAATAATAGTGAGTTTACCATACAGTTCAGTGTATTTATTTTGGTCAGGCATAAAAAACATACTCAAACGTAGCAATTTATGTGAAATCATACGGCAAATGTGGCTAGATGAATGGTTATGTGTAACCAATTCAGGGTTTCTGAGTGTTTGAATAAGAGAAAACAAAATAAAGTTACTAAATTGTCCTCAATTAGAAATACACAAAAAAATTGAGGTGCTTGATCTTCTGACTGGCCTTTAAGGAAACAAAAATAGGTATGATTTCGATAGTTAGGTACGATAAACCATCAGGAAGATTTTTTGTTAGTCAAGTCCCGTATCGACCGTATTTATCTACATTAAAGGAGTCGTTTAATTTCAAAATATATTTTTAACACGATCATTCAAAAAAAAATACTTTCAATGTTGATTGGAAACAAACCATAATTTCTGGGCAAAGTACCGACCAGTCAGAAAAGTTAAAACATTTATAAATTAAAAGTGTACCGTCAGCAGCATAGGTAAGTAG
Source organism: Lapara coniferarum (assembly GCA_949316025.1). NCBI lineage: Eukaryota > Metazoa > Arthropoda > Insecta > Lepidoptera > Sphingidae > Lapara > Lapara coniferarum. The sequence continues at coordinate 5,295,069 of OX438929.1, forward strand.
CTGAAAAAATTCAAAATTTCAAATTGCCTTCATACTTCTGTATTCTTACTAATCTATTTTTTCTCTTCACAAAAATAAAATAAAAGAGATTTACTTTACTTCTACTTTAACGTAACGCGTATATAGGCGATTTGAAATTTTGATTTTATACAGATATTTATGCTGCTGGCTGTACATACGGCCACAAACCGTGCCCCACACGATGCGATATGGTTCGATGGCATACCATTTTAATGGTTCGGCTGTACCAAATCGCATCGTATGTGCCCACTTTAACCCTGCACATGAATACATCAGTATTTTACTAAGAAAGACTCTGTTAACTGCACCAACGGGATTGACGAGTTTTTATGTATACTTTTTGCACTGATTTCACGATACACCCGAATAGGTAGGCACTTGGGATTACAAAACGTTGAAAAAAACAATTGTACACTCTGTTGCATTTATTTCCTTGTACAACATTAATATTTTTAGAGCGGTGTTTTCGAAACTTAATCTTAGTTAACGAGTTAACGTTTAGGGATTTATTCTCACATATTTTTTTGTCAGGTAAAACTACATCAAGGTTACGATTTAAGCAGTGAACATATAATTATGTAGGTGTCTGGTGTATTCATAATCTAAGAGTCATATTGTTCTATTATATTTCCTATACAGCGTGCTGTTTTTTGACAATTAACTTTTCTTTCAAACCTGTTATTTTAACATCATTTTTTACATACTTACATCGAATTTATACAAGTACTTTTATGTGTTTTTCATGTTCGAGATTACATTTCTGCTTGATGATTGAACTAGATGTTTACATTAATCTATCCTATCTACTTATGTGTCTATCTATACATTTCACTTTAGACATTAAACATATTTGAAAAAAGAACAGAAATGTATGTATGTAATGTATAAATGAAAAAAATAACTAAGTAATTTAAAAATAATTATAGGCACCTAAGTAACTACCTACTTGTAGTAACGAATGAAAGCTTCGAATTAATATTTTTTTTGAGAAAAGTGAAACTGCCGTGATTGTTATCAACATCATGTGAGAAATATAAGTTACGTAAAATCGATCAAATATAGTTTGTTCGAGATATTAAATACTATTTTTGGATTTGCGCATAAGAGCTGGTTACTGTGGTACTTACTTTAAATAACAGGTAGGCAACTAGTTTATGTATGTATTCGACATCGGCATTGGTGTCTCCTTAGTGTAAGGTTGTTCTTTATTTTATACGACTTTCTAGGGATCACCCACAAATTATGGTAAAACCCCGCCATATTGGCTAGTTCCGAGATCAACCCGGCTTATTTCTGGCGATGATCGAGACAATAAACGTTTTGTTTTAGCTTGTCATTAAAGCTTATGTACTGAATGTATCTTATACAATGTACTTTGTCCAGTGCCAGATTAAGTCTACTTTATGACCTAAGCAATCCACGCCTGTGCACCCCTCTTCTTCTCCCATCCATAAGTATCTGCCCTATAGGTAAATAATTTTGATAAAACATCGAGGCTTTCCTGCAGCATCGTCGTTCTTTTTTTAAATTTTTATTATTTTCAATTTCGAAGAATTTTTTTTATTGCATCTAGGGCTGCCATCCGTCCGGAATTCCCCGGATTTGTTCTAGATTGAAGGGCGTCCGGGGGCTGTCCGGCAGGGGTTTTAAAAAGTGATACAAAGTGTCACTTTTGTTGTCAGGGGAAATACACCTTTTTATAGATAAGCGATAAATTGAAGTAAAATCTTAGTTAAAAATTCATTCATAATAACCTGCATTCAAGAAGGCACCGCAAAATATTTTTTCAAAGGTGTCAGGGGAAAACCCATATTTCCCCCAAATGTCCGGGATTTTTGCCATGTTTATCCGGCGTCGGCAATTAAGGTGATGGCAGCCCTAATTGCATCGAACGACGTTATAGTTGGGAATGGAACGGTCTGCCGAGACAATGTCCGGAGGTTCGAAACCCAAGGCACACACCTCTTACTTTTGGATGTTACGTGTGTATTGTGTATCAATTATCGTTCACTTTAACGGTGAAGGAAAACATCGTGAGGAAACCTGCATACCTGGGAAATTCTTTATAAGAATTTCGAAGGTATGTGAAGTCTACCAACAAGCACTAGGCCAGCGTGGTGGACTAAGGCCTAAGCCCTCTCAGTAGTAGAGGAGGCTCGTGCTCGGCAGTGGGCAGTATATAATACAGGGCTGGTATTATTATTATTATTATCGAACGACGAGACGAGCATGCCGTTTATTTGATGGTTAACGATACGACCACCCATAAACAGTAGAAATACCATCCAGCACCTTGAGTTACAAAGTACTGTGAGGCATTCCACTGCGCTCGTCATCCTGAGACATGTTAAGTCTCATTATATCCTGTAGTTACACTGACTACAATATTTACAAATAATAGGTATAATCTAATAAATTTACTTAGCTAGCTGATTTTTTTTGGTGTTGTTTCTGGTGCCCCCCAAGATGCGATGCCCTAAACAATTGCTTAATTTGCTTATAGGCTAATCCGGCACTGACTTTGTCGTATTAGTTTCTTATACCGATGACACTAGCATAATTCATATCATTATTTCGTATGTGGTCAGGAATACTTCTATTGTACCTACATACTACATATGTGTAATGCTCCAGAATTCCCACCACAAGGATTTTAAGGCTTCCTACTAAGTACTACTATTTTTATCGAACAAACGTTTCAAATCTATAAATAATTTTATAGAAGTCATTTTATTATTTTAGTCTACGACACTGCCCCCCCCCCCCCCTGGAAAATGATTCTAGCTATGTTCATGCCTCCTCTAGATTCATTAGCTAAGAAAAATATAGAATCGATGAAGAAATAATGCATTTTAAAGTAAAGTTAAAACTTGAGATATAAAAATTTACAATTTCAATTAAAAATTTCTTCAAAAGTTCAAAGAATAGTTTATTTTATTTATTTACATCAAGTGACTTCTATTTAATACTAACTTTTGCCCGCGGCTCCGCCCGCGTGAAGGAGTTTTCCCGGGATAAATGTCCCGCTTTATATTGCCCCGGGATAAAAAGTAGCTTATGTGTTAATCCAGAACATGATCTACCCGTGTGCCAAATTTCATCGAAATCCGTTCTGTAGTTTTTGCGTGAAAGAGTAACAAACATCCAAACATCCATACATCCATACATTCTTACAAACTTTCGCCTTTATAATATTAGTAGGATAGTAGGAAATAGGATTTCCTAATTGTAAAATGAATACATATTTACAGCAACAACCGATATTCTGAAAATATGCATATAGTAATCTCATGTTTCATAATAGGTATATCATGATTGCAATAGGTATCATATATAAACCTTAGAGGATTGCATTGCTAGATACTCAAAGATATAAACAGATAAGTAATATTTAAAAATAACGGTCCACAGGTACCCGACTTTTTAATCAATCAATCAACGTTGGCTACTAGTTTTTATTTATATAATTTTTCTTTTGTCTATATGTGAATCAGTGCCCATTCAGTCTAAATAAATTACCATTAAGTTCTTCACATTTATCCATCTTCTGGCCCTGAGCGGCAGCCGCAGACAGAGCTAAGGCATATTCTCTATCGCTTTTCATTTTAGCTTGAAGACTTCTTTTCATAGCCTCCATTAGCCTAAGCTCGGCATCCTGTCGGGCTAGTAAGGCCTCATTGGCCGCCCGGCCCGCGCCATTAGATGCGTACCCCATCGTTCACCACCCACGTCTACACTGAACTGCACATTGCAAACGTAAACACAGCACAAAATCACACCATTTTCTGTTATCACACCGGCACCGTGGTTCTACGTCACCTTGTAACAAAATGTATTAGCAATCATAAAGAAAGGAGCTTAAATTGGTTTAGAAACTGTGCACTTATTTTTTAGTATGAGCACTCAGCCCGCAGACGGTAAAGGCTAAACAAAAACGCAACAAAAAATCTGTGGAAGTGTTAGTAACCACCGAGGTAGGCGCGCTCGCGTTCGCGCTCGTACAACAATCCGCGCGTCCGCACAGCGACAGTGGCTGACCTGAATGCCATGTATCGCGGACTCATCACGGCGGCAGGTCTAACGGCTACGACTCGGCGGCTGGCCCACTCGCGGGCGCTGCGCGGGTGCTGGTGCCCTCGCCCCTCAACCGCTAGTACCAAATCATCTGATCACGCTTGTTAAGTGTGCGTAAACCTGACTGCGATTGCTCTCCAAATTATGCAACCACTGGTATATTTTAATCATTTGATAGTTGTATGTGTACTTAATTATTAAATAGTATGTCTACACAGGCCTGCCGTTTTAACCATACTTATTAAGCCCTTTACGAGAAAATCAACCTGAGCCCCCCTTGCCAAAAAAAATATATTTACCTTTTAGAAGGTTTGTAAGGGCCTGGCGAAAAAAAAAACTTCTTTTCCCAGCGACTTTTGCGGGCTATCTAGTATTTGTTTGCGCCCAGACCCCTTGGGCTCTGCACTCGGGTACCACGAACCCCTTGCAACCCCGAGTGCAACCCTGTAGGTGTCTACTTAAAATTATTCTCAATTTGTCTATTTAATAATAAATTTAGGTAAGTTACTAAGTTTAGACTAACAAGTTCTTGCCACATATATAAGTATTGTGCAACAAACTAAATACAGTTGTTATTATAAGAATAGGAACATTGCACACTTTAGCGTGTGGCACACTCTAAAGTGTGCAATATTCCTATTCTCATTTGAATCGCATGGTAGGTGTACCTGGTATGAAGTATTGTATCAAGCTACTTAGCCTGTGAAAAACACAATGTAAAGCACATAACTTAGATAAGTACTTAAAGTTGATGGCAACTGTCTGTTCTCTGAATATAATGTGTCTAAGGTCTGATATTGTTAATATTGTGTTGTAAGTGAAAGGAATATTATCAATGTAAAATAAGATTATCAATAAAATATATTGGAACCGATATATCTCATCTTATAGACTATTCTTACTGGCCATCACTGAGTGTCTGTATTATAATATTATAGTATTCCCTCCAGATATTGAGCCATAAATGATGAGTACTTAAGTACAAATAATCATGAATATGTGGAACGCAAAAAAAATTTTTCATCACGAATAAAATAATTAAGATGGTTGTCTGACTTTCTTGTCATATTTCTGTTTATTTTGCCCAGATTACATCATTTCTCAAAAAGCATTATAATACTACGGGAACCATTTCTCTTATCCCAAGGCCCAAGTTAAAAAGCTCGCGCCACCACTCAAGTTCACGTGCAAGTCCAATAGATGGAGTTCCACGGCACGCCGCAATGAGCAATCGTTAAGGAAAATGTTGCCAAGGAGAAACAATATTTTAAAATTTCAGTAGTATTACAAATTCTCTGTGAACAGCATGGAGTTAATATGTATTAATTGTAACTCCATGGTAAACAGTATTATAAAGAGTATAAATAACTCATTTAATTCACACAATAGTACATTTTTTGAAGTTATACTTCTTTAGGCGCGTTATGAAAAATTGATGGGACTCATGGGAGCTCAGAATAATGACTAAAACAAATTAAGAATCTTATTATATTTAGTACAAATTATGTCATATATATTTATTATTCTCTAAATTTTATATTTAATAATTATATACACAACTACACATACTCACGCCTGTTATCCCCGAAGGGGTAGGCAGAAGCGAACTAGTGCACCCACTTTTCGCCGTTATTCCGACCCATGATGTGATAGGGGGCGAGCCTATCGCCATATCGGGCACAAGTTCCAGACTCCGAGCTGATACTGAATAGAAAAATTCAATATCACTTTGCCCGACCCGGGGATCGAACCCGAGACCTCAGCTTTGCAGTCGTACTGTAATACAACTACGCCACCGAGGCAGTCGTGACGTAAAATATTCACATCAGAGGAAAAATAATATTTGATAATGGTGTATTGCTGTGTATCTAGATGCTCCAAAACATAAAAATAAACAAATCAAATGGTGTGAAATTCTATTATGTTCACAATAATAGTACCTAAATACTTACATTCCATATTTGTGTGAAAATCGACAAAAATAATAAAACCTGTATAAAACATACGTAGTTATGAGTCAGTGGTCTCGATCCTACCGATTTTTCGGTATTTATACCGATATTGGGCCTGTCCTACCGAAATGACGTGATTTGCAACGATTTTTAGAAAGCTAGAAGATTCTCCCGATTTTCCGAAATTCTAAGTTGAAATCCCCTGTTTCTTTAATATTTTACGAATCCTTGGTTAAATATGTTGCTGTTCGGGGCGGGGGCATTATTTTTAAAGGGGTGGCAAAGTTTGTAAAAAAAAATATTTAAATGATGGGGAGGGGTGTATGCGTTACTCTCGTTTGTTGAAATTACCTTCTTTTGGTGGAATAATAGTCTCTAGAGCTTAGAATTAAGTGGTTTTCATTGAATATTAGTTGTTTTTTGCATATACCGATTTTTGCTCCAAATATACCGATTTTACTTGGCAACTTTACCGATTACACATTTTGTCGTCCGAGACAACTGTTATGAGTTCCAAAAGCATTTGGAAATGTCTCATTACATAATTTTTAAAAATAAAGATGCAACACACCGTCCATTAGTGTAACCGTATGAAAATCCGTTCGGTAGTGTTTAAGTTTATCGGGTTCAAGAGACAAACAGGGGGACTTTGTTTTATTTATAATAAGTAGTGATTTAAGAACATATCCTTAAAAATAAAAAGATTAAAGAAAAATGAAATAAAACCGCGTGAAAGTAAAATCCGGGACAAAATTCCGGGATTATATTTTTCCGGGATAAGAAGTAGCCTAAGTCCTTCCGAGGGTCTTAAACTATCTGCTTACTAAATTTCATCGAATTCGGTTCAGTGGGTTGGTTGTGACGACTTGCGAGAAAAAGAATCCGGGATTAAAGTCCCGCTTTATGTTTTTAAAAAGTAGCCTATGTATTTTCTCAAGCTCTAGACTTTCCGTAGTATTATAATGCTCTTTGCTCTAGACTGTTTACCAAATTTCAATTTAGTCTGTTCAGGCAGACAGAGTTACTTTCGCATTTATAACATTAGTAAAGGTAATAATAATAATAATTTGGAATACAATTGGTTAAATACTCAAAGGTGTGTATAGTGCGTTTCAACTTTAAGTTCCGATGGCGTTATGTTGGCAGCAAGGTATACACAGTGCTGCTAGATCACACAAAATGTGTTACCTAGAAATAAAGGACTTTTTTATGTAATGGGAAGTGGGAACATGTTTTGTGCAGTAACAAAACCATAATATTTTCAAATAAAATTTTAAAATACATGGGTAAGTATTTTAAAATTTTATTCAAATGTATTTTAATCTAATGTATTGTAAAAAATTTTGTACCCATTTTTCATATAACTTATTATTAAAATCATTGAATTCTGCCGTAAGTGCTTCATAATTAACCAGCTTTGTAGTTTTCAATAAATACTTTTTTTCTAAGATGTATGGTACAGGACAAGAAATAGCTATGTCACAAAATTACACTATGATATTAATCTTCAACTTACGAAAGTAAATCAAAAACTATAAACATAATTGATGGGTGGTAAGATATTTATCAGCAAAACCAACTTTAATGTGTTTATCTACTACTAAACCACTATTAACTTCATTTATTGATTTTGCATAAATAAAACAAGACGCATATTTTTTTATCATAATGAAATAATATTAGTTTTTTAAAAAGTCATGGAGGTAAGTAATTATTAAAAAGCAATTATTAAGTCAACACAAAAAAAACACAAAAAATATTAATAAGCATATAATACATTGTATAATTACACTAGCTACTTATTTATTGTTATTTTAATCGATGTTTTACAATTATTGTTTATTTTTCTTGATATGATACTTTATTTAATATCGTAGTGCTCGTGGCTCCGCCCGCGTGAATAATTTTTTCCGGAACAAAAATATTTTCCCGGGATAAAAAGTAGCCTATAGCACTGAGGAGTTATGTAGCTTCCTATTAGTCAAAGAATTTTCAAAATCGGTTCAGTAGTTCCTGAGATTAGCACGTTCAAACAAACAAACTCTTCAGCTTTATAATATTAGTATAGATTAAATACATTGATCCTGTGGTAACCCTATTTTCTAAAACTGAAATGGCGGGAATTTCCTTCAGATTGTGCGTTTCAAATCTTTTTACCGATGGCGTGAATTGGCACCCCTGTCTGACAAGATGGTGGACATTATGAAGAAAATGCCCGCCATTTCAGTTTAAAAAAATAGGATTACCAGAGGATATTTATCCTCTGGTAATCCTATTTTTCCTTGAATTAAGTTTTTCCTTGAATAAAATACCATAATAAAAATAATAAACATTAATTGTATAATATCGATTAAAATAACAATAAATAATTAGCCAGCGTAATTATACAATGTATTATATGCTAATTAATATGTTTTGTGTTTTTCACCTCCATGACTCTATAAAAAACTAATGTCATTCCATTATGATAAAGAAATATTCGTTTTGTTTTATTTATTAATGTATTATCTTAAATCTATAAATGTACACTACTCAACAAAGTCTAGGGAACAAGGAAAAATTAGTGTTTATTTTAAAATCTATATATTTTTTACTTAGATGTTATACGTCTATAGATGCGTAATTTAACATGAAATTTTATTTTCAATTTAATAAAAGGCTTGTTAGTAAAAAATAAATAAATTAAAACAAAAATATTAACATTGTGCTAGAACCAAAAAAAGTTCTCGTAATAAAACAAAAATTTGCAAAAGCAAAAATTAAATAAAAAAAACTTGAGAGGTTTCAAGGGACACCCGGATGGAACGAAGTTGTTTTCGATTAATTAGTGAAGATATTGTAATAAAATTGTATTTCTTTTAAGTTATAATAATAATTGTATATGTCATTAAAACGTTACCACTTCAATGAAAACAGTTACTTCTACCTACACAATAGATATGTCATCGAATCACGATCATCACCTAAGCAAGCATTGACATTAAAATTAACATACAACCAACGAAAAAAAAACTACTCTAAAAAGGATTGAAATTTTATTTTATTTAAATTTCGAATGTCACTTTTACGGGCAGTTCTTTATTGTTACTGGCTGGTTTCACAGGGCAAGTATAAAAGTGCCGTTACAACTTTTCGTGAGAATTTTTTTCGTGTAGCCCCCTTTCACAACGTGCGATAAGGAACTTCGTTACAAAAGAATATTTCTAATACCTTTTCAATAATCTGTTGGACCTCCTAAGGCATTAGCGATGGCTCTACATCCGCTTGGCATACTGAGAATGAGACTATCAATAGTCGCCTGTGGAATAAGGCTTCATACTCTGGAAAGGTGGCAACAGATTTTTCTCACGTGTTAAAATTTTAGGGTAAGTCACTGAAAACTCTTCTCTCAAGCAAATTTCGCGCATGCTAAATGGAATTGAGATCGGTGGACTGAGCAGGCCACACTAATATGGTGATATTGTATTCGCGGAACATATTCATCGCCAGCCTTGCGGTGTGTTGCACGATAATGCACATGGCATTATCATGAATGAACATGAAATTTTGGCCGAGTTGCTATCGATGAGGCATGACCATATGGTGCACAAGCTCGTCACGGTATTGCTCGGCATTTAAATTGCCTCGTATCCAAACGAGATCTGTTCTTCCAGCCAGGTGAATTCCAACCCACACCATTATCGTTCCGCCTTGGTAACGATGAACTTCCTGAGGTTTCTGGCGATCAGGAACTCGCCAATCACGTACTGTCCTTGAATCGGGATTAAATTCGAATCCAAACTCATCCGAAAACAGAACACGTACTTACTGATTCTCTACCCATCTCAAATGTGTGTAAGCCCACAATAACAGACGACCTTAATTTCTACGTCGCAGTTCTGTACCTCTTAGCGAACTGCGAGCGAGAACTTTGACTTCATTTAACTTTCTTCTGGCAGTTTGGTATACATGATAACATCTTGGTGCTGGGACTGGAGTTGTCTTACCAAATGGCGAGCTGTAAATTGGGGCTGCCTCCTTGCAGAGTTTTGCAGAAAACGGTCTTGTCTCTGGGTAGTGAGTTAGTGACCCTGTATCTGTCTCAGTGATGTTAGGCTACATCTCCTGTAGACCTGTAGCATGCCCATAATCGGCAAATTACTGGTTGTGTGTTAACAGCCTCCACGATTTTGCGTTGACTGCGCCCAGCTTCCAACATACTGACCCTAAGCATCTCTTTCTGTGTTAAATTACGTCGTGACATAACGTTCAAGATTCACAAAAATTACAAGGAAGTAGTGATATTAGTTTTTCACAAGAAAAAAAACGAAAACTTTCAATAATCTCTCAATTTTTACGCAAGAAAATTCAGAATGCTGCGATCAAGTAAAATTTTCCATCTATATTTCGAAATGATTCAGCTCTATGATTTTTTTTTTAATTTAATGCCCTTATTTAATGCACTTTAGACCTACATTTTTGAATTTTAAGGGCCGGTACTTTTTTTAAAGAAGGTTCATAAATTAATTGATATACTTGGCTTGTTCCCTAAACTTTGTTGAGTAATGGTTTAGTAGATAAAAATAATATTAAAGTTGATTAAGCTGCTAAATATATACCTACCCATCAATCATGTTTATAGTGTTTGATTTACTTCTGTAAGTTCCAGATTAATTCAATGGTGTAATTTCGTGACATAACTATTTGCTGTCCTGCACCATACATCTTAGAAAAAAAAGATGTATTTATTGGAAACTACAAAGCTGGTTAATTGTTACGTACTTACGGCAGAATTCAATGATTTTAACCTGTCGAGCCCGGAGCGCTGGCCACACTGGCGCAAGCGCAATTTTCGCGTGTCTGTCAACACGCGAAAATTGTGAAAAAATAATAAGTGATATAAAAAGTGCGTACATAGTTCACGCTTACCTATATATTTAAAAAAATTATTTGAAAATATTTGTGTCTGTTACTAGACAAAAAATGTACTCATTAAAAAAAAAATCCTTTATTTCGTTACAGGTTACACATTTCGTGTGATGTAGCAGCACTGCATATACCTTTCTGCCAATATAACGCCATCGGAACTTAAAGTTGAAACGCACTATAATGTCCGCTATCTTGTCAGACAGAGGTGCCAATTCACACCATCAGTAAAAAGATTTGAAACGCACTATAAAGGGTGCGTTCCACTAAGCGTTCACAACGCCCAAAATACTCTTTTGGCCGTTCCACATGGCGACTACGATGTTGTGGTCGCGGCTAAAACGTCATTGATGACGTCATAACTCACGCTCACGAGAAGCCCACAACGACCCATCTCTGGAGGTGGGTCGAAGTGAGCGTTGAAAAAAATAGCAAAGTTGTCAGAACTAAAAAGTTGAAGTTTTCTATTTTCAAGATTATAATTTTCGAAAATTGTATTCCATTCTTCATCTGAACTGGATGAACTAGTACTTTCGACAGTATTATTGCATGCACGCATCATCAAATAACCTAGTGTTGTCGCTAAAGACCTTTTGAATCTATTTGAATGTAAAATAATTGAATACTTAATTGAAATTACATATAAAAATTTAATAAAATATTTATTTTTCGACACAAACCAACTTCACTTATAATTATTAAAATTTACACTTAAAACTCATTAAAACTTAATAATGGTAGCCTAACCTATTAAAGCTTTTGCTTTATTTTTTCTAGCTCGCCATTTGTATTATTTCCTCAACGCCTGAAACGCTCCACAATCCATTCCACTTGGGTTTACGATAACAACGCTCAGAGGCATGATTCTCTATGACATTGTTAACTCGTAACGCGGCCGCGTCAAGTTCACTTCGTGTAATGTGCGTAAAATGGTATTCTGTATGCCAATTTCCATAGTAATAAACGCGATGAGTTACGTTACGCGCTTGTTACGAGCGGTGAAAATAACGCGTGTCATAGAGAATAAGGGGGCTGGACTAAGTGGAACGGGAAAACTCGTGGTCGTGAGCGTGATCGTCGTGACTGCTTAGTGGAACGTAGCCAAAATAGATGATCGTTTTTTTATATCATAATATAATATTGCTTGAATCTGATTAGTTCAATAATATTTAAAGATAAACACATTTTTATTCATTTGCCTTTTTATATCATTGCAATAGAAATGCATGAAAATTAAAATAAGCTTTATCCTAACTGCACATTAATATATTAACAAAATCGTAACATATACCTATAAAATATTTTAACTTTAACTCAACACTCAATTTTATTTTTATGTAGTTTTGTTAGTAGTTTGTAATGCATAAAAATGTTCCCTGCTACAATATAACATAAAACACTAATAGTAATTTCTGAATGTGGTAACACTTTCTGATCAACTCGTTTCAATCAGTGGCAACACAGACCCCAGCCTTGTAATATGGCCGCTGCAGGTTAGTTCTATTAATTTTGTCACGTGAAAAATTCTCAGATTTTGCTATAAACTCTCATTTATTTATAAATTCATATACATTAAAGTGTTAACACGTGGTGTAGACATACGACAGAATTGTTTTGGAAGCTATAGCATATTATCTAATAATGCTAACGTGTCATAATTTCACCTCTGCGGACGTTTGGATTTACCGCGTGGCCACATTTCTCAACTTTTCCAACACTTTATATTGGGTATATCGCAGTTTACTATACTTATTGTAAGTTATCGATTTACAGGGGCGTTGTTATAAGTTGGTTCTCTGGCTATCTCGTCCGTATGGTAATTGTCCTTACAATGTGTCCGCGAATAACCGCTTTCCCGAATTGGACTAGGTCGTTCACTTACTATGCGTCATCATTAATCTTTACGCTATCCTCTATATAATGGCGTTTCACAAACAAGGTCTTCAATGTCACATCGTCTGGTTTCATATAATAATGTAAGGTTGGTAATCTTACAGGCAAGAAATCAAAGAAGGCAAAATGGATCAAAACCAGCATCACAAGTATCATTGCAGAGCCGACTACTATCGCCACTACAAACAACTGGGCAGAAGCTGCAGAAGATGAGCGTAAGTGGATATTATTATTTATAATGCTTCAATAAAAAAAATACCACATTTCATCATCCTACATGTACGCGTGCAAATGGCGACAAATCACGCAATTTTAATTGAAATTAACATGTTGCCCATATAGTAAAGATGTGTCTACTTAATGTAATACAAACTTACATAATATGCAAATTGACCCTATGATGATACAAAGGGCTAAGGCAGGCCAATACTAATCTCGTACATGGGGTGCACCTACAGGGTGTTCATCACTCCTTTCACCCCGGGAAGGTCTGAGGAAAGGTCATATGTGTTTTAAATACATTCTAGCAGGATGGTTCCTTAACAAGGAACATGGGGGAACCAGAAAATCCAGTGTGACCTCTAACCTGGGACGCACAGCTTTGGTGGTTGTGAAGAGGTGTGGATGTTACTGCTGTTGGAAACCCCCACGACCAGCGGTTTTAGCATAATCTACGAGGTGGCTAAGGCCATAACTCAATTCAGACTAGTCTTTTATTGGCCTGTGCCCAACTGTTCTGAGGGTAATCAATATTAACATACACAAATGTCATACCACCATACAATAGTACATAATGCATATGATGTATAGAAATACATTTTATTTTAAATTTCTAACCTTCATTGCATGTATATTTCAATTATATTTGTATTGTATGGGGCAATATTTTAAATGGGCCAAAGTTAAAGGTTATCTAAAGATCAAATTTGTATGTATGAAATATTGTAGCTCATGGTATTTTTCTCTAATGCTCAATATGAAGTGTGTTAGTTATTTATGCATTTAACACCCTTTGTAAGATATTTTTACATATTGATGCAGGTATTACTTAATGCTCATAAATGCTTGTCATTGTTAATTATAACCATTAAAAATGTTGTTACGTTATATTTACACATAATGACATTTTGATAGCCTCCTAAATCTTTAAGCAATTACTTAAGTGAGAGATTAGAGGCCATAATATAATCAACAACTCATTCATTTATTACTTTCAATGATGCAACAGGAAAAAATTATAATGAGGAAATATCAGGATTGATTATAGTGTAGAGATTTCTTCTTTTTTTTCGGCCTTTAGAAGTCCACTGCTGAACATAGGCCTCCCCCAAAAATTCCAGACCAACCTGCCAGAAGCGGCCTGTATCCAGCAGGTTCCTGCAACCTTTACAATTATCACTGGTTTTTGGCATCTACTACATGTTATTTACACACTCAAGTATGCAACTAAGAACTTAATTGGCTCATTTTTTTATAATGAAGTGAAAAAATCTAATGTTGGTTATTTGTTAAGAGTAAGTCTAAAAATATTACACTTTTTTTTTGTTATCTTAGAAACATTTATCTTCACTGTCCACATTGACATACATTAAATACTGCTAAATAATGCCTGATTAAATAAATGAAAATATTACATTTAAGTGTACAGTTTTATTGTGCACTAGATTTTATTCGTAGCTCCACCCACGTGATAAAGATTTTCCTGGATAAAAGTCCCGCACTAATTTTCCTGGGACAAAGACTAGCCCATGTTACTGAGCAGTAATGTAGCATTCAAATGATGCAAACAAATCTGTGCGTGTACTTATGTACGCGCGTGAGAAGTTCTACTTCTTTGGCATCATTAACCTTTATAGTTTGAGAAAACTGCAGTCTTGGCTTCGGTCTTTGAATTTTAAAAAAGTCCTTGGATTTAGTAAAACAACAACAAACTGCATGGCTAAGCATCTTTGCCTTCTTTTCAGTCTTGGCTTCGGTCTTTGAATTTTAAAAGTCCTTGGATTTAGTAAAACAACAGACTGCATGGCTAAGCACCTTTGCCTTCTTTTAAAAAAAAAATATATACAATTAGTACTAAATATTATAAGATTCTTAATTTAAAATATTTATTATTCATTATTTAATATTTTAAAATTAAATAAATAAATTTAATAATAATTCAAAAATTAAATTTTCGTTTATTCATTTTTTAAATATTTCTTATTTTCTTAATTCAATATTCACTTTTCAGCTTTATCAAATTTTTTTTATTAAACAGCTTCAATCGTTTTCGTTTTTTTTTTCTTCAACTTCTCCCGTGAGAATTTTGTATCACACATGCGCGGGCATCGTACAATTTCACTCTCCGTCATTTTTTCATAACGCGCCTCATCATCATCATCATCATCATCAGCCTATACTTATGTCCCCTGCTGGACATAGGCCTCCCCCAATACGTGCCATTTCACCCGGTCTTCGGCCTGGCGCATCCAGCTCCTGCCAGCGATCTTTCGCAAATCGTCACTCCACCTAGCTGGAGGGCGTCCCACATTACGCTAACCGACTAGCGGTCTCCATAACGCGCCTAAAGAAGAATAACTTCAAAAAGTTGAAGTCTATCCAGTCATTTTTGAGTTTTGAGTTTATTCGACAAATGTACACAGAAATAAAACTTTTCCTGTTTATATTATTAGTGTAGGTTTGCAGCAGTTTCCCTCTTACTATAGCAGAAAAAGTGGAAATACCTACTACAGCAAAGTGAACTTATATTTATTAATTGCACTGAATTATAACACTAATTACAATTAACATTAACACAATGCTATAACTAATACATGATAGTACAGAAGTAGATTCTTAATATTATTAGATTAACTTATTTTTAGCTTCGATTTATACATTTGAAGTCTAATAGACTGTGTTAGGTTAGTGACACACGTTAGTCCTGATGGTAGGCAAGGTATTTTTGTGTCAATATACTGCAGTACGTAATTTGTTACAGCCGAAAACTTTGGCTATGCGTCGCGGTCGCGTGCGCCCGTTGTGCTGCCGTCCGCGTCCCGAGCGGCGCGCGGCGGCATGGCGGTCGACGACGAGTCCATCCCGCGTCGTCCACCATACATTGCGCACATCTCCAACCTGCCCTACGATGTCGACGAGATTGCCATCTCGGATCTGTTCGCTGGACTTAAGGTATTTTTTTTTTCTTTTCTTTTTTTATCGTAGGCTAATCTGCCAATAGTTGGCTTTTCTGGCCACATTGGACTTTAGTGTGGACGCTTTAGGTGCTCGCAACCCTTGATTTAAGAGACCATGTTGAAGGCAACACACTAACATGTTACGAACCCACTGCTCAGGACGGTCATTGGGAGAGGATGAGACATCAACGATTAGTGGGGAAGATTGGTGTTTAACCTAATCCTATCTATTTATTTCGTCGGCACGCGGGCCGGAACTGCGGTCGTGAGTTTTTAGAACTCGTTCTTACGACGGATGGCCAAAGTGATATCGTCCTCTGGATCGGTTAGTACTAAACCCGGCCGTCTCTATTTGGCGCGGTCAAAGTAAATTTTGATTGATTAGCAATTTTGTATGGGCTGTACCATGTGACCCCACTGAAATTTATGGTAAGTGGAGTGGATGCAGATAGTGTTATCTGTAGAGAGGTGTTATGCCTCGCCAGTCAGTACAGTTATGCCAGCTTGCTTAAAACCAAATATACACAAATATTGATTAGCATTGAAATAAAACTATTTTACGGATTTTATCGCGGCTTTTTAATTTATATTCTCCCCCGACGTTTCGAAGGCTTTGCAGCACTTCGTGGTCACGGGGCCGACTGAGGTGTTGGTGATCCGGAAAAGTTAATGTTACAATATCTACCTTCATTTTTTAATTATACAATTTTTAATTGTTATTGACGGTCTGATCTACGCAGAAAGAGCTCACATTGTCTTGAGGTCTGGCAGTAGGTCTTTTGGGGTCCGATTTAATAATATGTATAACAGGATCCCAGGCTTGTGCAAGCTTCCAACCGTCTTCTCTATTGAAATTTGGATGTTTTTTAATTTCAATAGCCTCACTGATCATCCTAAGTAGGAATCGATGTTCTTTGGCAAGGATTTGTGGTTTGTCAAATCTAAGGTATTGCTTGGAGCCTTGTTCTGAATGTTCAGCAACTGCAGACTTCGTAGAGCGCAGTGTTTCACGTCAGCAATGTGTTTTTTTTAAATTGTATAGTTAGAATTAAAATTCAGAAGTGGTAGGAAATCTTTAAAGAAGACACAGAATTAACTGCCCTACAATGATTTAATAACAATGCAATCAAATAAGTCACCATACGTTAACAAATCAGATGTCCTCACAAGTCGCTTCGACCGTCGGCATACCTTTTCCACAATTACAAAATACAAAAGGAATATCAGCCATACTATATTGCTATCGATACAAGAATATGTTTATGAATGACACAATTCAAGACATTCTCCTAGTCTGTCATTTAGGTACATCGTTCCATATTTAAACATTATCTCCTCAAAGAAGTTCTATATAAAAAGAGTATGCTAATAGTATTATTAAAAAATGACTGTAGATATTGTAACATTAACTTTTCGGACCACCAACACCTCAGTCCGCCCTGTGACCGGGAAGTGCTGCAAAGCCTTCGAAAAGGCGGGAGCAAATATAAATTAAAAAACCGCGATAAAATCCGTAAAATAGTTTTATTTGAATGTCTAACATTCGCATAAATAGAAGAAGGCATTATTGATTAGCACATATAGATTTTAAACTTTTCAAAGGACAAGAAAAATTCACAGAAAATAATTATATTGTAATGGCCATCATTACTTTACTATAAAGGTAAGTGAATTGGGAAATAACACAAAAAAATTATGGGTAATTTTCATGGAATGAGCAATTTATAATTAAAAGAATTCCAATATAACCACATTGAAGCAGGTTATCTATATCTAGAAATATAGCAAAATTTATGGACATATTACAAAATTAATGAATTACAACCACACACACACACACTTACGCCATTTATTCCCGAAGGGGTAGGCAGAGGCGCAACTAGTGCACCCACTTTTCGCCGTTATTCCGCCCCATGATGTGATAGGGGGCGAGCCTATCGCCATATCGGGCACAAATTCCAGACTCCGAACTGATACTGAATAGAAAAACTCAATATCACTTTTCCCGACCCGGGGATCGAACCCGAAACCTCAGCATTACAGTCGTACTATAATACAACTACGCCACCGAGGCAGGCAAAATTAATGACTTCTATGATATTAAAGTGAGACATGAAGTAATGTCCCTGTGCCACCTCATACTCGCATTCTTTATATTAAAAGTTGTCACCTCACACATGGTTCCTTGTGGTTTTGAGGTATTTCATAGTATGGTTATCATTTACAATATTATGTGAATTACAGGCCTACTATAAACATACTTGTAAATACATATACATGGGAAATACCAGGTTGAGTCACAAATGGACTAAATAAAACGATGGGATTGTATGCCGACTAGGGAATGCGATCGAAAAACCTTGAGACTTTTTAAAATAACAATGGAATTCTGTCAGGTTTAATGGTCGTCAATTTATGAAACCAGTAATTTATTACAATTCATGTAGAAAACCTCTATTTAACCTAATCGTATTAGACGGCTGAATGCTGATCCGTTGATTATTTAATAGAAATGGCAAACAATTACATTACAAATCGTATTGTACTGTTATCGCGAGAATGCACATTTGAATGATATGACATTTCCAATCGTGCCAAGGTTATCTTTGCATACATTAGGAATCCAACCAAGGACAAAATAAGATCTATTCAATACTCCCAAACAATAGTACTCTATGTACAATTTTCCTCTCGTGTTTTATTACCATGTTATGGAAATTTATTGAGATCTCTGTGTTTATATATTTTTCTGCATAAAGTACCTATGAAGGCTTTGCAGTTTGCAACCTCTTCTTTGCTAATTGAACATAGCGTACTAACGCGTGATGTGCACAAACCTTCGAATAATTTTCATATAAGGAGGTATATAACATTAGTACGCGCAATCTGTAGAGTTGAAACTGTCCTATTTGGTACTTTGGATATACGATGCGTAAATGACCTCCCTCATAATATATATCTTTGTTGCTTCGTAGTAGTTTAAATACCTTATGTTTTTCACATCCACTTCACATGACACGTCAATATAGTGAAACGTAAAAGAATGTTTGTGAGTGCCCAAGTGCGCAGCACTTTTTCGTTTGATTTGTTGTGCGTCATTTAGACTGTAGGCGAATATATAATTCGTGTACAAATATGACTATGAAGTATGAGTAACGAATACACCCGAATACCATACATGATACACTGGATTTTGTAACCCATTCTTTTGTTATTTATATTTGTTATTATTTTTTGGTTCCCAAATGTTAATCTATACTAATATTATAAAGCTGAAGAGTTTGTTTGTTTGAACGCGCTAATCTCAGGAACTACTGAACCGTTTTTGAAAATTCTTTCACTAATAGGAAGTTACATAACTCCTGAGAGCTATAGGCTACTTTTTATCCCAGGAAAATGTTTTTGTCCCGGAAAAACTTTTTCACGCTGGCGGAGCCGCGAGCACTACTAGTCTATATCTATACTAATATTATAAAGCTGAAGAGTTTGTTTGTTTGAACGCGCTAATCTCAAGAACTACTGAACCGATTTTGAAAATTCTTTCACAAATAGGAAGCTACATAACTCCTGAGAGCTATAGGCTACTTTTTATCCCGGAAAAACTTTTTCACGCGGACGGAGTCGCGAGCACTACTAGTAAATTTATAAGGTGTTAACACACTCTTATTCGTCAATACTTAGCAAGTTTCTTAATCAGGGGTTAGGGTATTGCGTATATACAACTTCTTGAATAACATTGTCCCCCAATACGATAAAAATACGCAGACTGAGTATTTTAAGTAAATCCCATGGTCTCGCAATAGTTAAATTTCGAAGTATGTCTCTTGTTTCGCTGCGTTAATCGAACCCGTGACCCCATTTAACCGTCACGCCCTGTCCAATGAGTTCACAGTTAATTTGTGATTTCTATCGTCTGACTGCTTCCTGCCTTCATAGGAAATGTACAAGACCATCTATCGTAGATATATCGACTTATGTGTTTTAGCCGTCGTGTTAAATATTATGCAGATTGTTAAAATACAAAAATCGTAATAACGACAATAGAGGTAATAACTTTATTATCCATTGAAGAAACTAATCCTAGAGAAGTCATAAAATAAACCATGTTTTCGACCATCTTTTTCCGCGATTAACATCTACGGTCTCTAGTCTCTAAATCAATGGTTATTCTAATTGTAACATGAAATTTTACTGCAATCTATAGATCTACGTTATCTTGATTATTCCATTGTTAATTGCGAATTTATGTTACGTAATGAAATGGTAGACGCATTTTCTTTGTGTCGTTAGTTACTTGATAATTTCTCTACATTTACAAAACATGAATGTAATATCTAATTAGCTGAACTTATTGTTCGTTTAACGCGTTCTACCCTCTGACCTAGAGTAGCACTCTGTACCGATTATAACTTATTAATGCACGTTTTGTTACAAGACTAAATTTGAAAGCGACAAATTTTTCAGCTATCCACGTTAATTGGCTTTAACTTATTTAAACGGCCCTATCACAAAAGTTGACAAAGAGGCATAAAAATTGGGTGCATAAACTCCACACCAGAATTCTCCTAAACATCTCACTAATGCAAACTCTATATCTACTTGTAATTTTGTAAAAGTCTCGCCCAACCAGCAAAGCGCCTACTTTGTTTTAAATTCGTTTTTCAATGCATAATGCATCATTGACCATGAACTGTTTATAAGAGAATACAACAAATTCATCGGATAAATAGTACATTGTAGTGTTGATACATGTATATGGAAAAATCCAGTCATTTTAGCCAAGGCACAGGCCTTTTCGCAAAGAAAAGCAATGGTCTTTCATAAAATATATTTTTCTATAGTTGTGGTTAAAAATGTTAAACAACAACAGGCCCGAATTTCGCAAAATATTTATAGATAGGTAATTTTTGAAAAGTTTTGCAATCATACGTTTTTGCCAACAGATTATCAACTTGCGACTGCCGAGAGAAGGCGACCGCCTCAAAGGATACGGATATGTTGATTTTGAGGACCGGGAGAGTCTTATTGATGCTATGAACATGCCAGATCTGGTAAGTTTACAATTGAATTTAAGAATGGTCACAAATGTTGATGCTGAATTCTTTTTTAACCCCCGACAAAAAAGAGGGGTGTTATAAGTTTAGGGTGTGTATCTGTGTATCTGTATGTCTGTCTGTGGCATCGTAGCTCTCAAACGAATGGACCGATTTGGACGCGGTTTTTTTTTGTTTGAAAGCTGATGTGACTGCGATGGTTCTTAGCTATAATTTATGAAGATCTGTTCAGGCGTTTGAGGATTATCAGCTCATTTCCAACTTAAAAAATCCAATTGACTTTAAATTTGGTGTACTGTCACTTTCAATACATTTGTAAACATGAGCTGATGCTGCGGCATCAAGTAGTCTGCGGGATACCCAACTCCTTAGCAACTTATAGCAGATATAGTGTGTTGGGGCTCATAAGGATGGGCTCAACGAGTAGGTGATAGATAGTTGATTATCAAGGCCCCATGATGGAGAATAAAGTAATTTAAAAAGTTTGAAATAAAAATTAAATTAAAATTTAAATAACCCCCGACACAAAATATCTCTAAAAAGTAAAATAATAATAGTGTCTTTGTCGTTTAAGTACCTAGTAATATTTTGACCCAAGCGTCCTCACGTCGGGGGACCGAACTCCGGACCAGGGAGATGAAAATACTTCTTTAGCGGTCCCCTGACGCGACGACGGTTGGGTCAAAATATTACTAGGTACTTAAACGACAAAGACACTATTATTATTTTACTTTTTAGAGATATTTTGTGTCGGGGGTTATTTAAATTTTAATTTAATTTTTATTTCAAACTTTTTAAATTACTTTATTCTCCATCATGGGGCCTTGATAATCAACTATCTATCACCTACTCGTTGAGCCCATCCTTATGAGCCCCAACACACTATATCTGCTATAAGTTGCTAAGGAGTTGGGTATCCCGCAGACTACTTGATGCCGCAGCATCAGCTCATGTTTACAAATGTATTGAAAGTGACAGTACACCAAATTTAAAGTCAATTGGATTTTTTAAGTTGGAAATGAGCTGATAATCCTCAAACGCCTGAACAGATCTTCATAAATTATAGCTAAGAACCATCGCAGTCACATCAGCTTTCAAACAAAAAAAACCGCGTCCAAATCGGTCCATTCGTTTTGAGCTACGATGCCACAGACAGACATACAGATACACAGATACACACCCTAAACTTATAACACCCCTCTTTTTTGTCGGGGGTTATTCTTTTATGTGATTATAAAACATGTACTTAGTTCATTGTTTATATTCATCAAGGTTGTGAAAGTAAGTCAACTTTCAAATATATAATAATAAAAACATCGAATTAGCTTTATTTGCAATTTTCCATTTTCGACCAGCATTCTCAAATATCCTCATTTCACATTAGCATTAAACTCAATACCTGATCAATCTCATTAACGTACGTCGACCAAAAGTTACGAGAACCGGTAACCGCAAACTCGTTTTGAAGGACAATCAGCTGTTGACCGCAGTGAAAGTGAACATATTATATTACATACATGTTCATTGATATAATTAAATATGTCTGGGGGCGACAATGAAATCCTGTTTGTTTTCCAGACAGTTAGCGGCAGGAGAATCAGGATAGAGGTGTCCACGCAGGACAATGACAGACGGATGGGACGCGGCGGCGGCAGGTCGGATAGGGAGAGGTAACTGGTTTTTATTATGCCGAGTTTATTGTTATCCCGCCGGGGGTTCTGAGTTCGTTTGAGGGGCCCACGAGTTTTTATTGGGGTAGTTAAGTTTTATACATAAAGGGATATTATATGCGCAATATGAAGGGACCAAAAGTATAACTATGGTAGCAAGGGTTTTGCAAGTTATGATACATACATGTTGGATTTTAATGGTATGTCGGTGGATTATGAGACTTTAAGTTAGGGAAGCAATGTCTACCATATTCTTCGATCAATCGTATGATGAATCGAGTATTGCTTTGCGAGTCTAAATTTTAACATCTCAATCTATTTATTTATCTGAAAAAAGTGCTAAAGTTGTTTATATTCAGAACCAATACCAACCAGAACTTTACCAAGTTTTTCATAGCTTGAAATCGGATATACACATGCTAGACAGAACGCCACACACATGTCCCACTATGGCGGGTTCTTTTTCTTTTTTTAAAAATGGCTCCACCCTTTCATCTGTGATTTTGCCAATGTCAACTGGATAGATGTTAAAATAATATAAGTTTTTTTAGAATAACTTTCGACCCGAGGATCATCAAGAAACAATGGTAGCAAAGAGCAATATATTCAACATTTGACATTAGGTATAGCAAAGAGAATGTAACCACTACGCAAATTTAGAACCAAGCATAGATGACAGGAGCGGGTCTATGGCGGGTTTTACACCTTGCATACGATGGATGTAGGCTGCTTTTGACATGTCTGGATATCTTAGGATAGGCCTATGTTCATAAGTGGATATTATCATGTGGCTGATGATGTATGATGGTTGCTATCAGGGTGGAATACAAATATCCTAACACCAAGGGTTATCAAATCATTGTATTGATTTTTTTTAATATTACGGCTCTGGATACTAGTCCATTGAGCCCGTCTTTCATGAAGCTGGAGTAAAAATCAACGGCACAGTCGTTAACAACTTGCGTTACGCAGATGACACTGTTCTCATCGCAACTTCAGAAAGCCACTTGCAAGCAATTGTAGATAAAGTCAACGAGAGTAGCCAAAAGGCCGGTCTGACGATAAACATCAGCAAGACGAAACTGATGATAGTCTCCAGAAACCCAGATTTAAATCCTAACATATCAATAGCTGGGAAAGAACTAGAGCGAGTACGACAATTCAAATATCTCGGTGCCTGGGTAAATGAAACATGGGACTCTGATCAAGAAATTAGGACCCGGATAGAACTTGCCCGCGCCTGTTTCAATAAAATGAGAAAAGTTCTGTGTTGCCGTCAATTGAACATAACGCTCAGAGTTAGGATACTTCTGTGCTACATCTGGCCTGTTGTCATGTACGGCTGCGAAGCGTGGACTTTAAAAAACGACACTACCAGACGCTTAGAAGCGTTTGAAATGTGGTGTTACCGTCGCATGTTGCGCATCGGTTGGACGCAAAAAGTTAGGAACGATACAGTGCTCCAGCGTGTCAATATGCCCCGAAAAATGATGCAAACCATCAAACAGCGCAAGACAGGATATCTCGGCCACGTGCTTAGGCACGAAAGATATATGCTGCTGCAACTAATAATGATGGGCAAGGTAGAGGGGAAGAGACGCGCTGGGCGAAGGAGAAAATCGTGCCTAAGAAACATCCGGGAGTGGACGGGTATCAGCTCCGTTGAAGACCTGTTCCGCCTGGCCAGTGACAGGGACGAGTACGGGAAGCTGACGGCCAACCTTCAACATTGAAGAGGCACTAGAAGAAGAAGAAGAAGAAGAACACCAAGGGTTATCAAATCATTGTATTGATTTTTTTTAATATTACGGCTCTGGATACTAGTCCATTGAGCCCGTCTTTCATACATTTTTATCCTCAGTCCTAACTACTATGTCGAAGTAAAGCAGTGGCTACCTTACCAAGACTTTATCGAGGAGTTTTGGCGACAACAAAAAAAATCTTAAATCATCTATACAATGTTGCCAGACTATTTTGTATGGTGAGTTGTATGTAAAAGTGCGTATGGTCTCTAGGGATTACGACCCGGAGCGCACGATGGGCGACTGGCGCTCGGGCCCGCGCGCCGTGCCCGAGCCGCAAGCACGCGCACGCAACATGGACCGGGACCGGGACCGGGAGCGAGACCGGGAAAGGGATTGTGAGTATACATATTCATATTTTTTTATGCCATCGAATTACGAGACGAGCATGCCGTTCGCCTGGTGGTAAGCGATACGACCGCCCATAAACAGTAAAAACACCATCCAGCACCATTGAGTTACAAAGTACTGTGTAGTATTTCACTGCGCTCGTCATCTTGAGACATACGATGTTAAGTCTCATTATGTCCTGCAGTTATACTGCCCTTCAAACTGAAACACAACAGTGCGTACAGACTGCTGCTTGTCGGTAGAAATAGACGCGGTGGTACCCATCCAGACGGACTCTTACATATGAGAGTCCTACCACCAGTAATTGACATAATAGCCGGCAAACAACTTAGCACAAAACCAATGACCAAACTCATCCACATAAAGGTGATCTATTTGCAAAAAAATATTTGGCAAAAAAGTGACTAAATTTGGAACTTTTTCTGTCATAGTTTATTGTTTCGGTCCTAAAATGACAAAAACAAATGCACATAAAATTAAACAATTGCATTAAAATATTAGAACGCAATGTATACATAGACACATGTGGCGTGTATCCTCTGACCCATCGCACAGACTGGACGTAACTACATCTAATAAGATCTGTTTTCCAGTAATACAAAAGCGTATATTACCTTTGCATATAATCAATGCTATCACTAAATAAAATCGACGAGATTGTGAAATTACACTCGGGACATGTTTCATGGGCGCAGGGGTCACGGACCATGGTGTAGTTAACCATCACAGTATCCCTTCACTTCCGTGTTTAGATTCAACTGTATTCCGGATATGCCACTTGGTACGCTTACGGTATTGCAACATAGTGAAGGCTGATGGGAAGGTTACATGGAAATGCATGCGTATATTGTAGGCGTTTAGATTTAGAATAAAATGAGCTTTAAATGAAACGAGAGTCCTTCATGTAGATACTTATATACAATTACATACATTGCAATTAGTTGTTAATTCATTGAGTTATTGTTTTTTGTTATTCAGTTAGACTGCCTCGGTGGCGTAGTTGTATTACAGTACGACTGCAAAGCTGAGGTCTCGGGTTCGATCCCCGGGTCGGGCAAAGTGATATTGAGTTTTTCTATTCAGTATCAGCTCGGAGTCTGGAATTTGTGCCCGATATGGCGATAAGCTCGCCCCTTATCACAACATGGGACGGAATAATGGCGAAAAGTGGGTGCACTAGTTGCGCCTCTGCCTATCCCTTCGGGGATAACAGGCGTGAGTGTATATGTATGTATATGTTATTGTTTTTGATCACAATAATTCGAAATGAAACGGAAGCGCGCGAGACATATCATTCGCGTTTTATACTTTTTACCAAATGTCACGATGATGAATTGACTGGGTTCATGCGGTACGGAGCGAGCTGTAATGTCGCACTTGGGACACACGTGCAGAGTACAAGATCATTTCACTTATCCAATGTAACTTATTTTACTCATATATATTTATTTTGGACTGTGAGTGGATGGTCTCGTTACTCCCTCTGTCTCGGGAAGGTCTGAGTAAGGCCAGCGTGCGTTGGTGGCACGACATTCTCTAGCCGGGAGCGTTGCCTATAGCGACGGCGGGAACACCAGAAACGCGGGTTTGGATGGCTTCGTCTGGGACTCCGTTTGTTCGGACGAGACTTCGCCACTCAAGCCCATGAAAGTTTCCCGCGGCCGGCGTTTTTAGTTTAATCTGTGACACGGTGCTTAGCCGCAACTGAATTCAGACTAGTCTTCGGCTCGCTCCTACTACCATTGATGCTCAGTTCTGAGTGATGTAATTGTCTGGAATGTTGTGTAGGAAACACTTCAGTAATTATTGTCGTTCAGTTTTTAGGTCGGGTAACTATAGTTGGCATGTTCGCAGTATTTACACAAACACGATTTTAGAAAAATTTGCATATTATAATCTATGGACACGTTATATAGATGTTAACAAAACATACACATAAGCACGCTTTTCACCGTAGAAGGGGTAGGTAGAGGCACAATTAATGCACCCACCCTTCGCTGTGCGCATTTCGGCCCATGATGTGATAGAGGGCGAGCCCATCGCCATGTCGCGCCGGGCACAAATTCCAGATTCCGGACTGATACTTTGTAGAAAAAATCAATATCACTTCCCGACACGGGGGTCGAACCCGAGCCCTCAGCATAGCATCCGCACCGTAACACAAATACTCCACTGAAGCACTAAATAAAACATCGTGCTTTATTATTATATTTTGTAAATGTGTGAGCATTGCATTGTCATGAAAACTAATATGTGAATGTGTTGGTACCAGCTTTATGCAACGGACATATACGTATATATTACGCCTCAGGATGACGAGCGCAGTGGAATGCCATTCAGTACTTTGTAACTCAAGGTTCTGGATGGTGTTTCTACTGTTTATGGGTGGTCGTATCGCTCACCATCACCCGAAGGGCATGCTCGTCTCGTCATTCAATGCCATAAAAAAACAGTTTGTTATAATATGTCTCCCCCCGTAGCGAGCGCGGAGACCCGTCCGGGCGCGTGGCGCGACGGCGGCGAGCGCGGGGAGCGCGCCGAGCCCGCCCGCGCTCCCTACGGCGGCCGCGACTCCTTCGGACGCGACCGGTACGACAGGGAGGACAGGTACGCGGACACCCGCTACTTCTATACTCATATACAGGGTGATTTTGACATTGCGTTAATAAATGAAACCACATACTTATCTCCTTGAAAATAACACTTAACTTTAAGTTATTTTAACCATAGGCGTAAAATAAAAAAGTAAATTTCAACAAAATAAATATCAATAAAAAGTAACCCAAGTTTACAACCCCTAACGCCACTACTACTCTAAGAGGATTCGGTGCAGTGGCAACATTACACTTTCAGTGAAAAAAACACTCACGCACACGCTATATTTGCGCTGAAGTACAAAATGATAAAAAATATCTGGAAAGTAACATTGACATTTTTGAAAATATTCGTTATTCATAGGTGATATTTGGCACAATGTTAATAGAGGTAAAGAAGATTATGTAATTTCATTTATTAACGCAATGTTAATATCACTCTGTATGCTTCACTACATAGTTTAGGGCATTTAAGAAGGAGATGGGATGGGACCAGGGGAGCCCTTCGTTGGTCATAAATGTGCAGCTCATAAACTTTTATTAAAACCTATGAGTCGCATTTCTTACAAAATGTATGATTTTTATTCAGCGACTATATAACCCCTAGACTCCTAATGTTCAATATTTCTCTTCAAATGAATTCTGTCAACTACCTGAAGTTTGAGGAAGCGGGGTACTGCATTATTATTGGTTCTTCCAACACCTTATCGCATTATATAACCTTGGAAACATAGGCATAGGGATAGGACGAGTTAAATGAAAACACGATTTTTTTATCGATATTAATTTTATGTAATAAAGTTTTATAGTAATATTATTATTATTTATTAAACATATTATTATTTTAACGAAACTCTTTATGTTATCGAATGACAGATGGCGCTTAGTAAGTCTCATCGACATTAACAAGAATATTTGAGCTGACTTGTAGGAATAACACAAAGAATAACTCAAAACAATCGTTATAATCAACAAACAAAATAAAAATTATCCTAATAACATTTATTTCTGATACCGCTAGTCAAAAATATATCCTAATCATTTTTAAAATGAATTAACTATTACTAATGAACTAACCATTTAAAATAAGAAGCCTGTTAAAATTAAATAGGCCTCAGATAAATTGATTAGTTGAGTAGCGTTTAAGCATTCGGGCGATAGTTTCTTTTATTTTTAATTTTATCGATAGAACTATCGACAAATCCTTTTGGTGTATCACTTACTTTTAATGTTAAAAAACAAAACGAAATAGAAAATGTAAAAAGTACTTTCGTCGGAAAGAGATGCAAATATAACAAGATGGCGCGTAAACACTCAAATGGCCAGTCTAAGATGAACTCCGTAAAATTTTAAATAAAATGTGATTATGTGTCGTTATTGCCTTACCTGTGAAATGTAATGCCATTTTTCTGAAAATTTGAATTATGGCTATTTATACCGCACCATTTTATTGTGCACGGGTTCATTACAATAGTTATTTATTCGCAAACACGGAAGTATTTACAGCTCACAGTTGTGGTCGCAACTGACTTGAAGATTTTGAACGGTAAGCTACATTGGATCTATTTGTCAGATGTGTTGCCCGAAGCCGATCGTCTGTTATTAGGAGTCTAGGGGTTATATAGTCGCTGTTTTTATTCCAATTACTGACTTCAAAAGTAGTAAAACAGGATCGACAGGCATCAAAAAAAGTTTTCAAATAGTTTGTCAATTATCTTTCAAAATCTGTTAATGCAGATCTTAATGTCTTCAAGAACGATGGAGTCGTCTTAGAAAAAAAATCTTGTAGCTACAACAGTTACCTGTCCTTGCTGCCCCATCTCAAAAAACCATTGTGTAAATCATATTTTTATAGCACATATTACTCTACAAGCTTAGTATAAAACCAGTTTATTTGGAATAGAACTTCAGTGATTATAATAGATAACTTCATGGTAAGCCGTATATACATATGGATAGTGCAAACAAATAATAATGCTATCGAGAAATAATGCCTTAATAAGTTAAATACTCACCTCTGATAACATAATAACCTTTAACACAAACAAAACCTACTTATTGAATCAATTACCCAGTGACATAAAAAATAAAATTGATTCCGCGAACAGAAAAATTACACTCAAAAAGTATTTTTTAAATAAGATAAAAAACATAACATTAAATAAATAAAAAGTAATAAAAAAAAAAAAACATGATGTATTATACAATTCAATGATCCTGTTTTTTTTTTTTTTTTTTTTTTTTTATAAATGGCAACTGGTTCCTCTAAATTGAGGAATATTACTGCCAGTGTCAAGTCAACTGTCAGCTGTCAAGTGATTGTGACGCATTCATGTGTACCAATTTTACTCTTTCAGTAAAGAAAAAAAAAAATTTTTTTTAGTTGAGAAAATTTAAGACAGATAACCAATGATCAAAATAATTTATAGACATTACGGTAGATAACAAATAAAGGTGTTACTAATACGAAGGACATTATATAATGCATGCAAACACATAAGGTTAATTTCAGTTATAATTTTATAGTATATATTGTTAAGAATGAAACAAGTGCTTTCAAAGATGGTTTGTTACCTAGGCTTAGGAGAGATGAAACATTAACAGGGAGAGGGGCCCCCCGATCTACCAAAATGTCAAAGAGAGAAGGAGATGAGAAACGAGGGCACTTAAATAATATATGGGTCACGGATCCTTCGTCAAGGCCACACTCACATAAAGAAGAGTCTCTAACATGTAATTTACATAAGTGAACGGGTGAAGAGCAATGACCAATCCTCAACCGAGAAATTGTGGCCGAAATATGTTTACTGAGGCGCAATTTGGAGAACCATGGTCTAAAAGTAATGTGCGATTGTATATTGTATAACCATCCCCCTTTTTGGGAACTAGAGTTCCTCCAAGATGTATTCCAAGCCATTTCCAGATCATGTTTGGCCAGGGCAATCAGATCACAAGCATAAACTGAAAAGTAGTCTTCTTTACCGTGATCAATAGCGTGTTTAGCTAATTGATCAACCTGCTCATTACCAATTATACCTATATGGCTTGGGATCCAAGCCACTGTAACTTGAAGATGTTGCTCATTACACAATTTAATTAAATCTATTATTTCCAAAGAAATAGGGTGAACACAGTTTTTGGCAAATGGATTACTGATGAGAGCCTGGACACAACTTTTTGAGTCTGAAAAGATAACAGAACAAGCAATATTGTTCTGTTTAATGTATTTGATACATTCCCGAATAGCTAAACATTCACCTGAAAAAACTGAAGAATAATGTGGTAGTTTATATGAGAAAGATAAATTAGAATTCATATGTAAAAAAGCAACACCAACAGAACCTTGTTTGCTTAATTTAGATGCATCCGTAAAGAAAATATCAGCCAAAGGCCAGCGTCTTTTTATAATTTCATTCAATTTAGTTTCAGCATCAGAGGATTGTTTAGTAATTTTAAGTGATAACTCAACTAAAGGTAGTGTAATTTTTGAGCTATACTGAACTGCAAAAGCTGGATGAATTTGGTATTTTTTAATAGGACAGTGTATACTCTCTAGCCTCCTGAGACTTACAATTAAACAAGGTAAAATTTTGTGGGACCAGTATGGTTTAGAAGCAATATATGAATTTAATATTCTAAGTTTGGAAAAAAGAGGATGATAGGAATAATGACAAATTTTATAAATATATCTGTCAGAGAGATATTGTCGCCTAAGATTAAGAGGGGGATCAGAACACTCAACCTGTAAGGCATTAGTTGGTGAGCTTTTCATAGCGCCAACAACTATCCTTAGAGCTTTATTTTGAGTCAACTCTAACTTCCTTAATGCTGTTTTATTGCAAGGAGACAGTAAATGGGAGGCAAAATCCAAGTGACTCCTTACAATTGCATTGTATATTAATCTAAGAGAGTATGGATGAGCTCCCCACCAGACACCTCTTAAACATCTCATAATATTTATACTGCTCTCACACTTTTTAACAATATGGTCTATGTGGGCTACACCATTCATTCTACTGTCAAATATTTTACCTAAAAATTTTACCTCTTTCCTTACAGGAATTGGAGTCCCATTGCACTGAATATTTATATAGGGGATCTGGCGTTTTCGAGAGAAGACAACCACTACACTCTTAGAGGCTGATAGGTCCAAATAGTTGTCACTAAGCCAAGAGGATAGAACAGTCATACCACTTTCAATATTATCCCTTGCTAAGCTGATAGAATAACTAGCAGAGTAAATAAGTAGGTCATCAGCATACTGTAAGACATTACACACATCCGGTATGTTATGATCCATATCGGCAGTGTAAACATCATACAGCAGAGGGCTGAGTACAGAACCTTGGGGTAAACCCTTCCATACTGTTCTAGTGGCAAGCTGAACTCCCGGATACCTCAGTGATATAGTCCTACCTGATAAAAGGTTAAAAATAAAATCTGTTATCTTGTTAGGAAACCTTAGCTGAACTAATTTGTTCCTAAGGACCCAAAGATTAACATTATCGTATGCCGCTGAGACATCCAGGAAGCCAGCCACCACTGACTTGTTTTGACTGAATGACAGATGGATATCAGTGGTGAAAATAGCATGATTATCAGAAATACTACGGCCCCTCCTGAACCCATATTGAGTATTAGCTAGTAGAGAATGGTGCTCCAGGAACCATTCCAATCTATTTTTTATTAGGTGTTCCACTATTTTTGGAATGGTAGATGAAAGAGCAATAGGGCGATAAGATTCAGAAAAACTAGGGTCCTTCCCTGGTTTTGGAATAGGAATAATTAATTGGTGTTTCCAGTTCTCAGGAATAACACCACTATCAATAATCAGATTTATTAATTTTAAGAAATAATTTAGAAAACTATCCTTGGACTTTGAGAGAAAGGAATAGGGTATACCATCAGGTCCAGGGGAGGAGTCCTTGATATGACTCAGTACTGATTTTAACTCGAGAAACGTAAAAGGCGAATCTAAAGTAGAAGAATTAGCCTGGTATGAATATAAATAGGGGATTTGGGACAAATTAGGAACTGAAGGGGGAGCTAACCGGTCTAAAAAATCATCTACCCAGTTTGTTGAGTAGTAAGACGGAGTATGAACTTTACGAGACAATCTGTAATGCTTAATTCTTTTCCAAACCAGAGACGAGGGGGTGTCAGGCGATAGAGATGAGCAAAATGAACGCCAGCCTTGTCGTTTT
Source organism: Lapara coniferarum (assembly GCA_949316025.1). Lineage (NCBI taxonomy): Eukaryota > Metazoa > Arthropoda > Insecta > Lepidoptera > Sphingidae > Lapara > Lapara coniferarum. The sequence goes on from OX438929.1 coordinate 5,327,765, forward strand.
TTGTTGTTTAAAGTTCTCTTTGTAGCGGCACACACATTACGATAGTTTAGAAAAGAATCAAGGTTGATGTCAGTCGTACAGATTGACTCTGCCTCGTATCGCCTTTTAATAGCTTTAGTACAATCTGAGTCCCACCAGGGGGGGGAAGGAATTCTGCCTAAGACAATATTCTTTTTATTGAATATAGTCTCTGCAGACGTAAGTATGGAGTCTTTTATTCCCTCACAACACTCTTTAATGTTAATTAGGTTAGGTACAGGAAGTAGATCAATTTTCTCTTCAAGTAGAGCAGCATAAAGACCCCATTTAGTGGGATCAATAATAAAAGGTAAAAGAGGAGGTAGGATAGGAACATTAATATTTTGAGAAGGAAATGAAATTAGGATAGGAAAATGGTCTGAACCATGAGAGAAAGGAAGACAAGACCACGATAATAAGCTGGCTAAACAGGGAGAACAAAAAGAGATGTCAACAAAACTAGGTTGAATGTTGGGAGGAGTGCGGCGAGTAGGGGATCCATCATTTAGTACACATAAATCAAATTCGTCCAAAATATCTAAAAGTTTTATACCAAAAGAGTCATTATTGGGAGCTCCCCAGATCTGGTTGTGGCAATTAAAATCTCCCATTAAAATAATAGGAGGGGGAATAGAAGACAAAAAGCTACGTAATATGGGGACAACCGAATTATCCCGTCGTGAAATATAGACTGAGATAAAAGAAATGTTATTAAAGCGTAGAGATACAAATTGAATAAGGTTGCTATTATTTACAACAGAATGTTGATTAAAACTAAGGTTATTTTTAATAAAAAGGGCTGCACCGCCCCACCCATCACTTCTATCATCCCGGAGAAGTGTATACCCAGGAATCCTATAAGTAGAATGTGGTTTTAACCACGTTTCGGAAATAGCGCAAATAAAAGGTTTGTGTTTATTTAAAAGAAAATAGAGGTCGGTTTTATTTTTATTTAAACTTCTACAATTCCACTGAAGAATTTGATCCATTTTTTAAAAGATTAAAGATTGATAGAGTTATGGTCTGAATAATATTACACGCTACGTGGTTCGGTATATTAGAGTCAGTAATTACTTTAATTAAAGAGGATATTAAATTTTGAATTGAATCAGACGATAAAACTTCCTTCGATACATGTTCATTTGATGGGTTAGGATTTTCTTGATTATTAACAAGAGCACAGCCATTACTAGGTGTGGGGATTTCATAAGATTTTAACAATTCTCGGTGTGCCATTTGATCGTATGATTTAGGAAAAGAAGGTCTTGAAGAGGGTTTAAGAAAAACAGTTTTACGATAGGACTTAGTAGGAAAAGATTGACTGTCAGATATGGAATAGGAAGTAACTTTAGGAGGGGGTGGATTTGGTGAGGATGACAATACATTCGCGTAAGACTTATGAATCACAGGAAACTTGGACATTGCTTCTTGATAAGAAACGTTGTGAGAAGACATAAATTTTTTAATATTTGCTTGTCTACTATGCTCCAAGCAAATTTTATTGGTGGAAAAATGATGTCCTACACAAAAAACGCAAACAGCATCAGACTCTTCCACCGTGCAAGATTCCCCAGCATGATTTTCTGTGCATTTGTAACACCTGGGTTTAGACCTGCACTGTGCACGAGTATGCCCAAACCTACAGCAATTGTAGCATTGAATTGTTGGGTAGACATATTGTTCGACATGTAACAGTGTGTAGCAGCAATAAATTTCTTTGGGCAGCACTTGACCGTCAAACGTAAACACAACAGTCTGGGTTGGTAGCCAACTAGGACCCTCAGGAGAAGAAATTTTTCTACTAAGCCTACGAGTTTTGATTATCTTACCTGATTCTGGTGGAAGTTGAACTAATTCAACTATTTCGTCATGTGTCCACTCAACCGGTATTCCTCTTACTAATCCAATGCGGGATATGTTATGAGAGGGGATATAAACTTTATATTTATTTTGGGGAAAGATAGGATTATCTATAAAATTGTTGGCATCCTTTGCAGATTTAAAAGATATAGAAAGTCTATTGCGACCAATTTTTTTAATTCCATCCTGCAAAATACAAGACAGTTTATTTTTATAAAGGAAAGCTCCAAATTTGATCGGGTGTAAGGTGGACCCATTAGTTGGAGAGGCCTCAGCTAGCTCCACATATACGATAAATGGCCCACAGTCACCACTGGCGTATAGTGACCTTGTGAGCGGATGACCCTGGCCAACCGTCTGAGATGGGGAAGTTTCCATATTGGAAGAACCTAAAGATGAAGCAGTAGAAGATTTATCTGGATTTATAATTACTGTATCTATATTCAAATTGGAATTTGATAAAGCCTTTTGTAACTGAGATGATGAATTATTAGATACTATTTTTTTCTTTGAAATTGGACTGTTTTTTTTAATTATTTTTATAGAGTTTAATTTTTTTGAACTAGTATAAGGTATACTAGGGGCTGCTGAAGTAATATATGAGGCTACATATGATGCTGTGGAGGGAGAAGGGGACGGGGAAGGTGTGAAAACATTCTGGTTACTTATGTTCCCAATAGTCACATTATGTGCAGCCAGTACAAAATTTCTATCACTATCCGGTGGAGGGTCGGGTTCTGGTCTACGATCAGTTATATCAAACTCCATCCTTTAAGCACAATTAGCACAAAACAATTAACAGAAGGTGACAAACACACGACAATACACTCGACGAGACACAAACAAAACTTACCACCATACAAAACAAAAAACGATGAATATATAGTTTTGTCTTTTAATATATTAAACTTATATACACATATACAACACTCAATAAACTAATCCAGTAGAAGTAACACTTAATAGCACTTAAATTTTTTAATTTATTTAATTATCTCACAACATAACCTCAAAGACATGAATGTCGCACGGTAGTTAGACAGAGACCCATGATCCTGTTTAACGATGGACGAATAGGTGCGCCTACCTGCATTTGGTGTTTAATATTACTTATTGGAAATACAAACTACCGTCTAAAGTCGGCCGATGTAGTTTGATAAAAATATTGTATTTTTGTTAATATTGTATTAATGTGCATATCAAATTCTTGAAGGGTATATGTATTTAGGCTTTAATTAACTGTATATTAACCATGTTCTATTTAGTAATAATTACAGATGACGGATGATGTAGATGTACACAAAAACTTAATCTAGTTTATGCTATATCTCTTGTAAAATGAATTGTTAATTGTTTTGATAATAGTAATAAATAAAAAAAAAAAAAAACTTTGATGTAAAGTACTAATTAATTCTATTGTTTCAGAGGTAGGGATCGTGGTTACGGGGGCCGCGACGGTTTCCGCACCGCCGAACGCGATGGGTTTGGGTATGTATCATGTTTATAAAACATACATACATATACAGTCACGCCTTTTATCCCCGAAGGGGTAGGCAGAGGCGCAACTAGTGTACCCACTTATCGCCATTATTCCGTCCCATGATGTGATAGGGGGCGAGCCTATCGCCATATCGGGCACAAATTCCAGACTCCGAGCTGATACTGAATAGAAAAACTCAATATCACTTCGAGACCTCAGCACTGCATTCGTACCATAATACAACCACGCCACCGAGGCATAAAATTATAAAACAATAGTTATAATTTTATGTCAGAAATTCTAAAAAGTACTTGTGTGTAAAGAAGCCCATCTCATTTGAATGTTTGTATTACAGCAACAGAGATGGCAGAGGTTTTGGCGGGAGGGGATTCGGCGATCGTGAACGCGATATGCCGCCCAGAGAAGGTATGCAAATATTATTATCTGACGCTGATATTTGCATCGTAATGAGTTCATTATATTTTTAAATATTTCAGTGATTGCTATTTAATAATATTGACCTTAAAGTTGTGAACAATGTTTTTTTTTTTTCATTGTTTAACTTTTGATGGTTATTTTATAAACTTTGTAACTCATATATTTCCGCATTATAAGTCTTTTATAGATCAAAATATCACTCAGTATTACTTTTTTATCAATAACACTAATAGTCAAAACCATCAACATAAGACGAAATCTGTGCTGATTTATAGCACTACCACAAGTCTTGAATCTTACTTCGTTCAGATATATTGTAAAATCAAATTGTTTTACCACACTTATGGATGATTTTAATAACAATACAAATCTTAAACATCGATCCCATCCCTAGAATATACCAAGCTAAATAAGTCATTTGTAATTATGTCAAAAAATCTTTATTCTGATTGGTCCATTTTTGCGATTGTTCGAAAATTGTAGGGTAGTTATGTGAAAGAACTGTCACGAAAGTTTTTTTATCAAAGGTGGCATGGATGGTAAGCCTCGAGAGCGTCCGAAGTTGAATCTATTACCGCGTACCATTCCTCGTGAGACTGAGACTCCCACCAAGCCGGCGGACGGAGCGCCGCTTGAAGACAAACAACCAGATAAGGCCGCTCCCAAGCCGGTTTCTGCTGAGAAGGTGTTCGGAGCTGCCAAACCTGTAGACACTGCTGCTAAGTGAGTATGACCTATAATTACAATCACTACTAGGCTATTAAAAAAAAAAACAATCATAAACCTAAAAACTTACTAGAAAAATATGTACAACATGCCGAGAAAAATAAAAGTCTACAAACCTGCAGTAACAAACAAACAGAAAACACAGACAGATTGACAAAAGACACAAACGAATTGTAAAAATCGCTGATTTGTGTTCCGTTACTCTTGTTTAGTCACTCCCTTTCGTTATTACATTTCTTTCAATATACAGACACCGGGATCTACTGCTTTATTATAGTATAGGTAACATTGTGAGGATTTTTTCATTTTCCTGACCAGGCTGTACATATAATTGAATTATTGTCCTGTTTATCGCGTAAATGGCACATGAAAATAAAGCCATAATAGATTATCATGGTTTTATCTCTATTAAAATATGTGCTAGATTAAAAGGGCTAACTAGACATCGATTCAATCATCTCATGTGTGACTCGATCGCTTTATGCCGACATCTTTATAAATTACACATGTGATGTACCATGGTTTTTTATGAATATTTTATACTCATGGTAGAATATTTATGTTATAGGGAGAGAGAAATCGAGGAACGTCTCCGCAAACAAGAGGAAGAGGCGCGTCGTGGAGGCGACGACAAGGAGCGCTGGGGACGGAGAGTAAGTACATGTGCCTAGACAGGTGGTAAACGCATGTTTATGCCAATATTGTCAACCAACAGGCGTCAAATGTCTTTCATGTAGACTTGCAAATTTAATCGTATATTATACTAAAATTCTGCTCGCGGCTCCGCACGGCGTGAAAAAGATTTTCTAGTATAGAAAGTAGCCTTATAGCTCTCAGGAGTAATGAAGCTTCCTATTAGTGAAAGAATTTTCAAAATCGGTCCAGTAGTTCCCAAACAAATCTTTCCTCTTTATAATATTAGTATTGATTAGTAAGTTTTATTGACTTATGTATTTTTTCCAGAATGACCATTCCGGTGATAGTCGGGCCGGAGCCAGACGTGGTAAGTGATATTTATTTATATTGGTTAATTACAAAACTGTATATTTGTCCATAACACGTAAAATAATTAACATTCACAAGGTAAATTATTAAGTACTTATTTTTCTATTTACACAGATGATCGCGGCCGTGACTCACGCAGTTTCAACAGAGACAGAAGAGATTACTCGAAGGACGACAAGGATAGGCGCGAGAACAGAGACGACAGGCGAGAGTTCAGAGATGACCGGGATCGACGCGACAGGGACGACCGCGACCGGCGCGACTACCGAGATGACCGCGACCGCCGCGACTACCGCGACGAGCGGGACCGCCGCGACTACCGCGACGAGCGAGACCGCCGCGACTACAGGGACGAGCGAGACCGCCGCGACTACTCACCAAACAGGCAGGACAAGGACGAAAGGGAAGAGCGCCGCGACCACTCTGGCGAGCGGCGCGGCTCACGGGACCGGGACACGCGTGACTCGCGCGACACTCGTGAATCACGTGACGTTCGTGAATCACGTGACTCACGTGACACCCGTGATACACGCGAGGTCAGGGACGACTCTCGCTCCGGCTCGCGCCATCGAGACGAGCGCGACACTCGCGACGAACGCAACGGGCGCACTCGTCCGAGCCGCTCGCGAGACCGACGCGACGATGACGACGACGATGTGACGCTGCCTAAGTTGAAGGAAGTAGAGAAACCTGTATGTATACTAAAAACTTTCAAACAAAAAATCTAATTTATGAAGTGCCAACTGGTCAATTACTAGAGCTAATGATATTTTCGGATATTCCCTTATAACAGTATATTTCGTAAATATGGCAATAGTTCACATCCAGTGGGCATTATTGTAGAAATTTCTTTTATTTCTACTTCTCTCCCTGGCATATGATATATTCTAACCTCTGGCAGTACCAGCTCACCATGTTCATAACTCCGCTCCATGTGAACAAAGCTATGTATTTCAAAGTTAACAATGTCTAATTCTGTCTAATGCCATGCAACTTGGGTTGCATCATTGTTGAGTTTATTTTCTTTTGTTCCAGGTTTTCGTTGCGTCAAACAAATTTAGCTTCCTGGACGCCGACGACGACGTCAGATCCGATTAACACGTTCGGAACCTCGGTGCGCGATATAGTTGAGTGTTCATCTTACAGTTGATTCGAGTGTAAAGTGTAAATTAACGAGTATCAAGTGGCTGACGTGGTACGGAACACTATATAAGCACTGGGACGATCTTACCGTTGTGCTATGTCATAAAACTGGATTAGTCTTTAGTGCGGCGTGGATACACGTGTATTAGGGTTGCTATATGCTCACGTTGCTTCGAAGTCGGCCCCAGTCTTTGTTGTGACACCCCTAATGGCTTTTTATTATAATATTCCCAATGACATGATCCGAACAGATATTCCTGAGCTCGCGGGCGTCGCGATAAAGGCTGGGGCTTATGTTTGTAACCATATTGTACTGATTGGTGTAAATTTTTCTATGGGTTTGTTACATAATGTAATATGAACGTTTGCAAAATAAAACTGTCCAAAATCACGTAAAGCTTACGTTCCAATCAGAAGGAGATATACTGGTTTTGGCACAGGTGCTTCTTCTTCAATGTTATCTTATTGTGAATAATATGTATTGTATTTCTCCAATGTGTTATGTTACAGAATATAAACATAATTATTATAATTCGGCTCAGTTCATTGCAATGCCACCATTTTTATATAGGAAATCTTATTTTGTTATTTTAGAATATACCTTTATGTTAAATAAATATATAGTCGATTTAGGTTATTATTAGTATATAATTTGTATTATTTATCTTTACACTCAAAATTTTCAAATTAATCAGGCGGTACGTTGGGTACGATGCATGTAAAGTAAGAGTTGTTTGCTACATGCTACGTTTGTACCAGCCAAGGGTGTGTGAATTATATTGTATTGAAATTATGAGTACCTAATCATTAGAGTAAGAACCGGTCTCAATTTATTGTCTGAATACGCGCAAGATACGCGCTAAGTAATAATTTGTAATGTCGAAATTCTTTGGGTACATTAATTTTGAACTATAAATAAAATACGTTTTTCAACCACAATGATATCTTTTTTTGCTTATTGGTATTTAAGACCCGCTAGTTACTTTTTTGGGAGATTAATGTAAACTACTAAAGGTAGGCATCATGATATACCACACTTTTGCAAGTGAACGGAAATTGCTTTTTAGCGACGAATTTCTTCTAACAGGTAAAAATCGATGTATAATGCAACAAACTAGTCCTTGAAACTATATTTATTGTGTAACTAACTATGCTCACGTCGATTGTGTGGAAGATAAATCTCTTCGAATTCCGATAGATTATATAAAATTTCCTTTTTCTGTGACACCAGTAAACTGGATTAAAAAAATCTGGTGGTTTGTAATTTCGAGATTGAGAGTCTTGGATTGTAAGCCCTAGTAGGCACCCATCTTACTTAACCTATTTACACAGAATAACGCTTTATATTTATTTTCTTGTCAAATATGTAAGGGACCGGCATTTTATACATCAAACCGGTAATTAGTAAAACTATGTGATAATTTTATCATCTTTCAATCATTCATGTCTAAGTTTAAAAATATGAGATATCTTTATAGAAATTTAAAACTTTTCTGAAGATCGGGTGTTCGCGGGATAAGTTCGATTCTAATTACGCTTCTAAAGCTTAATAAGATTCACAAAAAAAGGTCGAAGTTTAGAGCAAAATCTACCTTTTTCGTTTCACTGCAGATGCCGTATATAAGGCGGGGCAAAAACAAACTGTCTCGTCGCCTAATTAGCTAAAACTAAACAATAACCATAGGTTCGCGCCATTTTTACAGCGTACGATCTTGCACTTTATCCGAACTTAGCCACGGAATATTTTAAATTTTATCGTATACCCTATATTCAATTTACTCTATGGTATTATGTATAAATAGATTGCAAGATACATCGACGATATTAGACTGCCCATTGGTGTAGCTAGTCATTTTCGGGGGTAGGCAGTGTCCTTGACTTGAAAAATATATTTTTTTCTGAGAACTTGCTGACATGACATATTAGTTCGCTTAAAAAAATATAGTTGTGGACAGTAGGCTGCCTCTAAAGCCTTGGAGTGGGTCCAAGCAATTCTGGGGCACTAACCACCCGGTCTCCCTCTAAATACGCCTATAAAGCCGCCCAAAGCCTTACTAGTACGATAATATATTATAGTTATAAATACGTGTTGTATATTAATTAGTTTTAATTTTATTATACAAGGGTGAAGCGGATTTCGTCGTAGCGTTTTACGTGAAGTGTATACCTACATACCTACAATCTTATCGCATTTAATATAAAGTTATTAAACAATGAATATGCATAAAATTGGTAATTTTCGGACGGATATTTTTTTATTGATTTAGAGCTCACACACACACGCTCACGCCTGTTATCCCCGAAGGGGTAGGCAGAGGCGCAACTAGTGCCACCCACTTTTCGCCGTTATTCCGTCCCACGTTGTGATAGGGGGCGAGCCTATCGCCATATCGGGCACAAATTCCAGACTCCGGGCTGATACTGAACAGAAAAAATCATTATCACTTTGCCCGACCCGGGGATCGAACCCGAGACCTCAGCATTGCAGTCGTACTATAATACAACTACGCCACCGAGGCATCGTTTAGAGCTATCATCACAGAATACTGAATAGTACTACAATATACTCATTAGTACTTACTATAATTCCGTATTTAGCCAGTCATTACTAAAAGTAGGAGAACCGGCTTCTTTCATGCCTATATTTACATTTACGCTGCTTTTTGTAAAACCATGGTAAATTGTAGTCTGTGGCTCAATGTTGTAGCTAGCGTATTATGAATACTCGAGAGACTACAATATTCTTCAAACAGGAACACAACAGCGTCTGCACACTGCTGCTTGGTGGTAAAAATAGATATTGCTGTACCGACCTGCCCAGACGGCCCCTTGCATACGAAACCGCTTAGGAGAATGAAACTTGAAAACTTCAGGTGTAGGTTAGGTTAGGTTTTAACGAGGAAGACCTACGCAAAACCTTGATAGCAGTACAACAAACAGTACCTAAGTTGGCAAATGCTCCGGAGATATTTTAAAAAGACTAGGCCAGAGATGGGCGATGGCAAACCTTTATTGGTTAAAAGTATTTATTAAGTAAATACTGTGACTGCCTCGGTGGCGTAGTTGTATTGTGGTACGACTGCAATGCTGAGGGCTCGGATTCGATCCCCTGGTCGGGCAAAGTGATATTGAGTTTTTCTATTCAGTATCAGCTCGGAGTCTGGAATTTGTGCCCGATATGGCGGTAGGCTCGCCCCCTATCACATCATGGGGCAGAATAATGGCGAAAAGTGGGTGCACTAGTTGCGCCTCTGCCTACCTTTTCGGGGATAAAAAGCGTGAGTGTATATGTATGTATGTAAATACTGTGCCTGTATTCTGCCACTCAGAACCGGCTTTATCTATTGCCTATTTAGCATACATTTTTAAGTATTATGGGCGTACCCGAGTTATTTTTGTCGCGTGCTATAGTTCCCCATCCATGGATTGGGCGGTTTGTGGACTGAAAATTATGTGAATGGATGATAGATCCACCATGGATTTGCTCACTGTGATATCTGAATTGTCTCAGACATATGAAAACTGTTCTTCGTACTGTAAGTGAAAAAATATCTCTAAGAGCCCTGCTTGCATGATTGTTCTTGGATTTGCATATTGCAAAGTTGTCTTACGAGTCACGCTTTTATACCCCAAGGGTTAGACAAAAACGCAACTAGTGCGTGCCACATTTCGCCGAACTTTTCCCAAATAATTTTATGTATATTATGTCAAGTTAATATCTAACTACACGCTAATGACAATGTCTTTATTTAAAACAATGATTAGATGACTATGAATACTTTAAAGTCTGTAATTATTGAGGATCTCAAAGAAAACAACAACATGCAACAAACATTTAGATTCTTTATTTCAATTACATTTAGAGAAAATATTTAATCCATACCATGCATTAATTAAACCAATTGTACTACATTTATATTGTTATAAAATATGTCTGGTGTCCGCTTAACGATAGACAATAAAATATACTCGATAAGCGGATACAAATGTTAGAGTAATAATTCTCATACAAAGTAACCACACAGGCAAGCTGGTGCATATTTGCTCTCGTTTGAGTATGCAAAACAGTAGGCACACAATCGTGGGTACACATTACATTATTATGGCTTATCTTTAAATCATGTTATCTCTAAAACAATTAATATAAAATTCTTGTAACATATCAGTATTCTTCAAAAACTAAATACATACTGATAGTATGCATCCCAACAGCACCCGGATCGTGTTAAGGGATACATTACTATTCTTCACCAATTACCCTATTAAAATAACCTCCCTCTTGACACTAGGAGGCTTCAAAAACAATCAAAGGACCTACATAAATTATTTATCATAACACTCACATTAACTATAACACAGTTATAGAAGTAATGTTAAACCTTGTGGGCATAGCCAGCGCTCATTCTCCACTTAATTCGATCACTCTAAACCTAAACTACTAACATATTTCCCCAAAATTGTAAGTAAATGTAAATTCAATATGTTAGCAACAAATAAATCTAAATGTCTAATCTACCATCATTACTGATACATTCCATTAGCTGACAAAGGCAAGTATGTTGCCGCACCTCGGCTATACCCACGAGTTATAATACAAGAAACGCAAGGCGCTCTACAGTGGGACACAAGCAGATTCAACTGTTTGACTTCATTTCTGCAAGATTGCTGTCATTAACGCATCTTTCAATTTCTTCGTCATTTCTTCTAAAATATCGGCTTTGACTTTTAATTTTTTATTTCTTTCTTCTAACTCGATAACTAACTGTTCCATCTGTAGTTCCTTGAGTTTCCTGTTCATCCTAGATCTTTTGGACGCTTCGTTATTCTTATCTCTTAATTCTCTATATTTAGTTTCGTGTGTGGAGACAGACGACGAGGTTTCGTCGATGCTACACACGGAGGACACCGTGCTCTCCCTTCTCTTGGGAGGACGGCCTCGTCGCGCTCTCGTCAGCTGCTGTGACCCTTCAAGCGCGATGATCATGTCTTTGATTGGTACACTAGGTTTTCTTCTTTTATATTTTCTGGAGGGCTGTTCTGTGTAAGGCGTATACGTCTCGTCTGAATCTTCACTGTCTTGATGTCGTTTTCGGCTTGAATGCGACTTACTGTCGTCATTGTCCGACTCGACGTGAGATTCGCTTTTGGGGGTGATGGGATCGTAGTCGACTCGCGGTGGAGTATCCATTTGCGTGCGCGAACTTTCGATGTTGGGCGCTGGTTCTTGGACTGGCCGTGACTTCCCCAACTTCTGTAACAATGCACATGAATAAATTGAGCAACAGTTAATACACAATCAACAATGGAACAGATTTATGAAAACCAACTAACCATCAGGGATGGGTGAGTATATTTTTCTTTCTCCATCTGCTCTACATAGCTGAGGACCTCTGGCGTGCTGATGATGTCGCCAGGCCAGTTAGGGGCACGCGTCCGGACGTCCACCGTCAACCCGTCATTACGCTTCGGAACCCCTGCATCTTGCAACAGCCCCTCATTGCCCAGGTCATCGTTGATAATAAACTCAGAAATAAATACGTTGTTACTCTCCACCTCCCGCGGAATCACAGAAACAAATTTTGAGTCGAGGGAGTCTTCTTGATCGATGAAGGGCATCGTGTTGTGTGTGTTTGTGTTATATACTTTTGTATAATGTGTGTCGTGTGTGTGTGTCCACTCGACGGGCTCCGGCGCTGGCCAGGTACTCCTGTCGGGGACAGCACTGGACGTCAAGTCTCCAATAACGACCGGCAGGTTGACGATATCTAGGAATTGTTCCTGAATTGGTACTTTGGCTTGTTCTTCCGGGAATGGCTTGGTGTACTGGCCAAATGCTTCCATATTCGGGGAGAACTGTTCCCCAGATGTTGTGTTGTAAAAGCCTGCCTGGTAGTATGGAGAGTTAACGTCAAATGCATCCCACCCTTGCGGGGAGAATGGTGTTTGTGGTGTGTCGATGTTGTATGCCCTTTCTTCAGTGTTTTTGTGGGGATCTGAGAAGGAAATAATATAGGTTAATTCTTAAATAAACATTCACTTGAAAACTCTGATGAGTGGACTGAATATCTAGAGTCTAGATAATTCATTCAATGGAACTTATAGGTAATAATTATGTTTGAAAGAGCAACAATTTCAGTGTCAAACATCTTACCAATGGTCTGTACTTGTTCTTCCTTGGCGGGAGCGGAGCACCACTGAACCAGATCTTGGAAGAACTCGCAGTCCTGTTCGTTCTGAAACATTGCGTCGTTGAACAGCGGCTCCGGTTTCAAATATTCCTGAAAGTAGACGGGGCTCATGTTAAATTTAGCTCAGCCGTAGAAGGAGAAAATTAAATTAACTTAATATTAATAAATAAATGTAACTAAATATTAGTACTCACGTACGCCGCTAGCCGCCCTTACCTCGGAATAGCTGGTGGCGGGCACCGGCGAAGTCGGCATCGCTCCTGTGTTTCCGTCGGTAACCACTCCGGTTAACCCGTTTGCCTGAAGACTCTTTTCGGGCTTTAAACGATCTAGTTCTACCACTTTCAAAAGACTTTGAGTCTTGTGACTCGTTTGCGAAAAAACCATATCTTTTGGTGTTTGAATTGGTGTATTGATTTCCGATATCGTCGCTCCGACTCGGACAGGTGATCTTTTGAGCAACCATTTTGAATAGAACTACAAACAGAAATGATACGACGTAACATAATGTGCATATTATATGAAGCAAGGTGGGATGTTGGTAGGGAAACAAATAGATGTGGTGTGGTGATACATGTTCATGGATACTACACGCGATCATCTCTCTCGGTAAACTTGACTCTACATGCCACCGCTTCACCGAGATACTCATGATGAAAAGAATCATATATACACGAATAAGTTTAGAACATATTAACAGTGGAAGTCGTAGCTTGACCTTTATGAAAATGAAACGTGCAAGGTCAATTTCCGAGGATAGACCAATGTATATGCAAATGCATGTTTAGACAAATAGAACAAATACGATAATGAATAAATGAAATATGGAATAATGATGATTGCATAAATATTAAAATAATGTGATTCTAAAATATATATTTTATTATATAAAGGATGTAGTTTCTGTTAAAACAAAAACAAGTCGCTATATATTATATTATGCAATCAACATAATATATCACCTGCCCTATTATGTACGTTCATGTCACCATTCAATGTCAAAGCGTTTATAACTATTTGGTCAATGTGAAACAAATGCCCCTCGATGGCTCTCATAGAGCGTCTCCAAAGCCGGAAAATCTACCTAAATTTCATTTACATCTAGCGTGTTAGTTAAATGTAACTATATACAACTTACAAGTACAATTAGTAAAAGCATTTCTTACTTTAATACTAATAATACAACATTAACAACTAACTATAATTAAACTTAATTGTAAAAATGCTGCATTCAGTCCCTAATTACACCGGTTTTAAATTATTTTTTGGTGTCATACTTAAAACAACAGGAAATGTAAACGTTTTTTAAATTGCCACCAATTTTATCAAACATTAAGTCATTAATTTGAACGTTAAATATTTACATCCTCGTGTATATATATATCTCAGTTATCTGACACTCCTACTTGTACAGTTCAGTTTTATCTCTACCTTGTTATTCGCGTTTCGAGGGCCAAATATTCCATTACTGATATTTGCTTGAGACTATTGAAACCGCAAGCAATCATTAGGTTATGTAATATAACCTCGGAGACAAATGGAATTTTAAATGCGACATGTTACTTCAAGAAATGTACTTTCGGGAAGCGAATGATTTTATGAATGATGTCATGAACTTGTGGAAGTTATATTGTGCGTAAAAGCATGATATGGAAAGCCAAATAATGCTCATGACTGAAGAAATTAGTTCAAAACCTTGAAAAGATATTATTTATTAAAAGTTAAAACGTTTTAATTGTGAAGTTCTAGTTTTTGCTCTGAACAAACTATCTAAGTATGATATTGACTTGAAACTAGAATGAGAAATTCTTCAAAATTGTCTCTTTTGTTTTAGGATTCTTCGACAAGAAATGCCAATGTATAAAATTATTAAAATATATGTGAGTTAGAGATTTTGTCGGTTTGTCATGTCTTTCCCAAACTTCTTCTGCGATACCACGGCTCCTGTGAACAAATAATTCTAATCGAAAGGGAGGAGGGTGAACGCTATTACTTACTTTGAACTCTTCTTGAGCTCCTAATGAAATCTTAGCTCTTTAGGCACCCAGCCAAGTAATTGTCGCGACAGTAGGCCTGCAACAAGAAACGCCTTTGTTAAGATGCGAAAAAAATATTGACGTGCAACAAGGAGTGATCCGCCAACCGCAACTGTGCGATAACTCTGCCATGCTTGACTTTGACACCCTTTATATTACATGTGCATTGTGCTATATCTATGCGATAATATCAGACACTTGACGTGGTTATCGCTATGTTATACCCGCGACCTCGAAAGCGAACGTCACAGACGCCCACCCATGTTAAATGTTAATCGTTTTTTTTCCAGTTATGTATGTAAATGTATCCAAGACGACCACGTTGGAGCTAATATCGCTAATAAGATGACACGTGATATAAAAGTTTACAAATGAGAATGTTGCGAGAACTTCTGATACGATTCTAGAGCTGGCAGCGTTCCAAAACTGATATGAAACCAAACTCTCTATTTTAAAATGTGAAAGAAGTATAAACTTGTGAGAAAGTAATACAAGAATCATAGAAGCAATAATGGGCAGCGGAAAGCAAATCGTGGGTATTTCCCGATGATTCGCTTCCCGTGCCACATCGGGAGTATATGCGTCATAGGGAATTAAGTCGTTTTAAAAATAATTGTCTAGCGAATTTTCAAGCACTTTCTTAAAAAAAAATAACAAAGATTATCAAAGTCCGATTGTAATAAACATGATTAGTAAATTATACACGTATCTATACATATTCATAATTAGTCTAGCCGCCATCTTGTATGTCTCTAATAAGTGCGTTTTACTATTTGTTTTTTACCATCGAATAAGTAATACGTCATTCGTTACGTTTATATGTACTTAATTAAAATGTAAAGCCATTTTTCTGTTTTCACTTACGGCATAGAATCATTAGACTCTACGAAGAGTTTTATACTAAATATAATCGTAGACCACATTGAAATAAAATTCAAAATACAGTAGCAGACAAGTCTTATCACTGATAATATGATGTGGATTTATCTAAATACGCAGAATCAAACATTATCTTTATTCAAATAAGCGCGCATTTTCCAGAAAGTTACGGCGCATATTGTACCTGTCAAAGCAACGTGACCACTCTACGAACAAGTTTCGACATGTGCGTGCGAAATGTCTTTTAACACAAATTCGACGAAATTACACAAATATATACTTTTTCGTTTTGGTATGGTAATTTTCTTTACGATTCCAATTGGAAATTCCATTATTTTGACAGAACATTATCATAACGTATTGCACCACAATAAAATTAAATAATAATTACTTAATCACTCACCCTGTTACGAACAAATAATGTAACGCCTCCAGTCGTTTAGACAATAATTCCGCTTTTCTGACAGCAAATATAAAACAATAAAATAATAGCGATGTAAGCGCGGTAACTGTGCCTGTTACGAAGTAACTTTTTTTGTTTAGGCAGTACAATGCGCGGGACACGGTCACTCCGTAAAACCACAGAAATTGTTGTGCAATCACACAACTTTCGGCCGAAGCCGAACCGTCGGTTTTCTTGTCCCCCACTACTCGACGGTAGAGTTCTAAAAATAACTTGCCTGCTTCGCTATTGGCTGTTACAAATGACGTCAACTTGAAGGGCCAATGAGAGCGAGCTGATGTCGTGTGTCACGAGATCAAGTTTTCATAGAGCCTATAGCTACTTAGCTAGCGTAGCTTTAGTGCTTTGCTTTGAAGAGTTCTGGGGAATCACAGAGTTCAGAACGAACGCAGTTTTTCTCAATGAGTCATGCTTTGAAAGGAAAACAAAATAATTCTGAAATGCCGTATTTACTTGAATTCTTTTCAAAATCGCATAAGTATTTTCTAGTAATCAAAACCACTATTCAACATTGATTTTAGAAACTACTTTGTTGAAAAATAAGTACGTAATTAGACCAATTAAAAAGGGTTAGAGCGTAGACGGAAGCGCAATAAATAATTAAATTGGCAAAAAGAAGTAGGTATACCTTCACGTGTTTGACTTATAATTCTACTTAGCGATATCTATCATATCTGAAACCAATACAAACATTTAGGTATATCTACACATATAATAAAGCATTAGAACCGGTGTGTCTGTATATTTAAAGAAGTGTCATAAAAAGAAATGGGATAACTAAAGAAGAATAATGGAACACAAATCTGCGATTTTTGTAATTCTTTTCGGTCTGTTTTTCTGTTAGTTACTGTACATCTCCAAAATTACTGAACGTATTTCGGTGAAATTTGGCACACGGGTAGATCATATCCTTGATGTATTAACACATAGGATTTTTATCCCAGGAAAATAAAAAGCGAGATTTTTATCCCAGAAAATCTTTACCACGCGGGCGAAGCTGCGAGCAAAGGCTAGTAATCAAATAAAAGCTTGTAAAAACGGCACACGTATTAAAGATAACAAGCGGCACAAATAACAAGTTTAGTCCATTGTCTACATTATAATGTCGGCATAATTCAATAAAATTATAGAGTTATTTGAATATTCAAAACACCAGTTTTAGATGAACATGACCAGGTTTAAGCTAGTTTAATGAGTGAATTCCGTTGATGTTCTACGAAATTTTAATGTAAATTCTATTTTTGAACACCATCATTAATGATAGAGTTATGTGCAATATTCAATGACTGCAATAAAGCGATATCTTTAATATGAAAGGAATTTATAAATTATAAGCACACATTAAGTTCTGAACTCTACTCGTAGTTATTACTTTTGTGACCATAGGCTGGTCCATAATAATCATTCATAAGTATAGAAAGTTTTTAATCAAATCTCTTCTCAATATATTCAGTTCTTATCGTTTCTTTTACGGAAAGTGTAATTTTGTGACATAGAGTCCGACAAAGTGTACAAGGTGATAAAAAAATAAGAATTCACTATCTCTCTAATTGGCTTTATTTATAATCCCGTCAAAGCCGCTGCAGAAGGCTTCGATTACAATTCATTAGCCTTGTCAAAACTTGACCTACATTTAATATAGCCTTATTATTAGGTAAGTTCGAATTAATTAAAAAACTTCCTGGTAGTAGTATCTATTTAAAATATTTCTACTGGGTAAACGTTTATTAAATTAGAATTTGATACAAAGTGTTCTAAGGGCTTTACGAAACGGTTTATTCCAGAATATCATAATTATTTTGCTCGTAGGGTGCCCTAAACCCTGAAGTCTACCGAACGATAGAGTCCGAAATCATATTTACTACTAAACGTATCTCATAAGCCAACTCACTTGTTGCATCCATAATATAAAAAACACTTTCTTATTGGTATTGTCTTTTCTAAACTGTTTACTCTCTTTATCACTTTCCCTTTGGTAAATCTGGGCAAGTGAAGACGTCATTAATCCGCCAATCTTTGTTATTCACTGAACGACTTCTGTAATCTGCAGTGTAAAATATACCGTCTGCTGTCGGAACATATGCCTACAATGTACTCTTACCTATCACGAACATGTAGAGACAAGTTCGCGCGGAGCGCATGCCGTATTGTTTTTAGGTCGACGATGCGGAATGACTCACTATCACTGACATTGGATTAGGTTGAACAACCTCTTTGCGATTAAATACGTAATTTGTTAGTACCTTATGATGGAGCTAATGTACTTAATAATGTCATATACTCCGAGCTCTACCATAAACAGTACTTATTAGTAAGTATATTGATTTAGTAAATAATGTAAGGGCTTTTTATAAATATAGGTCAGACATATTTTACCTACCCTTACGGCTAAACTCTATAATATACAAAATCTAAGTAGTGTTTTAATTATGTTTGTCTGCTTGACAAGTATTGATGTTCAGGACATAATACTTTCCTGTACATTCTGTTAGACTAGGGCTGCCATCCGTCCGGATTTCCCCGGATTTGTCCTAGTTTGAAGGGCGTCCGGGGGCCGTCCGGCCGGGGTTTTAAAAATTGTCCGGGCAATACCCGGACACTTTCGTTATCAGGGGAAATCCATTTTTATAGATGAGCGACAAATTGAAATAAATTGAATTGAAATAAAAAATAAATAGTTAAAACTTCATGCATTTCCCCGCATTCAAGAAGGAACGGCAAAATATTTTTTCAGAGGTGTCCGGGGAAATACCCATATTTCGCCCAAATGTCCGGGAT
This sequence comes from Lapara coniferarum, assembly GCA_949316025.1. NCBI lineage: Eukaryota > Metazoa > Arthropoda > Insecta > Lepidoptera > Sphingidae > Lapara > Lapara coniferarum. Next base: position 5,346,779 of record OX438929.1, read on the forward strand.
TTTTGCCGTGTTTATCCGGCGTCGGCAATTTAGATGATGGCAGCCCTATGTTAGACCTTTAGCCATGAACAAAAGAATACTATTACGTTTGAGCTGTACAAAAATACTGTCTCTACGTATTGATTTTAAGTACAAGGTTCGTTTGGCTGATAGACATGGAGTTCAGGGCTGAGCTCTACAATAAATTAACTGTAGCTCTATGTTTATATTATAAACAAGTATGCTTGATTGATTGACAATCAAAGCAATATAGGACATATTTTTTGTTTGAAATAAAGTAACTCTATATCCAAAGACTGCGACGACATTATAGAATAAGATTTGAAAGTTTTCAATACAAACTGTACAAATTTTACAAATGCATACTTATTTAATACTTTATTACTACAAATTATGATCTACACATGTCAAATTCATGACTTTAGCAACTAACGCCCCTAGAAGACTAGCCAATACACATTTTTATCTGTGATTATCAAATTGTGTAATTATTATTTATTTTCACTCTTAAATCAGTTGACGTAAACGAAAAAATTGCAGGAAAATGTTTAATAATAAAAACAATAGTTAGCTTTCATCGGTGACGGGGTAAGAATGTCGCCATAAGATATTCCTTACCCCTAGATTCAAAGATGAAAATCGTTGCAGAAAAATATATGCAATTGAAATATGTAAATAATAACCCTATGCCTACTATAATACCAAAGTAATCAATAACATAAAAGGCTGATACAAAAAAGAAGCAGGTACCTAAATAGCCTAATAGACACGCAAACATGTCATTCTTGGATTTCCAATGTGGAAACGTACAAACAATTCCGAGAAATATCTGTACTCTGAGCTGAATTGCGTTAGTCTGGCGAATGGCGAGACGTGTTTTAAAACGTGAACACTTCGTGCATCTGCCAACTAATTTTACTTTTCACTGCTATGTGTAAATTCGTTGGTTTAGTCGTTAGTTTTTCCTGGAACAGACCGGCATAATTGTGTTGACAGACAAGAGATAAGCATTTCTCCTCAGTCCATCTATCTTGACGCCACTTCTTACCATCAGGGTCAATGAACAGATAAGTTTGGACCACCCTAATGATTTTCGATGATCCTCACGCTAGTGTAATATCTATATTCTAGCTGTGGTCCATTTCTTACATTCACTTCCAAATGCATTTGGGTACTCAGCCGAGAATCCTACTAATATTATAAAGGCGAAAGTTTGTAAGAATGTATGGATGTTTGGATGTTTAGATGTATGGATGTTTGTTCCTGTTTCACGCAAAAACTACTGAACGGATTTCGATGAAATTTGGCACACGGGTACATCATATCCTGGATTAACACATAGGCTACTTTTTATCCCGGGAAAACATAAAGCGGGACTTTTATCCCGGAAAAACTTTTTTACGCGGGCGGAGCCGCGGGCAAAAGCTAGTAACTTATACTAACCACAACAAAGAATTCTTTACTCTGATGTCATAGTCTACGACGAATGTAATGATCAAAAGAAACCGACGAGTTTTTGTCTCCTAAAATCTGCTCAATTTGCTAAGTGGAAATTTCAAGGCTATGACATTATTACCTAAGGTTTTTTGTATTTCCAAAGATTACACGTAATTGAGCATGATGAATCTCAAGACTCAAATCGTATATCTAAAGTCTTTAGGTATTGTGTGCCAAGTTATTCAAAATGTGACCACACTGGTGTATCTACATTCCGTTCATTTGAAAGTTTGACCTAAAGCTTGCATAACCGTAACTTCCGCTTACCGGCATCGGGAAATCCCATACCGCAATTATAACAAAATAAAGTCAAAACTCAAATGCTTTATCAAACAAATACCATACATAATCTGGAGATTACTAATCACGTATTAGATAATATTGATGTTCTATTGTCTCACAATCTATCAATTGAGTATAATCTTAGATTAAGTGCTTTTCACGAGGCAAAGTGACGTACGCGGGTTCCCAGATGCGGGGCTATGTGTCCAACATGTATCCGAATGACTAATCACAAGGTCAGGCAAACCCGGCCACTCGTAGCACAGATGTTCCATGTGAACAAGAACACGAAAGTAAACTAAGTTCTGGATAAAAGTAAAAACTAAAAGAACCTCCTTTTTGAAGTTCGTAAAAAAAAAGTTGATAAGACTTATTCCTACGTAAGAAAATAATGAACTGGATCAAAAAATTGTAAGCAATACAATATAGGTATTTTATAACTTATTTATTTGTACATTCATAAGAAATGTAATTTAGTACTTATTTGCTATGTTTACCACTTCGGTTTGAATCGCAACTTTCACAATTACCCCCATTCAAGCAAGACTCCTGAGCAGAATTCGTTGTTTACTTGAGGAAAAAACAAACCAAATTGCTTATTTCGTAAACGCAGAATTCAAATTACTTATCCAAAATTATTACTGATCGATGCATTCACTTATATTTCCTAATTGGTAGTTGGTAAATATCCACCCAAATAAATTAAATGACCATAGGAAGGTAAACATCCATTGAAATTATATTGAATGACGAGCAAGCAGCAAGCACTATATAGAGCATAACTATACACACATTGACCTCAGTTCATGGACAGTAAATTGATGCCTAACACGAAAATCGCACAATAGATTTTGCCCAAACTGCGCCGTTCACAACCTAATGGGGCCTCCTTTGCGTGCCGCCGCGCCATCCACGTCACGGATGTCTGTTCTGCCCCCTTATTCGCTGACACACGTTATTTTCACCGCTCGTAACATGCGCGTAATGTAACTCATCGCGTTTATCACTATGGAAATTGGCATACAGAATACCATATAATGCTAATTACACGAGGTTAATATAACACCACCGCGTTACGAGTTAGCACTGTCATAGAGGATAAGGGGGCAGTATTAAGATTAGCATATAACGATGATTTGCAATTTTGCTAACGCCTGTACATGTCTATAGCGACAGCTAGGGCGACAGATAATGCCATATTGGCAATGTACAGTCGTACCTACATTGTAATACTCAGACATTGTATTATGCGCCACATTTAAAATTGTCATATTACGCCATGCTTACGTGGATAAACATTGCATGTATTACTTATAATTATATATAATTTCCTCCCACACTTAAAACTTGTGGTAAACATTTTTTTCTATGAAAGGCAGATTTGTAACGGAAGATCGTGGGTTTCATTTTCCATTCCCGTGTATAGACGATATAAGCCATGAATATTTCAAGGTTATGTTGTTGCACATATTCCCTAATCATTTTTCCTAATTATCGAGGTAAAATGATTAGGGGCTTGTATTTAGTGGGAGTTCATATAATGTTGGTTGTTATTTTTTTTGCAAAATAACTAATAAGACTAGGTCTCGCACCTGTGCGGTATTTACTCATAGTTAACTCTTTAATAAATTGTCTCTACTAATAATTATAGTATGAAAGCAAATATTTTTATTGCAAAACCTCTGGAACAATGTTCTGTGACGGTAGGTACTGATAACAGACAGTGCGAAGTCCAAATAAATAAACCGCTATGCGACATGTTTTGTAGTTGATTAACTTTTAATGACGTAGCGTATGACGTCATCACGCAATCATGTCAACGACACGTCTTCGAGATTGAAAAAGAATTCATTCTCGACTTGTGTAGTCCAGAGAGGTAAGGCGGAGCCTGACACTTGAGGTCATTCACGTTAGGGAGCCCCTTAATGCGAAGGACTTATGGCCGTGACTTAAGCAATGTTAGTGATTATTTCCTTCAAAACGAAGTGGGCTATGCATAAGGTTGTAGGCAAGATGGATAAGGGATTTGTCCCGCTTTTTTTGGTGAATGAGAACCGGCGGAAACCTATGGTGTTAGGTATTAGGGAACGCGAGGAGATATAGAAGAGCAAAGAACTACACGGTCGGCTGTATCAGCTAATGTGGACCAGCTTGCGTCCGTATCTTAGCTACGTTTTGGTAAACTTTTTGGGGAAACTAAGGCGCGACGCCCACATGATCAACAGTCGAGGTATCGGCGAGGCACGGTCGCACAAGTGGCGTGCTGCTTCTACGTTTTCTTTAAGAACTAATGGCCGTGCGCTCACATACTAAAGTCGTCTTCAACTTCTGACATGTTGAATGAATTGGTATGTAAAAGATAATATATCCGCAGCGCCTCGACTCAACATAAAGGACACACAAACCATGCGACGCTGTCGTGACGCTGCGCCTTAGGGTTTGGTTTGCAATTATGAACGAAGTTATGAAGACGAAGAATTATAGGAAATACATTCTGAACTGTGAAGGGTGGTACGGTAGACATATATTAGGCATGCCGCCGTCCCAGTGAATCAATCAGGCATGTAATTTCTGGTTGTTTTCATCTTGCTAACAGCGAGTACTTGCATAGACACAACCCAATAACTAAGATCATACATCAGTAAGTTGCTCTTCGGTATGATCTTATAACTCCTGCAGTGCCATATTATCAGTATGCGCCTCAACCAGTCCTCGAAAATGATCATGCAGCGCTGTACTGGAATCGATCTATTATAGGTAACCACCGACAAAACTATTGATGCCAATAAGCCTGATATTGTAATAGAAGATTGATTGGCGCGCCGGGCAATACTTGTTGACGTCACCATTCCGCACGACGATAACCTTTAAGGCCGAATAAGAAATGTCTAAATATTTAGATGTGGCGCTGGACATTACTGACACGTGGGATGTGGACTGCACAATTATTGTCCCAATTGTCGTTACTGCTCATGGGTTGATAGCAAAGAGACTCGACCAACACCTTTAGAGGATTTCAATTGGTTGTTGGGTCCCAAATCAGATGCAGAAAGCAGTACTGCTGCACACAGCACGCATTGCGAGGAGATTCCTCACTTGTGAGTCGCTGACTACTGGTGGCTTAGGCCTTGAGGCTTGCCATAGGAGGGTGATTCACTTTAATATACCTCTATATTAATTATTGTTTTATTTTTGAGTAAATATAAAAATGTAAAACATGTGCTTGCAAAATAAAATGCCACATTATCATTTATTTTTCGAAGTGATAAGTCCCTGGTTCAGGTATGTAGTTTATTGTGCCGCTCATAATAAATAATTTAAAAAATTCAATAAATATTTATTTTTTATACATATAAACAGGTTATTAACTATTATTACCTATTTTATTAATCACAGCTATAAGGACATGTTATACATAAATGTATTAATTTTTTAAACACGTTTAACTTGAATATATGTATGTGAGATTAAAATTATAATCAGACTTCAATTATATTTTAATAAATACGGCACTTAAACTGCACTCTGCTTTCAAAAACGGCGCATTATGGCACACATAGTCAACTTAATAATCCCACCGAAAACATTTTCATGTAAAATGTTGCCAAGACGTGATTATAATAAATGGCTTGCACTGTCAAAAAGTTATCAGATCTCATGTAGAGCCAAGCATCTAACTCTACAAGCCCTAATTTCACAAACTCTATATACACGTTAGTCAAAATATGTGGCTTAGCCGTTTCTCTCAGTTCGTCTTAGCCGGGCACTGCCGTGCCCCCAGATAACAAACTATAATATCACACGTCAAACTATATCATAATTATTCTCATATTATGGATTATTATAGAACAATCAGATGACAAATTCAAAAGATTCTAACACGAAACTAATACCGATTATCCATAAATTGTGCTACTTAGCTCAATTTTGGAGTGCCTCATGCACACTTTTTATAACTCATATACAGTGACTACACTTTTTTCTTCAAACATGATTGTTAAACGTAAATATGGTTTAAATATTTTAGTTTTAAATTTGGTATTATAGTAAGGACCAAAGTACATAATTTGTTCAGGTACAAGTTATTGAGGATCTAACGAGTTATTGTATTAGCACATATTAGTTTAAACAATAGTAATACGATAAGAATCGTAGTGCAATCGTTGAAATGATGCTTGAAAAATATTATTTTACTAAGTTTTGTAAATTACGAATTGCTCGGTGTTAGTACTAAATCGAGCTCAACGCATTCTTATCAGAGACAAAATTAAATATCTTATTCTAGGAAGTTTATTTGCAGTGACTATAATAGTATTTCTAGTTTCCTATGACTCTGTATCTTAGAATAATATCTTAGTTTTAGTTATTATTCTGAGCTCTGTATCATGTAATCCCGTGTGTAATCCTAATTTGATAGTCATACTTTTGACGGTGATAAATTTCATAGGGGACAAATATTGACTTTACAGGCAAGCCAAAAACCAAAACTTCACATCTCAAAAAAAAAATCATTACTTTCTTTTCTAGACAGATACGTAATACGTAACGTATATGTAAGATTCATGTTAGTAATATAATGTATAAGCTTGAATCCAAAACTTGACTAATAAGATTCAAAGTTTTCCATTTAATCATGGACTAATAAGAGTATATTAGTCTATGATTTAATTAACCATTTAGGTACTTCAAAACCAATTTGACCATAGCTCTCTTATATGAAGTGTTATCCAAATTTTTAATACACAAATCTATGGAGAATAAAATTTCGAGTTCAATGGTGTAAAGCATTTGCAATGCAAGCATTTGCTTACGACAAAATTACCCTTAAAACAGCTTATATCGAAGAACCTAAGTATACCTATGAACTCTGAGTTTGTGACAAGAGTTAGATCGATTATATCCTGTCTGAAAAGGTTACCGTCTCAAGGTTTGCAATTGAAATACTTAGGATGATACCAACTTTATTTTAAATCTTCTAATTGTAATGTCTACCTCGGTGTCCTAGTTCTATTGTGCTAGGCCTGTCGTGTCGTGCAGTGGTTTCGGGTAACCTGATATTGGGTGTATCTACTCAGATTCAGTATCAGCATTCTATCGCATAATGGGACGGAAATCGGAATACACATGCTGAAAAGTGGCTGCAAAAGTTGTGCCTTGGATAAAAGACGTTACTGTGTATGTGTGTGTTTAAATATCTTTTGTATAGATTTCTCACGAAAACATTGAAACTTAGAATTTTAATAGCTCATAACTAATTGCACGTATGTACCTATTATCAACGTACTGCGACTAAAAAAAATATTTAAAAAACCATTATGTCATAAACCTTATAAAGCAATCTTCTTACATACATTAAATATAGATAAAGTATTACAACTGTCATCAAGGTCATTAACGATGTCTTCATTACGAGATTTCATCAAGACCAACATGATCACGTCATACGTAACTATTTCGAAGAATATAATAATAAATACACATATTTTCCTTATTTAGTTACATCTTTACATCTATTCATATGCTCACACCTTTTCCCCGAAGTGGTAGGCAGAGATACATGGCGCACACGCTATAGCGAGACTATATAATATTACACGAACCACTTGGTACCACTTTTCACCCTTCTATAACTCAAAAGCTATTTAACGTAAACACATAAAACTACGTGTGTTTGTGTAAGATCTCTGCATCAGAGTGGCATTTTAGAAGGTCCCGTATGATAATTAGGGGGTCTTTATTTTTTATGTCTGTGACGTTTAAATTCTTTGCTTCTTTCCTTATCCTCTCCTTTACCTTCGCCATTTCATCCTTATCTTCAAATCCCATTATAACCTTTCTTTCCTTCGCTTTCCTAATTTTATCTATTTTTAATCCCTGCTCTTTCGCGTTGACTGCCTTCCGTATTTTGTCCACCACCTGATCCCCCGTTTCTTCCTCGTCCTGTGAGGTTATGACGATCGAGTGCAGCGCCGTAGTTACTTCTGCTGTATTTTTCGGTAGACTAGCAGCTACACTCGCATACGTCTTGACCTTTGCCATTTCCTCCCTATGTTTTTGCACCTCCTCACTCATCCTCCTCATCTCTTCCTTACTCTCCTGCAACATTTTCCCGTGGTCCTCGAGCTTTTTAATGAGTTCCCTTTCTAAATTATTCCTCTCTTCTTTCCCTGGTCCTTTGCCTGCACTGTCCAACGATTCCGCCTGCGGCACCCCTTCCCTTCCCGACTCCTTCCCCTTGACTTCTTCTGCGGCTCGCCCTCTGTAGGGCTTGCCCTCCTCGGCATCCCTCACCAACCTGTAGAGGCGCTCCGCAGCATCTATGACCTCAACCTTAATTTCGGTTTTAAGGTTCCGGCTGTTATTAATCTGCAGCCGGGCCTTTAAAAGGCACGCCTTAGCCTCGGCCGTCCTGTTCAGGTAGGCAGTACTCGCTTTTTTGGGGGAGTTCTGCCTATCGGAACCTGTCTCCGGCATCGGTTGGCTCTTGGCTGTGCCTTTTCGCTCCGTTGGCGCTGCAGATGTCGTTGGCGCAGCTGAGGTCATCGATGTCGCGGTTGTCCTCTTTGGCAGGATGATGATTGGAGCGGCCCTGACTTCGGGCGCTGCATCAAGCCGCGACTCAATGCTGCGCCTCGCCTGGGCCACTGACTGGCTCCTTGAGGGGCCCGCTCCTACAGGGGCTCCTGCGTCAGCGTCGCGCTTAGTTGGGGAGAGGGGCTTCTTCACGGGCGTGTGGAAGCTGGGCATGTTGAATGTATGGATAGGGGGACCTCGTCAAAGAGTATAAAATGCTTCGTGGGTGTATAGGGTCCACGAAGAGATAGTGTCCTTTTTTAGAGTTTGGTACTCCAGGTACCAGTCAAAACTAAGTAGATGATATACAATATATAGTATGTAAATATTTGTAAAAATCACTTTAGGTCAAGTGTCAATATTTTATGTATAATATGTGCTTAAAATATAAAGTAACTTTTTATTTTACATATAGTCAATATTTTTTATTGTTATATATTATATATACAATTTGTCTTCACTTAATTTATAATTACACTACGATGTCTAATTCCCTTTTCTTTTTTGTTTCAGGTGCTCAAACGGTTATAACAATATGAAGGTCTAAAAGTCGTAAATTTTAGTACTGACTGACTGACTGACATATATTACCTAAACCTCACCTACTTCCAGATGACCTAGACAGATGAAATTTGGAATCTAGCTCGGTAATTATGTGTAAGCGTAGGAAAAAATCTAAAAATAAAAAAAAAGTTAAAAAGTAGCGGGGTCCCCTATATACTCTCCTTTTTTACATTTATGTTTTTGGTGGGATATCATTACTTTTTGTAAAGAAAACTAGGCAGATATTGAGTTATGCGGAGTTATGCAGAATTAAATATATAATATATGTTGAATAACTTTATATAATTACTGATCAAGAAGTTTATAATATAACTACTGGAGACCGCAGTACACACATTTTTTTGAAGACAAAAAAATTACCTTTTGTTTTGTCTTCTATCTCACTCACTCTTTAACCTATGTTGCCAAAGCTTACGGATTATTTCCCCACCCATAAAAAAATATCAATACCGTTATTGTCGTCTCAATCATTTATATATAAATATTTTCAACATATCTTATATAATGATATAAGTACTATTTTCATTACAGAATTATTCTTGTTGAATAAGATATCCTTAAGGTTTTTTATCCTTATTAACATTTTAGTTTAACAAAATTTCCTCATTTAATTGGTAATTGCGAATACATATTTCGGCAACACTGTTATAAAACGTTCAAGTTCGGAGTTTTGGCGGGAATGTGGAAGTGTCATGAGGTGCTCTTGTTTTAATTCATTATTTTGGTGATACTTAGTGTTATATTGCATAATTATGGTGGTATACTATCCAATATAGTTCTATTAAAGTGCTCAAATGAAGTGAATTGAAATAACTGTGCCAATCAAGTGTTTTTTCGTTGCCGCCAAAACTCCTTGATAAAGTCTTGGTAAGGTAACCACTGCTTTACTTTGACATAGTAGTTAGTAAGTACTGAGGATAATTAAAAAAGAAACAAGTATGCGTCTGAAGGACTTTGTTTCCATGGACATGAATAAATTAACAAAAAAAAAAAACGTTAAGTTCGATGTCAATATAGTTGTCAAATAAATGTTCACTTCGAAATTTTCTCTGTAATTATCTACAATAATAAGTGTGTTTTAGTGATATTTTAATGTGAATTGTGTAGTTCACGGTTGCAGAAATATTTGATATCCATAATTTAGTGTGAAATTCTACAGGTAAGTTTATTGTAATCAATATTGTGTAAATATTATAATTTTATCAATATTTATACGAAATGTAATAAAATACGTGAATATTTTATAAATGAACTGTAGAAAAATATCGCTTAATGTGATTTGCCTTATATATGACTACTTTTTTCATATTAACGTAATGTTAAATGTGATTTTTTGTATTGTAAATAGTGTATATAAACAAGAGGCTAGGGTGACCATGGTGTAAGCTTTGGTGGACCGGTTTGACAATGGTGCTAGAGTATTTGTAATACTAGCCGCCTTACTAATGAATATTATAAAGCTTATTAATCTTTAAATAATCATCGTAAATAAAAACTGAGGATCAACAGTTACAATCGAGTTCTCAGTGTATCCAGCATTGATTTATTGAAACTTTTGTTTAAAATAAAATCGAGTTTGTATTTCTCTTTACAGATTTCTTAAAGATCTAGATAAGCAAAAACGTGGTTAAATATAAATACCATTAAAAGGTCAATTTGATGTCTGCAAGAATTACTAGTCAACATTTAAAGACAGAAGATTATGATTCTGAATGTGATAATGTGTCTTCTACTTCTCGGAATATGGCAGTAGATGTCAAAAATAATTATTTATTACCAGAAACTCATGCTGTAAGTATATTATTTTTTATCATTTCACTGGTATAATTATGATCCACTTAGACTTTATTATTTACTAGCTTTTGCCCGCGGCTCCGCCCGCGTGAATGTGTTTTTCCGGGATAAAAGTCACTGTTTATATTTTACTAGGATGAAAAGTAGCCTATGTGCTAATCCAGGACATGATCTACCCGTGTGCCATATTTCATCGAAATCCGTTCAGTAGTTTTTGCATGAAAAAAACATCCATACATCCAGACATTCTTACAAACTTTCGCCTTTATAATATAATAAGATTAGTAGGATAGGGCATTAAGCTTGCGACCCACCAAATTTTATAACGGCGGTACATTGGGTGATATCTGAGTGTACTAAATGGCACCTCTGCCTATGTCTAAAATGTATAGGTACTTAAATATATTATTATTGATTGATATTTACTTTTTACGTTACATGTCAGCGAAATGAATATGAACCACCATTGAAACGTCAAGACTTGAAAGATTTCAATATATCAGTTAATGTGAAGACATCCAGTGAAATAAGTTTAAAGAAATAATAGAAAGTATTGCAGCAGAAGATGAAGAGATAAGAGAAGAAAATTAATTACAAGTTATTTCTTATTAAAGTTGTTCATGATTATACAGTCTGAAATTGAAAATATTTTGCAGTGAAATTTTGCTAATATTTGAGATTTTTTTAAAAAGTATATTCCAAGTAGCAAGCAAAGAAAAATTACATATAGTGATAACATAAAGACTTTTGCTTTAACATTACACTTTTAGTCGCCGAAAACATTTTTGTTTTATAAATTCAAAGATATATTTGCCGAAAGAGAGCACATTATGGTGATCTTTAGCAATCTTTAATTGTTTTGTTGGCTTCTTCACAGAAGTTTTAGAATATTAAAAATAAATTTAAGGACGAAACCTCACCCGCAGAATGTAGCGTTAATTTTTGATTCCATGGCTCTCAAACAAGAATTTATTTAGTATTGTAATTTGTAAAACATCCACGTGTTTATTACTTTTGCTATAAATATCTACACAACTTTGTTTACAATCAACTTACCTATGGAATTTCACACTAGATGTTGGATTGCAAATAATTCTGCAACCATGAATTACACAACTCATAGTAGAATATCTCTAAAACACAATATGTATTATTATGGATAATTACAGAAAAAAAGTTCGCAGAATACTCGGAAAAATTGTAAAAAATAGATATTTAGATAGATAAAATAGATATTCGTAATATTTCAAAATTACTTACTGAAAATTAGGTTATTAACTTCCTAAATGTGTATTATTTTTTTATGTATGATTGTTTACTTTTATGAGTATGTTTTTTTTTTTTTTTTTATTATATTTTTTAATTCAACAATAACTGTAGTTTTCATTTTTAAATATCCCAATGTTTTTCTGTCTAACCTTACAGTCTCCATATTTGGTTATAAAGGCCGGCAAACAACGTGAACATATCCAGTCGCGGGGGAAAGTAAAACAAGCAAAAAAAAGCACGCGAGGCCCCGTGCGAAGCAAATTTTTTTTTTTAACAGCTTTGTAAGTAAGGTGCCAAAAAACGGGCCCCCAAGGAGCTGCAAGATGCCCCTGTAACTGCGAGGCCCCAGGCGGTTGCCTGGTTCGCCCCCCTCCTCCAAGGCCGCCACTGAATTCACCACCGCGTGGTGAGGTATTTTTTTATGTCAGTGGTACTAGTAGTTCCGAACTACACATACCAAAAAAGTATGTAAATATGCCAATTTTGTTTGGAATAAACTTTCTAACTCAAATTGTATTTTTTAAATATCAACTATTACTAGCCGCTGTAGTTGGTTTTCATAATTAATTTAAACCGCATTACTTTATAGAGATAAAAATAAATATTATGGTGCGATATCATATTATTGCACACTCACACACTCACGCCTCTCATCCCCCGGGTAGACAGAGGCGCAATTAGTGCACCCACTTTTTGCCGTTATTCCGTTCCATGCTGTGATAGGGGGCGAGCCTATCGCCTTATCGTGTACAAATTCCAGACTCCGAGCTGATACTGAATGGAAAATAATCACTTTGCCCGACCCGACTAACCCGGGGATCGAACCCGAGATCTCAGCATTGCAGTCGTACCATAATACAACTACGCCACCGAGGCAGCCATATTATATCATATCATATTATTATGGACAGTTAATTATTGTTACGTCCTGGTTTTGAAAATAAACCTTTGTCACTCTAAAGAGAGAGACAGCAGACAGTTGTGACGTCACATTTTATTCTTCAGTTTGTTGAACAGAATGAAAAATCCATATATGGGTATAAAATTCTTGTTACTGATGTAATGAAAACTGGCCAAGTCAAATCTAACCTACTTTAATGTCGCACCTTTTTAAATAACAGCAATTGTTATAGGTATCCAATAAAGCAAAGAAATAGAGTTTAATACTTGTTCACAGTGTTATTTTGTTCCTATAAATACATATTTGGATTGTGCATAGAACTTGGCACTCATTTAGATCTCCATTCTTTTTGCGGCAAGCCAACAGCCAAGCATAATTTTTGTATTGAACTTGGCTCTCCTTTTTTACATTTATGTTTTTGGTGGGAATAGTCTGACAGCGCCCACCGTTCAAAAGGTGTTTAAGCTAGTCATACGTTGGCTCACGGAAGTGCATCGCGTTTTGGGGTCAGCTTGTGTCTATCCGGTTCAAACAGACCGACATAATTGTGCCGTCTGGCGATGTATAACCGTCTCTTGTCAATCGATACTCTGACTACTCTGTACCCCACTCCGCTTACCATAAGGGGAGTCACTTTGCCGTGCGTAGATAAACTATAAAGTTAAAATAATATAAAGATAAGTTACCCGGCACTGGAATCGAATTCAGAACCGTACAGTTCACTACTAAAGGACATGTAGGGTATGTGTCCTACGTAGAAATGATATTCAGTGACGGATTCAAAGTTATGTATTTGACCGAGTACAGAATATGCGAGTGGCTATGAAGACAGTTTGTGAGACTTCTGAGAGAGTGAAATGAAATGCGTAATATTATATATTAATACACCAGTTGATTGTTGATTGTGGTGGGGCTGCCAGCGAACTCTTAGGTCACTTTACGGTTGAGTGGGGAATTGTTTCCGCTCTTAAGTTTCCCACGGCCAGGGTCTTGTACGTGGAATGTAAACTGTTTCGTTTCCAAGTGGTGTGGTGACGCCACAGACACAACCACTGTACCGATAGAGCAAAAATAATGTACTTAAGTAAGAACAATAAATGCGCGTTTTGATGGATTTACATTTAGCTTCGTATTATCTTCACTCTTAAATAAGACGATAACTGATATACATACTGTATTATCAGAAGCCGAGCCATGTTATACATACATGTATATTTACAAGGATTGCACATGACTATTTGCATACGCGGTAAACAAAAGCAGTCTGCAATTTATCTTCTTTTTCAGTTTTATCGTCCGCGGAAATCTTCGGCCCTTATCACCCGCTATACCTACTCTATTTATGTTAGCGACTCTACTTATATTCATATGCAGATATTAGTAGAATTATCAGCCATTTTTAAAATCTTTATGCAACATAATGTTTCATTACTATAGTAGTAAACCTCGATTTGGTCATAAAAGAAATCATCTCTATAATAACACAAATTATAAAGTGAGTCATATTATTCTTGGAAAAACTTTTGCAAAAAAATAATTCAGGTTGCCAGCTGAATGACACGATTTATATCATAAGATTGAAATGAAAATATATCTACTGTATTTATTATGCATGTACCTAATACCTATCGTATTTATGTTATCAGAACTCCGAAATTGCATAGATAGCAACAAAATCATAAAAATAGTGGCACAAAGTTATCTTTTTTTTTGTCATTAGCTCGGCAAAGTGACCTCACTGCACCCTGTATTAAGCGAAGTAAATGGTGAAGCCCAAGAACAAAATGTCAACTGGCAAGGGACAAAATTATTCCTTAACGGTCGGCACAATAGGGTAGACTACTTTTTTTTAAATACACACACACACACACTCACACATACACTCACGCCTGTTATCCCCGAAGGGGTAGGCAGAGGCGCAACTAGTGCACCCACTTTTCGCCGTTATTCCGTCCCATGATGTGATAGGGGGCGAGCCTATCGCCATATCGGGCACAAATTCCAGACTCCGAGCTGATACTGAATAGATAAACTCAATATCACTTTGCCCGACCCGGGAATCGAACCCGAGACCTCAGCACTGTAGTCGTACCTTAATACAACTACGCCACCGAGGCAGTTTTTTTAAATACATTTATCAAAAATTAATGTCTTCAAAAATTGAGAGATAAAATATTTTTTTAAATATAAGCAATAATAAATAAGTTATAAAGCTTTGAAGTTTGGTGGAAGGGGCATCTGTCAGATAACGGAAACAGCAGAATGTGACGTCACTGAGTGTCGACTGTCGGCAGCCTGCTTGCGAAACAGATGAAGCGATATCCCCACTACGTCCCCACTTTTGCTCACAAAAATATTTCAAATATGAATATCTGCTTTAGTTGTCAACCAATTTTATTCTGATTTTACTGAAGAATTTAGTTTTCGTATTATTTTCTGTTACATATAAAGTAATGTAAAAAATCAAACATAGGAAACTACCCTATTATGCCGGCCAGCTAATTGCTTCTTCACGCTCCGCTTGAAGGACCCCATGTCGTAAGACGGAGGGAATACGTGTGTCGGCAAACTGTTGCACAGCTTAATGGTTCGGCAAAACTACGAATTTTTTAACCTATTGTTAAGGACCGGGATGGAGGAGACCACGAAGCTGTGGTTCCGCAAGCCAGCACGCGTGGTATCTGATTAAGTGATTACTGAATCTGAGGAATACTTGGATTAATTGAACCACCAATTGGAAGAAGGGAATATACGCCACTTTTTGAACATATTCAGTTTTTTACACTTTTATATCCTATAGACTCTATATAGTATAAAAGTGTAAAAAACTGAATATAATCTTCAAAATATCTTTATTCTTATAAATCACGTTATGAGTCATTTGTAAATGCTTTTGGAAAGCATAATTATGTATATTTTATACAGCGTTTATTATTTTTATCGATTATCACATAACCATGGAATGTAGGTAGGTACTTACGTATTATTCTTGAGAACATAATAGAATTTCACACACTTTGATTTATTTATTGTGTTTTCGGGCATCCAGATACACAACTATACATTATCAACAAATTAATGTTGTTTTTCATCCTTTTATTGCAAATATTTTATGTAAACTTATTTAATTTTAATAATATAATCAATACCTACATCTTGATAACAAGATAAGTAAGTCCTACAACTGCACGGTTATAATAATATTCTTAAGCTAACTTTAGACTAGCAAGTTCTCGCAGCAATATATTGCGCAAGAACTTCCAGATGTGTTTACACTGGTGGCAATTTTTCTTTAGCAATACGCTTGTGCATGTGACCCCCAAGTCAACTTGTGCAAGTTCTTGCAAAGCTGTTTACATCACTCAAAGAATATTTATTGCTTGCCATGTTCTTACCAGGTGGTATTCGGACCCATCCCAACTATACCACTACCTTTTTAACAGCTAAGATCATGGCTGCGACGCAAAACACAAGTATAACACGCGGATCCATTGATCCGCGTGTACTTGCTCATTGGCAAGTACTTTTGCCTGACTTTTATCAATCTAATATAATGCTCTTTGCACGATGACTGTATTTAAAATAATCTCCTTTAAAGTACCAACATTAAACAGAATTATGAATTACAAAGCACTGAGTGTCATTCCACTGCGGTCGTCATGCTGGGCGGTAAAAATAAACATATTATGGGTCATGCTAAAAACTTATAACTTAGCAGCATGATCTTTGACCTTAGCCCGTTCCGTATGAAACAAATAAAAAAAACGAAATCTACCAGGAGTACCAAGGAGTCTAGACAAAATCCCTTTTCTGTTAGCGTTTACGGTTACGGAAAGTTCAAAATGTATGCAAATGACATATGTTCCAGGCAAGTCACATGACTTGCATATGTCATTTCCATACATTTTGACCTTTCCGTAAGCGTTAACCCTAACAGAAAAGGGATTTTATCTAGACCCCCAGCTCAGCAAGTTAAAGCTTTTATCTGCACGCAGAATGAACTGCAAGTTCTCGCGCATGTTGTCAAATGTTGTTTGCACATGCGACTTGCCACAAGTCCAGCAAGCATCAAAATATTGCAGAAGTCAGCTTTCTGCGACTGTTAACGCGGTAAAAATAGCTTGCGCAACAAAACTTTAGCAAGTTTTCTTACTAGTTTAAGCCCCGCTTTAATACTAGATTTAATATCTTTGACACTATGGATTTGAACTTCGAACTAACCTTTTAATCATAAATGGTATTATTATATGTACTTCCACGCATACCTAGTTATGAAGCGCGAAATTCAAAATAGTCTATAATCGTAAATTATTAAAAAAAACTTATACTTACATCTTGACGTGTGTTGTAAAAGTCCTTCTCATAAACTTTCTAACTTTATCTTTTCTCTGCAATGTACAAATATTAATTCCACGCAAGTCCCGCTTATTTGTCTGATGCTTATTAATTTTGTAATTCTTCTCGTGATGATTACTAATTAGATAAATCTTGTTTTGTTGATCGTACACACAGCTCATGTTAGATATTTCACCACCCTTTTTCAGTTCCGTTACTTAGATTTTATTTCAAAAGGCAAAAATTATCTAATAAATGGTCTTAATAACCGGGTTACCAAGACCAAAAACACAGAACTAAAAAGATTCTTAACACTATCAAGAATTTGAATATATTATCATTTAAACTTTTACGGATTTATATTCTTTAGTTAAAGATACACGCGATGCTTTATGAGGTTTAAGAAGAAGAGATTCGAAGCAAACTACCACTGCAAAAACTTGGAGATGAATGGAAAATTAAATCTGCGAACTAAGTAATATCTATGTATAGCACAATGTAGAGTGAGTGCGAATCAGTGAGAATAAACTACCCAAGCTGATGCAATAACGTCGTTCCATTACGCACTTGACAGATACATATACAAAAAATGCGTAATCATTTTTGACGTGGCAACATAACAATTTGTTAAGTTTAAAAGGTAAACATTCCATTTAAAAAATATCTATCAAAATCAAGTGAGTAACAGAAATTACTCTGTTATAAATATATTAAAATTGTCACAATATAATCTGAATTAAGTCGATGATTTTTAAAATAGCCACATATTAATAAGAACAGTTTCTACGTGAAAAGAAATATCTTCCTTGAAAATCTTTATGTAGATAAAATTTTCTATGATCTTTATTACCATTCACTGTGTTATTATTCTAAGTTCACAGCTATATTTTATAGCACTACAAGTCTATAATTTATTAATAATTATTCCTTTTAATATTATCTCATCAAATCGGTGCCTAAGCTAGAGGGAAAAGATTGAAGATATACAGGTGTGGCGTAAGAATGAATAATCCATTATCAGTGTATAAGGGGCCTCATGTCTGTTTGAATAAATAAAAAAATATTCTGTAAAAATATCAAACTTCATAGGTTTCAAGGTGTACCTATTATTAATCAAAGGTTTCCATTTCTAGATTTTTTTTTATAATTGGCGCCCTGCACTGCTCACATTTTCTTATACTATTCTTACGAATAAAAAAATATATCCAGCATGTTTTTTGAACTTTACTCATGGATACACGTGCTAGCAAACGTAATCTACAATTTTTGTGTCGTAATATGTCTTGTTCGCCGTAGAGAGAAAAGATACTATTTCTTTTCTCTTTTTTTTTTCTTCTTCAACTGTGGGCTTTTGTGGTGTAATAATAGTGTACCGGGATCTGATTGCCAAGTTGATAAATAATAAATCCATCTTATAATAACCCGAAAACTATGATACTCTTAGGGAATACAATTTTTATTTATTTGAACAGGCATGAGGGCCCCTACACACTTATAAGGGACCATTCATTTATTACGTATCAGGTGAACGGCATGCTCGTCTCGTCATTCGATGCCATAAAAAATACGTAAGACTAATTTCGCTAGTTTTGGCCCCCTTCCTCCCCATTATAAGAAAAATAAGAATAGGCCGACTCCTTCCTTGTTTAATATTTATTACTTAAGAATCTAAAGGAAAAATACATGTTTGGTTTGTTTAATGTTTATTTTTCTAAGTATCAATTTTTAGAAACGTTTATTTGTACTTTGGGAATAGTTTATCGATACGTATCCGAGCGAACTTAGCACTCCCGCGGTTGCCCGCGATTTTTAAAAGTATAATTTTTACTTTACGCATTTTTGTGATCTTACGTTAGAACTATCGAGACTCTCTCCCAGCCCCTTGTAAGAAAAAATAAGACATGGTCGACCCCCCTTCTCCCCTAAATCGTTTTACGTAGTAAATGAATAACCCCTAACCCTATTTTTTTTAATTTAAATGGCGGCTAGCGGCAATGCGAGCCTGAAGTCTGAACACATTATAAAATATGAAGAAGTGGGGTTTCTTTGCGTTTTACACACTCACACAGGTTCTTCATTTTCAACGCGCCGCCGTTTTTACCATTTCTTAATGTTTCGGATACAGAAATTAATAAAGGACATGTCCAAAAATGGGCCTAAAATTCTAATCAAGATAGTTTATATATGAATTGCAATTCAATTCATTCAGGCCAGTTGCCCTGTATTATATGTATATACTGCTCTCTGCTGAGCACGGGCCTCTTCTACTACCGAGATGGGTTATGCTTTAGTCCACCACGCTGGCCTAAGGCGGATTGGCGGTTTTCCCTTAGTCAAATTTCTTGTGGAGAACTCTGGTCAGGTATGTAGGTTCCCTCACGATTATTTCTTTCACCGATAAAGTCAACGATAATTATTGATAATACACACATAGCTTCGAAAGGGTCGAGGTGTGTGCCTTGGGTTTTGAACCTACGGACGTTGTCTCGGCAGACCGTTGCATTTCCAATTATTAGGCTATCGTCCGCTTATCTATACTAATATTATAAAGCTGAAGAGTTTGTTTGTTTGTTTGTTTGAACGCGCTAATCTCAGGAACTACTGGTTCGAATTGAAAAATTCTTTTTGTGTTGAATAGACCATTTATCGAGGAAGGCTTTAGGCTATATAACATCACGATGCAACTATTAAGAGCGAAGAAACAATGGAAAATGTGAAAAAAGCGGGGAAAATTATTCATCCTTGAGGGCTTCCATTGCGTGCGCTGCGAAAACGGTTCAAGATACCAAAAATATATGTATGAAAGAATTATTCCTCTTGAAATGATCTAAAAAAATGTCCGGGATAGTATGTGTCTATCTTTTAAGATTAACTCACTGGAACCGTTTTTATGGTAATCAAATTTGGTTGAAATTAATGCATTATTTGTTACGAGTTGTATCAACGCCATAATATTAGGTAATCTTTATCCAAATAAATGTGTTGGATAGAGTGATTCAACGGGAAGGTTTTTATGTACTTTTAGCCCGGAAAAACTTATTAACGCGGACGAAGCTGTGGGCAAAATACATAATATAATTTGGATGGAACTCTAGATGAAAAACTAGCCCTTTACAATAAATCATACAATTTTAAAGTCCTCCGATTTTGAGATTAGGTAGTATAATTATATTTATATAATTTATAGTGATATTTTTATTCTTGGAAATAAACATTGAGATAACTTACATTCGACACTAGTAGTGCTCGCGGCTCCGCCCGCGTGAAAAAGTTTTTCCGGGATAAAAAGTAGCCTATAGCACTCAGGAGTAAAGTAGCTTCCTATAAGTGAAAGAATTTTCAAAATCGGTACAGTAGTTCCTAAGATTAGCGCGTTCAAACAAACTCTTCAGCTTTATAATATTAGTATAGATGCGTTTTGGACGTGTATTCTTGAAAATTTCACAACGTTAACAATTTAATTTTGTACGATTTTATATTGAAAATAATGAAATTGTCGTGTTTATCCTTAAGGCGACTATTATACCAATAAACTGTAATTTTCGTTAGTTACTTTCAAGCATGATTTGAATGAAAACGACGACGAATTGGTGTCTACGTACAACAAAATTTCTGAAACAAACGTTGGAACTTGATGAATAGATTGAAGTTAAACAAATATATGAAAAATGTGGCTCGTTTATTCCGTTAGTGTTGATATAGTCTTTCCTATGATGTATTACAAAGATTAGTTTAATTTTTTTTAAATCACGATGAAAAGTTGACTGAAAGTAGTTTTTCTTTTTTTTATAATTTTCCTTTATAAGTAAGGCAAAGGGTTTAAGCCCATACAACCTCGTCTTAGTGATATTTTTGGTTGTTTTTTTTTAACCTATGGCCTATGTACTATATCGTAGTAAATTAACGTAGTTGTTATATTCTCTTTGGTAGAAAAGCAGTGGCTACCTTACCAAGACCTTGGCGGCAACATAAAAACACTTGATTGGCACAGTTATTTCAATTAACTTCATTTGAGCCCTATAATAGAACTATTTGAATAATATACCACCATAATTATGCAATATAACACTAAGTATCACCAAAATAATGAATTAAAACAAGAGCACCGCATGACACTTCCAAGTTCCCGCCAAAACTGCTGAAATAGTCGAAATCAGGGATGCCAGATAGTGTCTCACTAATACTGGTACAGGTGTCACTGAATGTTGGTATTTTACCAAACAAAATGGTACACACACAATAATATAACTAAATTGCAACTGTAACATAAAGAATCTGTATAAAAAAAAAGTGTGGCACTCGGAGACTGCCGCGGTAAAGCTATTGCATAAATTCTAATATTTCTAACCTCTTTGAACACATATAAAATAAAAGTCATCAAAAGTTCTGCTCTTCACCGATAGATGGCAAAACTAAAAAAAAATATGAAAGACGGGCCCAATGGACTAGTATCCAGAGCCGTAATATTTAAATAAAAACCTCTTTGAACAGATATACAATATTTGTAAAATAAAAACTTGTTAAAAATTCAAACTCAGAATCACGTCATCCCGCCGCGATTGACATTTCGATACGTTTCACTTACAGGAAAAAAATTTAAATACACGGTAATTACGACCTTTTACCGTTTAACATTCAGCTCATATCCTCTTAAATATTGTATTCTTCTAAGACTGCGATATTAAATTTACTTACGGAATTTTACAGTCTACGTGGTTGTGATAGAGTTGAAAATAAAATATCACCGCTATGCCGGTCGGAGTGAGAGGTGACAGTTTTTTTCGTTACGGAATTTCTGGATTCAATTTGAATATTTTATTTTGGTTTTGAATAATCTTAGTTGACAATGTTCATAAACGCAGTCGGAGGCATCTGCTCACTCCAAGATTTTGTTAATCTATCTATATCACCAACCAAATTATGAGAAGTGAGGGTATTATACCTCCGACAGCATTTGTGTATTTACTGTGAACTTCAGTTTTAACTGAATTGGCCGGAATTTTTTTCATAATGTCGACCACTTTGTAAGACAGGGGTGCCAATTCACGCCATCGGTTAAATAATTTGAAACGCACTATAACCATATTAACCAGTGCTGCCAGATTAGGCGACTTTTTGCCATTTAGGCTATCTTGAAGAGTGTCGGGGCGACCAAAAATTGCGAATGGCGACTGGTCGCCGTTTAGGCTACGCGAATGGTGATTAGTCGCCAATTTAGGCTACTTCGGAAAGTTCGTTTTTTATGTATTGTTTTTGAGGATATTTATAGCTTTGAAGGTACAAAACATGTACTCAGATCCTCCTTACACACAATTATTGAAAACTGGGGACCTTTTTTTTTTGCTCTTCGCGTCCCCACGCAAGTGGCCGGCTTTAGGCTATTTCGAATTTTCACCGCGTTGAAACACTAGAAATTAGGGAGGTTTTTTTTTCTCCTTCACCTCTCCATATACGAAGAGGCGACTTTAGGCTACTTCACCATGAATTTTCGTCGACTTCAACCGTCAAACATCTGGCAACACTGATATTAACCACTACGTTAGCCAAAGAGCATTATAATCAAATAGTGTTCTTTCCGTAGTATATAATGCTCTTTGTAGTGTTCTGTGATTATAATACTACGGGAAACGTTAGCTTCGCGTGAGGGCAACCCTGAGTCTCTGATAAAATAAAATTTTCTTTTACGTTTCTTTGTACGTTTCGTCGTGATGAAAACGAATAAATGTGAATTATTGCTGAATGAACAAAATTAACTTTATAATTACCAAAATTAGTTGAATATTTAATACTTCATCAAGTTTTCACATCCGTCTGTGGCGTTGACGAGATGGTTTACCATAGGTATAGTTCGATCTGTTCTGTTGTAAATATTTGCTAGTTCCAGTGTTTGACAAGAATTATCCATAAACTTTAATCGAGGTAATGCTATATTGTTTTCATATGTGACCTTGAATCTCGTAGGATCTAGAAAGGCGATTTATTATTGTCTTGGCTGAGATTTCTCTGACGTAGATAGTAGTTACTAATAGTCCTTGCATTACGCTTGTGATCGCTCTTCAACCGTCTCCCTTTAGTTGCCATTATTGATAACATATCAGTTTTTATGACCAGTAAATAACCAACACCGCAGCATTGGACATTGTTGTTTGTATAATGAAATGCAATTGAGTCACCGAAATTTCTTTATTTTCATAACCGCACCTTGCTTACCTCATTAATACTCGTAAATTTTTAGAGAAATAAAAACGTTTCAGCCGTAAGTATTACCAATTTTACTGACATACAAGAAAATCAGCCTTTAAAACTAAATTATTTATATTAGATGCTATTTGTTACTCACATGGCTAAAAGCTGTAATAGTTTAACTTTGACTAACATCATCACTGCCAAATATTAGTGTAGAGCTTATTGCTTTAAGCAAACAGAGCAATGCATACCAAAACCCTAAATATCAGTATATGAAAGTAATATGTTTTAGCATTACATTAGTAATGATTCATACTAAAAGTTATAATTTTAATTTACCTATACAAACAAAATAACTTGGGTTAAGTTAAACAAACTCTTGCAGAATAACCAAAGCGAATTTTAGACTTGAGTCATAGCTTTTTACAGGAGAAATCAATCCTAATTAGACCAATTGTATGTTCCTAATGACATGACCATATTTAGCTAGTGAAACATTAATTGCCGCAAAAGGTCTATTTTATAATTATGATTCTTACTTGTTTATATTTACAATTTATTAAAAAAATTCACACTTCACTGGAGGCTACCATACACATTTTGCACCCAGCTCGATAACAATCAGCATACATAGGTGAAAGAAATGCAAAAATTCAGTAAGTCAGGTGGCATTCTAGGGACAACCTTTCACTTGTGTTTTAATACACATTAAGTTCCTAATATTGTATGAATAATTAGTCTTCTTAACTGGCGAAATTCCTGTTTAATTTAGTAGCATGCGTCATCATGGATAAAACTATGTTATTAGTTAGGCCCATATTATACCTAAATAATATAATACCTAATTAAAATTGTAAAAAAAGTTATAAATGTAAAAATAAACTATTTTAAATAGCACACCACATAGATTTTGTTTTGATCCTTGCCTAAAAGAAATCTTATTTTACTTAATCTTAGGACAGGTAATGTAATCATAGGGAAAAAAATAATAACATTTACAATTGGTTGGATGGAAAGAGGGGTCTAGGTCTAAATGGGATGAGTCTATATTAGCATTATTACCACGGTAGGGGCTATTATTCACAGTAAAGATGCCTACAGGCTATGTATATGTATGGAGCGTGAAGAAGCAATAATGCAGGCTGGTATAACAGTGCCGACCTACCATGTTTATCTCTTGCCAGTCAACATTATTTTGGGTATCACTTCATTTATCATCAAGTGCAGTGAAGACACTTTGTCAAGCCGTAGATAAAAAAAAATAAATAAAAAAAATACATTTACAAAAGGAATAGCGGCTTTGATTGTAGGCAATAGTTGACCAGTAGGTTTACTGGTTAGTTGCTGTCATTCTTTGTAACATATACTATACACTCGCAAAGAATCGAGAATATTCAATGCAATTTTACACGATACTTGGCTTTTGCAGAGTCAGATTTTTCACACAGGAACCCCTACACTATACGCCTGCAACACTTTAACAATATGATGTCCCTCAGACATCATCGCCAAATACATGATCTAACCTTCCTATATAAATTGATTAACTCACGAATTGATTGTTGTGCCATTTTATCCCTTGTTAATATCTCCGTGCCTACCAGAGTTCCCAGATATCCTAACACGGATACGTTTAGAGCTCGTTCCTTCAGAACCAATCTGGGCCGTAACTCTCCTATTACAAGAATGTGTGCCACCTATAACACTGTATGCAAATCAAATAATGATATCGGTATTTTCCATGACTCATACAACAAGTTCAGACAAAAACTGTTGAAATATTTTGGTTCTTATGCCTCCAATTTTTGATTTGTTTTCTTTTTTTTGCTTGTTAATTAAGTATATCAGATTTTGTTTTTTATTTTATTTTGTTAGTTTCTAGTTTTACACGTAAACATAATAGCTGTATAATTTAACACATATTTTAATGAATGCTGTGTACTCCTTTAAGTTGGTTGTGCATCAGAATATGACCTCTGTTATAAATCACCTGTGTAAACTTAATGTGCAATCTGCTAAATAAATAAATAAATACATACTATAGAGAATTACTAGATGAGCAATAAGGCCTTGCTCAGCAGGGGTACTAAAATTTACTAAATAGAACTTATCCTACAGTAATATTTCAATTGTAATGAAAGTTTTAAATGTTACTGTAGATAGTAGAAACTAGAATTATATTAGTCTTCTTAATCTCTTCTTACTTCTTTATAAATTGTTTAAAGGTTCCCCATCCCATAATAGTAAGAAGAAGGGAATATGTGAGCTGGCAGACAGTTGATTCCAGCTTTAGTCATGCCACTGCTACTGGTTAGTACAAAGTAGATTAGTGTAGTCTTCAATCAGCCCTTTAGACTTCCTACTTTTACTGAATACAGTATTAACCAACCAATCAATTTACAGCGCATGATGCCTCTGATAGAGGGTGTGGGGGATGAAGTTATACAATTCGCGGCTGCAGTTTTGGTGATAGTTGTAGCCGTGCTAGCGTGGTGGTCGACCAACGCACGCCCAGATCGGTACCGCACTGTGTTGGTGATGAGATCACGCTCTCATCCTATAACCGTCAGCATACTAACAAGTGAGTTGAGACTATTTTATTTTTATATTATTGGTCTTTCGTATAGACAGAGCCGTGAGCAATTCCTATAATAAGTGAATTAATCATCACCATTGGCATAGTAATATGTTGAGCATTGGCATAGTATATTATTGAAATGATGCTATGTGTATGATAATGAAATTTGTGCCAAATATGTAAATAGGTCTGCCACCTATGATGACCTATCACATCTTGGAACAAATTAAGAAGTTTGGCAAATGGTGGAGAAATTTACCTCTACTTCTACCTACTTATTGTGTACCGGTATCAAGACATTGTAGCCAGTGCAGTTAATAATTAGATAGCATTATGAGACTCAACATATTATAATGGTTTGAGGTGATAAGTACAGTGAAATAGTAAATCAAAATATTGGGTGATGTTTGTAAGTGATGGCCTTAACTGATGCGAGGTTTGGGGCTATTGCTGATGGAGAGTGATGATTTTTCCTAATGCTTCTTGCAACCGCAAGGCCTTGGGCGGTTGCCCCGTTAGCCACCTCCTAATGCCGCCACTGGTTTCTGTTTATACTTCTTGACAGTTGTGTCATTCACTATTAGGAAAGCAGCTTGTCTGTTCCGTCCTTCAGGTGCGTCCGGGTCCGTATCGTCCTTTTACACATAAAAGAAATAAATAGAGGTAGACAACGTGAGCATTTAAATAGGTCCAAGTATGGCCAATCTGCAGCACTTGCGGTGCTGTCGTGTTATTATTGCAGTTGTTTGATCTTATTTGTATAAATAATTCTTTTTATCTGATAGTAGCTCACAGAAGGCGCGTGCAGTTCGCGCGCACTCGTATTTCGTTGAATACCTTATTGTGAGCTTGAGTTTAATAATATTATTGTGGTACAATGACATGATAGTAGATGAGGGGCGTGCGCTCGCGCAGTTTGCGAGCCTTTCGCAATCATTGACATTCGTCAGATTTGGACGTATTGCTATTGACGAAAACAAAAGCCGTTTTTAACTGCAACACAATATGTGCGTTGAGCTGTTTTTACCGCGCGTGTTAGTACGGTCTTAAACCTAAAATAATGATGTAAATTATGTTCGCAGGATCGAACCGAATATCGCACCTAACGTTGTCGAATGCCCAGGCAAATAGTCCAGCACAACCAATAGTTCCTGAGGGACCAAGTAAGACTAATGTTATTTTCTTTTTTTATTTGCTGCAAGCAGAGAGCAATGAATAATGAGAAAACAAAAGCTACATAGACTAGGGTTCCTAGCCCCAAATTTTAATAACTAGGATTTGAAGTGGAAAACCAGTACAATTAATTTTAAAACCTGGCCTCAGTAATGACATAGTTATAGGTAAATAATTAATAGGTAATCAAAATAGATTAAATTAAATGAAATTTTTAAATTCAAAACTATCAGGGCGCTTTAAAAATCTAGGACGCTGCTTAAAAACTAGGACATATCCTGGTTAAACAGGACGGTTGGAAATCCTAATGAAGACTAATAATAGCATTTATTATCTTACGATTACGAAGATTACGATATACGAAGATACTACCTTTACGATTTATATCAGGAATTAAGTAAATTGTAAATTAATATAGGAATGGGCCATTTAGTTCCTGTGTGGTAACTCGAAATAACACGGTAGAGGAATTTGATTTATGTTAATAATATACATAATATTATCTATCAGAATTTAGAGGTTACGTTGTTCTAAGGTGTCCCATAAATCTACGTCAAGCTGAATTTGGGGAATAGGCTGCGTGATGATAAATTCCAGAAAATTAAAAAAAAAACAACAATGGCTCGTGTTTTCAATTACTGCCATTCTATAAAATAAATACATTTTGGCAGCCTACAATAAAACATGATTTTTTGTTTATCGTTTACAGAAGGGATACTCACGTTAACATGAAATTAAAAAAAAAAATAGGATAAGTGAAGATTTGAATGCATAGTAATAAAAATAACATAGGTGCACAAAATTCATTATTTTTTCCATTTACAATAATTAAAAAAAGTATCATTTTTTGTTTATTTTCTGGGGTTAGAGACTACCTGCCTTGTCACCCGGTTTGGGGATAACTTTAATTTATGGGACACCTGTATATTCATATCGCATTATCCGTAAATGCTAAAAACCTCAACATTTACAAATCAGAATGATGTGACTGCCTTGGTGGTGTTGTATTACGGTACTACTGCAATGTCAAGGTCTCAAGTTCGATCGCCGGGTCGGTCAAAGTGATATTTGGTTTTTCTACTCTGTATCAACCGAGAGTCTGGGATTTGTGCCGCGATAGGCTCGCCCCTATCAAATCATGTGACAGGAATATGCATGGCAAAAAGTGGGTGCACTAGTTGTGCCTCTGCCCACCCCTTTTGGGGATAAAAGGCGTGAGTGTATATGTATGTAAGTACAGTAGACACCGGTTATAATGACGCATTCATTATACTGTCTGAATGGCAAGGTGCAGGCAAATACATCGCACCTTTAGAACGAAAACGACACAATTCAAAAAATTGAAAACTGAGTTGTCATTTTTAAATAACTAAAAACTAGCCCCTCATGTATAAAAATATAATAAAAAGCGACCAATATAACAGATTTGTCCTATTCCTGCTTGAATATGGCTGTGTTTGAACTATTGTTGTATTGAAAACTTTGTTTTAAGTAATTTTATGACGATAACTCAATTTTCTATCTTTTTGAATTGTGCCGTTTTCATCCTAAAGGTGCGACATGTATAGAAAAAGAGTACCATTTATAAATACTGTGAGATGTCGTCAAAATTAGGTGGTCCCTTTAATGTCGTTACAACCGTTTTTCCTGTAATTATTGTGTGTAAATTATGTCACGTAAAGGTAAACAGGTTAATGTGACATTTGAGGGTCATTGTTTCTAGGACGTTGTAGTTAAAATTGTAATAAACTACTGTATGCCAATCTATACTAATATTATAAGGAGGAAAGATTTTTTTTTTTATTTCTAATGGATAAACTCAAAAACTACTGGACCTATTTTGATAATTCTTTCACTAATAGGAAGCTACATTACTCCTGAGTACTATAGGCAACGTTTTATCCCGGAAAAACTTTTTCACGCGGGCGGAATTGCGAGCAGAAATCTTTTACTTTCATTAAAATTTGGAGGCTGTTTCAACTGCGGGAAATATATCTTGAATTATGAACATGGTATTTCTTGAACCTGGGTAAATTATATTTTGTTTAATTTGATGTTACAGATACGTATCCATGGATACAAGCAATTTTGAATGTACATTTGCGTAAATATGGTACATTCACGAAATAAATAATGTCCTAAAATAGATAGTAGGCAACTTGTATGTGTATCTTGTGTTTTGGGTTCAGAAATATTGTAGCCAGTATAATTACTGGGCATTATAAAATTTCGAGTTATCGGCTAATGAGAGCCCGGTATGGCGCCATGTATCTATACCAATATTATAAAGCTGAAGAGCTGTGATATTAAAATTTAACTGTTGTAGTATGATATGACAATCAATTTTAATAAGTCTTGAGTATGACTTACTTCCTGCATTTTATTATAATGCATGAATATTTTGTTCAATAGGTGCAAGTACATCGGAGCAAATTGAAGA
Source organism: Lapara coniferarum (assembly GCA_949316025.1). Lineage (NCBI taxonomy): Eukaryota > Metazoa > Arthropoda > Insecta > Lepidoptera > Sphingidae > Lapara > Lapara coniferarum. The sequence goes on from OX438929.1 coordinate 5,376,371, forward strand.
ATCTCCAAGGGAAAGCGCGAGGGTGATACCGCTGCAAGAGATGGATAGCATTGTTGATGCAGACATGGCGATGCTTGATAACAACCGCCTGCATTTCTATAGACGGATTGACTGTAAGTTTATTGTTTACTGGTTAGTCTCTCGTATGCATGTCCGTCTGGCATAGATGTACAGGGGTGATATACGGGTGGGCCGTGCCCATCCCAAAATTGCGTAGTGCCCACCCCAGAATTACGTGGTCGGTGGTGCCCACTCCAAGAATTTTGGGGCTGCCTACTACTACCATAATTTTATATGGACAAGTACACAGAAGTCATTTCAGTTTTTAAGTCTAGGTCACACTGGCCCTTGGCCAATGCTGTCTGGGTTTGTTAATCACAATGTTTTTGTTTATGTCACTAAGTAACGTTTTGCAAGCACGGGTGTGTTCCAGTTTGAATGACATTGTAGCCAGTGTGATTACTTGACATATGAGATTTAACATATAATGTGTATGGGTGACAAGTGCAGTGCAATGCCACGCAGTGCTTTGTTATTCAATGTTTGGGTTGCGTTCCTCCTGATCATAGGCAGGCGTGACACTTGCCATTATGTGAGCGGCTTACGCTTTTCACATCCACACTCTTTTTGGACGAGATTAACTTTTTGACGAGGATATGTATTTTACTTGCAGCTGCAACCAGTTCACAGAGTGCATCTGACTCGGCCAGTGAGAGCGAGGCTCCCGAGGATGTTGAGCCCGCTAGCAATGCGCAGATACGCGAGATGGACAGCATCGTTAACGCTATGGAGGCTGACGTCACTGCCGGATGCGACTTCTTCACCAGGGGTAACGGTACGTCATTGCTAACTCTTCGTGATGCTTAGAGTGTAATTTGGATAAATACCCTCATTGCAGTCGGTTTTAATTTGACACACCAAGTGGCCCAAAAATAAGACTTAGCTTATGTAACTTGTACATGATGACCTCCTTTGGCAATCAATCAATCGATATCTATCCAGTCCAAATTCCTATGATCATGAGAAGTTGAGTGAAAAAAACCAGTGATGATAATTTGTTATTATTTTTATACCTACTTTTTTATATTATTCTCATATCAAAACATTATTTGCAGCATCTAACGCAACTGCATCAAATGAATCTGCGACAGAAAATAGAGCTGCGAAGAAAGAAGATCTCTCTACAAGTGCTAAAAACAATGAAGACACACCTAATGGAAACTCCAGTGAGGACAGCGCCACCACATCGCAGGAAGGCAACCGAAGGAAGATTCTGATCAAACTGAAGTATCTGAATGATACGCTGAAAGAAGTGGAGGGGAGTCTTGATGAACTCCTGAAGGATTTCAAACTGTAAGTTGATATATTAATAAAGTAGATTTTGCTCGCAGTTTCGCTCGTGTTGGATTCGTTTTGTGATGAATATAAAAGTCTAGTAGCATAAGAAGCGTTTAGAAATTATCTTCAAAATTCACATATAATGCACTTTTTTACATTGCTTTTGAATAACAATACAAGCATGCCGCTTGCCTAATGGTAAGCAATACGACCGCCCATAAAGAGTAGCAACACTATACAGCACCTTGAGTCACAAAGTACTGAAGGGCACTCCACTGCGCTCGTCACCCCGAGACATTGTTAATGTGTAATTAGTATAAACGCGTTGTATGTAACATGCGCAGACGTCACTTCTCGACGGAACTGTCGTCGGAGTCGCGCGTGCGCCTGATCTTCAACGGTCGCGTGCTGTGCGACGAGGGCGCCACGCTGCGCGCCTGCGGGCTGCACCACCGCGCCGTCGTGCACTGCCTCGTGCATCCCAAGCGCGCCGCACCGGACCCACAGGTACAGTCACCACCATGAGCACCTGAACTAAATCCCTATTTCAAATCGCCTATGTACGCGTTAACTGAAACATTTTATTCTTCGTTTGAAGTTAAGTAAACCTTTGTGAAGAGAAAAAAGATTAGTAAGAAGAAAAAGTATGTAGGCAATTTGAAATTTTGAATGTGTTTAGTTACTTATGCTGCTGACTGTACACATCATATTGCAGTTCTAACTTCCATTTGCACTGCACCTAACATAGTGCCAAATAGCGGAACCTCGCCTCCGACACCTTTCAAAAACACTATTGTGTGAATAAGAACCAATAGTAAAATCAATACAAAAAACGTTTCAAGTGCACAACACCCTAGTTCAAAATGTAAGGGACTGATAAAGCAAGGTCTGCTGGATCAAGACGCAAGATATCACTTACTCGATCGCTTTAACGGTGAAAGGAAACCTACAAACCTAAAAATTCTACATGAATAATGTTTAACTTCCAACTAGGCTATCGTGATTTTAATTCGCAACGACCAAATACTTATTGTTCCTCAGCAACACGGCATGCCTGAAGAGATGAGTGCGGCGACACACGAGCTGATCACCGAGAGGCAGCAGCCCGAGCGGGCGTGGGACCTCGAGAACATACTCATGACACTGGTCTCCGTCGCTCTCACCATCGTGTGGTTCTTCAGGTAAATTGTATACATTTACTAGCTATCGCCCGCGGCTCCGCCCACGTTAATAAGTTTTTCCGGGCTAAAAGTACACAAAAACCTTCCTCTTAAACCACTGTATCTATAAAAAAAAACCGCATCAAAATTCGTTGCGTAGTTTCAATGATCTAAGCATACATACGGACAGACAGCGGGAAACGACTTTGTTTTATACTATGTTAAGATAAATGGCTGCTCGCGACTTTGCCTGCCGAATAATGCCAGATAAATGAAAAAGTGACGGATTTAGCGGTTACTTTGACCCAATGAATGACCTGCTATAAAGTTTTAGTTACTGAGATTATGTGGTAAACGAATGCGAGTTATGTCGCTTTTTATACAGATAGAAAGTTTCAATCGACAATTATGTGTATGATCAAATGAAAGAAAGAAAGAAAAAGATTTTTATTATTGGCACAATATGCAGCTGTTATAAAAAAAAATTTTTTTCTTTACACACAATGTGCTAACAATGGGCTACTCATTCAGCTTAATGCTGCTGCAATACAGCTGCAGCGCTGATTTTCAACGAGAAGCCCAAGTGTCGCACGGATGTCCAAATCAATGTTTCATCAATTTTTTTTATGGCATCCTTGGTCCAACTGACCAATAATTACAATTCTGTTATTACTGTTAGATAGACCTTGCGGTGGTACCCACCCAGACGGACTCTTACATAAGAGAGACTTACCACTAGTAAATTAAACAGTTATAAAGAACTCCCTGGCGCAAATAAAGATTTTAAATGAATGCTACTAAAATATCTTAAAATGCGTAGCGTTAGGTAAGGGGCCATTCATTTATTACGTAAGACTATTTTCGCTAGTTATAATTAAAAAAGACAAAATTCTTACTTTTTCCAATTCCATACAATGAGATAGACAGCAAATATCTCACGGGAAAAATTAAAATAAATCAGCATTATTGCGTTCCTCTAAGTTTGACCAGAGTGTAGATACGTTCCATATTATTCAATGGCACAGGGTGACATCACATGATTATCACTCATGCTTTATCAAGCATGAGTGATAATATAAGTGATAACATAATATAGGAAATGCTTTTTTCATAATGCATACGATGTATGTAAAGTGCTGAAGCTAAGCCATCATTATTATTTGACTACGAAATGTTTAGATCAACTCAACGAGGATAGCACCACACACCGTGTGACACCGTGCTGTCGCGTTTGCTACCGTAAGTGCGAATGAAGTAGGGTTTCCCAAAAAAGTCTATTCTATCCATTGATTCAGCAAAAAGTATAGATATGTCATACCCTGAAAAATCAAATGAAAAAAGTGATCTATACGCACACATGTGTAATGTGAAAGAGTTGGAGTTTTTAAACCAGTATGGACCAAAGACCAAAAACTTGTACTTGGCATTTATGCGTAGAGTATGCAATCGTCCCAATTGCCTACTTAACAGTTATTACAGGCAAACAATTTATAATTATAGTTTTTGTTTAATTAACATGATTTGCAAATATTTTATTTTAGATTTTTTTGTGGCATAATTGAGGCACTTGTGACGTCACATTTTTCATTTCACGTAAAATTTTCGTTCGATTGTAAGTCACATCTGGGGCCTTAGAATGTGAAAAAAAAAAACACGATGCGTCTCCGCTTCGTTTTATTGTGATTGGTTGAGAGACTGACGTATCGGTCTCTCGATCAATCACAAACATCAAAATACTGATACGTCAGTCTCTCAACCAATCACAATTAAACGCATCGTGTTTTTTGTCACATTCTAAGCCCACTGATTTGTTTAAATATAACGTCACGACTCAAATGTCACGTGACCGACCATTTCCGCGCGATATTTCAGATCAATGAAATAAAACGATTAATATTATATTAGGTTTTTTTTTTCAAAATATCTAAGAAAAGAATAAGGAGTATTAAATAAACAAGTGTATTTGTAAAATACTTTTTCGAAAGCTGTCAAGTAGCCAATTGAGAAAATTTCGAGTCTTTAGATTGTGCGTTTTAATGGCATATCTACCTCTTTGTTAAAATAATCATAATATATCATTAGTTGTATCGATATATCACATTGTAACCGTATCGAATGACTTTGTATCGATACGCAATATTGCATCCCTTTGTCGATATTATCCTATCGTAATTGTATCGCATTTGTTTCATTGGGTATACGAATTTCGATAAACAATGTAGATAGTGGGTATCGCGGTGAAGGTAAAATATCTTCGATAGCTGTTAAAGGATTTCTTAGCCTTTTATGATATTTCTATAAGAGCTTTTACATACAACAAAGCTTTTTGCCAATTGCCACTAATCAGCACTTAAACTGGTTCGAAATAATCATTTAAATTGGAGGTACTACAAAGGTCATTCTAGAGAAATTTTAATCTTCTTGTCTAAACAAATGCTTGCTGATTTCTTTATACCGAAGCTTTGATTAGTAAGAAAATTGCAGAAGTCGACTTCAGCAAGTAATTTTCACCGTCTAAAAATCACGGCAACCCGACTTCTAAAAAAATGAAAGGTTCCAGTACTTGCGGCAATTCGCATGTGTTGCGCATTCGCATTCACATCGCATTCGCAATTGACAACATGTGACTAGAGCTTGCAGTTTATTTTGCATGCAATTATTTTTTCTTGCTGAGCAAGTAAAGATGATAGTTGATATTATCTTTTTTTATTCGTTCTATAAGGAACCGGCTAAAGTCAAGGCCATGCTGCCAAATCATAAATTGGTAGTATTACTGCTATATCTATTTTTGCTACCAAACAGCAGTATGCATACACTATTGTGTTCCTGTTTGAAGGACACCGTTGCCAGCGTAATTCCTGGGCATTATGAGGCTTAATATCTTATGTCTCAAAACGAAATGGTCAGTGGAATGCGACGCAGTGCTTTGGGGATTAAATTTTAAAGTTGTGGTTGAGGTTATTATTTCATACTTGTCAGTTGTTGTGTTTCATGTGGTCAACGACTGACACAGTTGTTGCTGCTATTCTTATCAAATTATTTGATAAGGTTCTTAACACAGACTCATTGACCGAAAGTATATACCTAATACCGGTTGCTTTAGAAACATTTAATTCTTCATTCGGGATTAGTGGAATTTCATACTCCTACTAGAAATTCTGAGATCAAACCCACCCAAATACAGCGTTTAATGTAAACACTGTTGACGAAAAAAACTTACCACTCCACCAACAAAATTACAAAGAGCAATTTGAAAGTGTACGAATAAGCATTCTGTTGCAGGTGCGAGTACTCGAACATGTTCACGGCGAGCGCGAGCGTGGCGCTGTTCGGGCTGACCGTGTTCTACAGCGTCGCGATATTCGCGCTCTACCTGTCAGACACATTCCAGATCGACCGGCGGCCGGCGCAACAGCAACAGCAACCGCAACCGCAACCGGTGCCCAACAACTAGACGGATAAACGCAACCAGTGACACAAACGTGGATTCACTTGTGCAGGGTCGTGCGATGATTTATCCATTTTTAAAATTGGATTGATCCTAAAGTCTAAGCAATTGAAAATGATCTGTATTCATACGTAACAATGTGTTATTTTGTTCTGTCAAAGCCATAGATTTTTTTTTGTTACATAAGAATGCATATTTTTCAATAGTTTAATTTGAAATCATTAAAATTTTTACAGAGTTTGTAAATTAGATCATTTGTGCACAACGCTATTTCAGATCATAATAATTTAGTTGGTATTCAGGTCTATATCAAAGCTTTTAAAAGATGAGTGGCAAAATATGGTATATTTTGTGATACAGATTCTTGCATATTTCATGATTTCAGTGTTATCTGATTTTAATAGGGAATGACATTGATTACAAATAACAGCAGATATCTGATGGAAATACATAAATGTGTAGATTACAGAATTTAAAAAATATGTAATTTCACTATGGATGTTTAAAATAATGGCAAAGTATTCGAAATTTCTATAGGGATTTGTTTGTAATTGATGTACTCTTTAGACGTCTGTTTAAAGGGCCGTGATTGAACGATAGTTACTTGTTGCATATAATGCGTATTTTATCGATACTTTTGAAAAATGGTTATACAGGGTCATTTTTACATTATGTTACTAAATAAAGCCATATATATTCGTCTATACCTCTACTAACATTGTGCCAAAAATGATCAATGAATAACGAATACTTTCTCCAAAAATCTCGGTTGTAGTATTCCTATTTTTTGATCATTTTGTAGTTTAGTGCGAATATGGTGTATGCGTAAGTGTATTACTGACTGAAAGTGTAATGTTGCTGCTGCGAGGAATTCTCCTAGAGCAGTCATAGTGGCATTAGGGCGTGTAAAGTTACATTTTATTGTCATTTATTTTGTTCGAAATCTACACTTTTTTTATTTTACATCTATGGTTAAAATAACTTCATGGAACGTGTTATTTTCAAAGAGATATGTATGTGGTTTCATGTATTAACGCAATGTCAAAGTGACCCTGTATAAAAATAACATCAAAAATCTTTTACGTGGTAACGTGTCATCTTTTGTGTGTTATAAAAGATGTTTTAAATGTAGTTTTTTAATGAATTTGGAAATGTTATATTGCTTACAACCGCTCTAGGATAAAGGATTGATGTAGCTGGGTATAACTTAGGTTACCATGTGGTCTATATAGATAAATATCTACAATATATATAGGGTCTTTATAAATACTAATTTTAGTTTTCGCCTGCAACATGCACACCAGCAGGCCATTGTAAATATTGTAATCTTTAGGGGTGTCTATTAAATATTATTCCTTTTGTGTGATTCGAAAGTCTGAGGTAAAATCAAAAATTTGCTTACACAAATCTTAGCTTTTATTTGTTTTAAATTATTTGCGATTTGGTTGAATTAAGGAGACGTGAATATATTTGGGCATAGACTGAATAATAAGGATAATGTTATAACTGTCTATAGAGTACATTTTACCAGGCTCGGAACTAAATCAGAATATAAACATAAATCGAATATAAATAACCCCCTCAATGAGACTTAAGGGTCTAATTACGGATAAGGGGATGCAGTGGTCGGCAATAGCCTTTTTCCTTCCAGGAAGAGCTCTTAGATCAGTGCCCTATTCATCAAACATTACAAGTCTACAAGCTCACAAGTTACATGTTAAAGATTTTTTTTACAAGTTCTTGAAAATTATGTTCATGAATTACTTTTACTAGACTTGTAGATTGTATTAACTTGTGGTGGTGGCAATGGCACTGCAATGGTGAGGTCTCGGGTTAGATCCCCGGGTCGGGCAAAGTGATACTGGGTTTTTCTATTCAGTATTAGCTCGAAGTCTGGAATTTGTGCCCGATATGGGGATAGCCTCGCCCCCTATCATACCATGGGATGCAGTATGCATGGCCTGCACCTACTTTGTGCCTCTGCCTACCCCTTCGAGGATAAAAGTCGTGAGTGTGTATGTATGTATCATCTTGCATTTTAAATTTACAAGACTTTTTTTGATGCATTACCAAATAATGCTTCTATCATATTTATACGTCGGTAATATAGAAATTACGGTAAAATAACTAGTCAAGTTAATGTTAAAAATAAAAACAATTTGCAATAATTTGATTTTTGTGCGTAAATAACCTAAATAAAACAAAAAACAAATAAATAAACCATAATAATAAAACCTATTTTATTAGTTTCATGAATAACGATTTATGGTTAAAACTTTAATGTTTGTTTATAAGCGACTTAAAGTTTGAAAAAACAGAATGGTCTATTGCAGACCCATGTACGTTTTTTAAAAGCTTTCTTGGAGATAAATAACATGGTAGCAAATCATTCCCGCCAGGCATTGATTTTGTTACTCTTCGAATTACACTTCTTCAATTAATTCGTGATAAAACGATTTATTTACTTATTTATTTTGTTACGGTGCACCAACAGCATATTATATATTAACAAATTGATACATAAAATAAACAATAATTGTGCCCCTCAGATGTATTATCATATATACCATTAAAGGTATACTCTGCTATTATATCAAAATTACGTAAGAATAAGATAAGAATAAATTATGCTACCTATATTAAGATATTTTATATGGCGCTATTACCGACGAACTATGTAAAGACCAAAAAAATTGTAGAGAAGAAAAATTAGTAAAGAAAAATATACCGGGTGGAAGGGAAACGCTCTCTATACCGGAACGGTAAGAGAGAAGAACCATAACATTAACGAGAAACTATATTCATTTGCAAAGCTAAGCGATAATATTTACGATTTTAGTATTTCCGTAATTCATGCGCGCGCAATGTAAAGCGTACAAAGATCTGGGCGGCCGCCGCGCTGCGCCGGCACCGGCCCGCGGTCGTTAACCCGTCAGCTGATGTACGTGTTTCATTACGATTTTTTTGAAATATTGACCTTTTTTACTATGTTTTTCAGAATAATAGTTTGATTTATCTATCCATACGTGAAGCTGTACAGAAATTTGAGGAAATCCTACTAAAATTGTAACGGTGCGATCGCGATTTTTTTAGTGCCATCACGTCAGGAATCACCAATACTATCACCTGTATTCGTTTCCGAGAGCGTTTCCCTTCCACCCGATATTAGTACCTTAGTTTATTAAACGTTACGAGGCTTGTATTACAATAATGCGTTCATCAAAACTAAATGAATACACTACAACTACAAGTGATATCACTTGTATTATAAGTACTTTTTACACTTGTATTTGTTATTTCTGTTTATCAAAAATGCCTTTGTAACTTGTAGTTTGTAACTTGTGGCGAAAAAGTTGAAGAGTTTTTGTGGATTTGTAATATATGTTACAAGCCAATAGTATCTCTTTCTATTCTGTTATAATTTGGTTTTTAGGTAGTTTATAGGTGAATTAAATACAATTTCGTGATATCCGAATCGGATTTAAACAGTTTTGCGGTATAAGTAGGTAATTCAAGAAGTAGCAAATCAATTAATGGCGAGAATGATTTGCCGCCATGTTATTATTCTCAAAGTTTTTTTAAGTACTTTGTATAGTTCGTCAATAGACCACTAGTTTTTACAAACTTTAAGTCGTGAATAAAAGATCGTTAAATTTGTAATCATAATTCAAATAACTAATATAATGAGTTTTAAAATAGGTTTTTACATACAAAGTCAAACTATGTACATGTAAGAAAAAAATACATTCCCTTGGCGAGTTATTGTCAATAGTTATCATACCATAATTTCTACCTTACCAACATAAGATCGCCTCTTTGCTTCAATAACCTTATACATCTAGAAGATTCCATACTTAAATAACACTTTACCGAAGTAAAAAGGCGATATAATACGATATATTTTTTATAAACATATCAAAAATAAAAAAAATGTCTTGTAAATTAAAAATACAAGTATGTACCATCTACAAGTCTTGTGAAATTATTTGATGAACGTAATTTACACAGTCTTGTATAAATATTCTTGTATCTTGTAACTTGTGGGTTAGTGTCTACTATGTATCTACATATTTTCTATGAACGCATTTTACAAGAATTTGTAAATATGTTTTTGTACCATTTAACTTGTAAGCTCCTAGACTTCTACCATTTGATAAAAGGGCATTTTGCCATGTTTATAAAACTTTATAACTTTTTTTAAACAAGTTAAAAGCTAGAAATGCATTTATGATAAAGAAAACCACAAATACAACTGTGAAAAAAAAAGAACTTGTAATGCAAGTGATATTACTTGTAACTTGTAGTTTACACATATAGTTTTGATGAACTCATTTTTGTAAAATGGGCTAATTTTCAAGAGAAAACGCTTGTAATACAAGGCTTGTAACGTTTGATAAACAGGGCACAGCTCTTGTTATTCATAGTTTTAATTAAACTGCAATTATTTATCACTTGATTCACTACACATTACTTTTAATATGTTAGAATGTAAATTATAACTATTGTACTAAAAATCGATGTGAAAAGACATGAAACGAACATTACTTAAAGATTTCATGTAACTAATTTGTTGATTTGTGGAAATAATCGCCGATCTTAAATTGTACATAATGTTATTAGATTTATGTTTTTTTTTTTGTATTTATTTAGTGGTAAGCTCGCGTTCGTTTCATATTTCATCGGTAACATCATGAGTCATTGATATTTTAACACGTTTTTACACTGTTTGTTAGATATTCGGTTTTGTGTCGAAAATTGTAGCAAATGTAAGTCCTATGATTAACATTTTTATTGTTATTTACTTTTAAAAGTCATATAAATTTATTAAAATAAATTTAATCAACTGTTTGTTTTATTTGCCAATTAAAACATATTTTTAAGAAATTTGAAACTTCTCTATTATATTACACACACACACGCCTGTTATCCCGAAGGGGTAGGCAGAAGCGCAACTAGTGCACCCACTTTTCGCCGTTATTCCGTCCCAAGATGTGATAGGGGCGAGCCTATCGCCATATCGGGCACAAATTCTAGACTCCGGGCTGATACTGAATAGAAAAACTCGAATATTACTGCCCGACCCGGGAATCGAACCCGAGACCTCAGCTTTGCAGTCGTACTGTAATACAACTATGCCACCGAGGCGTCGCGCGGCGAGTGTGGCGTTGAGTTTATAGAAGCGGAGCGTGCAGCGGCCCGCGTTATCGCACGCGTGAACACAATACGTTTAACGAAACTATAGAGGAACACTTGCGATAAACAAATTGTAAAATATATAAAAAAAAAAAAAAATGACAATTGACGACGAAAAAATTAAGCCCGGAGTTTTTTTCTGCCTTCCTTCTTCGTGTCGTCATTGCCTAGGTAGCTAGTAAAAGGCTGGTAGGTTACCTAGGCTAGGAACTTTATTATCCTTGTCGGCGAGGACCATGGAGTTTCCTTTCCTGATAATGTTAAGATATTCTTTCCCTTTCTCTTATATTAGCTCTACTTCTCCTTTCCTAGCCCTATTCCCGTCCCCAATGTACGTGTCCTCTGTACCAACAGCCCGTGCTGGTTGTTCGTCGCTCAATGTAGGTAGGTACTTTAAATTATTTAATCTACCTTTATAAATTTCTCTACCTTGTCACAAGTGCTTTTTGTAAGCCTACTTGAATAATAAATGTTTTTTTTACTTCTTCCGTTTCGATGTTGAGTACCTACGAATCTAGGATCGGGGTTAATGATATCGGGTTTTTGTTTTTAATAGGAATATCAGCCTCGAATATGGAATTTGGGTATAATATGACGATAGGCTCATTCCCATCACATAGGACATAACACACAAAAGTGGGTGCACGCCTCCGCCTACCCCCTTCGAGGATAAAAGGCATGTGTGATAATTTTAATCTGTAGAGTGGTGGTGTATAGATAAGTTTAGTGGATTAAAGTCCTGGTTGCCATTATGCACACACACACGCCTTTTATCCCGGAAAGGGTAGGCAGAGGCGCAACTAGTACATCCACTTTTCGCCGTTATTCCGTCCCATGTGATAGGGAGCGAGCCTATCGCCACATCGGGCACAAATTCCAAACTCCGAGCTGATACTGAATACAAAAACCTCTATAATTTTGCCCGACCCGGGAATTGAGCCCGAGACCTCAGCATTGCAGTCGTACCATAATAAAACTACGCCACCGAGGCAGTCAGCCTCCGTTGCCATTAGTGATAAGGCTATACTATATTTAGAGATGGTTTTGCGAACATTGTCCTGAGGCCGGAGCCAAGTTGCCTTTCTGCCATCGTTAACGCTAACTTTACGATAAATCTTAGCGATAGACTTGTCATTCCAATATTGTTTTCCATCTAGTTAACTATTGTAGAAAGGCAACTTTGCTACGGCCTCTGGTCTCGATCCTCGTAGAAGGGTTGTCGCATGTCGCAAAACTAAGCCAAAATTTCTCATTTTGCACCGACCCTACAGTGAAGTGGGGAACGTGGAATATTTATGTCCTTATGATCTTTGTGTACATATTATCGAAAGAAAGAAATTTCAATAAGAGAAATAATACAAATTAATGTGATAAAAAAACATATATTGAAATGCAAGTTTACACCATTTTTTGCCACTTCCATGCTGGTATATTTTACCTGAAAAGATTAATTCTAATTATTTTTTTATTCTATCCATAAATATTGTGATGTCCTAAGGTTTAAAATATTGTTTGTGGCCGGATTGAGGTTTATTGAAAATAATTTAACAATAACCTCACCTAGACAACAATTTTTTATTTCCAAATTCATTTACCTTATTAACAAAACTTTAACAAGTATTATAGAAGGAATTTGGACTATCAGAGTAGAGTCATAATAAAATGTTATACATACCTAAAAACAATTTTGGAACTGCTTGTGGCAGGTACCTGTAAGTATAAAACAAAAATATTGGAGAGTCTGTAAATTTAGGGTTATTTAATGGGATGCTGAATAAAGTTCAGCCATCCAAGGAAGTTTAAAATGCGTGGTAATCATGGTTTGCGCATTCATAAAGCATTGTATCATCATGAAAATAACATTTGGTATTTACATAATTTGAACTATTAGTATTTGGGTAATTTGTCTAAAAAATGATTACTTTAGAAGGGACATCATAAAATCTTATCAACTTTATTGAAGTAAATGATCAATTGAATATTTACCTTTTCATTAAGGATACAGCTTACTTCCGGAATGAAACCTAGTAAAAAAAAAACAATTATTATTTAATCCAAATAAACATAAAACAATAATAATAAATACTATTACAACTTACCCAATCCATTACCATGTATAAATATTAAGGGTCCAATACAAATAAAAATATGATTAACAAATTAAAATTTAATCAACCACTGGCTTTCCATGTGAATATAGACAAAATCAAATAGAAAGTCAATGACTGGTGTGTAGATGTGTTTATCGCTTGCGACGCAGCTGGAGTGTGTTGCGGCGGATCCAGGCAGCGCGGCGCGAGCCACCCTTGGTCTGCGAGTAGCGGTGACCCTTTCCGAGGCCACGAGAGCTGCGGCCAGCGGATGTAAGACCACGCATCTCACGGTGCTTGTGCACCGCGTTCACGATCCAGTTGATCTTAGGATCGCGGCGGATAGCCTGAAATAAGTTATGATATTAAAACTGTGGCCTCTGTGAGTGTATTACTTATGAGTATTGTTAAGTAATCAGATTAAAAGGTAGGTGAAGTTTCAGCAAAACCTTTCAGATTGGTGCATGACAGAAAGTTCATCATTTGATCAAGACAAAGTAATTTATACAAGGTAATTTTTACATTACGTTACTAAATGAAACCACATATATGTTTATACCTCTGCTAACATTATGCCAAAAATCATCCATGAATAACGAATACTTTCGCCAAAAATCCCGGTTATAGTATTCCATATTTTTCTTACTTTTGTAGTTTAGTGCGAATATGGCGTGTGCGTAAATGTATTTCTGACTGAAAGTGCAATGTTGCTGCTGCGATACATTCTCCTAGAGCAGTCATAGTGGCATTAGGGCGTGTAAACTTAAAGTTTCTTTTTGTTGATATTTATTTTGTTCGAAATTTACACTTTTTTATTTTACATCTATGGTTAAAATAACTTAATGGAATACGATATTTTCAATGAGTTAAGTATGTGGTTTCATTTATTAACGTAATGTCAAATTGACCCTGTATATTGGATATGACAACAATATCCTCTATAATGTGTTTAGAATTTAGAGCTTACCTTGTGTGAGGGGTCAATCAAGATGACCTCAAAGTATTTGTATGAAGAGTCCTGAGCAACCCAGTATGAGTTGAGGACGCGGAGACCACCGCAGCGGCGACCGACACGTTCCTGTGTATGTAGTAACACATTGTTTAAAGTTACAAATCTTCAAGAAGTCTGCAAAGTGGTAAAAAATCTATGCACCAAGCAGCATGACAAACTTTTGTAAAATGATATGTTTACGAAATTGTACTTCCAAACTCCATGGGGCAGAAGCTAAAAACAATTTTTCAATAATTATAATTAGAACCTAATCTGCAATTTCCAGACCCAAACAATACCTAGAACTTGTTAAATGAGAGTACTTTTTAGGTGTATGGTTATTTTATATTTACCTCAGCAATGGACTGCAAGTTGCGTGTAGGCTTCAGTTGGTTGACACCGTGGCTCTTGGGCTTGCCATAGGTAGCACCCTTGGGAACTGGGCGCTTGCGGCCACCGCGGCGAACGCGGATTCTGAAGATCACGTAGCCTGTGGAAAACGAGAAATAAATTCAACTAGAAACAAGTCTTAATTTGCATGGTTGAGTTTTTGCGTAACTTGGGGCCACCCCACGTGATTGTGGCATGGCATTAAGGTCTCTCTGGAATCAGTACGCCCTTTTCACCAGAGCTTACTGCACAAGGGTTTACGAGATACAATTAATGTGTATAATAACGAACCTAAAAGGCGATAGATACATAGGTAAACAAATCAAATCCTACTAATATTATAAAGGCGAAAGTTTGTAAGAATGTATGGATGTATGTTCCTCTTTCAAGGAAATTTGGTACACGGGTAAATTGTGTCCTGGATTAACACATAGGCTACTTATATCCCGGGAAAGTATAAAACGGGAATTTTATCCCGGAAAAACTAATTCACGCGGGCGGAGCCGCGGGCAAAAGCTAGTAGCCAAATAATTTAACAGAAATCCACGTGAGTAAACGCATGGATATTTTATCTTACCTTGCTTAGCGCGGAATCCGAGCCTCCTCGCCTTATCCGGCCTCGTGGGCCTAGGGGTGCGGTGCATACGAGTCAATTGACGGTATTGCCATACCCTCACGCGCAAAAGGAAACGCATAACATCGCTCAACTTTTTCCTATACAACTCCTGTATATATCTGTACGCGCCCATCTTGGAGAGCCTGTGGTAGACCTAGCAACAAAATCAATGTACATTGATCAGAAGTCACATCATCGGTCTGCCCACAAATAAAACGATGGATACGCGTTAAGTGTGACATGGCGATAACGCTGAAATAAGACAGTTGTATTATAAAATATATGGATATAACAAACTATAGCGGTACACTTTCACTTATTTCACAAAGAAAGTTAAGATATTCTAAAGGATAATCAAGATATTTAGAAATAAAAATCCAACGTACGTCTCGCGTGTCCCACAGATAACCCGGAAAAGAAAACTGACAACTGACAGCCCAATTGACATGTCAAAAATCGAACTGCGGCGCAGTGTTGCCAACAAGATTTTTAGAAATCCGTGAAGACTGTCGTATTTTTCCATCAAAAATCCGTTAGATCAAACAATTGACACTAGTGTAGTCATAGGGTGCGTTCCACTAAGTGTTCACAACGCCCAAAATACTCTTTTGGCCGTTCCACATGGCGACTACGATCGTTGTGGTCGCGGCGAAAACGTCATTAATGACGTCATAACTCAAGCTCACGAGAAGCCCACAACGACCCATCTCTGGAGGTGGGTCGAAGTGAGCGTTGAGAAAAATAGCAAAGTTGTCAGAACTAAAAAATCGAAGATTTCTATTTTCACGATTATAATTTTCTAAAATTGTATTCCATTCTTCATCTGAACTGGTTGAACTAGTACTTTCGACAGTATTATTGCATGCACGCATCATCAAATAACCTAGTGTTGTCGCTAAAGACATTTTGAATCTATTTTAATGTAAAATAATTGAATACTTCATTGAAATTACAAATAAAAATTGAATTATATATTTATTTTTCGACATAAACCAACTTCACTTATAATTATTAAAATTTACACTTAAAACTCATTAAAACTTAATAATGGTAGCCTAACGTATTAAAGCTTTTGCTTTATTTTTTCTAGCTCGCCATTTGTATTATTTCCTCAACGCCCAAAACGCTCCACAATCCATTCCACTTGGGTTTACGATAACAACGCTCAGGACATGCTCAGGACTTAGTGGAACGGGAAAACTCGTGGTCGTGAGCGTGATCATCGTGAGTGCTTAGTGGAACGTAGCCATAGTGTTTCGCATGGGGGGGGGGGGTGGGGGGTGCAAGCGTGTGTTGCTCATAGAATAAAGACTAAAGCTCCTTATTCTGAGGTGTTCTTGCCACCCCATGAACACCTCCTTTCACATGTACACCCCCCCCTTCAAATAAAAATGAAATTTCTATCCCGTTAAAAATCCCGTCAGCCGTTAGATGGATTTTTTCCCGTTTCACACGTATCCAAATCCGTTAGAAATTACGGGAAATCCGTTTAGTTGGCAGCACTGCTCCGGCAACCGGCCTAGCCTTCTGTGCTGCCGCTCTACAAAATATCATGTCCCTAGACGACGTGGAAAAGAAAAATCCGCTTGATAAAGGAAAAAATAAAAATCCGCTAGATGTCGCTGGACTCTATACCATAGCTTTGGTGAATCTTCAAAGACTGAACTTTCGAATTTCGGGTGAAGAAACCACACGTACTATTATAAACAAAATCAATTTTCTGTTTACGTTACTTCAGTATGAGATCTAACTGGGGCACAGTAGCTATTGTATCTATATTATGCACTAGCTTTTGCCCACGGCTACACCCGCGTGAATGATTTTTTCCGGGATAAAAGTCCCGCTTTATATTTTCCCGGAATAAAAAGTAGCGTTAAGCGTATGTGTTAATCCAGGATATGGTCTACCCGTGTGCCAAATTACATCGAAATCCGTTCTGTAGTTTTTGGGTGAAAGTGTAACAAACATCCATACATTCTTACAAACTTTCGCCTTTATAATATTAAGTAGGATATAATTAATATACTATAGTACAATAGAAACAAAAAACTCTGGAGATAAACATCGAGACACTATCAGCGAGTAGCTTACTGGTAATATTCACAGACTACTCAGAATAACTACGTTGTTATATTCATACAGCAGGTTTTGGCTATATTCTCTTTTGGTTATCTTTGTTGGCGAGTATGTAAATGCGATATTTCCATTAAATCATATTTCTCTTTGAATGAACGCAGTGTAATTTTTTTAATCTAAAATTAAATTATTATGAAAACATTTTTGTTTTTACATTTTTGTAGAGTAGTAGCATTTATCCGTTCATCCGTCTGTTCGACG
Source organism: Lapara coniferarum (assembly GCA_949316025.1). Classification (NCBI taxonomy): domain Eukaryota; kingdom Metazoa; phylum Arthropoda; class Insecta; order Lepidoptera; family Sphingidae; genus Lapara; species Lapara coniferarum. The sequence continues at coordinate 5,393,934 of OX438929.1, forward strand.
AGTTTCGACCGCCATCTTGAAATCGTAATTGTTGTCATGTTTACGTTGTGTGTGAAAGGTGAAATTTTAATTTGTGACTAAATAATCCGGTAAAATGCCTCTTTTTGGAGTATAAGAACGTTTACAGTTTATTATGTGACATAATAATAATTTATAAATGCACTACACATTGGGAATTGGTCAAAAAACAGTAGAAAAATTAGGCGCCAAATTACTGTTGGTCGTTACAATTACCAACGTTTTGTGTGATAGCATTTTTGTGTATCATTGTTTTGTTTAATGCGCATCATAGTGATATTGTAAATATGTATTCCGAGCACTTTATTTCAGAATAAATTTAATGTAACTTGGTGAGGAAGTGTGAATTGCCAACATGTTCTATGCACACTTTGTGCTTGCTAAGAAGGGCCCGCTGGCCAAGATTTGGCTGGCGGCCCATTGGGATAAGAAGTTGACGAAGGCTCATGTGTTTGAGACAAATATCGAGAAGTCAGTAGATGGCATCCTAAAACCAAAAGTGAAGATGGCCTTACGAACATCTGGCCATCTGCTGCTTGGTGTCGTAAGGATCTATTCAAGGAAAGCTAAATATCTACTTCAAGATTGTAATGAGGCTTTTGTCAAGATCAAAGTAAGTTGTAATTTATTTTATACTTGATTTTACAGTCTTTGAGTTTAGTTTTGCAGAAGTCCAACAAATAACTTAGCGCCACTTTCATTTGATAGACGTTTATTACCATTAGCGTATATTACCTTTAATATCAGATAGAATGGCACTTCAATACCTATTTTTATATTGTCTATGTTTATAAATGATAGTTTGTTTACAAAAACATTATAATTATGTTAGATTATAACTGCATATCATTGCCTTTGACAAAGTATGATTTTCATATATTTTTTCATTGGAATATAAAAATATAATATTTTACACTTACAGTATCTTTAAGGTTATGTTTATGAGTATAAAAGCACCTACATAAAATACAATTACAAAACTAATTATGTATAGGTATAGTTCTAATTTAGTATGTTTACATGTTAGGTTCAAAAAATATTGGTTTACAATGTATAGGTTATGTAAATAAAACATATGATTATGTTTTATCATAAAAAGAGGAAAACACTGTATATTTATTTTTTGCAAAAGTACAAGTGGTATTATGTTAAAGCTAATTTTTGGATAACTTATATTCCTACAACAATGAAGGTAGTATATATTTCGATAAAACATAATTCTGCTCACTGTTGAGTTTTGAGGCACACATGTAAAGTTTTTTCATTACAGAAAAAATATTGCTACAAACAAGTTTTATATAATTTTCCTTGAATGACTAATAAGATTCGCAACTAAGGAGCAAAGCTTTTATATTGTGTACATACAGACACACCCATGCCTTTCATCCCAGAAGGGGTAGGCAGAGCACCCACTTTTCACCCTGCATATTCCGTCCCATGATGTGATAGGGGGCAAGCCTATCGCCAAATCGGCCACAAATTCCAGACTCTGGTCTGATACTGAATAGAAAAATATCACTATTATCACTTTGCCGATCCATGATAGAACCCGGTACCTCAGCATTGCAGTCATACCGTAATAAATAAATATTAGGGTCTGTTCCACAATGTCAAATTAAGAGCTGATTGTTTTATACAACACTGCAGGGTTAACAAACACTAAAAGAAAACGAAAGGGTACATTCGGCATCACAATCTTATACATTAAATTGTAGTTAGAATGTTATTCAAGGGCTTGTTTTGCAATGTTCTAGTACATTTACTTGTAACTACCTTGTATTGTACCTTAACCCATCAAGCCCTGCTTATATATATAGATGTATGCGGAAACCCTATATATATATGGACGCTGGCGTATGTCATGGAGCTTGACGAGTCAATGTATTAAAAGTCTACAAACAGAAGTTTAAATTATAAATACTGATTATATTTTTACAAAGAAATATTAAAATTTGTGAAGACCTTTGCATTTTTGTTAAATGTAAATGTAGAAACTGTTGCATGGTTGTTTACAACACTTTCTGCATAGGCTATTTTTATCCTGGAAAAGTGTTAATGCGGACTCTATGCCATGAAAAAATTCACATGATGAAACTACAGACAAAACATACGCAATTATAAAATGTGATTGTTTTAGATGGCCTTCAGACCAGGCATGGTGGATCTGCCTGAGGAACACAGGGAGGCAGCCATGAATGCCATCACCTTGCCCGAGGTGTTCCATGACTTTGACACTGCCATGCCAGAGTTGAAGTAAGTTATGTTCCCATTCTCTTATATTGTTGACAGATTTTAAGACACCAATGGCTTTTCTGCATTTACTATGATATTTGTAAAGATTCATGTAAAAAGAACTAATAACATAATAGACATTAAGATTTTTTGGTATATTATAGGGCTTTTAAAATGTAATAATCAACTACTATAATATTGCACCCTCTCTTCAAAATATCATCATACCTATCATAAAAAGTCAGATTTTCAAATGTAATCATAGTTTTTTAGAGGATATGTCGTATGTTATAATTTTAATATTTCCCAAAATGTAACTTCAATAAACCTTCACGATTTTTGACATTTTAGTGAAGTGGACATTGAAGCCCAGTTCTCCCTTAATCAATCAAGAGCTGAGGAGATCACGATGCGTGAGGACTACGGATCTTTGAACCTGGTCACTCATGATGACGGATTTGGTGATATGGGTTTTGATACTGACAACCCAGACATCATGAGAGAGGCTATTGGCACCGAGGGAGGATTGGAACAGGTATATATTGACAATTTGTTAGATTACGACATGGTTTATTGTGACCATGTCAGGGTTTTAGCATTTATTCATAGTACTGAAGGAACATTTAAAAAAATTTAAACATTTGTTACCATACAACAAGTTTCAACGTGTTTTGTGATATACTAGATTTTTATGCTCTGGTAAGTACTAAGTTGTAACTATTAAATTGGCCGACACATTAGGAATAATTCTTACATATGCATTTTGTACATGAAAATGTTTTATCTGTGAAATGTGCACCTGGAGTCGTAAATATTTTATATCATGTGTTTTTATCATAACTCAGTTTCAGAATTTGATATTTACAGTCATTTTTATGAGAGCAATAAAAATTTCATATCATGATAGGTAGTTTTTTATTGATACATTAAAGATGAATTTTAATAACGCTAAGATGGGTTATTTTTTATCACCACGAATTGTTTGCAGAGTAATTTAATTTTCGCGGATGGTTCGTCGCTGGAACTGGCCGGCAAAGACGCCGGAGTGCCGAGCACCAGTGCAGCGGGAGTGCCGACTTTGACGGCTCCCTCCCACGAGCGGAGGATGGAGGCGGCGCCTCACGGACCTATGGATGATGGCTTCGGAGGCACCATCGGCGACGTGGGTGACTTTGGACGTGAGTTGATTATTTTCCATTTTTATTTTTTATGCATTAGCTATTTTAGAGGGGTCTGTGCTACATCGCAAGCAATTAATATATAACATTTACTCTCCTACTGGTAATCTATGTCAGAAAAAATTGCTTAGCACCTGCAAGAAAGACTATTTCCGGAAAAGGCATATTGCGCACATTCGAGGGATGATAATATGTTAATCAAGATTTTTCTATCTGTCTGCCGAAAAACATTGGTATCCATTCAGAGTTGTATGTATGAAGATCTAGTGTTCAAGCATACAAATATTTGACCATACCTCCCGTTTTTTGCATTCATTTTATTTACAGGATACACATTATATACTATTAAATATAATTTTAATTATATAAACAGATGGTGACGCGGGTGGTTTGTTCGAGGGCGACCTGTTCGGCGACGTGACGGCGGGTGGAGCCTCTGCCACGTCCGCGGCCGGCATGCCCGGCGCCGGGGCGCAGCCGCAGTCGCTGCAGGTGCGCACGCGCAGGATAATGTCCGTTCAGAGTTCCTCGTAGCGAATGAGCCCTATGATATGAATGGTATTGCACTGATATCTGCAACCGTGTACCATACATGCCTCATTAATGTGTCTATCATATTTTTTGTTTGTCCCATTATTTGACTGTACATTATCATATTTTATTACTAGATTTTGCCCGCGGCTCCGCCCGCGTTATAAAGTTTTTCCGGGACGAAAGTCCCGCTTTATATTTTCCCGTGATAAAAAGTAGCCTATGTGTTAATCGAGAACATTATCTACCAGTGTGCCAAATTTCATCGAAATCCGTTCAGTAGTTTTTGAGTGAAAGAGTAACAAACATCCATACATACTTACAAACTTTCGCCTTTATAATATTAGTAGGATGTTAAAGTATATACTACTGATACGACTAGAAATTATTTTCATATTATTTTGATAAAATACCTCGAACTACAACACTGAACACGTAGACTGTAGTCTACAACACTGTACAATCAGATGAATCTCTTCCATACCCAGGCGGAGATCGAGGCGGCGGGTGTGTCGGGCGCGGACGGTGCGGACGGCGCGGGCGGGCCGGGCGACGGCGCGGGCGACGCCGGTGTGGACAGCGACGACGACATGGGCGACCACTATGATGCCGGCACCTCGCCACAACATAGGTACGGTACTGAACACATGGTGCTAAAAGTTGCTACTGTGGCACATGTAAGTGTCTCCGGGCGGCTCAACGTCGGGTCGTAAGGCACGGTGAACCCAACATAACCGCTCAGTCGTTCCCCTTGAACGCTGGACGTTAGTAATAATTCACTTTATCCGCGTAAAAAAAATGTAAGTGTGTCGCGGGATCAATCTATGTTTATCCAGTTCCAACAGGCCGGCTTGGCGAGGTAAGAAAAAAATCGGCTAAGTGCGAGTCGGACTCGCGCACCGAGGGTTCCGTAAAATTTACTGTTTCCGCAATTTTTCCTTTATCTGTGCCATAAGACGTTGCTTCGTAACAAATTTCAAGATTCTTAGTTCACGGGAAGTACCCTGTAGACGGTAAACGGTTGTATCTTTTGATTGAGTTGGATTAGAAGTTTGATTTATTTTACAGTTCTAAGGGACAGTAGACCTGAGTATTTGATATAAATTTCAGCTTAATACCTCCACGCGTTCTTGAGAAAAGGGTCTTGACAGAAGAACGGACAGACAATAAAGTGATCCTATAAGGGTTCCGTTTTTTCCTTTCGAGGTAAAGAACCCTAAAAACAAAAATGGTTCTGATCCTTAGTTAGTTGCAAATAATTTGCTTTACTACCAAGAGCAAAAAGGACTTGATGGGCACTTGATCTTGACATGTTTCTTGTTGGTATATATTGAATCATCTATTCATATTGACTCGTCAAGCCCCGCGACGGACGCCGGCGTCCGAGTATACAGGGTTTCCGCACATTTCACATCTATATATATAAGCGAGGCTTGACTGGTTAAATTGTGTAATTTATGATTCCTGTTGAGTATTGTTTTAGTTGTCAAATAAATGATCAATCTCATGTATGTCCTATTGCACTAGCTGGGGAGGTTCCCCTCCTCACGAAGAGGCGCGTGCTATGGATGAAGCGCCCGACCTCATGCCACCGCCTGCAGTACCTAGGCCGCCATCGGTGAGACCCATGGTAAGAATTCCGCACACATTTTATATCTAGATATAAACTCATATTGTATAACGTAAAACGGCCATCATAGCGTGCCAGGGGGGCTACACAAAATCCCTTTTCTGTTAGCGTTTATGGTTACGGAAAGATTTAAATGTATGGAAGTGACATATGCTCTAGACAAGTCACATGATTTGCATATGTCATTTCCATACATTTTGACCTTTGCGTAACCATAAATGCTCAGGGGCGGTTGCGGACGACAACTTAGACGTGAGTCGGAGGAAGCCCGCAGCCGTCCCTAATGCGCCGAAGATGGCCATACTAAAAAACAAAAAAAACATAAATGCTAACAGAAAAGGGATTTTGTGTAGACCCCTAGTACAATAGGTGCACTTCGTCATGGCTGAGTAAAAACACTGCGATATGACTGCTTCGCTGGCGTAGCTGTACTATGGTACGACTGCAATGCTGAGGTCTCGGGTTCGATCCCCGGGTCGGACAAAGTGATATTGAGGGTTTTCTATTCAGTATCAGCTCTGAGTCTGGAATTTGTGCCCAATATAGCGATAGGCTCGCCCCCTATCACACTATGGAACGGAATAACGGCGAAAAGTGGGTGTACTAGTTGCGCTTCTGCCTACCCCTTCGTGGATAACAGGCGTGAGTGTATATCGTACCTTTAGGATGAAAATGACACAATTCAAAAAGATAGAAAATTGGGTTATCGTCATAAAATTACTTAAAACGAAGTTTTCAATACAATAATAGGTCAAACGCGGCCATGTTCAAGCAGGATAAGGACAAAGGTATTACATCGGTCCCTTTTTTATTATATTTTTATAAATAAGGGACTAGTTTTTAGGCATTTAAAAATGACAACTCAATTTTCTATTTTTTGAATTGTGTCGTTTTCGTTCTAAAGGTGCGATATGTATGTGTGTTGTGCCGTGTGCGCAGGAGGTGGAGGAGCCGGGGCGCGGTGCAGCGGAGAGTGCGCGCGCGGCCACGCCGGCCCTGTCGCCCCCGCACGCGCCCCCCGCCGCCCGCACGCCCCCGCACGCGCCCCACACGCCGCTGCCGCCCGCCGACCACACCACGCTGCTGCAAAACGACGAGGAGTCCTTCGCACTCGCGCCCGTCGACGCCACCGTGCTCAAGGGTAACCAAAAACTAACTAAAACGAAAAAAATAAAAAAAAATAAAAACTAAAACTAAACTAAGTAACTATTCACGAGACCACGCTTAAATTCTCGGCTGACATTTTTTTATTTTTTCCATAGTCTTATTGCGTTGGTAGGAACGATTTTCGCTTAATGACAGGAGACGTCATGGTTGAAATCGACCATGTGAGCACAGGATACCAACTAAATATACTCCTCCACCAAAGATGGAGGAGGTGGTGGGGAGCCTTAACACCAATTATACTAGCAAATATGGATTGACTTGATACATAATAAAGCCTGCTGAACAGAGAATCGCAGGCTCTGTTACAAGATCTTAACATGTATTTATTATCACTAAAAAAAAAAACAAATAACTACCACCAAACACAGAAGTGACAGAATCAATAAACTACCACCAAGTCACTAACATCCATTGCAGGTATAACAAAAACGAAGCGCAAACGCAAACTGATAGTAGACGAAGTGAAGAACATATCAGGCGAAGAGATGAAGAACCAGTTGAGCAACACGTCGGACATCGTGACGACGTTGGACCTGGCGCCACCGACGCGACGGCTCATGCACTGGAAGGAGACCGGCGGCGTGGAGAAACTGTTCACGCTGCCCGCCAGGCCGATACCTTCCAGGGTGTTGTTCAAGGTATGTAAAACAAGTCGTATGAGTCGGTTGATTAGGAATGTGAGGGAATGGTGAAAATATGTATCGATGTTTTTAGAGATATGCATTTTTTAGGTGTCGTATGTTAGGGCCAGGACAGACGAACGTAATTTTTTGAGTTGTGAGTCGCGTAATTTCTGCTACATTCGGTTTCGTACAAAAATCCTGTTTCCTTCACACGGCGACGCAAAATGAGTTGTCTGAAATGTGTGAAATGAAATTACGCGACCGAAATTGCGCGACTCACAACTCAAAAAAATACGCTCGTCTGGCCTCACCCTAAGACCCCAGAGATCTTTGGAAGTTGTTGAGCTAGAATAGTATGAAAAAATGAAAGAAATAAAAGCTATTATGTATGTAATAGGTTTAGGTAGTGTTTCACTTATTACCATAAAATATGTAATAGGTATTTTATGGTAATAAGTGAAACATGCGAAACTATTGAAGCGCAATAAGTATATTGAATTCATTCTCAATAGCATTTTGTAAGAGTCAATGCTAACATAAATAAAATGCCACATATTTAATTCTCATAATTATTATGGCGAGCAGAAATATCAGCGCAACATGACGCTAAGGAGTGAAGTGGAAGAAGGGGAAGCGAGATCGCCGGACCCCGAGCCGAGTGTCGCGCGGCGCGGTGGCAGGAAGCGAAAGCACGAAGAGGTAAGTTCGTTTTCGTTCATCAGCCTATGGCATCTCACGCGATTTACTTTTATATCAAACTAGCTGTTGCCCGCGTTAAAAAGTTTTTCCGGGATAAAAGTCCCGCTTTATATTTTCCCGGGATAAAACATAACCTAAGTTACTCCTTATTACAACCATTTCAGAGATTAGCCAGAACAAACAAACAGACAAAAATTGTAAAAAATGTTATTTTGGTGTATGTACCGTATATATATATATTCATGTGTTAAAAAACGATTATTTTAATATTAAAACGGACACTCCAATTTTATTTATATGTATAGATTAAAAATATTAAGCCTGTAATGGGGAGTTATAATAATAATCCCTGCACTGTATTATATACTTCCAATTACTGAGTATGGGCCTCTTCTACTACCAAAAGGGTTAAAGCTTTAGTCCTTAGTATAAGTCTAAGAGGCAGTAAAAACATTTGTCTTAAAAATCATTATGGGTGTAATGAGCCGTTATTATAACTTAAAGTATGTTTTCAGACCCTTCAGCCTCCGGAGACGCCAGCAGCAACGCCGGCGCAGGCGCCCATTCCCGACTTGGAACCTCCCACACCAGTGCCTCAAGAGTATGAACCTTCTGTCGGTAAGTATACCGCCCAAACTAACAATCATGGCTTTAATACACTTTTACTCATTTCATATTAATGTCCACTACATAAGCATTTATTGGTTAAGGGTCCTTATTAACTTTCATGCAAAGTTACACTACATAATGACGTGTCCTCGTCATTGGTGTTGTCTAAGAAATATTCTGCCTAGGCATCTTGGTTTGTTCAGTAAATTTAAATGTTGTACTAATATATTATTAAATTACATATATTTATATGAAATGTAATGTTTCTTGTGTCTAAATTATTTATTGTAAAAAAAAATCAAACATGTAATTGAGTCTACTGAAGAAACCAAGAAAATCGACATTTCAAAATAATTGTGAGCGGACTTGTACATTATTGTGGTGAAGTACATACACTATCCTAACTGCACATGCGATTAACATTAACATGGTGCATGGCTAGAGTCGGAGCGAGTGGCTGACGTCGGGTACCCGCAGACGCCGCGCTCTGACGTCGACGTCGAACCGCCTCAGACGCCCGGTACGTTCAGGGGGCTTAGAATGAGAAAAAAAAGCACGATCCGTCTCCGCTTCGTTTTATTGTGATTGGTTGAGAGACTGACGTGTCGGTCTCTCAACCAATCACAAACATCAAAATACCGATACGTCATTCACTCAACCAATCACAATAAAACGAAGCGGAGACGCATCTTGTTTTTTTCACGTCCTAGCCCCACAGATATTCTACGAAGGCTGGCGTCGACTAGAGTGCACCATATCGAATCGATTTTCACTCTTCTTATTTAGACGGGTACGACAGAGTAACTGCAATCCACCTCATGTTTAGTGAGATGACATAATTATGCCGACCTGTTTGAAAACTTATTTTTATTACGTATACAGGTGGTTCGGTACGGCGTGTTCCTAATCGACAGTGTTTCGCAGTTAATGTAATGCGACTCGATTCTACTCCGTGACGCTAGTCGACGTCAGTCATAACCTTATCTTCCATAGAACATGACTGCTTGTCGCACGTCCTGTGCACTTGTATTAACCCGTCAAGCCCTGCTTATATATATAATATAGATGTATGCGGAAACCCTATATACTCGGACGCCGGCGTCCGTCGCGGGTCTTGACGAGTTAATATCTAATTGCAAGCTGCATCTTTATAATCAAATGCTTATTTTCTGTACTCGCCGCTCATGCTTAAATCAATTTGGGAATTATGTATAAAAAAACTAATATGTTATGAAGATCATAGGTATGTGAATCTTTACATTGTGGTGTGCTTTAATCATTCAGACATTGGCAATGGAGTAATTCAAGTATAACATTGAATGCTTAGATAAAAAAGATCCCTATTTTTTTTAGTGAATTGGTTATGTTTAAATACTATATTCATTTGAAAATTGCAGATAAAATACTTATTTAATAGAATTTATGGTCACTTTGATTATAGATAAAAGGTCACTTTTCAAAACAGATGCAGCCAATCTACATCTAGGTTCTCAGGTGTAAAACCTGAGAACCTAGTTTTGTTTCATATATTTCTCATGTGAATATTTTGGTCATCTAGTTTTATTCCAGTACGATTTTATTACAGATACCATTTTATTACAGAATATAATCTCTATACAGGATGTTAACAAATTGTTTATCTACCAGGTACGATGCTAAGTTCACTAGGGCCGCCTTTGACGCCAGGTGTCCTCGGCCCGCTGACGCCTGGAACGTTACTACAAGGAGGGCTCACACCTGGCGGCCTACAGCACGGTGCTCTGACACCAGGTATAATGAACAGTCTTGTCTGTGTCTTCATTTACTGGCCATTTTAATAAATGACCCAATCGGAATAGTTTGACATGCCTTAAAATGTCACATTTTCATTGGTTTATTCTGGGGAAGATCCAAAGATAGAGATTGTAATTGTTTATTGCAAGCAGCCGATAATTGGTAACGGGACTAGGCCATTAATTATTATTTGTATCATGTAAAACGTACCCTAAATCATTGTGAACTGAAAATGATTAGCATGTGAATTCAACCTGTAGGGGCAAGTATACGCACAAAAAAATATCAAGAGCTTAGATGATTATATAGCACTTTATGTCCTGTTGGAAACTTTATTTTTAATTTATGTTTGCAGGTGGTCTCCCACACGGAGGCATGACACCAGCGGGACTCCAGCACGGCGACAGCCACGCGGTGGACCTGGGATTGTCATCGAGTGGTATGACGCCCGCGGGACTTCAACATGGTGGTAACTATCATAATATTTATTTCCACTTTCCATCTGGATACCACATATTAAAATGGAATTATGGTTGTTTTTCCAAAAGTTCAATGTGTAATAAATCATTCTTTATGATTTATCTTCATTTTAGGTATGACACCTGGCTTAGGATTAGACAGTGGTATGACGCCCGGCGGACTCGTTCATGGAGGACTCACGCCCGCTGGTCTGCATCACGGTGGAATGACACCAGGTAAAGTGAATTTAATAATTCCATTATAAAGATTCAGATCGTATGAAGTCATAATAGGGTAGTTTCCTATGTTTGTTTTTGTACATTATTTTATACTATCCTTTGTCCGCGGCTCCGCCCGCTTGAATGAGTTTTCCAGATATATTTTCCTGGGATAAAAAGTGCCAAATTTCATTGCTTGAAAGAATAACACCCATATATCCATACTTACAAACTTTTGCGTTTATATTAGTAGGATGTAAAAAAAATAATACCATAAAGATTTTTGCTGAGAAACCAGCATCAAAATGGTTGAAAAATAAAGTTTTCTTATTTGAAACATGGTTGTGCGCAAAAGTGGAAGCGTGGTGGGGATATCGCGCTATCTCTTTCGCACGCACGCAACCTTATGGTTATTGACTCTTGGTGACGTCACAACTTTTATTTTCCCTTACATTTTGGATGAAATACATTTTTGATAACTGTAGTTTTTTTTAAATAGTCAACTACCTTAGTGTTGATGATTCTTTCCAGGTGGTCTTGATCACGGTGGCATGACTCCAGCGGGTCTTACACACGGAGGAATGACACCTGCGGGACTTCAACACGGCGGTATGACACCAGCTGGACTGGGCCACGGTGGAATGACGCCTGCTGGTTTACAACACGGTGGAATGACGCCAGGTGAGTAGTTTAGGGGTTTTAAGCCCTCGCGTGCCGGGAGCGTGGATCCACGCTCAAAAAAAGTGTTCAAACTCTGCCGGGAGCGTGGATCCACGCTCGGGCCGATTTCTGCAAAATGTATGAAAACTGAACATCTACAGGTGGTTTCTTTTTAGCTTATTTTTTGTTTCCATTGGATGCAAATCTTAATCATATATGAGAATTGAGAAAAGTGGCCGCCATTTTGAACTTCTTTGTTTTGAGGCCGATTGACCTCAAAATCGATACCTGGACATGGCTTTAAGTACAAAAAACGGCTCCAATGTTAGAATTAAAAAAAGTGGCCGCCATTTTGAATTTCTTTGTTTTAAGGCCAATCGACCTCAAAATCGATATCTGGGCAGGCCTTTAGGTACAGAAGATGGTTCCAATGTTAGAATTGAAAAAAGTGGCCGCCATTTTGAATTTCTTTGTTTTAAGGCCAATCGACCTCAAAATCGATATCTGGGCAAGCCTTTAGGTACAGAAAACGGATCCAATGTTAGAATTGAAAAAAGTGGCCGCCATTTTGAATTTCTTTGTTTTAAGGTCAATCGACCTCAAAATCGATATCTGGGCAAGCCTTTAGGTACAGAAGACGGATCCAATCTTAGAATTGAAAAAAGTGGCCGCCATTTTGAATTTCTTTGTTTTAAGGCCAATCGACTTCAAAATCGATATCTGGGCAGGCCTTTAGGTACAGAAGACGGATCCAATGTTAGAATTGAAAAAAGTGGCCGCCATTTTGAATTTCTTTGTTTTAAGGCCAATCGACCTCAAAATCGATATCTGGGCAAGCTTTTACGTACAGAAGACGGATCCAATGTTAGAATTGAAAAAAGTGGCCGCCATTTTGAATTTCTTTGTTTTAAGGCCAATCGACCTCAAAATCGATATCTGGGCAAGCCTTTAGGTACAGAAGACGGATCCAATGTAAGAATGGAAAAAAATGGCCGCCATTTTGAATTTCTTCGTTTTAAGGCCAATAGACCTCCAAATCGATATCTGGGCAAGGCTGTATGTACAAAAGACGGATCCAATGTTAGAATTGAAAAAGTGGCCGCCATTTTGAATTTCTTTATTTTAAGGCCAATCGACTTCAAAATCGATATCTGGGCAAGCCTTTAGGTACAGAAGACGGATCCAATGTTAGAATTGAAAAAAGTGGCCGCCATTTTGAATTTCTTTGTTTTAAGGCCAATCGACCTCAAAATCGATATCTGGGCAAGCCTTTACGTACAGAAGACGGATCCAGTGTTAGAATTGAAAAAAGTGGCCGCCATTTTGAATTTCTTTGTTTTAAGGCCAATCGACCTCAAAATCGATATCTGGGCATGCCTTTAGGTACAAAAGATGGTTCCAATGTTAGAATTGAAAAAAGTGGCCGCCATTTTGAATTTCTTTGTTTTAAAGCCAATCGACCTCAAAATCGATATCTGGGCACGCCTTTAGGTACAGAAGACGGATTCAATGTTAGAATGGAAAAAAGTGGCCGCCATTTTGAATTTCTTCGTTTTAAGGCCAATCGACCTCAAAATCGATATCTGGGCAGGCCTTTAGGTACAAAAGACGGATCCAATGTTAGAATTGAAAAAATGGCCGCCATTTTGAATATCTTTGTTTTAAGGCCAATCGACCTCAAAATCGATATCTGGGCAAGGCTTTAGGTACAAAGGGCAGATCCAATGTTAGAATTGAAAAAGTGGTCGCCATTTTGAATTTCTTTGTTTTAAGGTCAATTGACCTCAAAATCGATACTGGGCATGGCATTGATAGTAAAAGTCATAATTATTTAATGTTACACTTAAGAAAAGTGGTCGCCATTTTTAATTTCTTTGTTTTGAGACTGATTGTATTTAAGATAAGATATTTGGGCTTGTCTTTAGCCAAATAGAATAAGTCGAGGTTGGAATTTTAAGAACTGCATTCCATGTTAAATGTTCTTGTTTTAAGGGCTATTGGTTTTAAAATCAAAATCCGCTGGACATGGCCACAAACTATAGTAGGTTTTAATTAAAGATTTTTTAAATATTATGGCCACCATCAATGCTTATTCAATTCTCTTCAATAACGCAGCTTTGTTATGTCGAAAAATAAAGACATGAAAAAGAAAAAAGTGTCCCGTGGCAGCAAACAGCAAGTAAAGTAAATTCTTCTGTGAACGCATCAAAATCGGTTAAAAATCAGGGAGTCGTTAACAATTCAACGATTGCTATAAGAATAATCAATTAGCCGCGTAGTAGAAATTATCTTATTATATTTTTCTTCCCCCACATCGTTATGCCCTGTTGGGTGGCCATTAAATTACTGTATCTTTTTTTATTTACCCCCCATCACCAGACTTAAAAGGCTCCTCAGGTTGATTACCTTATTCATTTTTAAAAGTATCTAATTTTGATGTGATTGCGTATTTAAATTGTTAAATTAGTAAAATTATAACCTCGATTTATTCTGTTTGGCTAAAGACAAGCCCAAATATCTATCTTAAATCCCATTAGTCTTAAAACAAAACGATGGCATGCCCAAGTATCGATTTTGAGGTCGATTGGTCTTAAAACAAACAAATTCAAAATGGCTGCCACTTGTTCAATTCTAACATTGGATCCGTCTTTTGTACCTACAGTCCTGCCCAGATATCGATTTTGAGGTCGATTGGCTTTAAAACAAAGAAATTCAAAATGGCGGCCACTTTTTTCAATTCTAACATTGGATCCGTCTTCTGTACCTAAAGGCTTGCCCAGATATCGATTTTGAGGTCGATTGGCCTTAAAACATAGAAATTCAAAATGGCGGCCACTTTTTTCAACTCTAACATTGGATCCGTCTTCTGTACCTAAAGGCCTGCCCAGATATCGATTTTGAAGTCGATTGGCCTTAAAACAAAGAAATTCAAAATGGCGGCCACTTTTCCAATTCTAACATTGGATCCGTTTTTTGTACATACAGCCTTGCCCAGATATCGATTTTGAGGTCTATTGGCCTTAAAACGAAGAAATTCAAAATGGCGGCCACTTTTTTCAATTCTAACATTGGATCCGTCTTCTGTACCTAAAGGCCTGCCCAGATATCGATTGGCCTTAAAACAAAGAAATTCAAAATGGCGGCCGTCTATGCCAAATCTCACAATGATTCTGAATATTTTAGTGACCATTGATCCATAATAAATAAGTAAATAAATAATTTCAAAATTCGTACTAAAAGAATTTTATGGTGTATAAATTGGAACACCCTTTACACCTAAAATCCGATTTTTTCAAATGTATGGGCGGCACGCAAGCGTTTTTTACGCAAACTGAGCCCGGCATTCCAGGGGTTAATGGAATTTTCACCGATACTGTCGAAATTTCATCGTCATTTACTGGTGGTAGGTCTCCCATATGTAAGTCCGCCTGGGCGGTTACCACCGCTATGTCTATTTCTACCGCCAAGCAGCAGTGTGCATGCACTGTTGTGTTTCGGTTTGAAGAACATTGTAGCCAGTGTAACTACTGGACGTAATGAGACTTAACATCTTGTGTCTTAGGATGATGAGCGCAGTAGAATGCTACACAGTACTTTGTAAGTCAAAGTGCTGGATGGTGTTGTTACTGTTTATGGGTGGTCGTATCGTTTAACCTCAAGCGAACGGCATGCTCGTCTCATTATTCAGTGCAATAAAAAAATAGTAAGAAACCCTGCCCTACTAGCTGCAATGATCCAGCAAAGGATATAGGGGAAAGAACGTGTTGCAGGAATGTTACTGGGGGGCTAGAGTAAGAAATGTTTGCAGGCTCTTTATAGGCCTCAATTTGTAGATGTTACATACTACTGAACACTCCGGCCTGCAGCAAATGCTGCCATGTGCATGGGGGTACATTCGGTGTAGAGCACTAGCACACAAACATTGCTTCGGGGGAAGTATTTGAGCGTTGACATTAGTGGTTTTATGTCAATGTAATGAATCATGGACATGGCGGGCTTAACAAATGGCATGATTTCTGCAGGTCTTCAACACGGGGGTATGACGCCGGGTGGTCTTGGCCATGGAGGAATGACACCTGCTGGTTTACAACATGGAGGCATGACGCCAAGTGAGCTTTTCCACTGTTACATTAATGGTCTTATAAAGCATCAGCATGGCTCTAAAGGGTTTAAGAATCAAGTTGCGTTTAGAAAAAATTAAGCAAAATTATTTCTAGTAAATTTTCAACTTAAATGCCTTGGTGGCGTACACTGCAATGCTGACGTCTCGGGTTCGATCTCCGGGTTGGGCAAAGTTATATTGAATTTTTCTATTTAGTATCAGCCCGGAATCTGGAATTTGTGCCCTATATGGCGATAGGCTCGCCCCCTATCACATCACGGGACGGAATATGCACGGCGAAAAGTGGGTGCATTAGTTGCGCCTCTGACTACCCCTACGGGGATAAAGGCGTGATATGCGTGTAAATTTTTATGAGGCTGACACTTTGAAAAGTCTGAAAAAATATTAAAACACATCCTACTAATATTATAAAGGCGAGAGTTTGTAAGAATGTATGGATGTTCGTTACTCTTTCACGCAAAAACTACTGAACCGATTTCGATGAAATTTGGCACACGGGTAGGCCATGTCCTGGATTAGAACATAGGCTACTTTTTATCCCGGGAAAATATAAAGCGGGACTTTTCTCCTGGAAAAACTCAATCACGCGAGCGGAGCCGCGGGCAAAAGCTAGTTAAAAATATGTTGCTTGTATACAGGTGTGCAGCACGCGGCGTTGCTGCAGCACAGCATGGAGCAGATGCCGATGATGCCGCAGCTGGGCGGCGACGTGTCCGCGCTGCTGCCCGGCGCCGCGCCGCACATGCATCACCAGGAGCCGCAGCTGGAGCCGTTGCTGCACGGCCTTGACGAACATACGGACTATCAGGTAGTGTTTACGAGACATAAAATATGGCATAGTTTTAGTGAGCGAGTCTGACAAATTTGAATGAATGTGTGTGTTAGAATTTTTGAGAATGTATCAAGTTAGATTGTATTGTACTAGTTTTTGCCTGCGTAAATGAGATTTTTCCGGGATAAAAGTCTCGCTTTATATTTTCCCGGAATAAAAGTAGCCTATGTCCTTTCTCAGGCTCTAGACTATCTGTGTACTAAATTTCATTTAAATAGGTTCAGTAGTTTTGGGCGTGAAAGCGCGACAGATTTACTTTCGCATTTATAATATTTGTAAGGATTAACGTACATTTTCCTAAATTACATTTTAGACTGCCTCGGTGGCGTAGTTGTATTACAGTACGACTGCAAAGCTGAGGTCTCGGGTTCGATCCCCGGGTCGGGCAAAGTGATATTGAGTTTTTCTATTCAGTATCAGTCCGGAGTCTGGAATTTGTGCCCGATATGGCGATAGGCTCGCCCCCTATCACATCATGGGACGGAATGTCGGCGAAAAGTGGGTGCACTAGTTGCGCCTCTGCTTGGCCCTTCGGGGATAATAGGCGTGAGTGTATATGTATATATGTATGTACATTTTATACCTTACTAGTAGTGCTCGCGGCTCCGCCGGCGTGAAAAAGTTTTTCCGGGACAAAAATATTTTTCCGGGATAAAAAGTAGCCTATAGCACTCAGGAGTTATGTAGCTTCCTATTAATGAAAGAATTTTCAAAATCGGTTCAGTAGTTCCTGAGATTAGCGCGTACGAACAAACTCTTCAGCTTTATAATATTAGTATAGATATAATTTTGAATACTTGAAAATCTTTTACGGCCATGTAAGACTTTCAATAAAAGTATTGAAATGTGACTAACATATTTGTATTTTTTTTACAGAGTGGCATGCAAATGACAAACTTGGGCTACGAGGACCAGCATGGTCATCACAGTCCGCAGCACGACTACGATTTACCGCCTACACCTGAAAACGTGAGTATTTCTCTATGGCCCACTGAAAAGCTAGATAAGGGATTGATTCAAAAGCCCTTGCAGCTGGAATTATACCCAATATGATCTTTTAGCCGATGCATTTATTCCTAGACTTCTCCCGGAATATTACCCAGGATATTGTCAATCAATATGCTAAATTTCATCCAAATCCGTTAACTTTCCTGCATTTCTAACATTGAACTACTTTCCAAAACTGTTATTTATTGGTAAGATAATTTAAAATGTTAACTCCTTTTCTTCAATTAAATAATAGGATATTTTTTATGTGATAGGCGGAAGAGGGTGAACGCGAAGCGGGTGAAACAGACGAACAATTCGAGGAGCGTGTGTTGAATCGCCGTGCAGCGCAGCTTTTCGCAGTCATGAGACCGAAGTTAGCCGCCGGACTCGAGTTATCATTCACAGATTTGGCGCCTAGACATAATATCAGAAAACAGGTAAGAGTTATAGCTTGCACCTTACGCAATTTCGAAAAATATAACCTATGGTTTGTAATAATATTCTGAGTGGAGTTGTAAGTTAAATGTCTCATATGATTGTTATGGTTTTTAGGTTGCACAGAAGTTTTACAGTCTACTTGTCCTCAAGAAACATCAAGTATTGAAATTAGAACAAAGCGAAACATATGGACCTATCATCATTTCAAAGGGCAACCAGTTTGAAACAGAAGCAATTTAAATACTAAACTAATACATAATTTATAAAAATAGTTGTAATATAAAGGAATATCATGAATAGATTGTAAAAGAGTTATATAAAAGGCGAAATGGTGATGTAAAGTTTATAGACTTCACGGGGTTGTATGTTGAGCCAAATATAACGTGTAAGTTGGCTTTTGGCTCGAGTTCATGAAGGCAATTATATTATAAACAAACTTTGGACCAAATATTGTTACAAATGTTGATCTCAAAAATTCAGATTGCATTATAACAGATCTAGTTACACCTTCAAGAACTCGACTCATGAGTGATGGACAGTTTCAAATGGGATATTATGTTAAATAGACAAGTGTAGAGAAATGCCTTATTTTGTTTTGCTGTAGACTAAGTAAAATTATTGTAAAAAGTTTACAATCATTGTTTATGATAGAGAAATGGTACTGCTACATTGTTGAACTCATTTCGAATCCTGAGTATGCAAGTGTGTTTTGTAAGGTTCGAGCTCCCGGTTTAGGTCGGTAAAGACGCTTTAGCACCAAAATAAGGTTCGCGTCTAGTATTTGCATTTTGGTATGGTGTGGCATATTTTTGTACAATTTCTCAGCCTAACTTGATGAAGCTCGTAATGTGCCTATTAACTTTGAAATTATGTTGTGCTTATACATTTATTCAAATTATGTTTCTTAAGAAAGTGTAGACACAAAATTAACTTTATTTTTATATTTACTATTGTATTTTAATATTCGATATTAGCCATGCGTCACTAAATTTTTGTTAGCTGAAGGGTTGACTGAGAAATTATGTTAAGGTTATAATTATCATATTAGTGATAAATCTAATAACACCAAAATAAAAAGCAGATGTTATTAGCAAACAATAAAGGTATGATTATTATGTGTATTAATTTGTGCAGTGTGTGTTGAATTTGGTTTTTACATTTCTTTGAGATATTGTTTTGTTAACAAGGTGAATACATTCTGATATGTACCGGATTGCATTCATTTTGACCACACATTGACATGGACAAAATATTATATAAAAAACAGCATTTTGAATGCATGGACCTGTTTAGCAACCTTCTCCTGAGAATATTTAAGTGTTTACCTCCGCGGTTTATTCGACTTTTTTCGGAGGTATCCACTTAGATGCTTTTAATATAAAACCTTTGCAATAAATTGTTGAAAGTAATTTTTTTTTATTCTACCCTCGAACATATCGTATAATTATTTGTTTTTGATGTGATATGATTTATTTTTTCATTGTCAATACACCCGCCATTTTACATTATTCTACAAAGGAGTTAAGTACACAATTTTTATTACTTGCCATCTAGCAACCCTCTCTTTCACAATCTGCTATAATATTCATAGAGAGTGAATTTTCAAGTCTGTAGATCAAATCAGCAACTATAAGGAATAGCGAAAAGTAAAGATGTGCGGGACAGATTTAGAGAAGACCTAAAAGTTGCCAATAGGTGTATATCAATACGTCGAAAAAAAGATTCTTATTAACGACCCAACATCAGCCATCTGACGTCCACTGCTGAACATGCCTATGTTCAGCAGTGGACCAAATGAATCCCCCAAAGATTTCCAGATGGACTTGTCAAAAGCGGCCCACGTTCAGCGCGTTCCTACGACCTTTGCCAAGTCATCGGTCCACCTTGAAGGCGGACGGCCGACGCTGCGCTTGCCAGTATGTGGTCTCCACTCGAGAACTTTTTTACCCCATCTGCAGTCAGTTCTTCGAACTATGTGCCCTGACCATGGCCAGTTCAGCTTGCTTATCCGTAACGACCTAATCACTGAAATATGGTGCGGTAATACAGCTGTTGTGGTTTTCTTTTCCAAACTGGTTTCTGTGTCTAGGTCTGTGGCTATCAAAACTAAAAAAATATAATATTACTATGAATAATGAATATATTTTGACTGTCTCTGTGGCTAATGGTATTACCGTACGACTGCAGTGCTGAGGTTCCGGGTTCGATTCCTGGGTCGGGCAAAGTAATATTGAGTTTTTCTACGCAGTATCAGCCCGATATCTGGAATTCGTGCTCAATTTCGAAATAGGCTGGCCCCCTATCACATTCAACGGAATAACCGCGGCGAATAGTGGATGCACTAGTTGCGACTCTGTCTACCCTTCGGGGATAAAAAGGCGTGAGTGTGTGTGTATTATTAAAATCGATTCCAAGGCTCGTTGCACATTTCCCGTTCATTCCCCATAGTTTCGGCTTTGACCAGATCTACGTCTGTACGAAAATTGGCAGTGTTAGTTTTTTTTTATTTTCTCTGGCACGGCCACATGTTCACATTTACTGAGAGTTTCTATAGAAGAAAGCAGATCAAGCATTTGGTAAATGCAATGCGATCTTTTTAAGAGTAGAAATTCATATCAAAAGTCTACTGTTAATATTGCCGCGAAATAACACAGGCGCTTTATTAATTAACTATGCATTTCCAAAGTTATGAAAGCTAATCAAAATAGTATTAGTGGAGCGATGATAGCCTAGTTGGGAGTGGAACGGACTGCAGAGCCAAATGTCCGCAGGTTCAAAACCCAAGGGCACACACCTCTGACTTTTCTAAAAATTTATGTGTATACTCTGAATTATCGCTCGCTTTAACGGTGAAGGAAAACATCGTGAGGAAACCTGCACCTGAGAAGTTCTCTGAATTTCGAAGGTATGTGAAGTCTGCCAACCCGCACTAGACCACCGTGGTGGACTAAGGCCTAACCCCTCTCAGTTGTAAAGGCCCGTGCTCGGCAGGGGACAGTATATAATACAGGGCTGGTATGGTGGTAATCCAATTAGTGTTACGATAATGATTGATGCTTCACCATAATTAGCATACGTGGCACTCGAAAAGACAAAAACATAAGTTCATTTTCTAGGTTTCTTTCAGACTACCAAGTCTGAAAGTTATTGATTCGGCATATTCAATTTTCCAGTTATGTAACACAAGCTCGCTCCTTATTACCTACGTCACAAACCGGGAAATGTAGGTTCACTCACCCCTACGAAGTT
This sequence comes from Lapara coniferarum, assembly GCA_949316025.1. Taxonomy (NCBI): domain Eukaryota; kingdom Metazoa; phylum Arthropoda; class Insecta; order Lepidoptera; family Sphingidae; genus Lapara; species Lapara coniferarum. Next base: position 5,415,363 of record OX438929.1, read on the forward strand.
ACGCACATGTCCGAGTTACGTAACAGGGTAGTTGAACGTTTAAGCATCATACAATCCCAATTTAGGCGGATCTATTTTAGATGAAATTATTTATCGCAGATATTTATTAGTCACACGGTCTTAGATTGCACCTTTATGAACGAGAGGAGTGCGAACATTGGCTTAACGGCACGGCGCCAGTAGTAGACTTAAATAGATTGCCGTACTATGACGATGGTCATAAGCTTGTATAGATGTTAAATTTATAAATAGCTCGTCTAAACCATTGATTGATACTGTCGGCTTTGGAAATCTGAACTTAGGTCAATCGAATTGATTTTTGATGAAAGTAGAGCAATGTCTAGAAATGAGTGTCTTGCACCAGCCCCTGTGGCGCATCTCCGTTTAGTTATTGATCGTGGGAAGGCAGACTATGAATAGAGTATACGTGCTGGTAAAGCTGTATATTATTATTCTTATACAAGTGTTGTTTCAGTTTTTCCTGCATTCTTGTAGATTTATTTGTTATGGAAAACGTATAGTCATTTAGATTGTCTTGTCTTCATTTGCAATCATTAGTTTTATTAGGGTAGGTAATAAGTGTTTTAGTTCATGGGTTACGTTTATCCTTATTTGTAATTTTAGTTTTCAAACAAGGTAAAATGTGCAGGTGATTGACAACACATGCCTTTAAGTTCGTATCATTTAATCGCCCTAAAAATGTACAATACAGATACCGACACTCCCGTCATAACAGATTCACCGCAAAGACAATGATAATATTCGCGCAATACGCGTTCACTGGCTCAATAAAATCATCAATGCCTTTGCCGTATATTATTTGTGAGCTATTTGTGTAACATGTTTCGACAACAATCTACAATAATCAGGAATAGAAATAACAGTGGCTTCAGCATAATGTTTACGTACAACGTTTTATTTGCAGATTTTCATTTATACTACATAATTAAATAAATTGCATTCCTGATGACACGCACTTGAGTGTAACACATTTACACACAGTCCTTGCATCACTATGAGGGTGAGGTTTCGCACTTTTGATTCCACGGCCGTCCACTCCAGATTGTATACACTGAAACCTCATTATGTAGGATGGCAGTAGTAGTGTTCTTAAAAATAAACAGCTTAGAAAGCAAACAGCAACAGGAACGCCATCATAAGACAGAAGAGACCCATAGCCTCAGACAAGGCGAAACCCAAGATGGCGTATGAGAACAGCTGCTGCTTCAGGGAGGGGTTCCTGGCATAACCAATGATGAGGGAACCGAACACTGTTCCAATTCCAGCACCTGAAATATAAAACCACCATTAGTAACATCCTATGCACTTTATGACAAAAGACAACCACAATGTAAACTACATTATCAGATCATTCTAACTACAAACCAATAGAAGCCCGCTCACCTATTAAAAATCTCCACAGCAAAAAACTTGCAGTAGATATTGATATCTATTCACAAAACATGCCACATACAAAAACTAATGTTATTTCCATTTTACACAATATACACTGTACATAAACATTATAAAATTATATCTAAAATGCAAACAGCATTAGGAATGCAATCATTAGACAGAACAAGCCCATGGCTTCAGATAATGCAAATCCCAAGATGGCATATGAGAATATTTGTTGCTTGAGAGAAGGGTTGCGTGCATAGCCAATTATTAAGCAACCAAACACCACACCGATACCAATACCTGCAGGTAACAATAAATGAATAAGTGCTGGTTAGACATTGATATTTCTGCAGTCTATGTAAAATTCAGTCCTGAGAGCAGTAAGTTACATGCCAATTTTTAAATAAAAGTTATGGAGGCAATTAAGACATCCTTTAGGGCTTTTCTTGAGGATTTAGAGCAAACAAAATCAACTAAACTACATTGGATAATTTCCAGACATAATAATTTTACAAAGACTGCAGAATAAAGGGTTATTGATTCAAGCATGTGCAGTTTAGTGAAATTAAGTTAAGTACAATGGAAATCAAATCTTGATAGCTTAAAAAATCACACTTTAAATGGATGCCTGAAGGCAATTAGTGTGGCGTCATTTTGAAAACGCGCGAAAGCCCGAATGTATAGTTGTGATTTATTGATAAAATCTGCTTAGTCTTACTCATTTGAAATTTCACCACTGATAAAAAAAACAATGCAAGTACTATGTTATGCAATCATGACACTCCCATCTGAGTTTACATTATAGAAAATTATAGTTGTTAAGGGAATATTCTGTTGTAGTTATGGGTTTTTGATGGTTGGTATATTTCCAAATGAGTAAAAACTAACTCAAGCAGTGTTAGTAAAAAAAAAAACCATGAGCATGACAAACAAGCAAGCACGCAATAACATATGCTTGAGAGGGAGAAATAACTTACCAGAGCCAGCTACTCCGACTGTCGCAGCACCAGCACCAATGAATTTGGCAGCAGAGTCAATGTCCTTGGTAACGGATGTGGTCTGGAAGGAGCGCACTGCAGACAGCTGGGCCGGGGCAGCAGGGACCAGCTGTGTCTGTGTGGAGACTGCTGCGAGTGGTCGCACCACGGCTGTGTTGCTGAAGATCTATCAATTAAAACTCCTTGTTAATAACTCTGTAGTCAGTGGTATAAACAAGCCATTCTGACGAACGATATAGTTGGGCGCAGTAGCTTCGTAGTTTGTTGCTTTATAATAGATTTACTTGACTAACCTCTCAGTCAATTAAGGCTACACCCTAAAAATCAATACTGCATTGCAGTAAAGCTGGAACATATGTACTTGCATAATCTGGATGTATCCAGTCACAAATTTGATATAACCTTAAAAATTCCGCTTAAGTAATTGTTATCACACAAAACACTGTTTCGCAGCTGATTATGTAATGACATAACTCTCAAAGTGAAGGTTAAAATCAATAAAATGAACTTCAGAAACCAAATTTCAATAAATTGGAAGATTGGTTTGAGTTTGCATGTCTATAATAAAGCCGGTAATGCACTTTGCAGTTGAATAAACAAGGTCATACACTTGATGTCACTACATAATTACTAAGATCGAAGACGATAAAGTGAATTTCATGCTGAAAAGAATGAAAATTAAATTACAAGAAGTTAAGTCTACTTACGGCAGACCTGGCTGCAGGGGCGATCAATCTGGCGGCGGACAGCATTTTTGGTTTATGAGGTGCGGTGAGCGACAACTGGAATAATTTAAGAACTAGGTGAGTTAAGTACTAGTCCCTATGAGGTCTCGGTATCGAATGTGGGAAATTAAGCCTAGATTTGACAGTTTGACCGACGAACGGCATACAGTTACGTAATTTGGAGGTCTACGTAACAGAGACAGAGGCCATGGAAACAATATTATTATATAAAAATACCGATACCGATATCTGTATGGGGGTGATTTAACGAGATCTATTCAATTATACTACCAGTCTATGATAATTTTATGAATGTCCTCGGAAAATGGCCGATACACCGATTCTACTCAGAAGTAGAGTAATAATTTAATCTTTATGACAACTTACAAAGTCACAAATAAATATCTGCACTAGCACACACTTTAAGCCTGTATTTAGTGATTTTATCACTTTATATTCGTCGATGGCTTGTAATTTCAGCACTTTTCCACGATTAGCTTATCCACAAAATTTCACCGCACTTACCAAAGAACACCGAGAAGGAGGAGACCGGCCTTTGGAATGTTCAATTTCTGAGTGGTCAAATGAAACGGAGTACTAACACTCAAACGCCATTGGTCAAAATGCTGCCAAGTTCCGTTCGGCGCAGCCAACTATTGATCAATATGCGCAGATGACAGCTACTTTAGATACTTATAATTAATTTTTTTATATAATAGCTAATTATAAATACTTATGACCTCACGAAAATAAGTTATAATTTTTTTAGATTTAACGATGATACTTGAATTACAATTTAATGTTAGTTTTAATAATTGATAATAACTAAAACATGCGTGAGTACGGAACTGTCATTGACTAGTGTGTTACCTTTGGACGACATGGCCGTCTTTATGATAAACATCTGTAAATTTAATGGCTGTGGCATAACATTTCCTAGACTTTCGGATTTGATTGAACACATCGAGGATGTTCATATAGGTAAATATTAAATGTTCATCTGTATGTTCAACAATATTCTGTATTTGTAGCTTGTAATGTAATCCGTGACCCACCCTATATACGTCTTATCAATGTTTCTATGTTGTCAGCATTGATGTGCATTTGCGTCAATTTTAATTTAGCGTTGGCAAAATTTAATATTATTGCTTGTGTATATTATGTTCGTTTTATTTATAATTAGTTTTATAGTCGTGTTTATGTTTGTTTCTTTAGTATAGCGTCAACAATTTGAAATGTAGTTATTGAATGTAATAATTTAATTGGTAATCTCATTACAGAAAATAATTAATGTTCTGTTTATGTATTTTTCAGATTACGATCCCGCTGTTGTCGAACAAAAAGAAGCTTCTCAGCCGGCATGTATTCCGCTCAGTTATGTTTTAAAGTTTTTCACGGAGGCATCAAGGCGCGAGCTTCAAAATGCTCCGGTAGCCGATGTCCGACGCCGTCTTTTGTCGGCACCTAAAACACCTTCAGTGCGGAGTAACACTCCGACAGGTAAAAATATATTTTATTTGTGAAGGAATATGGCATATAAATAAACTAGCAGTGCTCGCGGCTCCGCCCGCGTGAAAAAGTTTTTCCGGGACAAAAATATTTTCCCAGGACAAAAAGTATATAGCACTCAGGAGTTATGTAGCTTCCTATTAGTGAAAGAATTTTCAAAATCGGTTCAGTAATTCCTGAGATTAGCGCGTTCAAACAAACAAACAAACAAACTCTTCAGCTTTATAATATTAGTATAGATTTCAGATGATGACAAAAACCATTATTTCTAAGATCAATTTATTGCATCTGTTGTATAATTTTATTGTTAAATACGTTTAGTAAAAAATGAAAATGAACTGGAAACCGGATGTTCCGTATATTAATAGTAGGGTATTTATTGATCCTCATGTAGTTGATACTTGATAGTTTTGGCAAAGGCATCGAGGTTCATACAGCCGCCCCGTTTGTTGCGTAATTTTACTCATGTTTGATAGTTTTGATCACGGAAAGGGCGTTTCCGACATCGTTTCGTATGTCGAATAATTAATAATTATTAAAAAAGCATTTCAGCAATGTGTTACAATTTATTTTGAATTGCAGTATACTAGTTCATAATCTTGATACTACTTTACTTTGAATACGACATTGTTAGTTGTCTTTTAATTGCAATTTTGTCAAGATTTTAAGATCTTTGTTAAAATGAATAAGAATAAAGAATAGAAGAATAAGATAAAAAGTAGGTATTTACTTACACAATGGGACTTTTATACCCTTGAAGGTCTTTCATAGGGATGGAGCAATGTATGTGAGGAACACCTACATTGCTCATTCCTACATAGTACATACAAGGTAATCAATAATTTGAGTTATATAAAATAAATTGTGTGCATAAAATGTGGCGGGAAATATTCCTGCACAGAAGTATATAATACTAGAAGTTTTTCCGCGATAAAAGTCCCGCTTTATATTTTCCCATGATAAAAAGTATCGAAGACAACTACCCGTGTGCCAAATTTCATCGAAATCCGTTCAGTTGTTTTTGCGTGAAAGAAAAAATGTCTATTTCTACCGCCAAGCAGCAGTGTGCAATGTGCATGCATTGTTGTGTATCGGTTTGAAAAACATTGTAGTCAGTGTAACTATTGAACATACTGAGACTTAACATCTTATGTCTCAAGATGGCGAGCGCAGTGGAATGCCACACAGTAAGTACTTCGTAACTCAAGTTGCTGGATGGTGTTGCTACTGTTTATGGGCGGTCGTATCGCTTAACATCAGGCGAACGGCATGCTCGTCTCGTAATTCGATGTAATAAAAAAAAAGAGTAACAAACATCCATAGGTACATTCTTACAAACTTTTGCGTTATAATATTAGTAGGATTAATAGGATAATCGGGTTTTCTTTTTATTCATATTAAAAGGCTCTGAGCTAATAAGTATTACTTTTCCTATAAAAGTAGATAATGATGATGATGGACCTTCTAGATGAGCCAGCTAGTCACATTTCAAAGCCGTTTTTTCCTCCAAAACATTGTATGTGTATTGCAGTTTTTATATGTGTGGATTTAAAAAAAAACAGTTATCTTAGTAGCAGGTACAATAGTACCTGCTACTAAGATAACTGTTTTTTTTTCTCTCAATAGAGAGCACAACACAACACCGCTCTGAGGTCCCGGAATAGAATCCAGGGTCCAGTAAAGTGATAAAGATTTTTCCGCGCAATATCAGCCCGGAGTTTAGAATTTGTGCCCGATATGGCGACAGGCTCGCCCTCTATCACCTAATGAGTCTGAACACACTTGGCAAAAAGTGGGTGTCCTTGTAACGCCTTTGCCTACCCCATCTATACATATAAATAAAATTAGAGTGTCTGTTTGTAACTAGTTGCGCCTCTGCCTACCCCTTGGGGATAACAGGCGTGAGTGTGTGTGTGTGTTTGTAATATTGAAATAACCGTTTTTTACTACATGTATATGAATATATATACGGTAGATACACCAAAATATCATTTTTTCAATTTTTGTCTATCTGTCTGTTTGTTCCGGCTAATCTCTGAAATGGCTGGACCGATTTTGACGGGATTTTTTTTGGCAGGTAGCTGATGTAATAATCGGAAATAAAATCGTCATGTTTGCTTTGTTGTTAAAAAAATAAAGAATATTAACTGTTTTCTCAGGTAGCGAGATGGACGAAGACGAAATGATGAGTCCATCAGAGGACAGCAATGACTCTTGGACCACCGTCGAGGAGTACAGCTCCGAGTTTATACTACGGTATGGCGTCAAGTATGTATTACATACCGTTTCTAATAATATTTATATATAACTTAGTTACCTCGTGACTGCGCCGGTGGCGTAGTTGCATTACGCTAAGACTGCCATGCTGAGGTCTCGGGCTCGATACCCCCGGCTCGAGTAGTGATATTGGATTTTTCTATTCAGTATCAGCCCGGAGTCTAGAATTTGTGCCCGATATAGCGATAGGCTAGCCCCCTATCACACCATAGAACGGAATATGCACGGCGAAAAGTGGGTGCACTAGTTGTGCCTCTGCCTACCTAGGGATAAAAGGCGTGAGCATGCGTATGCGTAACTTAGTTACCGAGCGAGTTGCTTAAATGACAGTAAATCAGTTAGAATGTTGGTGGTCGCATATTCGTATTTGCCTGGATACCGACCACCGTTCATAAGGTGTAGGTAAAACTCGTCATAGTGGCCTTCGTAAGTGCCACGTTCTGGGACCAGTCTGTGTATAGGTTTCATACAGGCCGGCATAATAGTATCGACTAGCGAGGAATAACCTCTCAGTGCTGTGTGTAAAAAGTATCGGACCAAAAACCATAGCCACCCTGTACTTCGCATAACAAGCGTACCTATGGCTGAACGGCGCAAGTCATCATAAGGAGTTAGTCGGTATTTGTTACGAAATGTGTAGGATAAATTTCAAACGATTTCAAAATTGCCTCTAAAAGTGACAACAGCTGTTTGCTTCCTAATGACACTTTCCGCAGATGACAGTCATAGACATAGTATGCTACAAAAAATAAAATGCACGTGGAAGACACGACGGTCGTCCATAATAATTTTGAATAACTAATGTAGTCAGTTCTTTACTGCTATACAGGGTGTTCTGTATTCATTCAGGATGAACGCCAGTGCCTCCTCGGGTGCCCTAGGCCCCGCCGCTCAAGAGAAGCCCTTCGCCTGTCCGGTTCCGGGTTGCAAAAAGAGATACAAGAATGTCAACGGTATTAAATACCATTCTAAAAACGGACACAAGAAAGATGGCAAGTGAGTAATGTAAAAAGTTACAATATTTGATAATATGTTCCTACCTGCAAGGGTTCTTTAATTATGGTCAAATTTACTTACATAATTTTTACTTTATTGAACTCTATTATCTCTAGAAAATATCCGATTCTGTCGGCTGCGGACCATTACAACAAAAAATTTATGCCGGGTCCAAAGAAACGTCTGACCGCACAAGAGTACTTCTGGAAGAAATGGGTATTCTGTGCAATTTCATATTATACTATTTTGATTTTGTAGAATACCTGTAATCTAGTCATAGTTATCAGAAACTAACTTTGCGCAGATTGTTGCATCAATTGGGTATTTACCATTTAGTACAACCAGGTACAAAAGTGTGTAAATATTTTAATATTTAAATGTTACTAGGTGTGTATATTAAATGTATGTTTCAGGGTAAAAAAGGCCTACAAATGCCAATGCGGCAAAAGCTACAAAACGGCACAAGGTCTTAAGAGCCACTCCATATCCCAACACATTGCCAGCAGCCAGCCATCCACCTCGAGCGTGCCCATACCTTCAGCAGAGTCAGTGCGGGTGCACGCTCCGAAGATGACGGGCCTCGTGGTAACCGCCTCGCCAGCCACACGCCCGCTCAACGTCATCGACGGCCTCGACGGTAACAAGTTAGTCCGCATATACGACACCATCAAAACAAAGGAGCTGCCCTCGTTCACAATACCCAAGCACAATCTCACTAGTCTTAACATAATCAGCGCTAATCAGGCGCAGATGTGTCACGGCCTGCTCACGCCGAGCTCCACGCCCGAGTCCAGCCCAGTAGATAAGAGATTCGAGCGGTCGCCTAAGGTGACCGTGCAGAATGCCCAGTCTTACCAACTAGCGCCGCCGTACTCCGGCGGAACCAACTGATTGCCACTGAGAGGACTAGAATGCGACGTAACGAATTTAAAAGTCATTAGTTATTAGTCACGAACGTACAGTTCCTATTGTAAAAAAATAAAAAAAAAATATTATCATTTAATATAATTTTGAAGGCGTAGAAGTGGTTTCATACGCTTCGCGCTTGCGTTTTGTTGCACAAATCATTCCCTCCGCACGTTCACCTAATGTGGATAATTCTCACAGTTTTAGTAAGAGTTAATTTATTTTAATTATTTGAGTTTGAGATTTTGTTAATTTGTATTTATTTGTTATTTATTGGAATGCTTTGTTTTCACATTTTTTATATGCAGTTAATGTTTAATTTATTATTTTATTTAAGTACATAATACGATGTAGGTGTACATCTTGCGAATAACTGTACTTAATTTTTTGATTATCTTGTCATTTTTTAATAAATAATGTTCTATCCCCATTGTAAAATAATTTGTTTAAAAGGCTGTGTCCACAGTAGATTTATGAAACATAATTTATTTATAATTAATATGAAAAAAAAAAAAGATTTCTTTACTTTCATTTTAACACTAAGCAAATACGGTCTTCCTATTGCGTCTCCATGTTATAGATCATTCACATAAGACCAATATTGATATTTTAATGCGCCTGACACCAACTTGTGAAGATGAGCGATTTTTTTTATTGAAAATCCAGGTCCACATAATAAAAATGTATTTTTTTGCGCCACAAGACATCTCACTGATACTTGATAATATCAGTGCTTAGTGTTACTCGATGGAATAAGTCTCTTCATTTCATATTTGTTTAATTAACAACGATCAACTGAAGCAGTTTCAATATTGACCTTGTGTAAATGCTTTAACCATTGGATATATCATTATGTTTCCGTAGCGTCGTCAGTGAATCTGTGTCGTAATTGTAGTGTTCCCCTTTGTGCCATCATTTCCTAATCTTTGTGTACTTAATGTATGTCACACGTACATTGCTTTACTTTAAATTATTTATAACTATTTAACTTCTCACAATGTTAGATTTTTATAATTAAGTGGAAAAAAAATAAAAAAAATTGCATTCTGTCATTTTAAGCTAGAATAAAATATACTCAATAAATGTGATATAATATAATATAGAAAAAAAAAAAACAAAAAAAATGCTTATAAGCGTATCTAGTTTTTAGGTTGAAGTTTGGATTGTTGTGTCGTTAGAATGAGTGTATGTTTTGGTGCCTTCGTTTTGATTTTTATACCGTGAGTCTCTGTTACGAAAGCGTTTCACATCGAACAGATATTATGGTATAGTATCATTCGTCACTAATAAAAAAATCGACTTAATAAGCTTAACATCTTACGAAATACACAATATTTATTCCGTATTTCGTAGGAAAATCATATTATTTGCAATGTAATTTGCGTTGATTTTTGTGGTTTTGGGAGAACCACGTTACTAATAGTTAACCCCTCGAGCCCGGAGCGCTGGTCACACTGGCGCAAGCGCAATTTTCGCGTGTCTGTCAACACGCGAAAATTGCGCTTGGGCCAGTGTGAGCAGCGCTCCGGGCTCGAGAGGCTAAAATAAAAATAAGGAAACGAATTAATAGTTTTTGCTTATTAAATTGACAATAAGGTTTTACATTATTTATTACTGCGCTGTTTTTCGACGACATGTTTTCTTTGATTTCTTTCATCAGAGCATTATAATTAAGATGGTTTGAGTTTTATATGTAGTAAAAAAAAATTCAACGATAATTAATTTAACGATTGACTTGAAATTTAAAGTTTGACATAAAATTGGTAAGGTGCTAAGTGAAATAATGTAGCATTGGATGTGAATGTAATAAATATAGTTCGGGATGTTTTAAAATATTAAGAAATTGTGTGTAAAGGATCCGAAGTGGTCTTGTTATGAGTGTGTGGGTGTGCGTATTAAGACGTATGTATAGTGTAAACGTATAATATACACGTGCCTTTATTGCCCATGGCGATCAAACCTTACTATATCAGGAATTAACATTGAATTTAGAGTTAGCGATTCATTCAAATTTACTTAACCATCGTAAAAAATATCTGTTTTTCTCAAAGAAGACATGAGTTAGTTGTTGAATGAGTTATTACTAGTTAGTATAAACGAAACACTTTTGCAAAAATCTATAAATTTGTAAAGCATTTAATAATATGCTCTACCGATAAAAAAAAACTGTAGGTACTTTCAACTTGAAGGTGTTTACAATTTATATGTGTATAAAATAATATTATGGTATTATATTTTAATTTTAACCCGACAAACCCCGCTTATATATATAGATTTATGCAGAAACCCTATATACTCAGACGCCGGCGTCCGTAGCGAAGCTAGACGAGTCAATAATATTTTTGTATGTTAGTGGTCGTATTTAATTCCAAAAGTAGAGTTTTTTACTTAATTTTTTAATTATTAAGGTATTAAAAATGCACTACTTTAGGATACACGCTTTGTTGCTAAAAAAAAATGCCTCCTAGTAGACATCGTTATAAGTGACGACACCGAACCATCGTGGCCAGAGCTATAAAATATTTTTTTTAGAAAACTACACTCACACACTTATACAATAAGATGTATACAATCACCCTCTAAAATAAACAAAAAAAAGGAATGTATTTTAGTACATTTCTAATTTGAAGTAAACTGCGTAGTGCCAATAAAGTATAACAGTTTTGTGGGTGAGTGTACGTGTCTTAAGACTATTTGGCGATGGTGCTTAACGGGTAAAACGTGTGATATTTGGATTAAAAAGTATGTATAGTATGATTACCAAAGACAGTTCTGAACGATAAAATTATTGTCCAAAAACAATTGTAAATATTTTTTACTCTCGAAAAAAAATCTTGTAATGGCAAATTTTGTTTTTTGTGTTTACGAATTGTAAACGATGTCTTTGGCCTTTGCGACTTTAAATGTAATGTTTTGTAAAAGACAAATTGTGGAGTTCGATTCTCTACTTTTTATATTATAGTTGAACGCAAATCTCTTTGCGGATTGGCAATCTTTTATAATCGAAATATAATGAATCCACAATTTTATATATTATTTGATAATGCATGACAATAATATTTAGATACAACCTAATTGCAGGATTGTGTTCGAAATTTAAAATAAGTAACTTTGTAATACTTAACGAAGATTGCACATTTGATATGTATATTGCGTTCAACTGTACCTAGTCGACACATCTCATTTTGATATACTTACGGAATGAATTTAACTTTTGTGCAACAAATATTTATTACCAAAGTTCGTAGGGACAGAATGATATGTGTCATATAATTAGCATGTGTAATGGATGTGTTCTAATTTATTTAACGAATGTGTAGTTAGTTTTTTGTATGTGGTAAATGTTGATTATTTGTGGGTCTGCTCATTGTTCTATTTAATTTCATATTGAACATTTTTAATAATTATTTGATTTAAGACTGATAGTTGAGATATTGATGTTCGTATATTTATTTATCAAAAGGCATAGGAAGATACTTTCACACATTGTAATGTGCTTTAATAAGCTTGTAAGCTTGTGTAATGTTATGATGATGTGTTTTTATTTTTTAAATAATACCTTATGATGTTGCGTTTAGAAATGTGGATATTTTTTCAAAGGTCATTTATATTTTAATGAATATTCTTACGTCGTAGAGTTGAGATTTTTTATTCAGAGCAATCAATAATTTTTTTTTTAATTTTGTTCAAAAGTTAGCGTCACAAAAGGTCAATAAGCGTTACTTCAGTTACTTAAATTATGCTTCGCGAAACGTTAAAAAATGAAATCCAGAAAATTATGCGCTTTTAAGTATTTCCTTGGAAGTGTCAAACTATCCATATTAATTGTAATTTTATTTATCAAATATTGAGAAAATTTCAAAGGAATGACCTGTTTGAGGCGCGAATTGCACATGTATAAAATACCTTTATTTTATGTAAATTATTGGCCAAGGGTATATATTCTCAGAATTGTTGGTGTGCGTCAATTAATACGACCAATTTTAAAAGTTGTTGATAGAGATTGGTAGGTTTGGATGATTATTAAAGAAAAATGATATATGTCAAACTTATGAGAACTGAGGTGCTCCCATACATAATGTGAATTTTTCTATTATATATGACACCTTAATATATAAATGTTATTACACGTATACCGGGTGGAAGGGAAACGCTCTCGGAAACGAATACAGGTGATAGTATTGGTGATTCCTGACGTGATGGCACTAAAAAAATCGCGATCGCATTATTACAATTTTAGTAGGATTTTCTCAAATTTCTGTACAGCTTCACGTATGGATAGATAAATCAAACTATTATTCTGAAAAGCATAGCAAAAAAGGTCAATATTTCAAAAAAATCGTAATGAAACACGTACATCAGCTGACGGGTCAACGACCGTGTGGCCGCCGCGCCGCCTTGTCGGCGTTTGCTTTGTAGTTTGTACGCTACCCAGTTTTTTGTAGCTTAACATTGCGCGCGCATGAATTACGGAAATACTAAAATCGTAAGTATTATCGAAATTGCAAATGAATATAGTTTTTCGTTAATGTTGTGGTTCTTCTTTCTTACCGTTCCAGTATAGAGAGCGTTTCCCTTCCACCCGGTATGTTTCTTTCTATATTATATATCAAAAATACTCCATGGGAGCTCCTTTAAACACGTGTTTCAGAATCGATTAATTTCATTATTTTTTGTTGAACATTACAAATTCTATTTATTGTCGATTACTGTCCGCAAACGGTTGTGAGTAATGAATAAAATAATTTGTGTTACATAAAACTCAAGACTTTTTAGAATTAAAATATAATCAAATTAATCGATGATAAATCTGAATAAATGTACATAGCAGAGAAATACTTTTTGCTAATGAAATAAAAAAATACGGAAGGTCTTCAATGAATGTTCGATGTATAGTGTAGTGTGGATACTATATCATGTCAAACAAATATCTGGGGGCTTAGAATGTGAAAAAAAACACGATGCGTTTCCGCTTCGTTTTATTGTGATTGGTTGAGAGACTGACGTATCGGTATTTTGATGTTTGTGATTGATCGAGAGACCGATACGTCAGTTTCTCAACCAATCACAATAAAACGAAGCGGAAACGCATCGTATTACCTGCTAGGGGTGCGTTCCACTAAGCGTTCACAACGCCCAAAATACTCTTTTGGCCGTTCCACATGGCGACTACGATCGTTGTGGTCGCGGCGAAAACGTCATTAATGACGTCATAACTCACGCTCACCAGAAGCCCACAACGACCCATCTCTGGAGGTGGGTCGAAGTGAGCGTTGAGAAAAATAGCAAAGTTGTCAAAACTAAAAGGTCGTAGTTTTCTATTTTCACGATTATAATTTTCTAAAATTGTATTCCATTCTTCATCTGAACTGGATGAACTAGTACTTTCGACAGTATTATTGCATGCACGCATCATCAAATAATCTAGTGTTGTCGCTAAAGACATTTTGAATCTATTTGAATGTAAAATAATTGAATACTTCATTGAAATTACATATAAAAATTGAATTATATATTCATTTTTCGACATAAACCAACTTCACTTATAATTATTAAAATTTACATTTAAAACTCATTAAAACTTAATAATGGTAGCCTAACCTATTAAAGCTTTTGCTTTATTTTTTCTTGCTCGCCATTTGTCAACGCCCAAAACGCTCCACAATCCATTCCACGTAGGTTTACGATAACAACGCTCAAGACTAAGTGGAACGGGAAAACTCGTGGTCGTGAGCGTGATCGTCGTGAGTGCTTAGTGGAACGTAGCCTATGTGCACTATTATGAGCTTTGAACATTTTGACTAATATGAATAGTTTTCCCCCCAAAGTTTGATATACAAAAGCCGCTAGGTGATTCTAATCGTTACTCGATGAACTATGAGCGCTAGGAAACAGATGCCATGTGCAAATCATGTCACAAAATTTTACACGAGAATGTTTACTCTGTGTCTCTGTTGATTTTTTTAACATGGCAGATATTGGTTTGACAACGACGATGTACTGTTTCTGTGTTTCTAAGTGTCTCCAATGTCCCGCAGCAGCGGTTTGTAAGCGACTACATGTTCAACCCACGCGATTGTTTAATTCATTAATTACCATCAGTATAATAAATGGCAACCGTAATGATGTTGTTTTATTTGATAAAGTCCACCCACAAATGGTGCAAAAAAATTTAGAAAAAAATACATCCTTATATATTTATTCCATATATTTACACGTTTTACAAGATATACAATTAAATATTTGATCCACAGTCGCATGGCGGCTCTGGACGCTTTATAAGGCCAAGTATTTTTAATTAACTGATCTATAAAGTAAGTTTACGTATAAAAATAAACATGGATCCATCACGTGACTGCTCCGCCATGGAAGTGTGAAAGGCTTACAAATAATACTATATTTGAAGAAAGCTAAATTTAACACTTGGTTTATGGTTATAATTTTTGGTCACTTACAAATATGTTTATATTTTTTGTTGGCTTCAACATGAGCGCGATTTTTGTTGTTTTCAGTCTAGAGAAGTTACATCGTTGTTATGATATAGGATTCCTTTTTAGTATAACAGGCTGCTACTCTAGTTTTAATTTTACAAGCTTGTGAAAAAGCCTTTATTAAACCACAGACACAAATTCTATTATTTGTACAGTAAGCCGGTTTAAAAATTAAATATTGCATGAAGAATCAGATCATTTACCATAGCGATTAAATACTGATTAAATATTTTCACTTTTTAGTAACTAATAGTTCTAAAAGAGCTGATATTTTAGAGCGTGTCACTGTGTCCTGTAGTGGACATTTATTTTGAACGTATAGTAGGGCGCCTTCGTCTTTCTGTTCGAAGGCGACTTCCGCTGCCTTTTCGTAGAACCTGCAAAAATAAAAGCATCCATATATTGTGGCGAGTTAGAACCAATGGTCACTCTCGTATGCGAGGATCTGGGTAGTTATCATCTTAATGTTTAAATCTTCCACTCAGGAAGTGTATATTGAGAATTAATGTGTTTCAGTTTAAAGGACATTGTAACCAGCGTAATAACTGGGTATTATGAGACTTAACATCCCGTGTTTCAGGGCCACGAGCGATGTTCTAATGTATGTCAAAGTTGTGCAGGCATAAAAACTAAGGATTGCAGCTGCTGACCTTCCCACACACTATACCCATGGACCATTCATACATACACTCACGCCTGTTATCCCGAAGGGGTAGGCAGAGGCGCAACTAGTGCACCCACTTTTCGCCGTCATTCCGTCCCATGATGCGATAGGGGGCGAGCCTATCGCCATATCGGGCACAAATTCCAGACTCCGAGCTGGTACTGAATAGAAAAACTCAATATCACTTTGCCCGACACGGGGATCAAACCCGAGACCTCAGCATTGCAGTCGTACTGTAATACAACTACGCCACCGATGCAGTCCACCCATGGACCATAATAAGATTAAGTACCAACTCACCCAGCTTTGACATAATATTTGACTTTAATCTCGTCCTTGCACCGCGGTAAGTATTTCAGAGCCTCATCACGCTCGTTGTACTTAAGGCAGGCGTCTACGAACGGTTCGTATCCCACGGGAGACTTCTTGGCCCTCGAGAATCGGTCCAGCTCCTCCCAGTCACCCTTCTCTGCTAGCGTTAAGATTCTAAGCCACCAGTACCTATAAAATAACACGATTTGAAAATCATAACTCAGCCTATTTTTTATCCCGGGATAAAGCTAGTAAAATCTTGTATGTTTGTTTTTTTTTAGAAGTAGAAATTACTGAACGAATTTGTATGTAATTTGGGGCATGGATAGACCAAATCCTTTATTAATTAATTAGCTTCTTTTTACCTCGTACAAGAGCACAATCCGACTTTTATCTCGGAGTGTCGCAATCGTAGCCACGAGAAAAATCTAGTATTCCATACCTTCTATCAGGCATCTTGTATTCTGAGCGGAGTTTCTCAGCTAACTTTACTTCGCCTTGATCGAGGAGTTTTTTCACTGTGTCATGAAGCGAGAGACCGACGAAGCTAGTTCCGTACGTTTCTTGTAAACTCGACTGATTTTTGCAAAGCTTCCTTGCGTCTTCGCACATCGCTGCACCTGGAATGTCAAATTTTGGGACGACTTTCAATAAAATACTATTTCAACTAATCAGGTAGGTAATTCTTCTGTTTCTCTAAGTGTTTGTTAGATCACAACTCCGTTACTAAATGGATTTTCATGTAGTTTCCGCAGGCGGACAGAGGTAAGGTATTTGACTCATTTTTGTTCTTTAGGTTTATCAAATACTAGTAGTGCTCGCGGCTCCGCCTGCGTGTAAAAGTTTTTCCGGGACAAGAATATTTTCCCGGGATGAAAAGTAGCCTATAGCACTCAGGAGTTATGTAGCTTCCTATTAGTGAAATAATTTTCAAAATCGGTTCAGTAGTTCCTGAGAGTAGCGCGTTTAAACAAACAAACAAACTCTTCAGCTTTATAATATTAGTATAGATTTACTACACATAAATTCTAACACAAAAAGATTGATTAAAACCCCGTAAAAATTCAACAAGTTTGCCTTTGAAATTCGGTAGAAGGGTAAATGTCAAGAAATGAGAAAAGAGGCGCATTACATGCACGTGACGTCATCGCGAATTGATGCGTGCGTAAGAATGAGATGGTGCGATATCCACACTCCCGCACACAAACACACTCACGCCCTTATCCCATAGGCGTAGGCGGAGACTATTGAGCGCCACATGCTACGAGCTTGACACATTTCTTTCGCCTCTTCCACATTCATAGTTCTTTTCATACATTTTCGTCGGTTAACGGTACTCCTGATCTGCCCTTTTCAGAGAAAAACATTTATTTGGTCAGAGAACGTTTTCCTCGGACGTCCCCATCCAGCCGTACCATTCACATTCGCACGATATACACTCCTGCATTTTTTGCAATATTTGAAATTAATACTGCCTCATTCCTTGTTCAATTTTAATGCATTTACACAAAAGACCTTATTTTTATTACATCGTGGGTACATCTATACTTATATTATAAAGAGGAAAGATTTATTTGTTTGTAATGGATAAACTCAAAAACTACTGGACCGATTTTGATAATTCTTTCACTAATAGGAAGCTACATTACTCCTGAGTGCATTTGACATTGCATTGGACATTGAAAAAAGTTATCGACATTTTAAGATATCTGCAATTTAAATCTTACCAGGGTCAGCTATTTCAAAGTCCACGCAAAGAAAATTCTGGAGGCACACCTAGCTCTCCATAATTAACGTTTTTACTTACCAAAATCATTCTTGCCCTTCTTATAACACTCTCTAGCGGATATAAGCGACGCCTCGATACTCCCCGGGTTGGTCTCGTCGATCGCGTCTCGGATGTGTGTCGCGACTTGTCCGTGGAAGTTGTCCTCTTGTACGTACACTTGCCGTAACGCCTCGCGGTTGTGGGTCGCGCAGTACTTTATGTATAACGCGTGGGCAAGAGGGAAGCCACGGATCGCCATCTGAACGATTTGCATTTTAAAAGCTTTTATTTAACTTGCAATGTATGTATATCTGTATGTAACTATGTTTGTTTGGGTGGAACCTTGTGCAATGGGAGTAAAGAAATAATCACTATAGAGTATCGTGTAAAAATTTCTTGTTTTGTGAATAACTTTTTATTTACCTGATAACACAAGATGTTCACAGCACCTAATCATTGGCATTAGATTGCTGTATTAATTATACAATTCAATATTTTTAAATGGGAGATATAAAAAGAGAAGAAGAATGAATATTGATACATGTTTCATAAGTGTACGGTCAAGCCCAATTTCGCCTGTCTCCTTTGCATACGTTCAGTTTGGGTGTCAATGCATCAGGGTTACAAACTCCTAAAAAAAATAGCCCTAAAATCAACATGAAAAAGCCCCAAATAGCTCTAAGTGTAAAATTCAAAAAGCCCTGTACTGTCAATATTACTTTGTATGGTGTAGCATATACCTATATCTAACATTTTTTAAATAAGTTCCCTGTTTTATTAAGGTAAATAACACACAACTTAGTTTATTTTTAAAACGTGTAAAAAGAATCTACATTGTCAATGATTTTAAACAATTATTGTTGTGTTTGCCGCCGAAGGATGGCGTGTCTTTGATGGCATGCCCATAGAGGCCATAGAGTATTATGCCAGATTCACATTCTCGGATTCGTGAAGACTCGTAGACGTTCGGCGGCAATGTGTATTTGGCTTTATAGCATTACACCTTGTGTAAAAACTTGAACGTTTTGCCTTTTTTATGTTCAAACAGTAATACATGAAAACATTTTTATGGCCCTAAAAATAACCTTAAATTTATTTTGGCCCTAAAAAAAGCCCAACACACTTATTTGAGCCCTAAGTTGGCAAGCCTGCCATGCATTGTCAGCTAAGTGAGGTCATTCTGAATCCAAGATGGCGGACGACCCAAGATGGCGGACTAGTTATTTTTTACGCATACCTATAATATGGGTATCAAATGAAAGCGCTTGCTGAGAATAACTCGAAAAATAACTACAAGTTAAAAAACAAATTATGAGTAAAAAAATTATTTAAAATCAAGCTTTTATTTAAGTGCTCTAAAAAATACTTTAAATTGAATCGAACTTTGTTTAAGACTATGTACAGATAAAAGCTTGTCGCGAGGTTTATTTGTATCTCAACCAATCCCAATAGAACGATACAGAGTCGAGTCGTTTCTTTTGCCACATTCTTAGCCCAGTGACCTTTGTACCTCTTATTAGGACACAGCCGCTTATACTAACTACTTACTTCAAATTCATTCTTGCTCATTTTCTCCTTGAGATGCAGTAGCACGGAGTAAACTAGGTCGGTGTCTCCGCTCAAGGTCGCTTTGAGGAGTGCCGTGTGTCCCTCCTCAAGAGAAAGTAATAGAGGGACTTGCAGCTTACTATGTGTTTCGTATTCTAGAATCTGAAAATAGGAACAATTCTGTTTTAACCAACTACCAAAAATGGAGGAGGTTATCAGTTCGTATTGTATATATTTTTTTGTTTTAACGTTTGCTACCTCAGAAATGAAATTTTTAAACCGATCTGGAATTTTTTTTATTTGAACGAAATATACTTCCAGATTAGTTCCATAGAAATTGTTTCAAAATCGGTTCAGTAGTTTGGTTTTTATTATTATTATTTGCAGGGCTA
This sequence comes from Lapara coniferarum, assembly GCA_949316025.1. NCBI lineage: Eukaryota > Metazoa > Arthropoda > Insecta > Lepidoptera > Sphingidae > Lapara > Lapara coniferarum. Next base: position 5,435,350 of record OX438929.1, read on the forward strand.
GGCAGAGGTGTGTTACAGCCGCATTTTGCATAATAGCTAGCTAGTTTTGATTTATCAAGCACCGGGTGAAATGGTGCGTATTGGAGACCTATGTCGAGCAGTGGACTAAAATATAGGCTGATGATGATGAGGCACAATTCCAGACATCGTGATAATACTGGACATAATCAGCTGGATCTCAAAGGCAAATCGTGTTAGAATACCTACACTAAGTTTTCCCCCACTTGGAAATTGAACCCAGGACCTACCGATTCACAATCCTCATATGCTACCACTGCGCTAATTAAACGACAACAGCTTTTACATGGGGGGGTTCTACGATATAATAATTTTAGTGGTGTGGGTTCTTGCCTTGCATGACACCGCATTTTAGAAGCTAAGGGGGGGGGGGGGTCTGGATCCCCAAAATGTCAGCGGTCAGTGGCGTAGCGTGGTTTATTGTAAGCTAAGGGGGGGGGGGGGATGTTGACCCTCCCTTATATACGCCAATGTTGCCATACCCAATTGTACCTTAATAGCAAGTGCTTTCCTTCCCTTCTCAGCCGCTTTCATGGCTATGGCTGTGTACGATATGCCCGGCACGTTGCGTAGTTTCTCGCCTATCTCGCGAGCGGCGCTCTCGTTGTCCACATGCGTCTGAGATACCTGGAAAGGAATCGTATTTCAGGTTACTTTAGAGCATCATGCTTTATTCTCCCTGGGTAGATAGGTAGGTAGAGTAGAGAAATGTATCTCACGCACACCTGCTGTTTTAGTCCCAAGTAATGGTGATTAATGTCTTTTATAATCCGCGCGCGATGAGAACGGAATGGAACCTTGTCAAAGTAAATAAAAAATGTCAATTCCCGCGCGAGGTATCATTCGCAATGTCGGCTCCTCATTCACGCCTTGAACGCCCGGGATGGCTGCGAACCGCGAATGCAGATTGATTTGCGGCTTCGCAGTTCGCGGTTACAGTTCGCGGCTGCGCGTTCGCAGTTCGCGGCGTTCTCCGATCGGAGTCGGGTTTTGTTCCGCGACAAAGCTTGGTTCGCGACTTGTGACGATAAGTATCCACACCAGTGTTGCCAACCCTACTGTTTTAACAGTAGATTTACTGATTTTGCCTTGTCGTCACTGTTTTCTGTTTAGAGTCGAAATTTTACTGTTTTTTGTTTTATTGGTTTTTACATGCTTTTGCATACTAAAATAGTGCAGGGCCTTTTTTTTAGGTCGCCACCCTATCCACGTAACCTACTTTTGGTCCTCGGTCAAAATCCCCGATCTACTGTTTTCTCCTGTTTTTTCAAAACTCATTAGTTGTTTTTTTCGTTACTTGGGGTTGGCAACAGTGAATTCCACACTCGTGTCAAAGTTCAAACGCCAGTAGCGCGCGAGACACGGTATCGAGCGGTCGTATGTACGTACTTATATAGGTAAAAGTGTAAATACATTATAGGGTCGGGGGGGGGGGGGTGTACCTTGTAGCAGGCCCAGTGCGAGAGCACGCGCGTGCGTCCGTCCCGCAGCTGCAGCGCGGCGGCCACGTGCGCGGCGAGGCAGTGCAGGCGGCGCCACACCAGCCGGTCCACGCACACGCGCGCGCCTAGTGTACACAGTCTGCGACACCATAAGGAATGTCTACTCCAACTAGTTACCTTGTAGCAGGCCCAGTGCGAGAGCACGCGCGTGCGTCCGTCCCGCAGCTGCAGCGCGGCGGCCACGTGCGCGGCGAGGCAGTGCAGGCGGCGCCACACCAGCCGGTCCACGCACACGCGCGCGCCTAGTGTACACAGTCTGCGACACCATAAGGAATGTCTACTCCAACTAGTTACCTTGTAGCAGGCCCAGTGCGAGAGCACGCGCGTGCGTCCGTCCCGCAGCTGCAGCGCGGCGGCCACGTGCGCGGCGAGGCAGTGCAGGCGGCGCCACACCAGCCGGTCCACGCACACGCGCGCGCCTAGTGTACACAGTCTGCGACACCATAAGGAATGTCTACTCCAACTAGTTACCTTGTAGCAGGCCCAGTGCGAGAGCACGCGCGTGCGTCCGTCCCGCAGCTGCAGCGCGGCGGCCACGTGCGCGGCGAGGCAGTGCAGGCGGCGCCACACCAGCCGGTCCACGCACACGCGCGCGCCTAGTGTACACAGTCTGCGACACCATAAGGAATGTCTACTCCAACTAGTTACCTTGTAGCAGGCCCAGTGCGAGAGCACGCGCGTGCGTCCGTCCCGCAGCTGCAGCGCGGCGGCCACGTGCGCGGCGAGGCAGTGCAGGCGGCGCCACACCAGCCGGTCCACGCACACGCGCGCGCCTAGTGTACACAGTCTGCGACACCATAAGGAATGTCTACTCCAACTAGTTACCTTGTAGCAGGCCCAGTGCGAGAGCACGCGCGTGCGTCCGTCCCGCAGCTGCAGCGCGGCGGCCACGTGCGCGGCGAGGCAGTGCAGGCGGCGCCACACCAGCCGGTCCACGCACACGCGCGCGCCTAGTGTACACAGTCTGCGACACCATAAGGAATGTCTACTCCAACCAATTACCAAACGTCATCATTATTTATTCAACGGTTGCACACACACACACACACACACGCGCACACACACGCACACACGCACACACGCGCACACACACACACACACACACACACACACACGCGCACACACGCACACACGCACACGCGCGCACACACGCACACACACACACACACACACGCACACACACACACACACACACACACACACACACACACACACACACACACACACACACACTCTTAATAGTTTGTGTTGGGGCTTCGCCGTTGACGGTACCCGGTAGTAATTGTGTTGTTGTGTAGGCCAAAATAGTTAACGCCAAACCACTTTTAAGTTGAATAGTTTATTGTAAATAACTGTTTACGTTTAGTTATCTGAGTCGCACGTATGTTTGTATTTGTATAAGGCCTGACGAGTGTTTTGTTACGACTGAATGTATTTAGCACATATCGACTAATATATGCACGAAAATTGCTGTATGAGCGTTATTGGCTCGTACATGCTCCCGGGGGAAAGGTATGCATACTCAGATCACCAAACTTGCGTTACAAGTTAAATAGTTAAAAATGTTACAAATATATCAAAAGCAATAAAAACAGTAAGCACAAAGTAAAGTTTCAGAAAATAATCATCATAGTTGGAATCTTGTCTCAATAGCTGGCTGAGGCTTTGATGTCTTCCGATGCCCATCTTCTATTTCAGCATAAGCGGCAATATCCTTCATTTCTATATTTTCTGTTATCTCTGGAGTCCTAGTTATTGTCGGAGTATTACTCTTCTTACGCCGAGGAAGATATCTTTTGACTTTCCATACGATGATAGTGACGAGGATTCCTCCCACCAGCAAAGTGCTAATCGTGTAGTTACCGATGTCGTGGATGCTCAAGTCGTTGGGTAAGCTCTCCTGTTCTTTTTGTACGGTTATCTGGTTATCGACCAATCTATGATCCTCTGTTAAGTTTAGTTTAGGTAAAACAATCTTTGTATTTTGAAACGTACTCCACATATCATTTGGTGAGTCGATAGTAGGTACTTCCAAGGACATTCCAATGTTGGTTTTGCTACTAAAAACGTTGTGTGAATATACTGTAGCGTCGTTGTGTCGTATAACACAATCCTGACCTACAGCAAGAAGTCCCGCCTTTGTTATAATTGTTGTTGTAATTTGATTTTCGCACACAATGCGGGTCGAACACCCACCGATGCAGTTATATAACCATATGTTTGGCCTTTGTAATTTTATCCATTTGTCCGAGCATGGTTGTGTTATCCAATCACATGTGATATTATTTAGATTTTGACTCAGCAGTTTAGCTTCACATGATGCTGTGGCTCCATGCAGGGTTTTTATTGGTGTGTAGGCGTGGCATATGTAATCATCCTCCTTCATTGTCGTACATTGCTGAAGATCCATTTCTTCTATTTGTATATAGGTATTCTTTACGAAGTTCACTCCTATATATTTTGCTGTTAACTGTATCACCTGACATTGGTTTGTAGTGAGCTGTTTGGGTATTGGTATATTGCGATATAATGTATATTCGTCATCGCTTAGCAACGGAATATGCAGCTCGAAAAGTAGGTATTGTTCAGTGAGACGAGCTTTGACGTAAATAACTTTGTAAATATTTTGAATGTTCGCTCCGATTCTGTTTTTAATTGGTAGCGTTAATCTTTTTGATATAATTCCAGCAATGTAATTAAGTTGTTCTGATAGCTGCTCTGGTGTGAATAGTTTCATATCGAGATTTCCATTATAGATGTTTGTCAATGCATCTAGAAACATTTGTTGGTTTCTTCTTAATACAGAGAGTAGTAAACTAGCCGTTATCGCTCCAGCGTTAACGTCGTTCATTGTTTTCATAATTTGAAATCTGTTTTCTATTACTGCCGTTTTATAGTCCGTTTTGTCCATGAATTGCTGAATCACACCTAACTGTGTTTTCGTTATTTATCCATCTTGGTAAACTGATATTGTTTATGTTATATAGATTGGTTTTAATTTTTAACCATTCTTGTTGTATGCTATCTGGTACAGTTTCATCCCATCCAATGTTTTGACAGTCTTCGCTCCATAATTTCTGAAAAATCAGTTTGGCTTGGATGGTCATTGGTGCTAACCAACCGAGCGGATCGTATATTTTGCTTATCTCAGACAATAGCTTGCGTTTAGTGTATGCGGCCGTTTTGTTGTTAGACTGCGGTTCGCAAATAAAATAGAATGTATCGCTTGTACCATCCCATGCTAGTCCGAGCGTTTTGCTAAACTCTTGTTGTTTGAAACTGAAGTCTCTGATGGGATTTTTCTGTAGTTCAGGTTGTAGCTCCTTGAGAATAGATGGTTCATTGGTAGACCACTTCCTCAAAATAAAACCACCCTTATGTAGTAATTCATAAAGTTCTCTTTGTAGAACTTTTGTTGATTCTATGGTATGGTGTCCTGTGATGACGTCATCCATATAAAACTCGTTTTGTAGCGCCTTTTGGGCTAAAGGGTAAGCGTGACCATCGTCGCTGGCCAGTTGCTGCAGAGTGCGCATCGCAAGGAATGGTGCGGCTTTAGTACCGTAAGTAAGGGTACATAGTTGCATCTCCCTGAGTAGTTCTCTCGTAGATTCCCTCCAAATTATTTTTTGAAGATATTGTTGATCTTGATGAATAAGGATTTGGCGGTACATCTTTGCAATATCCGCCGTTAGGACATATCTATAACTCCGCCATTTGATGATAAGAGATAAGATGTCTTTTTGAAGGTTAGGCCCTTTCTCCATCAAGTCGTTTAGGCTGTAGCCGGAGTCTGTCTTCATTGATGCGTTGAAAACAGCTCGTAGTTTGGTTGTTGTTGAGCTTTCTCTTAATACACCGTGGTGTGGTAAGTAGATTGGTATTCCACAATCGAGTTCTGTCACGGGTTTCATGTGGCCCAATTCGATGTATTCTCGGATGAACTCTTTGTATAATTTAGCAAAGTGTTCTTGTTTCGCCATTTTATTTTCTAACTGAAGAAATTGTGCTATGGCTTGAGGCTTCGATTTGCCAACGTTTTGTTCATAGTTTGTTTTCATTGGCATCTTTACAACATACTGCCCGTTACTCGCGCGTTCTGTTGTTTCTGTGTAATATTTTTCACAATATTCGTCCGCGGTTGTAATTTTTGGTTCCGAAGGGATATCTTCTTCCTCCCAAAATCTTGTTATATCTTCTAACTCGGTTAGCGTTACTAAACAGTTGAATCGTTTCGTAGCGCCACACAGTATCCAGCCCAATTTAGTCTGTTGTGCTACTGGCGCGTCAATATTGTGTTTGATTACTCCGTCTAAAATAACTTTGGAATAAATGTCTGCTCCGAGGAGTAAATCAATGGGTCCAGGAATATTAAAGTCTGGATCCGCTAATTTGATGTTGTCGAGATGCGTCCAGTGTTTTGAGTCGATACTGGAGTTAGGTAGATTATTGATAAGTTTACGCATTACTAATGCTTCGGCAAGGAATGTATAATCAGAGTGAATAGATTTACATTCGAGTTTAATCATTCCTTTGCTCGTGCCCATTATGGTGCCGACGCCAGTGACTGCGGCATTTATTTTGTGTCGAGGTAGGTTCAATCTTTGAGCAGCGTTCTCTGTAATTAATGTCACTTGAGATCCTTGATCAAGTAGCGCCCGAAGGATGACGTAATCTCCTTCTTTGTTCTTGACCTTAAGTTGAAGAGTAGTCAGGAGTATCTCTTGTTCACCGTTTATGTGATTTGATGTTCGTTCAGTTGCCATCGACGATTTTACTTTGAAATTATCATCATGAAGGAGAGAGTGATGTTTGTTATTGCACGTGCGACACCTTTTAGTCGAATTGCATTTATTTCCAGCGTGACTGTACAAACAATTCTTGCACAAGTTCAATTTTGTTGTTGTTTGATTTCGCGTTGCGACATCCATACTCAAAAATGTAGAGCACTGCCTCAGCGCATGTTCGTTTTTGCACAGCGGGCATTTCCTCAGTGACGCATGATATGATTTTGTCCACTTTTCTGAGTCTTTAAAGTTCGTTGACTTGTAATTATAATTATAATTTTTATGTTGGTAATTCATTGAATTGTTTGGTTTCACGTGACTTTTCTTGCCTCGAGATGTTTCCAATGATAAAAATTGTAATTCCAGGAATTCCATAAACTCATCTAAGTCTGGAAGTTCTCTTGCATGTTTTATGTGTTTCCTGTAATCACTGCTAGTGACGTCATCCAGTTTTGACGACAGTAAATATACTATAAGTGGACCCCATACAGGAATATCGATACCGAGATTTTCTAGACCATTTAAACACTCTTTTGTGGTGTCGTATAGCTTCTTTAAATTTGCTGAATTCGGCTTATCGATGGATGGTTGATTGAGAAGTGTTTCTATATATGAAATGAAAAGTGATCGCTTATTGTCGTAGCGATGTTGAATGATATCCAGACAGGAATCATAGTTGTCAGCGCTCACGGGAAGGTGTTTGATTAACCTTTCCGCTTCTCTTCTCAATTTAGATTTAAGGAACTTCATTTTCTGCGTCTTGTTTAGAGTTGGATTGTTATGTATAGTCTCGATGAATAAATCTCTGAAGGAGATCCAGTTATTAAAATCTCCGTTGAACTCTGGCAATTCTATTCGCGGTGTTTCTTTTTCATAGTGAGATGTTTCAAAGATTTTTCGGTTCAAATCTTCCTTGAGGTCGTCGTAGACTTGCTCCCAATAGTCGTATTTGGCTTCATAATTTTTATCGTTGCCTTGCAGTAAATAGATTATTTCCCAATGAATCTTGTCGATGGACTCCCACTTAGCTTCTAATATGTTCAAATGATCTTTAAGTTGCCACTTCTCCTTTAAGTGACCTTTATTAGTTTTGGAGACCGCTCGCTCCAAGGCACTGAAGTTACACGTTTGATTACGTAACAGCGTTGATAAGCGCTTGTCCGTATCATCTTCTATTCGTTGATGTACTTCAGTTCTGTCAGTTGTTGGTGTTCCGACATTTCCTGGTGTTTTCAGTTTTGATATGCCCAAAAACCCAGTTTCCGTTATTAACTCGTTTCGTAGTTGAGTCATGGATTGCATTGTTTCGTCGAATATTTTTCTCGTTACGTCAAATACATGTTGCTTAAAGTACTCATGATCCCCTTTGGTGGACTCATACTTCTTCATGATCTCGTGATTTGTTCGAAATTCATCCCAGTGGGATTGTAGAGCTTCGACACGCTTGTTAAGGTAGTCTATGGATTTTCTACTCACAGAATCCTTTTTGTAGTTTGTTTGTAGAGCTTTTATTTGTTCATAGCTGCTTTGTTGTTTATTTATAAGCTCCACGAATTCGATATACTCTTCTTTCGACATTGTAAGTGGTTGACGCGTTTATGTCGTGTATTCACGCAAGTGTAGTAATGGTAGTAACAGTAGACGTTATCTCTGTTAAGTGACTGTTGCACGTAGTTGTGATCGCGATGGACGTTATCCTCGCTTAGCAGTAGACGTAATCTCCGCTAGTTGTTTCTTGTTGTTTTGACGCAGTAGACGTAATCTCCGCTAGTTGTTTCTTGTTATTTTGACGCAGTAGACGTAATCTCCGCTTGTGGTTTCTTGTTATTTGGAAGCAGTAGACGTAATCTCCGCTGGTGGTTTCTTGTTATTTGGAAGCAGTAGACGTAATCTCCGCTAGTTGTTTCTTGTTATTTTGACGCAGTAGACGTAATCTCCGCTTGTGGTTTCTTGTTATTTGGAAGCAGTAGACGTAATCTCCGCTGGTGGTTTCTTGTTATTTGGAAGCAGTAGACGTAATCTCCGCTGGTGATTGTTCGTTGGTGCTCAGTGTAGCCCTCCCTCCTCTACGCTATGTGCAACGTCTCAATACTGCTGGGGAAACCCGCTTCTGGGAAGCCAACAGCACCGATTTGCTAACGTAAAATTGGAAGAAACCACCCCAAGCACTCCGATGATAGACTCGCAGGATGAATAGAGATCCCGCAGTCCTTGTCGATACTCGAAGGACCAAAAAGGATCCGGCTCGAAGGACCAAAAAGGATGTTGGGGCTTCGCCGTTGACGGTACCCGGTAGTAATTGTGTTGTTGTGTAGGCCAAAATAGTTAACGCCAAACCACTTTTAAGTTGAATAGTTTATTGTAAATAACTGTTTACGTTTAGTTATCTGAGTCGCACGTATGTTTGTATTTGTATAAGGCCTGACGAGTGTTTTGTTACGACTGAATGTATTTAGCACATATCGACTAATATATGCACGAAAATTGCTGTATGAGCGTTATTGGCTCGTACAGTTTGTTTTAAAATGTCTAAAAAAACACTATAATTATTTTTATCCTGTGCCAAAGGTTTGTCATCCCCGACTACGAATAAAGGCCAATGTGCTTTATTGCCACGTTATCTGGCGCGGCGTATACCTAGCATGACTGAGCAAACAGAAATTTAAATTTACGCAGAAACACAGCAGACTCAGCTACTAATATAATACAAGTTTGGTTCTTCATAACACAATTTGCCATTTTAAAAAGGATACTGAACCGACGTAAGCGGTATTGCCACTTTAGGGTCCCTGATTGCGTTGAGGACCCGCAGCGACCGGCAGGTCTTCACATACAGCTCCGTCAACTCCTGGTCCATCAGGAAACACTTGCCGAACTGCGCCGCCCTGATAAGCATCTTCTGAACCTATCACATTAAAGATGTACGAGACTAACTTTACACATCATTCTTATATATCATGCTAAAAAATAAACTTAAAACTTTAGGTAACTAGCTTTCGTACGGCATTGCCAGCATGAAATTTTTCCCGCGATTAAAGACCCGGTTTATATTTTCCCGGGATAAAAAGGAGCCTATATTACTCGCACTTAATGTAGCTTTATATTGGTGAAACATTTTTTTAAATCGGCCCAGAAATTATTTCGTTTCAAACATACAAAATACAATTCCTTCTTTTTTATAGTATTAGTATAGATTATAATAACACCTATAACTATAGGGGTAAAAGTAAGGGTTCGAAACCATTAATGTCACTATTGTATGCATATCATTGATTTTCGGAATATCTAACGTCTATAGCTACGAAACGTAGGTATCTGGCGACAACTCGATCAGATGGCGCTTCAAAATCGATTATCACTATTATCGATTATACAAAAATCTAAAAAAAAGAAAATCTTTAGTATCAAACCTCAGTGTTGAACTCAAACGCCGCCGCCTCTATACAGTCTTGGACGGCGACGGGTAAGTCGGGCTTCACTAGTCGTATATACTCGTCCGCTCTGTGGCTGCGTTTCTGAAGTCATTTTATTCAATAAAACATGTTTTATATTACTTTACTTATTGTATGAAGAGTGTGTTTTACGACGACTGAATGACCGAACGATGACCGAAAACAATGTCACACTGTAATACTCCTCAATAAATAGTAATGAAATGGTAGTCTCTGCATTACCTGTGTAATATGTAGTCTGACAGGTAATACTTACATGAACATTGGGAAGCAAGTAGTTTTAAAAATATTGGTGATATTTAATTTTAAAAAAATTCAAAGGCCAAAGGGCATGCTGTTCTTCTTAAATTCTGTAGTCTCTTTAACTCCACTAAAGTATAATCATGGGCGAAGTAAGAATTTCAAAAGGGGGCCTGTGTCCCAGAGATAATAAAAATTATTTCGCTAAAAATTAAGATAGATTAGAGCGATAAGGCTGCCCATTGTACACCATAGACTTAAGGAAATTGTATCAAACTTATATTTTGTTATTTTTTGGTTAAAAATGGTTACAATAAAGAGTATTTGTATTGTATTTGTATTATGAGTTAGTATGGTCACAAATTAAATACTTTGTCCCCATGCAACACGCTGGATGCAGGTCTCTTTTGACCGGTCCATTTGGAAATCTTTAGGGGAAGCTTATGTTCAGCAGTGCATGTCATGTGGCAGATGATAAACTCAGAGATAGCCTAGGTTATAAGTATTGATAGTAAAATACCTGAAACTGTCTAGAAGCTTCGACCAAGTATGACCCGGGCGCAGTGCTATTGATCCTGAATATTTTCTCGACGACAAACGGTACTTTCTGTATGAGCTCGTGTGTCATCTCGGAAACAATTCGAACGCAATCCATCTCTTGTATGAGGTGGAACGGACCGTCGTAGGGGTAAGACACAGAGTTGCCTTTGGTCCCATACATGCATAGTAAGTCATCCCAGTGCACTACTATCGCTTCGGAGCCACACCTGAAATGATTTTAAAGTTGGTAATGACGTCATTATATACTATGCAAAGTGCAGTGAACGAGTGTTGTTTGTCGATGGTCACATTCAGATTCAAGAAATAGGTAAGAATTGTACCAAAGGGGATAATTAGTGCCTGCTTGTGGGAATTTAACTTTATAACCACATATGAAATTGGAATTGAAAGTTAAAAAGTAGGCAAAAGCCTAATTTTTTATTTAATTAAATTTAATAATATTTTGAAATAAGTTAAGATTTATATAAAAATATTAAATGGTTGCTGAACAATTCGTTGAAAACTTACCACAACAACTCTTTAGGTTGTTTGATATGCCCTGTGTCTATTTCAGAGTATTTAGTCTTAAGATCTGATGAGCCGATCCATAGACAACCAGAGTCAGTGAATAGGGCAATATGCTTTCCATTTTGTGATGCTACTATCGATAGTATTTGAGTGTAAGGAGTCCTTATATCTGGTCTCTGGAATTATATTAATAAACTATACTCAAGAGTTTCATCAAAAAGTTTAGCAATTTTGAGAATTAGCTAGGACAAATAAACAGACAATGCGATGTAAAACACATGTGGTGGTTTTGGGAACATTCAAGGAACAAAATTTACTAATGACGTAGATTTCCATATTATATGTGTATATAAATTAAGCTACTCACTAAAAGGACAGCTCTGGATTCACCAAGTTGGCATTTGTAAATTTCTTTGTCTCTACATACAAGGAAACCAGAGTTCATTGCACACCAACTCAATATAGGTTCGTTAGGCCCTGAAATACAAAAGTTTCCTTTAACAGCCAAGAACACTCTCAACCAAGTCAGTCATGAAACAAAAAAACTCGATCAAAATCGGTTCATCCATTAAAACCTTCAATGCTACATGCACACATATACACATTTTAGATATAAAATTGAGTTGCACTCTGGTGGCAGAGAGAAAGAAAACCGTAATTTAAATCAATATTCTTGAATACTCAGATCATAAACCTGTACTACAAAGTAGTACCTACATAAAAATTTTGCTTACTTGGAAGATCAGGGAGTGGTCTAACTTTCGGCTCGGACACATTACTCAACATGTACATCCTGTTTGTAGTTGTGATTACTGCTATACCGACCCCATGTATGTTCTGGAATACTTGGGCTTTGCATACCTGGAACAAATTTACTGAATAAAAATAAATGGGACTAAAGTGGGTATCATTTAAAATGGTTGGGTTGAGGATTTTTCCAAACTGTTGCAACATTATTTTTTTAGTTGTTGGATATGGGTCAACTCATGTGAGACATTTACCGGAATAAATTCCCCATTGTGAATTTTTTTAAGATAAAAAGTAGCCTATAATTTTTTAATCCAAAATTTGGATTATCTGTGTACCAAATTTCATCAGTCTTTTCTGTGGTCTTGTCCTGTCCTGTCCTGTGTTGCTGTTACTGTTGTAACTTAAATGGAAAATTTAGATAAAACAAGACATATAATTATTTTTTTGAAGTTGAATGACGAGACGAGCATGGCACTAGCCTGATGGTAAGAGATACAACTGCCCATAAACAGTAGCAAAAACAAAATACTGTGTGGCACCTCGCTGCACTAGTCTTCCTGAGATATAAGGTGTACGTATCATAGTGTCCAGTAATTACGCTGGCTAAAATGTCTTCATATCAGGAAACAACAGTGCATGCACACCGTAACTTGGCAGTAGAAGTAGAAATTGTGGTGATACGAAGGTATCACTGCGTCTGGGAAGCCCGACAGCGCTCAATTACGTGAGACTTGCCACGGGTATATTTTATTTCCATTAAATACATTTCATTTATTTGTTTTTGGTACCTTAGTGTCTCTAACTTCTTGGCCCAAGCTGAAAGTTTTCTGGTACGCTCCATACATGTCATAAATGAGGACATCACCACTCTCTTGAATGCACAGCAGTTGTTCAGAATCTGACCATCCCATGTGTACCAATACACCGCTGTTCCACTGAAACAAAGAAAAATATAAAATGATAAAAATCTAAAAATGGAATCATCATGACAATGATTTTTTTGTGTGATTTACAGATAGTAAATTTTATTATTATAGTTCATTTGATTAAGAGATAAAACAGAGGTTTCCAGAGTAGTGCAACAGAATAGAAGACTGGAAGGGTGACATATTTCAAAGCAGTTGACTCGCTGACAACACAAACATATATACAGGCAATCATTTATTATTTTTTTTAGACAGATTCACAACCGTAGTGATAATGTAATAGGGGAAACCATGAACTTAATAGACTTTAGAATATCTAAGTAGAATAGCTTACCAATATTTTTGATATAATGTTGCCAGCACAGTTGTATATTGTGATAACAGGTTTTGTGGTGGTTTTGATTTGCACAAACTGTTTCTTGTCTCTCATCACTGCCATGGGACCACCATAAGGAGCTCCACATACAATCATATTGCCAAGGCCTTCGTCCATTTGCCAGTTCATCATGTATAGGTCGAACTTTCTGAAAATTAATATAATAACAGCATATTCAATCACATTCTATTATAATGTTAGAGACAATCCTAACAAGAATTTAAATAATGTATAACATCTTGTGGGTTTGAATAAATTATTTCATTTAATTTGATTAATGTTGGCTTAAGTTTTCTTATGGGATTTATAGCTTATTACCGAAAGCTAATATTCCATGAGAATGAATATAGTTCACCACACTAGTAATATCAACAGAAAGTAAGAATAACCACCAAAAATATAGATACTGTTACTTGCCTATAGTAGGAGTCCAACTGGAACCAATCTGCAGTTAAAAGCACCGACATTTTTTATTTATTTCTATTTCGTACAGAATAAATTAGCATTAGAGTTTCCTCCTCGCTTATCAACAAACAATAGCGACCCGAATCATCAAAATTCAGTGTTCCCTTGCAATTAATTTGGTCATTACGCGTGCGTGTGTTGCCCTTATCATGTAAAAATATGCGAATATTATTAATAAACTGGTATTTAAGAAATAATGATACCCTTTTGTATCTTTAAAACAAAAGTAAAAATTGATAAATACACTTCTACTACCCAGAGTAAAATCACTTGTCAGTTGTCAGTTGACAGCTGTCAATTGTCATTTTGTCAATTGTCAGTAACTCAGTTTTTAAATGTTTTGTCATCTGCATCAGGATTTTTAGCATGATGATTATTGCTTTCTTTTTTATACATTATTTAATCGCCAGGAGAAAATATGATTGAGTTTTTGATGCTATAAAACTGATGTGTCATTTGTAACATCGTTTGTCTTTGACATAATATAGTGTATATAATATACTAGATGTTGCCTGCGGCTCCGCCCGCGTTAAAAAGTTTTTCCGGGGAAAGGTCCCGCTTTATACTTTTCCGGAATAAAACGTAGCCTAAGTTACTCCTTATTACATCAGCTACCTCCCAATAAAAGTCCTGTCAAAATCGGTCCAGCCATTTCAGAGATTAGCCGGAACAGACAAAAATTAAAAAAAAAAAAACAATTTTGGTATATGTACCGTATACCGGGTGGAAGGGAAACGCTCTCTATACCGGAACGGTAAGAGAGAAGAACCATAACATTAACGAAAAACTATATTCATTTGCAAAGCTAAATGATAATACTTACGATTTTAGTATTTCCGTAATTCATGCGCGCGCAATGTAAAGCGTACAAAGAACTGGGCGACCGCCGCGCTGCGCCGGCACCGGCCTGCGGTCGTTAACCCGTCAGCTGATGTACGTGTTTCATTACGATTTTTTTTAAATATTGACCTTTTTTACTATGTTTTTCAGAATAATAGTTTGATTTATCTATCCATACGTGAAGCTGTACAGAAATTTGAGAAAATCCTACTAAAATTGTAACAATGCGATCGCGATTTTTTTAGTGCCATCACGTCAGGAATCACCAATACTATCACCTGTATTCGTTTCCGAGAGCGTTTCCCTTCCAACCGGTATATATTCAGTGGATAAGATTAATATTATTACGTTGATACAACTCTTAACAAATAATGCATTAATTTCGACGAAATTTGATTACCATAAAAACGGTTCCAGTGAGATAATATTAAAAGATAGACATATACTGTCACGGACATTTTTTTAGATCATTTCAAGAGGAATAATTCTTTCATATATATATTTTTGTGTTTTTTTTTTTTTGCTCGACCCGGGATTCGAACCCAGGACCTCAGCGCGCAAATCGTACTCGTAATGCGTACGCAATACCACTACGCCACCGAGGCAGTCATGGGTTTTTCCATCTTAAAATTTACTCAGTCGCAGCTCGGAGTCAGGAAGTTGGCGGTGTGATACCCCCGTGCCTCGGAAAGCACGTAAAGCCGTTGGTCCTGCGCCTGATCTCTCTCCGGTCATGTCGGATTGCCGTCTCACCGGACTATGAGAGTGAAGGAATAGCGAGTGCACCTGTGTATTGCGCACACACTTGTGCTCTATAATATCTCCCGCGTACCTGGCTGATCTCCGTTGAGATTGGCCGCCGTGGCCGAAACTGGCTAGGAGGATTTTTTTTATATTTTTGGTATCTTGAACCGTTTTCGCAGCGCACGCAATGGAAGCCCTCAAGGATGAATAATTTTCCCCGCTTTTTTCACATTTTCCATTATTTCTTCGCTCCTAATAGTTGCATCGTGATGTTATATAGCCTAAAGCCTTCCTCGATAAATGGTCTATTCAACACAAAAAGAATTTTTCAATTCGAACCAGTAGTTCCTGAGATTAGCGCGTTCAAACAAACAAACAAACAAACTCTTCAGCTTTATAATATTAGTATAGATTGTAAGATAATGCGTTCTTATATAGATAAAGCGAGCACCTTGTTTCTTTCGTGCTCACGCTTTTTAGTTCTATGAGATCTCTGGGTTCCCTGGACTTCTGGGTAGGATTAGTAAAAACGCAATCGGATAATCCACTATGTCACTTCGCTGATATATTATCTGTCTTATGATGTATGTATTCTTTTCACTAACAGAAAAACTGGGAAGTATTTACATATAACCATACGTGTATATTGAGGGGGCGACGGGTGGGTCGTGCCCATACCATAATTGCTTGGTGCCCACCCCAAGGATTTTGAGGCAGCTTACTATTATAATTTATTTAAACGAACTAAATTTTCATATTGGCAAGCACATATAAGCAATTAATTTTTTTAAGTCTACGACACTGGCCCCCTGGTAAATTATTGTAGAAACGCCAATACGTGTAATAACAAATCTCCCTACTCTATTTCACTTTTGCTCATTACAGGAAATAAGTTGTCGTTGAACTATAATTATTGCTTTGGACCTAAACTAGATCTAAAGAGTTTCTAATAGGTATTGTTAGAAAGTTAGAAACAGAAGCGATTTTGATTTAAATAAAAACGATTTATTACTGATTTTACACAACACATTTATCACTCATTTTACATAAGCACTTTTTAACAGAAATACTTTTACAAATATAGGTATCAGCAACTAACCGACCAGTATGAAAATCAATGTTCAACTTACTCAATTGATATCGACTGTGAGACTGAGCGCGCACGAGAGTCTAATGAATCCAAATGGCTTTTTTTTTTTTTTTTTTTTTTTTTTAACACGGACCTATCGGCCAGTAGCCTGACGCGAGTCGGCTTTTCTGGCCACACCGGACTTTCGGGTGAACGCAGAAGGCGCTCGTAACCCTTGGAATTTAGGCGACCACGCTGAGGGCGACCCACTAACGGGTCACGAACCTCGGCTCAGGGCGGCCACTGAAAGAGGACAAGACATCATCGTTTGGGGAGATTGGTTTTGATCCCTAATCCTATTTGTCGTGTTGATCGTAGTCATCGGCACGCGGGCCGGAACTGCTACGAGAGGTCAGGGTGACGGGGGGCGCGGCGAGGTCCTCGGCGGCGAGGACGGAACTGCGGTCTTGTAGAGTGTATGAGTTTTAGGAACTCGTGCTTACGGCGGATGGCCAGAGTTATATCGTCCTCTGGGTCGGTCAGAAAAGAGCGCGGCCGTCTCCATTTAGCGCGGTCGAATGGAGTGTATATCGACGCTTTACGGATAAGCGTATTTGGGTGTTTTTCCGCTCGCTCGAAGTAGCGTTTGCTGGCCTTTTGCATGAAATGCCTGATGGTCGGCATATTGGTGTCCACGTGGAGGTTGCGATTGCGAACGTATCACGGGGCACCAAGAGCGTGTCGTAGGAACTTATTTTGCAGGACCTGCATACGCTTAAGTCGAGCAGGCGGTATGTGGGCGAATACGGGTGATGCGTACGTCATAATCGGCCTAATGCATGTCGTATATATCCTAATCTTGTTGCGGACGGACATTTTACTTTTTCTATTTGTGAGCCAGTGCAACTGGCTCACCGCGAATGCGGCTCGCGCGCGTACCGCGTTTACGTGTGGGACGAAGGTCAACCTCTGATCAAGGGTTACTCCTAAATATTTGGCTTTCTCCGTCCAGGGAATAACCTGGTTGGACATGCGGACTTGGTAATTGGGTATATGAATTCTCCTCTTCAAAGTGAACAGGATTGCCTGACTTTTAGTGGGGTTGACGGTGATTCGCCATTTGCGGAACCACGCACCGAGTTCGTCGGCGGCGGCTTGCAAAGTGCGCACCACATCGTCGGGGTCTCTACGTGAAGCGTAGATTGCGGTATCGTCCGCGAAGAGGGCCAGATGGGCATTTTTAGGTCTTGGGATATCGCTAGTGTACAGCGAGAAAAGAAATGGGGAGAGCGCGGAGCCTTGCGGGACTCCGGCCGTGATCGTGTGCCGGGAAGAGAGGGTTCCCTCCACTCGATATTTGAATCCGCGATTCGACAGAAAGTCTCGTATGATGTGCACGAGCTGTGTGGGCACGTTGAGAGTGTACAGCTTGAAAAGCAAGCCGTTGTGCCACACTCTGTCGAAAGCTTTTTCAATATCGAAGAAGAGGGCGCCAGTAGGCCTTCCTTTAAAGAATTGTTCGTGAACGTGCTCCGTGATGCGGAGCACCTGATTTACGCAATTGTGTTTGGGACGGAAACCAAACTGCTCCGGAGGGATCAGATGGTTGTTGAGAGCGACTATTTGGAGGCGGTCGAGGACGATCCGCTCATACATTTTGCCTAGCGTGCTAAGCAGACTGATTGGCCTATAGGAGGACGGTTCGGATGCGGGTTTACCCGGTTTGTGAATGCCTATCACCACCGCCTCCTTCCAGATCTCTGGGAAGAGGCAGTTTTGAAAGGCGGCATTGAAAATCGCGGTGAGCTTGATAACTAGATGCTCCGGGAGCATCTTAATCATACGAGTGGGGATCCTGTCGCCCCCGGGGGCTTTCCTACGTTTGAGTGCCTTGATCAGAGCGATGACTTCTTCGATCGTCACCGGTGCAAGGGGATCGGGCGGCGGGTCGACGTCCGGGTCGAGGTTTATAATATCGTCGTTTTGGTCGCGAGAGATCGGCGGTGGCCGGACCGCGTTCCTACTTTCGACAAATGAATTAACCGCAACAAGATCGTCGGGGTCTACGGGTACGGATGAGAGAGAACATTGAGACTCCAGGCTGTCTGCCAGAAGCTCCGCTTTCTCGTCGTCATCAAACGCCGGGCGTTGATTCGGACGATTGAGCGGAGGCATGGAGGCCACATCGTTTCTCCTGAAGGAACGACACAGGTGCCAGAAGGCCTGATGTGTCGGTTCGATCTCGGCTAAGCGGGTTTCCCATCTCGAATCGACGACATCCTTTATGCGACGCTTGACCTCGCGTTGGAGGTAGCGCGCTAGATGTCGTCGCTCCGGAATGGGATTCGTCGCGCAGGCTCTGAGCGTTGCGTTACGCAACCTCACCCACCACCGAACGTCGTCGGGAATTTGCCAGTGACTGTGAACAGTCTCTGGCACCTTCTCGGAGCTTTCGCTCAAGACGTTCTGGAGGTGGTTCGTGAAGGAGCGTATCGCGCCTGTCGTCTCTTCAGGAGTCACGATGTTGGTCGGGATCGCGGAGAGATCTGGGGATGAGGTGTCCGCGAGTTTGGTGCCAAGGAGGCGCCAATTCGTTTTCACCTTCATCGGAACATTAGGACCTGTGTCTGTTGGGCCGTGTTGGGGGGCTAAGTCTAGGATCACAGGTCTGTGGTCAGAGTCTAACTCTTGTAGCACCTGCATGGAACGTACGCGTAGGCTTACGTTCCTTACGAGCGCTATGTCGAGTATGTCAGGTCGGTAGTTGTCGTTTGTACTATAGTGGGTTGGTTCAGAAGGAACCAGAATGCTCATGTCTATGGTTTCAAGACAACTCTCTAGCGCGGTGCCTCTAGCGTTGGTGTAGAGACAGCCCCAGAGAGTGTTCTTGGCGTTGAGGTCTCCCGCCACAATGACGGAGTCCCCCATCGCAAATAGGGTATCTAGTTCATGGGAGTGAAGCTCCTTAGTGGGCGAGAGGTAGGCCGATATGATGGTGATCGGCGGATGTCCTGTCATGGCTAGCCTACAGACTGAAGCCTCAATGTTCCTCAAGTTAGCAGGTGGGTCAAGGGGTATGCAGTGCAGGGACCTTTTGAAATAAATGAGAGTGCCTCCAAGAGGGCCACTGGTACGATCATTACGTACCAGATTGAAGTTGGGGATGTTGGGATTGCGGTGAGATGGTTTGAGGAACGTTTCCTGGAGGAGGAAAACGTCTAATTTGTTTTCGCGGACAAAATCAGAAATTTCGGCTCGTTGGCCATGAATACCGTCAATGTTGAAAAACCCCACTCTGAGGGAGCGGGGTTTGGTCCGCTTAGAGGGATTAAGAATTGTTGGTTGCGCCATTTATGATGACGAAAAAAGGACGCCTACGGTGATCTGGTACCTCCGCGTCTGGATGCGGAGGATTTCGTTGACCAGATCAACGTCGGGGCGATCGAGGGATTCACTACGGGCCACAAGGTCGGCCATCTGAGCTGTGAGAGTCATCAGCTCAGACGAGTTCAGAAGGAACTCGACTTTTGCGTTATGCGCAGAGGATGATGTAGGGGGGGCGGGTGAGGTCGTCGCCACCGGTTTTTTCGGCTTGGCCACCTGCGGGGCAGGAGCCGTGGAGGCCGAAGGGATGGGTTTGGGAGCGGGAGTGGGTTTGGTTGTGGTTGCGGCCGGGGTGGCGGGAATGACTCCGCCACGGGCCTGGAGACGTGGGTCGTTGCGGGGCGTGGTAGGGAACCATGCATTTTGAACCGGCGTAGGTGCCAGTCTGGAGTTGGTCTGGGGTGCCTGAGGGGCGGGTGCCTTTGGAGCTTTAGGAGCTCTCATGGTCTTTTTGGGGGCTTTGGGGCATCCGCGGTAATTGGCGGGGTGGCCCGATTGCCGGCAGTTTGTGCACGAAGGCGGCTCCGTGCATTGGGAACGGTCCTTAGGACGAGGGCACGCAGATGTGCCGTGTTCGCCGAGGCACTTAACGCACCTGGCGGGGAGGCGGCAGCCACGAGAGCTGTGGCCGTACTTTTGGCAGTTGTGACACTGCCCTATTTGGCCCTTCTTGTGAGGGGACTCGACGGTGAAGCCGCCTAGCCCCGAAATGTCCCTAATTTCGTAAAGACGTTTGACGTCCGCGGGGGTCTCGAGGATGGCTAACACCATCTCGTATTCAGCGCCAGGCTGAGAAGCGCGGGATTGGCGGTGCATACGGTGCACCTCTAAGGCGTTGATGCCTTTGGCCTGGAGGCCTTCTCTGACCTCATTGGTCGACATTTGGGTCGGAATGCCACGGATGACGTAGCGAAAGCGACGTTCATCCGGGAGAGAAAAGGTGTAGTAATAATAATTCCTCGAATCGAGGTACTTTGTAAGTGCTCTATGATCCGAGATAGAGCCGGGCTGAAGGGAGAGGAGCTGCTGGCTCCCGTTCCACGAGTTCGTGGGAATTGAAATGTGCTGGTTTTCCAGCTCTTTGAAGAGGGCCTGCATGGTTTTGCCCGGCGGGAGTTGCATGTTTACCCTTGGAGGTTTTTTAGGCCCCCTCGGGTTTTGCGGTTGGGATGGGTGGGATGGTGGCGGCGACGACGAACCCGCGGGATTCGCGGAGCTCGACTGCACTTTGGTAGGCGCTGAAGGCGCGGGGGTAGGGACAATGCTGTCCGGGTTTGGGGTCACGGCCTTCTTCTTCTTTCTCCCGCGCTTCACAGTCGTGAAGCCTTCGTCGTCGAGTTCCGACGACGAGGTTTCCGCCTGCGAGTCGCAGGAGGAAGAGGAAGACGGCACGGGGCGTTTTAGGGAGCCCGAAACGGTCTCCATGGCTTCGTCGGAACCGTCCGCGGTCCCGGCCGCTGGTTTGGCAACCGGGGCCCCAGACGATCCCGACGGAGTTGGAGTTTCCGAAAGTTGCTCCCTCACGTTGTGTAGTAACGTGGACATATAGTCCCTGAAGCCACCGTCAGTGACTATCAGGGCTCTCAACGCAGTTTTGAGCTGCGAGAGCGGGATACCCGATACTACGGGGTCAGTTAGGGGTTCCGTGGACGTGGAACCTGCCATTTTAGAGGCTGGGTCCACGTCCATGGCTGATTTGCTTAAGGGACCGCGTGTGTGTTCCCTATGCTCCGGGTGCGTTCCGCCTGGGAAAGAACACACAAAGAAACCAGGCCGGCTGTCGCACAAACGTTCGGTCGCGGATCGCGGGTCGCGGTCGCGGTAGACTAAGTTGTAGCCCGAAACGGTCTCCATGGCTTCGTCGGAACCGTCCGCGGTCCCGGCCGCTGGTTTGGCAACCGGGGCCCCAGACGATCCCGACGGAGTTGGAGTTTCCGAAAGTTGCTCCCTCACGTTGTGTAGTAACGTGGACATATAGTCCCAATCTCAATCATCCCTTTTGCCAATCTTAATGTGCAAAAGGGTTCCTAACAGTCCGTGTACCGTAAGCGGTATTGGCCGGAGGCCGCACGCTCAACCGATACACGGGATGGATTTTAAGGAAAGGGTAGGGTTGGGAAGGTGATGTACGGGAGAGACTGCGGTGTGCCTCCGCAGCCTCCGGATCCGTACCCGTCGGCTTTGCCTTGCCCTGAAGGGGCGTAGCGCGTTGCCGGTGACGCGACTCGGCTTGTTGACACCGTTAGGTTTCCGCCGAGCCAATACCCTGAAGGGGCCAAACGTCGATTAGAAACAAATTGGGCGAAACCCTGTCCTGAAAAGGACGCGGCTTGGCCCGAAATAGGCTAACAAAATAGCAAAGGGTTGCCCCTTTGCTACCTGTTTGGCCTTGGCTGTAGCGAGGTCGCTACGGAACGCACCGAGCAGGTACTCGGACGGAACAATGGAATGTCGCAGCAGGTACTGCGACAAACAAAAGGTCCGCTCGAGTCGGCTGCTCGGAACGGAATGAATCCAAATGGCGGTACGGCATCCTTTTTATACACACAACTGTCATTACTTTGACGTCTCGACTGATTTTCATAACTGGCAATACGCTACAAATACCGTTCCAAATACTTGTTACAAAACTTTTATCCTAACAGTATAATAATTTACATTCTGTATAAGTAAAGCACCTTAGTAAAGCATTCACCACTGGTAGAGTTACCTACACCTAACAACTTCATAATTAGACTTAGGCATAGTAATTAAGTACCACTGTAGTTACTCAGAGCTCTACTAGCTTCGTGAAGTTTATTCGTTTCACTTACTTGTGTTACCTGCTACATACTTATGTCTATTTTTTATTTATAATTACTATTTGGACTTTATTGTCACTGATCACGTTGGAAAGGTCTATTGAATACGATTTCCACCAGTTTACCTTTTTTTTAATTGACAAATAAGCAAGTATATAAGTTATCTATTATACAGGTTACAAATATCGGTTTCCTTTTAGATACGTTTTAGCTTTCGTCTACGGTGGCCTAGCTTATAATCTGATGAGGCTTACCTATATGTCAACCAAAATTATAGTTAGCGAACTAGGAGCATTGACCAACCTAAGCGTAGATGTAATATTGTCCCGTTCAAGCTGTAATTAATAAAAAATAAGGCATTGTTTGTTTTCTGCCAAAAACATCACTAGTGGCTTTGGGTTTTTTACTTTAGGGGTTCGACCGAAGATAGAGACATTTGGAGAGATTACTTGATATTATTATAAGATACTAAAGTCGTCTACAACTACGCCACCGAGGCAGTCAATTTTATTATTTATTTTTTAATAGTGACCCAGAGTTTTCAGACGTGTTCAACGAAGATCGATACGCCTTTATGTAGATAATACTCAGCACCAGGTGAAGTTTTCACATCAATCAGACTTCCCAAGTGAGTTTTTACCGGAGTTAAAAGTTAACCATCTACGATAAACTTTTAGAAATCTTTTGACGTACTTATATTTTCTTTGTAGCTTTTCTTTTATTCAATTTAGCTTTGTCTAATGTTTTTATTTGAGTACTTCGCATTGTGAGTGTAAAATTAACATGACGTAGGTACTTAACAACTGTGAAACCTTTTATTTGTTTGTAAATTAGAAATAAGTTAGTAAATAACGTATTTTATACATTGGCAATAATTAGATTGGATCACTGGACGTTTGGTACCATAACGAAAAACTCGAAACTGGTTTATGTTAAATCGATTGATTAATGTTGTTATTGAACTCTGACTAACGGTTCGTATTTTATGATATTGCATGCCGATAGAATGAATTGATAACATTTTTATGTGTTTTTAAACTATTTCAAGTTTTTATCGATTCTATGGTTCATTGTATAAATACGTTATGGGAAAATATGTATAATAGAGGTACGCAAAATAAATAAGTTTTCTCACGTGTCTTTTTACCCGACTACGGCGAAGCAAGGAAGGGTAATGATTAGAAGTATAGTTTCCCATGGTTAGTAGATTATAACTTATTCAGACGGTATATTCTAAACGCGCCAATGACGCGTGTGTATGATGGTGGCGTCCGCTGTTTTTAGCGCGCACATTAATTGTATGTAAAAGTCACTAATAACCGAAAAATAATTACCATTACCTATATGCTGATTACCTATTTTGGAGACGGTGACTAATTAAAACTGTGTTGTTGACGCGCTTAAAATACCATCTGGACCCTTGTGCAGACCCTTCTAACGCGGCATAATTTTCTTATAGCCAAACCTCGTTTTTATTGCTCTCTCTTATGGGGTTATATTTTATTTTCCATAACAAAACGAGGTCGGATTTACTACCTGAATTCTGACATATGGCAATATGGCATACTTAGCTCTATATTTCATTTCAGTTCGAAAACATTACTGTTCACTTATAATAAAACACTGTGGACGATAGCCTGGTTGGGAATGGAACGGTCTGCCGAGACAATGTCCGGAGGTTCAAAACCCAAGGCACACACCTCTGAATTAAGTTACGTGTGTATTGTTTATCAATTATCGTTTGCTTTAACCGTGAAGAAAAACATCGTGAGGAATCCTGCATACCTAAGAAGTTCTTTATAAAGAATTTCAAATGTATGTGAAGTCTACCAACCCGCACTAGGCCAGCGTGGTGGACTAAGGCCTAAACCCTCTCAGTAGTAGAGGAGGTCCGTGCCCCGCAGTGGGACAGAATACAATACAGGGCTGGTATTATTATTATTATTATTATAAAACAGTACTTCAATTTTTTTATATTTTCGCTACAAAAAATGATGACCCGGTTTTGACAAATTACAGCTTAATATGGGATAAAATGTGATCACCTTTTTATGCTGTCATGTATTTAAGTTTCTATATTTTGTGGAAAGTTTCTATTATGGAAAGAATTTTGGTATAGGAACCTGGTGTAGAAAATTGATAATTAAAAATTTAAAAACAGGTTAAGTACACTTTACAAATACGATTTGTGCATCAAGTGTTCCGTATTACAATAGATACTGTTCATTATATTTAGAAACTCTATGGAAATATTTAAAGAGATTTTTTTTATAGGTAAGCTGTGTGTAAGGCACATAAATTGGATGATAGTTTCTTTTTAGACAGTATTAGCACTTCGTTGGCACCCTTTGATTACGAAACTCTGAAAAGTAATTGTCTACCTAATCAGAAATACTTTAAAGTGGCCACATAGTTAGGAGATGTGAATGATAATTCAAACATGTTATGCAAATTGTATTATTCACTCGTATAGGGATATTCAGTTGTTTGTTTCAATCAAATAACGTTCAGGTAGTTCCCGAAATTGCGAAGATTTAGAAGCTCGCACGCCCAAATCGACAGTAATGCCCCAAGAATCTGATAAACGGATTCAACTTCGGCGAAACTGAATGATTTCTTTCGAGTTTGCGACTCTTCTTGAAGGCTTTGTGACTTATTTCCTCTGAATGTTTTTATTATGTAAATAACCGCGACGGGCACGATGGAACTTTCTATGAATGCTTCGTTAAAAATAAATGAAGTGAATGAAATTTCGCAGCAATAATCACGTAATTTCTACTTAGCCTCAAAATTGAGACTTAAAATAGTGGATGCTTACAGAAATTTCGTAGTTTCTTATTAGGTATTTTATTGCGAAAGTTGTCCAAACATTGTAACAACACTTCACTTGAAGGTTTGTAAAGCACAATCTTAACTTGGAATGACGTTGGCTAAGATGGAGTAACACATGAAGTAGGTCCATAAAAAGAAAGTACCTACTTTCCATTAATAAACTTTAAGGATACCGGTTTAGAACTTTAGACCGTTACATTAAAAATATAACCTATAATTATTTGCTCGTGCTTTCAACTAAAAAGAGTTATTCGCTGCAACAGTCATCTAAAATTCAATTACCAACAACTATATCTCAAACGTAATCATCAACACCGATCAAGGCAATTGCCAAAACTGTGCCGTCAACAAAGAGCCTGAGGTAACAAATAACTTGGAAATGTCAAAGCCTGTTCGTAGCCGACCTCGCTCCCACTCAGAGCAACGGTACCGGCGGCGTATCGACAGTCTGCGCCGGCGCAGCTCGGCGGCTAACGCGAGGTCCCTGCCCCCGAACTGATCACGCATCACCGATTTCGAACACTTCTTTTAAGTTATAAAGTGCAGTCTTATACTTAATATTACGCGTGTTTGTGAGTGAAATGTTGATGATAAGTTTCATATTAATGTGATTTGTGCTTTGTGCCAGTGTTTTCAATAAAGCTGAGAACTTTTTTTGTAAGTTTTCGAATAATCAACTTCTGTATTATTTGTATTTAGTTTATTTATAAGCAATCAAGTTACTGGTATTGTGTGGAGATTTGATTTGTTTAATAGAGTCCAACTGGTTCTAATAATAAGTATACTTAATTTACCTACGTAAACTTCTTAAAGTGCTAAATTGCGGTGGCCGCTGACCAGATTACCTCTTATTTGGGTTTTAGTTACAATCACTTTTTATACACCATTGCTTGAACTAGACCTTGTGGCATTAGAACAAACGCAAGTCACTGATTAAAGGATTTTATTCAATTACAAAATTTCGCTTTATTACGATTTTTCTTAAAGAACATTTTTAAACCACTGCAAAAGGTCGAGATTCTTTATTTGGGTGCACGTTTTTGGTTATTTTACTTTTAAGCTATTTTACGATTATGTCTCTTACAATTATTGTGAACTGGTTTTGTTTTTTGAGGAGCTTACCTTCCAGTGGTCTCATGAACATTTATTTATTATACAATATTATAAAAACTCTTCATTGTGTCATAGCATCACAATTACTTTGGAGATAGCCACAGACCAGCCACTATATTTTTCACCTATGTCTTAAAGAATTCATGAAGATAGCTTTTGTATAGTAATTAGTATATTGTGTTATAAATCATAGAAATAGCTCTATCCTATTTAAGTGCAATGATGATAATAGTAAATTTATAGCATAAATTGTAACTTGCAGATTTCTTTCATTCGGTACCGGAGCTTTAGATTTCGGTAATAACTATGTGGGTTATTTTTTATATCTTGTATGTTTAGAGTAATATTCACTGTAGTGTGGTCAGAGCCAAAAATTTTATAAATTATAAAAACTCTACCATAAACAGTCGCCAAAATTGTAGATTTTATAGTTAACTGTACCTATAAAAATCACTTGATTTTTGTACTTACAAATTACACATGTGCTAATTTAGTTATATGGTGGTATATTCATAAAGTTCCATATCATTCACAAGTGTTGTATACATTGGCTTGTACACAAATATTATACTCACCCCCGTTTAAGTCAATTAAAAACATAATGTACAGGGCAATCGTTTGACTATTGCATATTATGAAACAGTATTTGCTCCGGTTTCGTCATAATTTCCGCATGTACCCAACCGCGAAAGCATTTCAGTGTTAGTTCTTTACATTCAAAAGTAATTTGCGCATCAAGCTTATACAACTTTAACGTGTAAAAATGGTATAAAAAGGAAAATTATTCTCGTCTAATTTGCTACGGTCAGTCTCAAATTCAAGCGAATAATGTTGTTAGAATGGTTATACACCCTTTTTTTTGTTTTTATCTACAATCTAAATATAAAAACACGATCATAGTATCACATCGTTTTTCCATTTCTGGGTTAGGCAGAGGTGTATCACACCCACATTTTCATCAGGCGAACGGCATGCTCGTCTCGTCATGTAATGCAATAAAAAAAAATGTATTCCTGATTCAGTGTTGATACTGAGCAGAAAAAAAAAACAATAAATCTGCCCGATCCGGGCTTCGAAGCCGAGACCACTGCACGGTAGGCGTATCTCTATACATCCATCCACCGAGTCAGTCAATAATCTAATCTATGCACAAATTAATTAATGTTGGTAACTTAATAAACTTGTTTTATGTTCTTAAAATTTACATTTATGTATGCAAGTGTTCGTAAATTATTCATGCAAAACATGAAACTGTATATTTAAATAATAAGGTTCAATAGTAAGTGTTTCGTCTTTCTTTTTTACACGCTTATATTCATGTAAATGTGTAGGAGAGATAAGTGACTAGTAGTAAGTATAAGGACTGCCTCGGTGGCGTAGTTGTATTACAGTACGACTGCAAAGCTGAGGTCTCGGGTTCGATCCCCGGGTCGGGCAAAGTGATATTCAGTTTTTCTATTCAGTATCAGCTCGGAGTCTGGAATTTGTGCCCGATATGGCGATAGGCTCGCCCCCTATCACATCATGGGACGGAATAATGGCGAAAAGTGGGTGCACTAGTTGCGCCTCTGCCTACCCCTTCGGGGATAACAGGCGTGAGTGTATATGTATATGTATGTAGTAATTATCCCGTAGCGAATGTCCCATATAATTTTACTTTTATCTAAAGTTTATATTTTTTTATTTGTTGGTACATACGTACTAGTGTAGTAAGTATTCATACAGACTTGGCTAATAACTTAAAGTATTAAGCTCTGCCCACTTTTTTAGTGTGTCCAAGCTCCTGGTCATAAACTAAGCTATCTTCATGAAAACAATTCTTGTTACTTAGTAACACCTCATGTTTTTTAGCCGTTAGACGTGATACATTTGACAACTCTAGTTTTATTAGACTAACGAACTACTAGTTATGAGACGTAACTGTTAAATTACTGTTATGTTGTTATATTCTTAATGAATTTATTAGCATATTATGTGATCAATGTAAAATGATAGAGGTTATACCACCCTCATATCCATAGAAATAAAAATCCCAGTTTCGACTTTGTACTTTTACGGTATAAAAATAGCCTTTATCTTAGTCCAGGATATGGCCTATTTTTGCGCTAAATTTTAGCTAAAACAGTACAGCGGTTTCTGTGCTTAGTCTTTTGAAGCATATACAATTTTATAAAGTCGGTTCAACGCATACATTTATGTTTTACTAGTTCATTCAATACTAATTGTTTGGATAATATAGTAGTGCACTTGAACGTTGGGAACCAAGCGACCATAATATAGTCGTTGGGAACGCACGAAGAAAGTTAATGAGTGCATGTTTAAAACAAAAGGAATAAATTATGCTGTTGTTTATGCGCAGTAGAGCTATTAGAGCCAGTAGATACTTACGGTGATGTCGGTTTTCAAAGTAGCTGGGTTTTTTGGATAAGTAGTTTTATCTGGTCAGTTATTTCCTAGGTCAGTTATTTCCCCTCATGTATGTTTCACTTACTATGTTTTTGTCTCTATACCACCCCAGGTGATACAAAATGCTTTCGGCATTTAGTACGCCTTTACATTTGTATGAAGTGCAAATACATAAAAATAAATACATGCGGTCGATTCCAAAAACAATCAAAGTCAATATGAAAAATGCGTGAACAAATTGCGCAAGCCCAACATTGGAGTGGACACGTCGAATAAGACTTGTCTGGCTAGCTCAAAAGACAATAATGTTTGTATTATAAAGAAACTATAAATAACCCTAGTTGTAAATTCAGTGTCAAAAAGATATCGACTAAACGGCTTTCGTAGATCAAACACCATAATAATATATAACGGTTCCTAAAAAGTCTAGTCCCGTTGCTATTCGTTGGTTAATTATGCATCTTCTCATCATATAAATAAGGTTGACAGAAATAGCCGTATATAAAGGGGGAGGGGGGCATGTCGACCCCAGAATAGCGTGGTGCCCACCCCAAGGGTTTTGGAGCAGCCTACCTACTACTACTATAATTTTTTAACGAACAAAGTTTTCAAATCTGAAAGTAAGTAAACAGAAGTCATTTTATTATTATAGTCTCGGAGACTGCCTCCCTTGACCTGGAAAATGACTCTAGCTACACCCATGTAATGACGGAATCTTTTTAACACATAGACGTTCCAATACTGACGCTATACGGATGATTAGTAAGAATGCTAGACTTATAAACATCTCTATGACTATCTCTATCTCTATGACTATAATTATATGATGACTGTATCAGTCCGAAGTCTGGAATTTGTACCCGATGCAGCGATGGACTTCCCTTTGTCACATCATTGGAATTAACACATGGCGAAATGTGTTCCCTAGTTGCATGATTGTTTTTCCTCTTCAGGGATAAAGGCATATGTTTGTTTTTACTTGATTTTTGTAGAAGTTTTAATTTCGAGTGCAATAACTTACGGTACACGACAAATGATACATTTATTTCGACATTGTACTGCAGCGGCAGTTAAACTCATGAATAATGCAGTACTAACAAGGTCCTTTTACTCTGTTATTGTTATCTCAAAGTGTTATTGCAAAAATTGAATATATAAGTCATACTTCTAAGCGCCCGTTTTGTGTTGAAAGTAGCAATAGAGTTTTCGTGTAGTTGTTTATTTTACTAATACAATAGAGGGCCGATTATCCGAATAATAAAAGAGCCTGAGTGTTCGGAAAACCGGTTTTTTTTCGGATAATCGAACTATATCGATTCAACTATATTTATTTATGTACAGGTGACCGAAAACCATATTAATATTTATATCTTTGAGTAGCTTTTGCCCGCGGCTTCGCCCGAAGTTCCGCTATACGTTTTCCCGGACCGCATTGTAAATCTAAACCATTCTCGAAACCACCAAAAACAAAAAGGTTCAAAGGTCAGACACAAAACCTTTACGTCACATCTCTTTAGCGAAAAGGGCAATAACTTAGACAAAGTTAACGCATTCACATCTAACCAAGTAAAAGTGTTAAGTTTCCAGCGAGAGTTGAAATATTACACGTAAACGAAGACATGGGAAAGAGCTAGTAATAGAGATTTATTTACTTTTTGCAGTCACTTTCTTATAAGAAGTCCAGTTATGTGTATTGATTTATTGTACACGCTAAAATAATGAACGCTTTCGAAACTTGTATAAATAGACAATGCTGGATGCGGCAAGCTGAAGACAGGGCGCTATGGCGCTCATTAGGGGAGGCCTATGTCCAGCAGTGGACTGATAAAGGCTCATGATGATGATGATGATGATGATAAATAGACAACACAAAAGGCAATTTTCAAATGAAATATAAATGAATTTCACATTGTGAATATATGACAACTTAAATAAGTTACTCTGAATCCAGCATCAAATATCTAAGAACGTACTTGAATTACGGGCTATAATGTATGATTACGTTTTATACTATATATTATCTTAACCAGCTTGCAGGATTCGAGGGAATTTCTATCTTCCTCGGCGGACAACCGCTACCGCTGCTAGTAACTATCGAAGAACGTTTAAAGCATATTTGAACTCAAACTCAAACTCAAATCATTTATTATGTAATTAGGCCCCTAGGGGCACTTCTACACGTCATTTTTAACAATGTTTTTTTTTAAACTATATGATTCTACCAGTGCTTCGGAAAAGCCCACTGACCTGAGAAGAAGCACCAAGAAACTCAGCGTGGTTATTTTTTTGTCATCTTGTTTTTTTTTTAACACATATTTAAATACAAATTTCAATTAACAAACATTAGATCATACGGAGAATTTAATAAGGACAGCTTATAGCGCTTGAGAAACATAAATATGGCGTGAACTAGACTGGAAATGAAAGTTATTTGATTGCTTCCTGGTGATAACTATAGTTTCTTCTTCGTGGTGCATTATTGCGATTGAATTGCGATTTGCGATGATGATGAACAGTCTCAGAGATTTTCGCATGGAATAAGAGATAGGACCCTCATAATTTCACACTTTTTACGGTATTAAAAGTCTAGGTTGTACCTACATAATTTAATTGTCTTGTCATGTAACTCTAGATTGATTGGAAACTTTTTGCTTACATTACAGATAACGTCAGGGGGGCGTTATTATTCTATGGTCAGGGGTATATTTATGTTTAATACAAAAACAAATGCATTTTCAAGTACAACATGCATTGTCATTGGGCAAATAAGCTTATTCTATGCATCTATTTGTATGCATATGGCGTGTTCGCTTCAACGGGTTTTGGTTACGTTAAGTTGTTTAGTGTACTTTAGTACATACCGGGTGTGCCTTTTATGAATTTTAAGCGTATTCTTGCATTTTTTAACACTTTACTACTTTACATGAAATAATGTGGAATATATTTTATCATAATCACTGCAAATATTGTTAATGTTTGACTTAATAATAAAACAATGGAAATTAATTGCAACAAAAAGGAAAAATGATGCACGAAAAATAATGGGTCAGGCTCTGGACAAATTGACAAAGTTTTTTTTATTGGCTACAAGCACTGTGTTGCTGTGCTACGCCAACGACAACAAAGTTAGGGAAGCATATCACGTGAAGAAAGTAGGTTTCGGAATTTCGAATAGATACATCAGAAGTGTTGGTTTCGGGATAACATAATAATCACTAAGTAAATTATAATAGGATAGAGCTAACAATAATAATACTTGTCATTTTTCTTATCTTGCCAAGTATTTTAAATTCAAATAGCATACAATTAAGGCTTTGCTAAGAATACGAACTCATTACTCAACGAAAAAGTATTATTTGTTCAGTGTAATGTATGTATTTCTGTTTTTATTGAAATAATACAACGCATTTGCGACAGAATGTTAAACAAAAACGTATAGTTTTGGTGACTGCTTTGTATTCTAGCAGTGTATCATTCTAGTTTGGGGGTTCGAACTGGAATGATAAAGCCAATGACCGAGCCATTCAAATTACATCTAAATACATGTATACAAAATGCCTAAAACAAATAACTCAGAATTCAATTACCAAACAAAAGGTTTAAACTTAACACATTGTGACAAAATACAAATTTAAGGTACTGTTCATATTCTGTGTTTTTTTACTGGGACAGTATGGGGAAAAATGGAAAATTGGGGAAAAAACTATAGGAGATTCAGGAAATCTGTGCTAGAAAAAGAAAAAAAAGATAATGGACTTATTGTCCCGGTAATATGCTTCCATGGGAAATAATGGATATTTTAATCTAATTCTTTAAGTAGATGAAGCTGGCGTCATACTACATTACGCTACACATTTAGGGTGTTTTGTAGCGGAAAAAGCTATTTACTGCGGGTGAAACCGCGAGCAACACATATCCTACTAATATTATAAAGGCGAAAGTTTGTAAGTATGTATGGATGTCTGGGTGTATGGATGTTTTTTTTATAGCATTGAATGACGAGATGAGCTTGCCATTCGCCTAATGGTAAGTGATATGACCACTCATAAACAGTAGAAATACCATCCAGAACCTTGATTTACACAGTACTGTGTGGCATTCCACTGCGCTCATCATCCTGAGACATAAGATGTTAAGTCTCATTATGTCCTGTAGTTACACTGGCTACAATGCCCTTCAAACCGAAACACAACAGTGCATGCACACTGCTGCTTGGCGGTAGAAATAAACATTGCGGTGTAACCACCCAGACGGACTCTTACATATGAGAGTTCCTCTTTCACGCAAAAACTACTGAACGGATTTCGATGACATTTGGCACAGGACAAATCATGTCCTGGATTAACACATAGGCTACATTTTATCCCGGGAAAACAAAAAGCGGGACTTTTATTCCGGAAAAACTTTTTAACGCGGACGAAGCCGCGGGCAAAATCTAGTATGATAATAAGGTGAACAATAAGAATAAGCACGAAAATTCATTTTTAAACAATTCACTTTTTTGATGAAATTTGATATCTAGTTAGCTTGAATTCTGAATGGCTGCGAGTTATTTATCCTTAAATTAACTCCCGAGGGTGTGATAAGGATTAATTTAAATCAGATTGACTGAAAGAAGCCGAAAATGGTAAAAATAAATTGACATCGGCTAATCTTATCTCACCAGATTACGGTGGAGCTAAATTGTTTAAAATGAATTGTACCGATTTGTTTTGCTTCAGGCCCGATTTTTTCCTCTTTGAGGACAAACACTTATGTATGGTACTTATGAGTACCATACTAAAAAAACAAAAGCCGTTTCCTCAAATATATCTATACCTACTAATATTATAAAGAGGAAAGATTTGTATTTTTGTATGTTTGACAAGGATAAACTCAAAAGTACTGGACCGATTTCAAAAATTCTTTCACCATTAGAATGCTCCTATATCCCTGAGTAACATAGGCTACTTTATTTCCCAGGAAAATTCAAACTGGGACTTTTATACCGGATTTTTATTCTCTCGAGTCGTTACGGCCAAACCAATAAACCGATTTCGATGAAATTTGTAAGGGACATAGTTTAAGACCCTTGGAAAGACCTAGGCTACTTCTTATCCCGGGAAAAAATAAACCGGGACTTTAATCCCGGAAAATATTGATATATTTGTTATAAAACAAAGTCCCCCCATCGCATTTGTTTGTTTGAATGCGATAAACTAAAAAACTACCCAACGGATTTGCATATGTTTTTCACCAATGGACGCAGTGATTCAAGAGGAAAGTTTATGTGTATAATTCATAAGCATTTTGTACGACAGAAAATTAAATGTATAAATATTATGCTTTGCTACCTGTGCGAAGCCAGGGCCGGCCGCTAGTATTATACAAAGAGGTAGATATACCATAGAATGTGTAATCTGAAGATTATAATACATACCTATATATATAAATGACAAATACTAACCGTCTTTTTTGTTACTGTTAGTTTATGGAATGTAGGCTTTATGTGATTTTTTTTAGATCTTTGTATGGCGAACGAAATTGTATACAAAATTTATTAACACAAAGTTAATCATCAATATACTATTATGGTCAAATTTTAAAATATCTGTTGACTGTAATATTGAAAGCTGGAATTCTAATTTTGGATAGGCTGTGTACATCAAAACACAAGTCTTTGATAAAAACCAACTAATTGTAAAAAATATTGCTATAAACGCGCTTGCGAACGTAGTGAAACTAGAAGCCATCAGTCTCAATTGTCAATGGGCTCACAAAAAAACTACAAATATCACTTCAACAACAATTACAGTTCTTTTGAAGTGAAACCAGGCTGGTTACCGATTTGTAATGGTGGATAATAATACTTCTCTATTACCGATAGCCGTAATTACGCTGGAAAAGGTTACGAAGCGATTATTAACGTGATTATAGAGATAGTTCCTCCAACATTCCAAAGTCCGGTGCCTTTTGAAAATAATTACTAGCACATTATGAAGACTGCCTCGGCGGCGCAGTTGTTGTACGACTGCAGTGCTGAGATCTTGGGGTCGATCCCCGGGTTGGGCAAAGTGATATTGTTTCTTTTAATTCTGTATCAGCCAGGATAGACGTTGAATAGACCTAATTAAGACCATGACGTACTCCTCTGTAAAAAAATGCTTCCGCCGCCAAACATCGAGACATATGGCGACGCATCGTGAAAACGGCAGTTCATCAATCAGCCTAAACATGACCACGACCACTCTGTCAAGAGTGCACGACTAAGAAGAAGAAGAATCAGCCAGGAGTCAGGAATTTGTGTCCGATATAGCGATAGGCTTGCCCCCTATCACGTTATGGGACGGAATACGCACGGCGAAAAGTGGGTGCACAAGTTGCACCTCCGCCTACCCCTTTGGGGATAAAAGGTGTGAGTTTTTGTGTATATGTATATTTTACTAGCTTTTGCCCACGGCTTCGCCCGCGTTAATAAGTTTTTCCGGGCTAAAAGTACATACATAAAAACCTTCCCGTTGAATCACTCTATCCAACACATTTATTTGTATAAAGATTAATATTATGACGTTGATACAACTCTTAACAAATAATGCATTAATTTCGACCAAATTTGATTACCATAAAAACGGTTCTAGAGAGTTAATTTTAAAAGATAGACATATACTGTCGCGGACTTTTTTTTAGATCATTTCAAGAGGAATAATTCTTTCATACATATATTTTTGGTATCTTGAATGGTTTTCGCAGCGCACGCAGTGGAAGCCCTCAAGGATGAATAATTTTCCCCGCATTTTTCACATTTTCCATTATTTCTTCGCTCCTAATAGTTGCATCGTGATGTTATATAGCCTATAGCCTTCCTCGATAAATGGTCTATTCAACACAAAAAGAATTTTTCAATTCGCACCAGTAGTTCCTGAGATTAGCGCGTTCAAACAAACAAACAAACAAACTCTTTAGCTTTATAATATTAGTATAGATGTATTAAGTCGTATGAAAGTTACAACTGTTTTTAAATTGTTTACAATGTTTGGGTGTACTGGGTTTCGATTTTCGAAGGATATGGTATTAAGTGTCGTATTCATTTGTACAGTTCGGTAAGGATAAAACAAAGTGCTAAAAATAATACTTTTTCTGAAATAACTTTAAAGTCGAAATTTGTATATACACTCACGCCTTATCCCCGAAGAGGTAGGCAGAGGCGCAACTAGTGCACCCACTTTTCGCCATTATTCCGTCCCATGATGTGATAATCATATGTGCGAGCTTATCGCCATATCGGGCACAAATTCCAGACTCCAGATATTGAATAGAAAAACTCAATATCACTTTGCCCGACCCGGGGATCGAACCCGAGACCTCAGCATTACAGTCGTACCACAATACCACTACGCCACCGAGGCAGTCGAAATTTGTATATACCATTCTAAGTATATACCTATATTTAACTTAAATATTATTTCCCCTGAATTTTGTCGCTGATTTTTGCGCATGTAGCATTGACTATGAGGATATTTTAGAATTAACTGATACCGTGCTGAGCCTAAGTTAGAGTGAAATGAACTCCATGAACACGGGTATAAGAATTAAGGGCTAAAAAATAGGTATATATTTATTGAATATGTTTTTCGTACTGATTGATGGTTCTAACTGCTTGTTTCTCTATGTCAATGCGGTATATTATGAAATCTTTATTGGTAATAATAGAGTGCAATATATCATGGAATGTACTTTGATATGCGGAACGCATTCAAAGACATTTCAATACAAGCTTTGCTCTTGTGAAATATTCGTGGGACCTATAGAAACGATCAAAGGCTGTGTTGAAATGTTTGACTACCATACCATACCAGCCCTGTATTATATACTGCCCACTGCTGAGCACGGACCTCCTCTACTACTGAGAGGGTTAAGGCCTTAGTTCACCACGCTGGCCTAGTGCGGGTTAGCAGACTTCACATACCTTCGAAATTCAGAGAACTTCTCAGGTATGCATATTTCCTCACGATGTTTTCCTTCGCCGTAAAGCGAGCGATAGTTCACAAAGAATACACACATACATTTTTAGAAAAGTCAGAGCTTTGTGCTCTTGGGTTTTTTACCTGCGGATATTTGTCTCGGCAGTCCGTTCCAGTCCCAACTAGGGTATCGCCGCTTCTGACTATTTATATGTAATTAGAACTAGTTGGAACGGATGTCTAAATCTAAGTTAATGTACGGGAACTTTAGTCTATATATCAAACTTAAGTTACGTTTGATCATGTGTACACATAAGAAGATATTAGAACGCCATTTTTGTATTTTTTGTATTATTCAAAAAAAAAGGAATTCAATGTCAGCATATCAAAAGTATATATACATAGAGACGAAGTGGTGGATATGTGTTAATACGTTTATAAAACGAATAATTTAGGATTCGCGACGATCTCTGCAGTATGTTTCCTTCTAACTCCTACCCTGTGCGCAGGCGCTTGTCTGGCTAGGTTAAAGGTTTTATGATTAAATTTAAAAAAGGATTTTCAAAGTACCGTTTCGTGTCCATTCGTCTGAGCTTGGGTGCGCAGTCAGCATTGGCTATTTATACACCAATGAAAAATCTATTTGATTATCGCGTTCCATTTTTAAAAACGTGCAATATGAATCCGTTATTTAAGTAAAACTGCAACTTTCTAACTTTATCATCAAACATACGGGCGTATGAGGCACGTGTTGGCAGCGCCACGCTTCGTGCACTTTGTTAAGGAATCTGGTATAAAAATTCATGAAGCATTCCCCCAGTTCCGCTTTTTAATCGTTGCCAATTGCAAACAGATCACGATCGATCTTCTGATTGCGATTTATATGTAATTGACGTTTCCTTTTATGTTAAAGTTCGTAGCATTTAAAACGAATAAAAATAAACTGTTATATTATTACTTTCATTGAAGAAGGTAAGTAATTAAGCGGCGATGGCCTAGTTGGAAGTGGAACGGACTGCCGAGACGAATGTCCGCAGGTTCAAAACCCAAGAGCACACATCTCTGACTTTTCTAAAAAAAATATGTGTGTATTTTTCGTGAATTATCGCTCGCTTTAAAGGCGAAGGAAAACATCGTGAGGAAACCTGCAAACCTGAGAATTTCTCTGAATTTCGTACGTATGTGAAGTCTGCCACCCGCACTAGGCCAGCGTGGTGGACTAAGGCCTTAATCCTCTCAGTTGTAGAGGAGGCCTGTGGTCAGCAGTAGGCATTAATACAGGGCTGGTATGGGATGGTATTGAAGAAGATAACCAAGTAAGTGTATGGATCATCTGGTGCGGTATGAAGCGTTTTATGCCCCCAGTGTCTTCATCGAGATTTCTGTCCCTTATACTTCTGTATGTAAGAGATTTCGAGCACCGTTCTACATATTTTGCTAGTAGAGCATTCTTTATAGTTCAATGTGGTTTCTTTCGAAAACAATATATTTATAATAATAATAGTTTATAGGCTACAGCACAGACATCAACGGGAAAACAAAAAGAGCACAACAAGTAATAAGTACAACGGACACTCTTATCGCTTTAGATATTTTTGAATTCACTCAGGTAGGTCACCGTAGAATGCAGATGGAGAGAGATATTATGGTTAATTAAACGTCAGGTAGTTAAGAGCAAGCATATAATATTTCTGAATGAAAATTTTTCGCAAATCATTTAGTTCAATGACCCTACTTTGTGAAGACATGGGACACGAGACATCTTATTGAAGTACTGTCGGATACGGTATGTCGCAAAATGCTTGGTGGTCCGTAAAAGCTTTTGAATCAA
This sequence comes from Lapara coniferarum, assembly GCA_949316025.1. NCBI lineage: Eukaryota > Metazoa > Arthropoda > Insecta > Lepidoptera > Sphingidae > Lapara > Lapara coniferarum. The sequence goes on from OX438929.1 coordinate 5,473,894, forward strand.
TTTCTTTTGAATATCGAATTTGAGATTTTTAAATTTGGAATTTATATGATTTTATATTTTTATAGAATCCTGAAAAAGAAGAAACAGTCGAAAGCCGAAATCCCGCTTTCGACTGTTTCTTCTTTTTCAGGATTCTATAAAAATATAAAATCATTAACCAGGCACTACATGGCCATGACATGTATAAAAAATCATAATATAAAATTGGAATTTACATATTTTTATCTGTGGCAACGTAATGTAACGAAGATGTTATAATCAAAACCAAAAAACTTAAATGGAGGTGGGTAGGCCACATGATGAGAGATAATAGTAAGAAATGGACAAAAGATATAACAGTATGGACCCCTACATTTCATACAAAGAGAAAAAGAGGAAGACAAATAAAATGTTGGTCTGATGACATAAAAAAAATGCGGGTCCACTATGGCACAGAACAACCCAAAAAGAGTAGATTGGAAAGAGTTGGAGGAGGCCTTCGTGTCGAAAAGACACGCCGACGCCCAATAACTAGTATATACGATCGCAGTTACTTATTGTTAAATAATTAATTACATAGTAAAAAAAAAAAAACCTGTAAGATTACTTATTGAAAATTATTTTGGCAATAAAGGCTTAATTATAAAACCTGTGGCAACTAATTTGAACACGTTACGAATGTCCAGCAATACTTGCATTGTTTTAAAATTATTGTTCTCCTGACTACTAAATACTCATGTTTTGAGTGTCAGATTATTGTACAGGCACGCTATGATGGCCGTTTTGACAGATTACAATATCGAGATGAAATTTCAATTCTTTATCGGAAAATATACTAGCCACCGCTCCAGCGCTCCTTTAAGTAACGATCTTGTGAGATTTACTTTTTTAAATATCGAATTTCAAAAAATCAACACCGTGTTGTATCGTAAAATTATTCATTCCAATAAATTGTACTGCGCGTTACTATTGACAATAATGAACAACAATTAGCTCCTTCAACGTAGTTATGAATTAATACAAATGAGGGTTCAAACGTCAAAATGGCCATCATAGCGTGCCGGTACTATAATTTATCAAATCAATTCGGTCAAATTAACCAAATTCCTGTTCGAACATCATGTGATCGACGGATCGTATTTCTATTACAAGCCTGAGTCTACTAACAGTTATCCAATAGGTGACTGCACTGCACGTAACCGCATGCACACTATACTATACCGCAACCTCAAACTATATAAAACAACATCTTGCTTTTCGCAACTATTCTAATTAATTTACCTATAAATGCTGTCAAGTAACAGTGTGGCTGGAATAATGTAGAAATTCTTGTATCCTAAAGATTTGAAGCTAATGAAATCATTGGGTAGCGTGAGATTGGAAATCAGATGTATTATGAGAAGTATCCCGTGCCGTGAAGGTGCTTCGAAATTCAGTTATGAATGACGTTGCTTCTATTTTTGGTTGTGACGATTATCGTAAGTTGTCCCCATTTATTTTGGTTCTTATTTACGCTATTGCCGTAAAGTAGAAACTAGAAACCAATAAAACTCATACTTTCTACTATTTCAAGTAAGAAAAAAAAACAGTCAGGCAATTAAATTACTAATGTAAAGGCCTGTCTTGGTCGCAACTTCTTGTGTTGGTGTCTCAGGGCGTTTTGAATGAAAACAGGGTTCGGAGCACAACCATATAATGTAATAAAAATCACAGTATTCGGGCTATATACAACGATTAAGTTCGACAAAGGCGCGCGCGCGTGTCCGTGTTCGAGTCGCGGTCGCCGGACGCTGGCGGGGGTGCGCGGCGTCGGAGGGAGCGGGACAAGGATCAGTGCATAGTGCATACGCACGGTTCGCGATATATTGTAAGCCGGGTGTACATGTATCGCGCAGTCACGTTCGCGTTACACTAATTAATAGCATTTTGTGAAAGAGATAGTACGTTCTGCGTATAAAGTTACGTAATTTATAAAAGTTTACGCTTCCTTTGCAATTATTTTAAAACTACTATTCACACATAATTGTAGCCAATTTGCATGGTAACATTTTGTATAGTGCACACCGTGTACCGTTTGGCTATCTTGGTTATTTAAAATCTAGCAGATTATTGGTTTTCTCTTTGTTTTCGGAGTATACAGTATTTTTTCTTTTACGCTAATTCTATAACTATAATATGGATCAATTTCGTCTTGTCAAAAACAGTTCTAACACCAACTATTGAATGTCATTGGCATTTCAAAGAAATCAAAGCTAAGGTAATTTTCAGCTGTAAATATTAAAACGTACTTAAAATCAATGACCATAAATTTGTGATAATAATTGAAATTAAGAAATTAACCCTTCCGAACACATCTAAGAGTGAAGCGTAGTTTTATAAGTAAACGACGGCTCTTTAATAACATTAGATACTTAGTGAGTTTAAAGTAAATTAATTTGTTTTTGAGTTTATTGGAGAAATTGTTAATTTACTTTACGTTCTTAACAAGAGTAAGATACACTAAGCTGGCACGAGATTAACAGAAACTTTGGCACTGAAATTTGGTTATATAGTTTAAAATTTACTGCTTAGTTAACTTTAAGCAATTCGCTTTCAGCTAATTTTCTATGCAATTTTGTTTAACGGGTAATCTGGCGTTATATGGACTTGAGTGAATTAAATATACATGAAAATTCGGAGACATGAGATTATTTATAGTTATAGCTATGTATCACAGCTATGTTTATAGATAAACTCATGCCTTGTATCTCCAAAGGGGTAGGCAGAGGCGCAACTAGAGTACCCACTTTTCGCCATGTTTATGGTTTACATTTACGTTAATACGTTTAATTACATGATCCTTTATTATATTTAACTTACCTTTTAAATTGCTTAAAACATTAATTTAGAAAATTACTAGTCAGTATAGAAACTGAATAAAACATTTTAGCTAATAAATTAACGGAAAAGGATATCCTTTTGTAATATTATTACCTATAGCTACTTTATTGTTAATTTATGCATTATTTTTGAGGTCATTTCTTAACTCTTAACATAATTATTACTGTTAAGTCTAATAACGAACCATTAGTGTTTGCGGTCCATCCAAATCTACACTCCTAGAAAGGTTTATAGTGCGGCGTGCATTCGTCACAATGGATATTACCTCGGAAATAAGGCTTTGGTAGATGCAATGATATTCAGAATAAATCAGAATAAAGTTTGTCTAACATGTTTGCAAATAGGTTATTTTGTTTTATTCTGACCATTAACATGTATGTTAGCATTATTAATTGGAACCTACTACAGATTTTCGAATAATCAAAGCTTCATTCCGCCCCGTAAAAATGAAGGCTGTAAAGTTATTCGAAACGTCGGGAGTAAAGACTAAACTTTAAACTTTAAGTAGTTTTATTTCAAAGGAACCAGCCATAAATGTACGGTTGTGTTGTAGTCATAAATGTATCTAGTTGCGTAAAGAGCCTTTCACTAGTAAACTTATTCTGTAACTTTAACTATAAAAGCAGTTAAATTCATAAACGCAGTTATGTCTGTGACAGTATGGTGTACCTATACAGTTGATTTATCACGTTTTTCGCGTTATCTACGCACGAGTGCTTGATAACGTGCGTGAAGCAGTTGTGTAACTTGACTTAAACTATTTTTAATAGATGTGAAAGCCGTGCGAATATTTTTACGCAATTTAGATAGCGCTTTGTTCTATTTTTCTATTAAAGGTTTGCCTGAACTTTGACAACAAACTGACATGTTATCTTTGTTCATGCGTTTCATATGATCGCTGACATTATTGTAGGTTCTTTAATCACAAAAGACATCCCTTCCTCTTTTAATTCCGCAATTCCAATTCCTTTTCTTATTTTAAAGATACTATCACTAACATTCAATCATTTAAAGACCCACTATAAGAAAGACATTTTATAGTGTGATATTGAATCATATTATTGTTTACAATACGTATAAAAGTTTGATAATAATCAGCCCCTTAAGTAGCAAGAACACAGGACATCAAACAATAATATCGAAGAACAAATGTGTAATATCTTCGATTTTATGTTTGCTTGAATCTTGACCTGAATCTGTGCCGGAACTTTTTAGAGTTCGTACTATTATTTCAATGGTAACTTTCTATCTTTAATTCGTGGGTAACTGGGTCGTTAAAGGCAGTCAATACATTACAAAAATCCACTCCATTGAAGCGTCGGACCGGGATTTCAATTACTTAGTACATACTATATTTACAGACTATTTATTTCATTACCAGCTTTTGCTGGCGGCATCGTCCGCGTGAAGAGATTTTCCAGAACAAATGTCCTATTATGTTAAAAAGTTGCCTTTATCCTTCTCAGGGTTTCAACATATTTCCATAATAAATTTCATCGAAGTCCGTTCGGTAGTTTTTGAGTTTATTGCGTTCAGACAGACAGATGCGGCTGGGGCATTTTGTATATTATAACGTAATCTATCATACAGAGTATCTGAAGTTCACGTAGCACCAAATTAATGAATATAATCGGATCGATTTAAAAATAGATTGAATTCGTATTTTGTCGAACTATTAAATAACGAAAAGCATCATAATTTTTTAAATCAGGGAACTTTAAGCATAGGAACAAAAAGGATCAAACTTAAGGCTTCTTTTGCGACAAAGGTTTAATATTAACCTTAAAACAAAAAAGAAATAGTTTCTTGGAATTACTGGTAAGAGCCTGTGATCAATAAGGTAAATCCAACTCGGTCCAACGTAGACGGCTTTGACTGCGCGATGTGCCAAACGTACATTACACAACGTAATATGAATTGTGGTCGTGACCCAAACAGATTGATAAACTGTACAAGGTCGTGGCTTGTGTGAACTATCGATCAGACATATTATTGTGGTTTTTACTATTGTTTTTGGAGAAAGGCGTGCTAACTTCAGAGTTTACTTTAATAAAAAGACCACTGATTACACCGGCAATTTAAGGGTTTATGTTATGAAAAAGGATGATGTATTTTTACATTTACATGTATTATAGTTACCACAAAAATGTACTTGTTCGTCCGTGAGATATTCTCGTGTAAATCATGTTTCACAATATACACGAAGTAAAGTTTTTGACATGCTGACAGTATTGTTAACTTAAACGGACTGTACGTGAGTTTTTTCAATAAAATCCAATTTACTAACAGTGTGGCACAGAATAAAAATGAACTTGTTGTTAAAACATTTACATCTATGTCTGTTTTTAATTAATCGTTTTGGAGTGTCAAAGTTGAGTGTTTAAGATGTATAAAATATAAATGTTTCGGGATTAACCTTTGCTGGGTACCATAATTATAAAGAGCAAGATCACAATTTTACAAAAGTCAATTACACCATTGTTGACTTAAATTATGTTCATAGTTTTACAATTCGGAATTTCTATTTAATCAAAAGACAGTATCGAAATAAAGATTTTGTGTTTCTTAAGAATAATTCATTTTAGGGTTCAGACGATCTCCTATTACGGGCCGGTTTTTTCCTTTGCTTTGATCAGAGAAATACGATAAGACACCTTCACAAAGCTAGGTGTCCTTACGATTCATTTCGTTTGATGGCTCGGTGCTTTGGCCGAATTTACGAGTTTAACACAAAGGCGACAAAGGCTTGATACAAAGACTTCTTGGATTGTGTAACTTTATATAAAGTAGTGCTAAATTAGGTTGTATTGTTTGAGAAATTGGTTGGGACAGCTGACTCCGGCTGCTTTATTAAGATTTGGGCTAGCAGATAATGAGTTGAAGATGTAACACTTGAAGCTGAGTTATTCCATTTTACGATGCATTTTAAACAAGAGTGGTGAATTTATTGATATTATTTAATACATGTGTGTTAGTGAAATCTGAGATAGACAGTATTAAATATTATTATACAATGTTTCCTTTTGTTATGACAAAATTTTTATTGCTTTCTAAAAATTCGTGAACATTGGGGAAGTTACCGATATAAACAGTGGAAGCCATAATATAAACGGAGAAGAAGTGATATATAATTATATACTGCACGTGTCTTCTGAAAACCAGGAACACACAAAAATACTGAGACATTATATTTTGCTTATTTATTTTCATACATATTGCTAGAATTTGTGTAAAATATGATATTTATATGAATATTAGTTTACACACGGCTTTTTCCACTCTACGCGGCGAAAATAGCAGTTTATGTTTTTGCACATATCTACCTATATTCATACGTAAGATATTATGTAACACATTCGTAGCATATAAACGACTGGATTAGAATAATATTGATCTTAATGCCGAACATTGGCTTAAGTTGCGCGAAAATTAATAATATAACTTCATGTTGGCGCCATCCACGGACTGTTTTTAGTTTTTTCTTGCAAATATTAGATTTTTACCTATGGAATTGCCGTTTAGTATACAGAAAGTTAAAGTCATCTTTTTATAAATATTATTTATTTCTGTCAATCAAAATGTGCACCCATGCTATCGATTCATCTCTGCCAGCGCAGTGGTCATTTTTCAATGCCCTTCTGGAACAAGTCAGTTGTACCGTAAAACAGCAATTTCATAGGTAAAGAGATACTTAAAAAAAATTATAAAAATTAATTATTTAAATGTGTTGGCTTTGCCGGTTCTATACGCTCAGATTGTATTTTCGTATTAAATCTTGCGCAGATTGGTACTATTTATAATGGTTAAAAAGATAGCACTTTAAAGCTTAGGCAGAGAGCTGAGAGACTTGCAAGGTTTAATTATAAAATTCCTTTCGTACCATTCAGATGTAAACAATTATCAACAAAAACTGAACGCAACAAACAGGAAAGGAACAAATGGAATTAAAATACAAGAGTTTAAGAGTAATAATTTTCACGGTAAACTTATGTCACCGACAGCTGATTTTTCAATTAAATCTAGTCGTTTTATTTTGCTTTTTCTTAACCTATTTCCTGTAACTGTAAAAAATACACCATAATACAAAAGATTTGTGCAGCTGTCGAAATATAATTGGGGAATAAATTAGTGAACTATAATTGCATCAAAATCTCATTTCTATTCATTGTTAACATTCGAAGCGCTGGTTTGCAACTCCATTTCAAAACGTATTTTAGCATCAACCACCTTATTGCAAATCCATTGCTACATTCGAATTTGACACTTATAAACATGTAGTTATCGTGTGGTTGTTACAAAAAAAGTAAGAACAACGATGAGAGAAATCAATAGACCTATAATTGCCTGACAAAAGAATGTTCAGTCCCCACCTTATGTGCTAACAGGTGCCTTGACATGGAATAAAAGCGACGATTACTTGAAGCATTGACATCTTGTTAAGGTAAAATAAATAAAAAGAACAAATGTTTGTTTACTTTTAAACTGCTGCATTTCTCGCAATCGGTTTGTAAAATAAAAATATGCGCAATAAAGGTGACCTCGCAAAGAAATTATGCTACATGTTTGCATGGGCGTAGCGAGATTTATTTTCCAGGGGGTCTAGTGTCCTAGACTAAAAAAAATAAACGACTTGTGTACGTATGGATTTGATAATTTTGGCCGGTTCAAAAATGTATAGGAGTACGATCCTTCAGAATCCTGTGGGTAGGCACCAGGCAATTCTGGAGTCGGCAAGGGCCACCCGGTCGTGCCTCTATATATGCCTATATGCGTTTTTAAAAGTAATTACATAAATATGACTATTTAGTTCAGGTAAAAATGATACTTCTGTAGGGATGACAATGCCATGACGTAGGTATGCGACGTTGCATTTATGCAATGTGGCAGTCACGGGCTTGTCGGGTCGCGGATGGGTCGCGTCTGTTATTAATATTAAGTTTTTTTTATTAATATAATCTTAATGTGAATTGTGCCATTCTTTTATTTAAATCGCATCATCCGTACACAAGCCCCGACACTTCGATAACGATAAAATGTTCAATCTATATTACTACTTAGGCTTGTTTTACAAGTATCTTCACAACAGTTTTTCAGGGTTTTTGAAAATAGTCTTTAGTATTCGATCATTATCAAATCAACGTCTTTTATCTGTGGACAAAAAACAGTATTATTGCAACGCGCATTAAAATCGTTCAGTAAAACATGCAGGCACGATTAACGTTTCCTTTGCCGCATTCCATTTCGTGTCACGTGTACCTCGCCGCATATCTCTGGTTAATGTGTTTTACATGCCAGCAAGTTGAGCGTCCTCGATAATTCGACGCTTTTTCAGCCCTTCAATGGGTATTCGGTCATTATTGGATTCCCCGTTCGAATGTCTGACGAGAGAGTTATATTACTAATAATGTTAGCTCACGTTACGTCCTTTTGAAGAACCTTTTTGTTGAGTCGGTTTTTACTTTTTTTTATTGCGTTGAATGACGAGACGAGCATGCCGTTCGCCTGATGGTAAGCGATACGACCACCACTAGCAATACCATCCAGCACCTCGAGTTACGAAATACTGTGAGGAATTCCATTGCGCTCGTCATCCTGAGACAAGATGTTAAGTCTCATTATGTCCAGTTACCATTAGTTACACTGGATATAATGTCCTTTAAACCGAAACACAATAGTGCATGCACACTGCGGCTTTGCGGTAGAAAAAGACATTGCGGTGGTACCCACCCAGAGGGACTCTTACATATGAGAGTCCTACTCCTAAAATGTATCTAAAGCGTAGCTATATAGTAGAGGTAATTTATTTATTTCTCTACAGATCATACAATGACAAAGAACATATCATAAAAATATAACATAAAAACCCATGGAGACTGGTGTCTGATCTTTTTTTTTTTCCTCTTCGGCGCATTAGGGACGGCTGCGGGCTTCCTCTGACTGAAGTGTCTAAGTTGTCGTCCGCAACCGCCCCTGCGCGGTGCCGCTTAATGCAGCCCGAAAACTTTATGGGGGGGGGGGGGGGTACACAACGATCGCCTCCTACGACAGGCAGGGGATACCGTGGTGGAATTCTTCAAACGCCCCCAAATCACAGGGCGGACTGGTGTCTGATCTAAGATTACCTTGTGTTATAGGTCACCAAGTCTCTACCTTCGGAACTTCTGTGTTAGAAGTACAGAAACTAATAATGAAAACTAATAGGTGGGTTATGAGTGTGTGTGCCCAATAATATATAACTGATAAACTAATTTGAGGATAACGTTTAGACATTTATTTGTGGTATTAACATGTAATTTATAAGATTTAATACATATTTTGTTAATGTTTGTTGTCTCATTATAATTAATAAATAAATACGAAAACTGACATAGGTGTGTGTTCAGTTTATGAAAGATGTTGACATCTCAATATAACCATGTTTTATATACATTTATATTGGACCGTCCGGTTAACTACCACCGCAATGTCTATATTTCTATCGCTATTTGACAATCATTATTAAGTACAACACTTTCAAAATAATCTATCTATAGCTTAGACTAAGGCATTGCTAGATAACCTACTCAAAGATTTAAAGTCATTTCTTAAAAAACATGTTGGTATTATTTTCAGGTTTCTTACCTTTTAAATTAAACGAAAATGGTATTAGATATGGATTGGCAGTCATTTATTCCAGATTGAATTTATCGAATTCGATTTTTCGTATTAAGAGAAATTAGCGTAGAAGTCATCGATGCCTCACAAACTAAATCAGCCACGAGTCAAGCTTAATAAGTTAACAGTCCCCGAGATGTCTACTCAGCTGATCTGAAACAGGATCGAAGCAGCTTACAGCGATTGCCAAAAATTCGCGCTTAAGTGCTTCAATTTCGTCGAATGGATTCTCATTTTCTTAAATCACTTTTTCAATGGAATGCGCTATTTTCTCTTGCCCTAAGATGTTTTATTGAGTTTTCTCGTAATTGTGTTATTTATTGTAGTGGTACCTCTTTGGGGAGTATTTATCCCGAGGGGGTAGTCAGAGGCGCAACTAGTGCACCCACTTTCCGCCGTGTGTTATATTCCGTCCCTTTATGTGATAGGGGGCGAGCCTATCGCCATATTAGGCACAAATTCCAGACTCCGGGCTGATAATTAATAGAAAACCTAATTTTACTTTGCCCAACCTGGGGATCGGACCTGAACCCTCAGGTTTGCAGCCGTACCGTTATACAACTACGCCACCGAAGCAGTCATTAATTTATGAATTTTTCATTATCGTGCGCTATATTAACACGGTCCCAGGTGATAGTTCTATCTAATGTAAGGATCCGGGAATGTACCTAGCATGCGTCTATTTCTACCACTAAGTAGTGGTGTTCAAACACTTATATTTATTTATTCAGCTGTGTTGCTATTATTTACATTTTGTCATGACAACAGCTAATCAAACGATTTGCACGATCGTTTAGTTAATTTAAAAATAAAATTACGTCAGTGGGTCTGGCCAAATCAGTTCTTTTTGTAATGAAAGACTGGCATAAAGGTCCTAAGTATTATACAGTCCCACAGTCGTCGACAGGTTTGCACTACTTCGATTATATCGTAAACATATTTCGCTCTTACATCCTTTGGTGGCAGTAGGTTTTCGTTGGCCAAGATTTTTCAATTTAATAATAATATATGTCCTACAGATGGTATAAATGTTTATGTAAGGACTTATATTATTTCTAGAGTTCAAATTGTGTGGTTCCTATTTGTATGCCAGTTCCAAAAATTTGTCCCATTAAAGTATTGAAGTATTCTTTTATTTTCATGGATTAGTTGCCATAAATGATAAGGACTCTGCTGCATGCTTCTCAAGCCCGTGAGGTTTTGAGATCTATTCCCAAGCCGAGTAACAAAATCAGTTTTTAAATGGTTGCTCAAGACTTGAAAGATGCCCGAAACTGCGACGAGCATGGCCTCTATCTCATCTTGTGATGAAACATTCTCAGAGATTAATGGAGCACTGCCATACCTTTTTACATCCAGGCATACAAGCGTGAGCATATATCTTAGTAAAAAAAGTAATTAATTAACTAATTAAAACCCACAAACTAGCTTGTTACTCATAACCTAAACTTACAATCGAGTACAATGTTTACGTTACATTGAAGGTGTTTGTTTACTATAACAATGGCACTGTTTCGCAACAGCGGAATTTGTGACCCGAAGCAATTGATTTGCGATTGTTCACCGCATGTTCTGCTTTCAATAGTTGGTTTGTTACTTCCAAGCTTATTACGTAAGGGAAATAATTAATAATACGAGAAATAATTGTACACTTGGATTTTTTGAAAGAATGTTGTCGTCATCGTCTTAATATTTTTTAAAAACTAATTATTTAAAATTTATAATAAAACCAATTGTAGCAACTTACCTATTTATATGCAAAGAATGTAATACAATTGCTATTTATGAATAATTTGATAGCTGTCTGGATAAAAGCGAAGGTAACTGAGCTCACGTTCTACTTCTTGACTTGCTAAATGGGAGTTAAACTTGTTCAGTTTCCATTTGTGGCCTCGCTTACATTTAAGATCTGCATAATGTATAAGAAATCGATTAATATTCAAGCTCCATATTCGATAAGTCGATAATGTAAGCGGTTGGGTTTTAACACATCGCTGTTTCAGAATTTATTGCTGAGGCATTTCTAATCCGAAAATACGTGACTTATTTAAAGGGTATTTAAGGCAAGATTTGCAGTGTTTTCTTCAATCAGTATTGTAGAACAATAGTTCAGACTATGCAATTGTTGATTTTAGAATATTTCTAAAAAAGTAATACATTATTTATTTTTTAAGCCAAACAATGGTTTTCATGCTAATCGTCAATTAGCAAATAATAGCCACGGAATTACTTTTACAATACATTTTAGAGAATTCATATAATCCATCTGCATTATTTTGAGTATTCCTTGATTACTTATTTCATATTCTTTGATGTTTCACTCACTTTTACGGGGATCGGAAAATAACGTAAATGGAATGAGATTTTGTTTGTATATCTTAAATGTATTTTTTCCTGTTCACCTTCCGTTAACTCCATTGCTTTTACTTTAACTTTATCTAGGGCAGCATTTCGTTTACGGTTTTATACCACTGAATATTGATACAGGTGAATATCATGCGTCGACAAAAGTTAGAAATTTCATAGCAAACTGTCTGCTGTTCATCGAAATTCATCTATAGTAAATGACGAGTAAAATATAATAATTCGTTACAAAAATCCAAGCTGTCAAACTATCACAATCACATCAAAAAGTCGCCCGCATTGTCTGTACGTGATAAACTCAAAAAGTACCTACCGAGCGGATTTTGATGACATTTGGTATGGATGATGGCTCCATAGTCCATATCCATAGTTTGAGACCTTGGGAAGGTTTTAGGTTACTTTTAGCCCGGGAAAATATGTGGCGGGACTTTTATCCCGGAAAAACTTCCACGTAGACGAAGACAGTAGCAAAAGCTAGTTTATAATATAAATAGAATTTGGCTCGAAGTATGAACCATAATAAGATGTTGTTCAAATTAAGCACTGTAGGCCTGGAGCTATAGTTTATAAATAGATTCAAAGTTGCGTATTATCAAGTTTCGTTGAAGCTGCATGGCGATTGACGAGCTTGTGTGTAAATTAACGTCGAGATCTGTGGTGAGATTGAAACTACATTGGGTGTTTCAATGATGCTAAAGCAATTTCCCGAAAATAATAATAGAGTGCCATTGTTAGTAATTCTTGTTATAGAAGTTAAATTTGACAGTGTAACCACATACATATTGTCTCAAAAATTACACGTTAAAAGAATTGACTGCCTTGGTGGCGTAGTTCTATTACGGTACGACTGCAATGCTCAGGTCTCGGATTCGATCCCCGGGTCGGACAAAATGATATTTGATTTTTCTATTCACTATCAGCCTTTTTTCTTGTTAATGGCCCTACTGCCAGTAGCCTGATGCGAGTCGGCTTTTCTGGCCACACCGTTCTTTAGGGTGAACACAGAAGGCGCTCACAACCCTTCTGCGTTCAGCTTGGAGTCTGGAATTTGTGCCGGATATGGCGATAGGCTCGCCTTCTATCACATCATGGGATGGAATATGCCTCTGTGGACCCCTTCGGGGATACAAGGCGCGCACGCAGTAAAGTGCAAATAAATAATCTACAAAATAAGAAATAAAAAGAATATTATAAGAAAAATATGATTATATCTTGTCAATACAAGTGGCCCAAATATTAATATTATTTTAAAACTTTATTGTCAAATAAAACAACAAATTTAAGAACATCCATATCATAATGACAAATCCAGATAACACTATTCTCTGACTGTAAAACTATTCAACTGATTCATTTTTGAACATCAAAAGGTATATTTTTATAAGATAGCCTAAAGAGTCTTTATATTCTAATGTTTTACTACTTATCCATACTATAATCTTATCTGTAGCAGTATAATTCGTCGGCACGCCCCCTGCGCCCCCATCGGCTCTCCACCCCACCAAGACCGCCTTCCAAATAACTCAATGTCGCTTTTATTTTTCTCTCATCAAATTAAGAGCCAAATTTCGTATAAACGGCGGATTTTTCTGCGGCCGAGTTTTGTCGGTTATATTATTTTATAGTGGATCTTTTTCTTGGTTATACAAACCAAACAATAACGCGAACAGACGCTTTGTGAGAGACAATGGCGCGAAATCTTTGCTTCAGAAATTACTTGGTTTCGTTTTGTGGGATTCAATTAATTTGAGTAACTTGTCTATTTCTGATTTGGTTTATTACGTTGTTAGTGTTTTTTTCTAATCTTTTATAGTTACGCGAAATGTTTTCGATACTTATTTACTACTTTATTACAAAGAAATGAAACAGATCTCAGAGACTCCTCTTGGTATTTATTGAAATAAAAAAATATTTCTTTAATTTTAAACTCATAATATCGATACTTAGTATTCAATAAACTGAAGAAATAAATCTTATAGTTCATCACAAGAATATCAGCTTGAAAATAACCAATATGTCTAAGATAGGGACACTCAACAATTGGAATCTGAGATATTAAAACTCAAGCTAGATCTACAAAAAGTGACTAGCAACTATGAGGATTCTCAGAACCAAATCAGAGAACATATATTGGCTGCAAATGAATTAGTAAAAATGAGCAATTACAATATGGACAGACTTGACTCATTGACAAATAATCATATTATGCATTGTAATTGTAATAACACATCACAAGATTTGTCCCCACAGCTAGCAGATACACCGGTTATAGGGGCACATCATATTTCACATGTATCAGATAGTCAGTGTCATCTTTCATCAAAAAAAATCTATAAAACTGTTATTTTATCAGATAGGTTAGGACAAGATTTTGGTTCATTTTTACATAATAGTATGAACGATCATAAACTTATTAATAATTGTTTTCCTGGGGCCAGTTACAGTGAATTAGTAGATAAGTTGCAACCAACTAATTTAGACCCATTGACCAAAGTTGTGCTGCTGTTTGGTAGTAGTCTTAATATAAATAAAAAAGAATTAATGCAATCTTTGGATAAGTTATTGACTATCCAACAGCAGTCTAAATGCAAATTATTATTATGTGCCTTACCATATGGAAAGAACTTAACCGATTCACAAAATAGGCACATATATGATCTTAATACATATATACATAATTTGACATGTCGTCATAGTGACAATATTTTTTATTTTGACATTAATAAATTTATACAGAATTATAAATTGACAAAAGATACTATGTATCTGCCTGTTAGATTTAAGAAGACAATTGCTACTTATGTAGCCTATAATATTAATATAAATATAAATAATGACATTAGTAAATCTAATATTAACATTAGTAGTACTACTAATGCAGTTTTTGACACACCCAATAGTTTAAACTATTAGGTGAGACAACAGATAAGCAATTTGTTTTAATGGTCCGTGGGCCAGTGACAGATTTCGATGACCAAGTTCCTCTCAAGCGATAATTGGTGAGACGCATCAGAGACGTGTATCATAAAGCCTCGTGAACGTCAGCTTCGGCTCCGTGGGTGCCATGAGCGGTGGTAGCCTCCCAAACATGTTGAAAAAAAAAATATTTTCAGTCATTTTCTCCCAACTCATTTTTATTTTAAATTGTAGTTAACCCAATACCTTGATGAAAAAAAATAATCAGCTGACTGTAGCTCGGGGCATTATGCGTCATCAAACATGAAATTTTTTTTTCTAATTTCAGTGATTTCCTCTCAGCTAAAAATTTACCTGATGATAGTTTATACGCACATATGAATAAATATATATGTCAGCTGGCTGTATGCCGGGGCAAAACTCGTCAGCCGATGCCTTGAAAATTATAACGCAGGTGTTAGGCGAGTGCTTCTATTACATATTTAAATGCATTAGCTGACAATGTTACCCTCGACTTACTGATAGCAGATTATTTTTATTAATTACAGCATTATATTAACAATCAGCTTATACATTTTCATCTGACAGAAAATGATGTATCCTGTTTTTTTCGGCATAACGCTCCGATATGGTATTTTCCCGATGAAATTAATATTTCATATAATTTCTTCCTAACCGATTTCGTCCACGGCGGTCATCTCAACGGAGATCAGCCAGGTACGCAGGAGATATTATAGTGCACAAGTGTGTGCGCAATACACAGGTGCACTCACTATTCCTTCACTCTCATAGTCCAGTGAGACGGCAATCCGACACGACTGGAGAGAGATCAGGCGCAAGACCAATGACTTTACGTACCTTCAGAGGCATAGGGGTGTCACCGCCAACTTCCTGGCTCCGAGGTGCGACTGAGTATTTTTTAAGATAGAAAAACCCAGTCAAAATCTTTTGGCTCGACCGAGGTTCCAACCCAGGCCCTCAGCGCGCTTTAATTGTACTTGTAACGGTTACGCCACAGAGGCAGTGAAATTCCGTAACTCTGTGTAAATACTTTACAACTAATTGGTATATAATTAAATAACTGAATAAAATTTAAAATAAGTAAATTAATCAATTTATATTTTATTATTGTCTACTCTATAAATGATATTAGTTATAAAAAAAGTAATTAAAAATAACAATGTAATTTAATTATTTTCGTTCTCGCTTTGGCTTGTGTCACTCTCATCTCTTTCTGATTCACTGTCAGAGTCGCTGTCAGAGCTGTCTGCTATAATATTTTTATCATCATCATTCATTGTACAACATAAAATAAATATATATATTATTGTGCATAATTAATACAATATAATCAAGGCGCTGAGGGCCTGGGTTGGAACCTCGGTCGAGCCAAAAGATTTTGACTGGGTTTTTCTATCTTAAAAAATACTCAGTCGCACCTCGGAGCTAGGAAGTTGGCGGTGACACCCCTATGTCTCTGAAGGTACGTAAAGTCATTGGTCTTGCGCCTGATCTCTCTCCAGTCGTGTCGGATTGCCGTCTCACTGGACTATGAGAGTAAAGGAATAGTGAGTGCACCTGTGTATTGCGCACACACTTGTGCACTATAATATCTCCTGCGTACCTGGCTTATCTCCGTTGAGATGACCGCCGTGGACGAAATCGGTTAGGAAGAAATTATATGAAATATTAATTTCATCGGGAAATTCATATCGGAGCGTTATGCCGAAAAAAACAGGATACATCATTTTCTGTCAGATGAAAATGTATAAGCTGATTGTTAATATAATGCTGTAATTAATAAAAATAATCTGCTATCAGTAAGTCGAGGGTAACATTGTCAGCTAATGCATTTAAATATGTAATAGAAGCACTCGCCTAACACCTGCGTTATAATTTTCAAGGCATCGGCTGACGAGTTTTGCCCCGGCATACAGCCAGCTGACATATATATTTATTCATATGTGCGTATAAACTATCATCAGGTAAATTTTTAGCTGAGAGGAAATCACTGAAATTAGAAAAAAAAAATTCATGTTTGATCGACCAGCTGACGCATAATGCCCCGAGCTACAGTCAGCTGATTATTTTTTTTCATCAAGGTATTGGGTTAACTACAATTTAAAATAAAAATGAGTTGGGAGAAAATGACTGAAAATATTTTTTTTTTCAACATGTTTGGGAGGTTACCACCGCTCATGGCACCCACGGAGCCGAAGCTGACGTTCACGAGGCTTTATGATACACGTCTCTGATGCGTCTCACCAATTATCGTTCGGGAGAAAATGACTGACGAAATTTTGCACTGGCCCACGGTCTATAACTGTAGCTCACCAAAATATACAAGGCTTATCTGGCAAACAATTAGAAATAGATTTATTTATAGAAAATCATAAAATTGATATTCTTTGTGTCACGGAGCATTGGCTACAGACTCATCAGATGATATTTAATAACAGCCATTACTCTGTAAAAAGTGCGTTCATAAGAAAGACAGCAATACATGGTGGCTCACTAATTTTTGTAAATAACAGTATTAAGTGTAAGGAACGCAAAGATATTTTAGAACTTTCTATTGAGCGCACTGCTGAACTGTCCTGTGTTGAGCTTGAGCAACATATTATAGTTTGTGTGTACCGCCCACCCTCGAGCAATCTGAATGTATTTGAAGGTATTATGGAAGATGCTCTAAAACGTATAGGTTCTAGTAATAAGCATATAATAGTATGTGGTGATTTTAATATTAATTTATTGGAACAGTCACCCTTAAAGGATAGGCTCATTAATCTATTTATGTACTTTGGCATGAAAAATTTATTTTGTGAGCCTACTAGAATCACAGCTACCACAGCAACTTGTCTTGATAACATTTTCTGCAGCTGTCAATGTCTGTGTAGAGCTAATTTGAGTGATTTAACATCTGACCACTGTGGTCAAAAAGCAGTATTCTGTGTCTCAAAACAGAATAAACTGTCTCATATCACAATTACAAGCAGACTATATACTGCTAATCGCTTAGATAGGTTTAAAGAGAGTATCTTTTCTAAGGTTACCAAAATAGAGTCAGAGGACCACCCAAATAGACTTTATGGTGACCTTTTTAACTTAATAAATACAGAATTTAATAAGATATTTAAATTGAAATCTGTACATGGGACGATAAAGACCAAGTTTTGTGATTGGGCTACTGTAGGTTTACATAGAAGTAGAGCTCGACTGTATGATTTATATGGTATGAGGCGATATAAGCATGACCCGTCCTTTGTTACTTATGTTAAAAATTATTCTAAAGTTTTTAAAAAGGCTTGTCTTGCTGCAAAATCATTGTTCATAAGTAAAAAAATAGAAAAGTCAAATAATAAAATAAAAACAACTTGGGATATTATTAATTCCGAATCTGGACGGACTCAGCTACGCGATCATAATTTTGAATTGAACGTTGATAATAAAATCATCCGTGACAACGTTCACATAGCTGAATCTTTTAATAACTTTTTTAGTAGTATACCTATAACCACTACAAGTTCTTTGAATTCATGCCCATCTAAAGCTGAATTACTTTTAAAAAATAATATAAATGAGTGCTCGGTAACCTTTTGCTTTAGGCATATAAATCCTGGCCACGTAGTAAATGCTTTTAAGTCAATTAACCAAAAAAAAACCTCTGACTTATGGGGAATTTCAGTCAGTTTAGTTAGTAATATTATTTATATTATCGCCCCAAATCTAGCACTAATCTATACTAATATTATAAAGCTGAAGAGTTTGTTTGTTTGTTTGAACGCGCTAATCTCAGGAACTACTGGTGCGAATTGAAAAATTCTTTTTGTGTTGAATAGACCATTTATCGAGGAAGGCTATAGGCTATATAACATCACGATGCAACTATTAGGAGCGAAGAAATAATGGAAAATGTGAAAAATGCGGGGAAAATTATTCATCCTTGAGGGCTTCCATTGTGTGCGCTGCGAAAACGGTTCAAGATACCAAAAATATATGTATGAAAGAATTAGTCCTCTTGAAATGATCTAAAAAAAAGTCCGCGACAGTATATATCTATCTTTTAAAATAAACTCTCTAGGACCGTTTTTATGGTAATCAAATTTGGTCGAAGTTAATGCATTATTTGTTAAGAGTTGTATCAACGTCATAATATTAATCTTTATACAAATAAATGTGTTGGATAGAGTGATTCAACGGGAAGGTTTTTATGTATGTACTTTTAGCCCGGAAAAAACTTATTAACGCGGGCGAAGCCGTGGGCAAAAGCTAGTATTTAATAAATGTGTTGATGAGGGCAGTTTCCCAGACCTCATGAAATATAGCAAAATAATACCCTTGTTTAAAAGTGGTAATAAAAGTGACCCTAGTAATTTTAGGCCTATTTCTATATTACCGGCACTGAGTAAAATATTTGAAAAAATTATACTAAATCAAATATTACAACATTTTAAAACAAACAAATTATTGCACAGTCAACAATTTGGATTTAGTAAAGGTCGGTCAACTACTGATGCCGGTGTTGCTCTTCTACAACACATTTTTGATGCCTGGGAAAATTCGCAAAACGCAATTGGTATTTTTTGTGACTTATCTAAAGCTTTCGATTGCGTTGAACATGCCACACTCTTGTGTAAACTACGCCATTATGGCATTAGAGATACCGCTCTGGATTTAATAGCATCTTACCTTAGTGATAGATCACAGTGCGTCGATGTTAATGGAGTCAAGTCTTCTGGTTCCCCAGTGCATATGGGGGTTCCACAAGGCTCGATTCTAGGTCCTTTGTTATTTTTGATTTACATTAACGACTTGCCTTTCTTCGTTGGAGGTATGTGTGATATTGTGCTATTTGCCGATGATACCTCTCTTGTATTTAAGATTGACCGTAACAAAACAAACTTTGACGACGTAAATAGTGCACTGTCGCAAATCTTAGATTGGTTTACTACCAATAATCTGTTATTGAACGCAAAGAAAACCAAATGCATTCGTTTTACGTTGCCTAACGTCCAAAAGCAAACGTTAGACTTATTTTTAAATAATGAATCTTTGAAACCAGTCGATTCAGCAGTTTTCTTGGGAATAACATTGGACCCTAAACTTCAATGGAACGCTCAAATTACTTGCCTGGCGGGGAAACTCAGCTCAGCGGCGTTTGCGATACGCAAAGTGAGACAGTTGACCAATGTCAACACTGCTAGGCTTGTCTATTTTAGTTATTTTCACAGTGTTATGTCCTATGGAATTTTACTTTGGGGCAGAGCCGCTGACATTGAAACAATTTTTATATTACAAAAAAGAGCTATACGAGCTATTTATAACTTAGGGGCACGAGTTTCTCTTAGGGAACGCTTTACAGAAATAGGCATTTTGACAGTTGCATCACAATACATTTTAGCAAATATTATGTATGTAAGACAAAACATTGCATGTTTTAGTAGAAATAGTGATCATCATAATGTTAATACTAGAAATAAAGATAAATTAACAGTACCAGTTCACCGATTGCACAGGGTACGTTGTTCGTTTGTGGGACTGAGTATACAACTTTATAATAAAATACCACCAACTGTCTTAAATTTACCCTTGAACAAATTTAAGCAATTTATTAAAAACAAATTATTAAAAAAGGGTTACTATACTGTCGACGACTATTTTAATGACAAAAACCCATGGGAATAGTTGCTCGCTACGCAAGGATAAGATCGATTGTATTTAGCTTAAGTGATTTGTGACAGATGGATATGTGCGACTTTCCCGGGTAGTCCTAAGAGTATATTTGTTAATATACTACGTTACTCATTTGATATACCGCTTTGTTGCATCTCTTTTCTGTTGGTTAGCCACAATCTGAGTAGTCACGCTCGCTTTAATGTCTGTGCTTGCGGCGGCGTCGTGTGCCGGGTCGGTCACTTCCCTGTAACATGGTTGAGGAGGCCGATGGCTGGCACATGCGTCATACTCGTGAACGGGTGCTGCTTGTGTGGACTGGTCTGCTCCGTTTGATGGTTGACTTTATTTTTTATTTTTTTACTTAAAATTAAACATGTAGGTGGTTGTTTCACTTAGGTACTTTCCGTTAATTTTCGCACTTAATATCCATCTTTAAAATTGAAGTAATATTGTAATTTGTAAATTGTAAAATATATATTTAAAAAAAAAAAATGACAAAAGACCTACGCTGAGTTTCTTGGTGCTTCTTCTCAGGTCAGTGGGCTTTTCCGAAGCACTGGTAGAATCTTAAAGTAAAACTTTGTGAAAAATGACGTGTAAAAGTGCCTTTAGGGGCCTAATTACTCAATAAATGATTTGATTTGATTTGAATACATATGATGAAGAAATAAAACATGACTTATGTCAAGCTCCTTGTAGTGTCGTGACTCGTGAACTTGCGTATTGATCTAACCGTATGATGTAGATAATAGAAATGAAATGTATAAAGCAATGACTCACTTAGCAGCTGACTATTATGTTTTATAATATGTAGATTGTAGACGTCCTATTGCGAAACCTAAGACTTATATAAATAGCTCACTGACGCTACGTATGACAAAGGGAGGACTTCAGTAAGTCCTTCGGTTCTAAAAGTCGCTACCTCCCCTGTCTAGTCCCCTGTTGTGTTCTGTCTAGGTATCGGTTTTTTTTGCGGTTCTTTATTTAAGACCGTCCATCAGGGTACCATCGCTGTATCTGCTGCTGCTGAGGGTTAGTAGTGTGCTGTTCGTGGTTAGGATTATATTGTGGCCAAGATAATTAATTGGCACAGGATATACAAATTTATATTATTATCTCAATATGACAAGATTCGATCGTAATATACGAGCTTTAGCTTATCCTTGGGCAAGTAACCTTTTACCATCATTTAGCTTTTGAAGAAAAAAATGCATTCGTTGAAATCCCTGAGATCCATATACACTACTACAAATTCCAGACTCCAGGCTGATACTGAATTGAAAAATGTGCCCGACCTGGGGATCGAACCCGAGACCTCAGCATTGCAAACGTACCGCAGTACAACTACGCCACCTAGGCAGATGTCATGATTAAAAATTTATTCCTGTCCGAAGTTTGGACTCAAAACTTTTTGGCTTCACTGTCTGTTTTTCCCCTTCCGTTGGAAAATATTTAATTTCATGAAATATTATATAATAATGAAGCTAAGGCTATCTTAAATAAAGTTTTAATTTGGTATTTTGATTGCGAACAATTTGGATATCACGTTCGGTACCAATTTAATATCTACTGTAATACAATCGCTGTTTATTATAGAAAATATTATTTGGCATTTAAGTTTGAGTTCGCTAAATTAAATAAGTTAATTACGAAGGCAATGGGATCGGTAAGTCCGTCTCAAATGGTTTGACACCCTAAATAACTTTATTTTGAGAAAACCATACAAAACATAGATAATATTCTAAAGTTCGTTTAAATCATATTAATATATAAAAATAGACTGATAAGTTATGGTATTTAGACACCTTCAAAGCCAAGCTGACATATTACACGCATTTACAATTATAGGCCCAGTTTGAACAAAGGTATGTACACACTGATGCATGGTTGCGCGCGACACGCGCGTCCGACTTGTCAAGTAGACACGCGAACTGCAAAATTACTGTTTACGTATACATGCTAATGGCAGTCTAACGCAGGAAGTAGATACGCGTTTCATGCCTCAATTGACTTAACTGTTATGTTTAAGTACTTGTGAACTTGCTTTCGAAATGCAATGTTCGAACACTTGCACGAGGGAGTGCTTATTTATCTACTACTACTACTATATACTGCCCACTGCTGAGCATGGGCCTTCTCTACTACTGAGAGGTTTAAGGCCTCAGTTCATCATGCTGGCTTAGTGCGGGTGGCAAGTCTGCCACTGTGTCGAAGGTATGTGAAGTCTCACATACCTTCGAAATTCATATAGAGAACTTCTCAGGTTTACAGGTTTCCTCGTGATGTTTTCCTTCACCGTTAAAGCAAGCAATAATTCACAAAGAATATACACATTATAACTTTAGAAATGTCAGAGGTGCGTGCCCTTGGGATTTGAACCTGCGGACATTCGTCTCGGCAATCGCCGCTTGTTTATCTGTTTGACTTGAATTTATTTAGTGCAGTGATTTGTTATAGATAAATTCGGATTTAACAGCTAGAGCTTAATCACTTAATAATGAACTATGGACTATAATAGTGACGTATATAATATGCTATATACATTATTATGATTATGCTATTATCTTAGATCTCGTAGGTAATTCTCAATAATTATTCCAAACATAGAATTCTGGTACCAACTTATATGCTGAATGAAATATTCATATTAGCTACATATGCTTGTATACTACATCGACCTTGTGGAGACTAGGTAGAATTTGAATCAAATCTTAACAGCATAAATGATTGGATCCCTTTAAAATTTTATCCGTGGTGCTTTACATCTGGCTTTTCCAGTTGTAAAAGTCTCAGTAACTAAGGTTAAAAAATACCTTGTTAGTTCATTATTTTGTCTCCCGATTTGCTATGAAAGGAAGTGGAAAATATATTTCTAACTCCTCCTTATTCTTCTATGGGATTAACTTCGTTGCGGGTTAAGAGTAATTAGTGCTCTCAGAGACTCGCCGAGCTTCACCACTCGGTGTCATAAAATGCGTGCCACTGCCGATCCTGGCTTACAGGAGTTGCAGTGACGGGTGTGAGGGCAGGATAGCCTCGTATATGCTTGGCGTTTCAATTTATGATATTGAACATGAACTATAATAATACAAAACTAACTCATAGACTTAACAACAACTTTGAAGAAACATATCATACGTTCGTATCACTATAACTAGTTTAAAACCGTACTGTTCCGCTCGGTCACTCGATGACGATTGACACACATCAGACGCAAAATTCCCAGTAATTACATGTGAACACTCGCTAAGGTGGTGGTCCGTTGTAACTGTCGCATGGACCGTTTAGTACATGGCTAGGCGTAGGAGCGGTCGGCCTCGACGTTAAAAACTTGACATTTCTAATATCGTGAGAGGTTACAGCAATGCGGATATATACATTGTATTAGTTAATAGTTAGACTGCCTCGGTGACGTATTTGTATTACAGTACGACTGCAAAGCTGAGGTCTCGAGTTCGATCCCCGGGTCGGGCAAAGTGGTATTGAGTTTTTCTATTCAGTATCAGCTCGGAGTCTGGAATTTGTGCCCGATATGGCGATAGGCTCGCCCCCTATCACATCATGGGACGGAGTAATGGCGAAGGGTGGGTGCACTAGTTGCGCCTCTGCTTACCCCTTCGGGGATAACAGGCGTGAGTGTATATGCATGTATGTATGTAGTTAATAGTTAATTAAACTATTAGAATTTGCAGTTATTACGTAAATTTGAAATTAGAACAGATTACGTACAAAGTTTTAAAATGCATAGGTATTCCAAAACATTACAACGGTTATCAGTTTTTTATAATTAACACAAATATACAAAATTTCCCGTGCCTACTCTACAGGTTAATTCAGAGCATTTAAATTAATCGTACGATTAATAAATCATCCATCCAATTAATATTTCACTATATCTAAGCACGAAGTCTGCGTACCCAAAAAGATTTATTGAAAATGAGTCTGCTTAAAGCCTTTTGACGTAAAGGGTGCCTCACCTTACTAAGGCGTGACCGCTAATTAAAATTTATTAAACCGTGAAAATGTATTGTATGAGGTTTGTTTTACGTTCGTGCCCATTTCCTAATGAGAAAAAAGGCCGAGCTGTAATAAATGATACTTTAGGCTTTTCAGACGGGTTCGGTATTATTTCTGAGTTTATTCGGTACCTACATCTCTAGATATTTCGATGTTGTTTGCTATAAGTATGACAGGGAAAACAAAATTAGGCAGCCAGGTGTTTGTCACATATCGTAATTCGTAACAATTAAAAGATGTATACACGGTTTTATACTGTTATATTTTTGTGAGGATATTTGGTTGCATGATTGTAGATTTAGTTATTTTAAGTAATAATCTAGATAAGAATGAAATGTCGATGTCATCATCATAATCATTTCTTAGCAAAACCAAGTTATTGAGTAAAGTCAACCAAAAAGATCAATGATCATATCATTGTCTAAATCAATTCCGGTCTCTACTGTTATCTCATTAATCGATAGTGCACAACAAGTTTCCGCCACTTAGCGCCCATTGTACCGCTTGCTTATAAATGCTACTCGTCACACAAATAACAAGCTGACAAACCTCAGAATAATATGGCTTTAGTTATTATACTGAGTGACAACCTATCCGGTACTGCGAGTTTGACAGCTGACATTTGTTTTATTTTTGATTTTTATACTAAAACCTTATTGCGTGGGTAGGAACGACGATTTTCGCTTTTATGACAGGAGCTGTCATGGTCGCATGCGACCAAGCGGGCCTGAAGCGGTAAACAAAAGTTACAATCTATGCTTCCAAATAAATGCTAATAAATGAGTCTTATCTACATTGGTTGTTTAATACGATAATTGACAAATTAAATTTACTGGAAACCTTTGATTAATTAAATACACTGAAAGTTTCAAACGCGTCGAAAACAATAGAGGCGAATTATTCCCCACTAAATGAGTTCAAGTGAATTATTTTTTGTTGTTTTTCATGGATATAATTTTCTCCCCGTTGTAATAGAAACCATGTAATAGCTGGTATCATTATGCGCACATACAAGGATACGCAGTCGGCCCGTTGTTCTATTAGGGATAGCACGTGTTCATCTTTGCGGCTATTTGGAATAACGCCCATTTCCATATTTCAATTTGTTTTTCCCTTTTTGTTTGGTATGTATTGAATAATTTGGTGTAATTAATTAACATTAAATAAATAAAATAATCTTTATTAACATTCTTTTATTATAAACTAGAAGTAGGGTAGATTTAAAACTAACTTAAGAATCTAATTTTATACATAATATAGTGTTTATTATTTAAGTAGATATCTATATAAGTAAAATAAAGTCTATTTACACTTTTTTTTTATAACATGGAAGTTGGGGAGGATGAACCTCCAGATGGAGGTGGAAGGACTAATCCTTCTTCTCTTCCCCTTCCGTCGAACAAGGCAGCTAAACGCCCATTAGATTCAGTCAATGACGATTGTGTTGCCTCTATTCCCCAAAAAAAAATTACCTCACCAGGCTTAGCTGTTCAGGATGTATACTCTTGTCCTGACTATGATGACCAGTTTTTATACAGGGCTACGGACAAGGCTCCCTTTATAGTTAATGTTTCAGGTGATACCAACCCTCCTATCCAGACCCTGAAACTGGCCAAGTTATTATTCCAGAGTAATGTCTCAGGTATTATTCAGGGTGGTGTCAAATCTGCAGGTCGCGGCAAAATTTCTGTGCTATTTGACTCTGCAGATTCAGCCAATAATTTTTCGAAGTCCCCTTTTCTCTCCACTCATAAACTTGTTGCTTCTATTCCCAAGTTCCACCTAACCCGCTTGGGTATTGTGAGAAATATCCCCATTGATTGGTCTTTGGAGGAACTGGTCGCAGGTCTGCAATACCCAGACAATTGTGGTCAGGTTCTCAAAGCTCGTCGCCTCAACAAAAGGTTAGTTAATAATGGCATAACGGAATGGTCTCCCTCCACTACTGTTGTATTAACATTCAGGGGTCGCTCTCTTCCTGAGAGAGTCTATTGTTTTAATTCATCTCTCCCTGTGTCCCTTTACCAGCTCCCTACCATTCAATGCCGGCAATGTTGCATATTTGGACATGTGATCTCGCAATGCAGATCGCTTCCTCGTTGTTACCGCTGTGCTCAACAACACAGGGGAAATACTTGTTCTGTACCTGATTCTCAAGCTACTTGTTTGTTTTGTTCAGGCAATCACATGGCCACTTTTCCCAATTGTCCGGAGCACTCAAGGCAGAAAGCAATTAAGCTAGTCATGTCGGAGGAGAACATTCCATTTTCTGAAGCCGCCCTTAGATTCCGTCCTACCCGCAAGTCATTTGCTGATACTGTAAAGTCTCCCATCCCTCCAGCTCCCAATCACTCTCATGCCTCTTCTCAAGTTCCCACTAGCTCTTCCTACAAGAAAACTATTGTCATTGACCGCCGTCCTAGCCCTCCTAAGGGTAAAGGATACGATTCTTTTGCTCATTCAAGCATAACTCAAACCCCAAAATCATCCCTCCACAATGGTTGCGCCTTACCCCCCTCTGTTTCAGTTGATACTCCCCTTCATTCCTCTTCCGATTCTTCTCCCCCTAATAGGCTTCCCACAATATCTCCTTCCCCCAATGATAATCTTATTGAACTTATCCTGTCTATACTCGTAAATATTACTCACAAATTTGGTGATGCCCTTCCCCATAACGTCCTTCCCATAATTCAGCAACTTTCCAACCAGTTTAACTTGCACAATGGCTCACTCGCTTCTTCAATGGAATTGTAGAAACATTCGTCATAAAAAACACGAAATCATACAATTGATTAACAGTCACCATCCACTTGTCCTTGCAGTCTCTGAGACATGGTTGCGCCCTGATTCACCCTTCAGGGTAACTGGTTACAGCTGTCTCAGGAACGACAGAGATGATGGTTGGGCTGGATGTGCCCTCCTCATCAAAAGATGCCTATCCTACACTCAGATTAACCTCTTACCCCATGAAGCCTCTTTTCAAATAGTAGCAGCTAGAATCCTGAATATCTCCTTTGTTTCCCTTTATATTCCTCACCCTAGCTCTAGGATAATAAATAACCTACGTAGCATTCTGTTAGCTATCCCTCCCCCATTATTTGTTATGGGTGATTTCAACTCCCACAATGCTCTTTGGGGTTCTCCTTACAACGATGCCCACTCGAACATTCTCATTCAATTGTTTGATGAGCTCAATATCTGCGTTCTGAATGACGGCTCTCCCACAAGACGTGTCTCCCCAATCCAGAACGTTAGTGCAGTTGATCTCACCCTAGCCTCCACTAACCTATCCTCTTCTATTTCCTGGTCTACCCTTCCCCATTCTTTCGGTAGTGATCACTTCCCTATTCTTTGCTTATGGTCTAACTCTTTCTCCCCAAAGCCTGACCCTGAGCCTCTTCTAAAGTATAGACTCTGTAAGGCTGACTGGTCAAGCTACTCATCGAATCTAGATTCATTTATATCATGCTTTCCTTATAACATTTCAAACTTAAACTACCTGACCGTGTACTCCGAATTTTCAAATGCTTTGATTTCTGCCGCTGACCTCGCAATACCGCTCAAAAATTCAGCCCTTGATAAAATTCCATCCCCACCATGGTGGGATTCGGAATGCACAGAGATTGTTCGCAGGCGAAATACAGCTGAGTCTACTTTTGCATCGAGCATGACAATGGAGAATTTCCTAAATTTTAAAAAATCTCTAGCTATGTCTAAGCGCATACTGTCTAAGAAAAAGTCTCAAGGCTGGGCAAATTTCTGCAACTCCCTGTCACCATGCACCCCATCTTCACTCGTATGGAAAAAATTGCGCCTATTTCGTAGATCTGTATGCCATACTCCTAGCCCCTCCTCAAATAATTCTGACTCTTGGATTCACGAATTCCTTTCTAAATTAGCTCCTCCAACAGTTCCTTCTAAAGATTGTTTCCCTCCCCTCCTTTCTCCCAACCCTAATAACAATCTTAATGATGCCTTCTCTCTTGCTGAGCTTTCGTGTGTACTTGATCGGGTCCGGGATTCTGCTCCCGGTATTGATGGTATCCCTTATTCTTTCATTTGCAGGTCCTCCTCATCAGCTAGATCTTTCTTCCTCAAAATCCTAAATCATATCTTCTTCAATGGAACTGTCCCAGACTCTTGGAAGTCCCAGATCGTTATGCCAATTTTGAAGCCAGGTAAACCACCTAATCTGGCCTCTTCCTATCGACCTATCGTCCTTTCCTCAACGCTATCCAAGATAATGGAACACCTGGTCAAGAATCGGTTGGAATGGTATGTTGAAAATAAGGGTCACCTATCCAATACACAGTTTGGTTTCAGGCGTGGAATGAGCACTATGGATAATTTGTCAATTTTGACATCTAATATCAGACTTTCTTTTTCCAATGATGAAAATGTCATTGGTGTTTTTCTGGACATTTCTTCAGCATATGACAATGTTCACCTTCCTATTCTCAGGCAGAAAATGCTCCAGCTGAGTATTCCGGAAAGGTTGATCAATTTTGTATGTAGCCTCCTCATTGGTCGTTCAATTGTCCTAAGTGCTCAATATGGCGATCATTCTCCAAGGATGGTCTGGAAAGGTCTCCCTCAAGGCTCTGTCCTTAGCCCATTGTTATACAACATATATACGGCTGATCTTGACAAATCAGTAAACTGCTTTGTCAATGTTCTCCAATATGCTGATGATGTTGTTCTATACTCTTCATCCAAATCCCTCTTAGATGCCTCTGGAAGGATAAATACAGCTTTGTTTTATTTGGACCAATGGCTTTCCAATCATCACCTATCCCTGTCTGCCCCAAAGAGTGTTGCCGTTGTTTTCACTCGTAAAAGATCTATCCCTCCTCTAGTTCTGTCTGTTAATAGCCAAAATATATATTTTAAAGACCAAGTTAAATTTTTAGGAGTCATCTTAGATTCTAAGTTGACTGGTACTCCTTACTTAAAAGCCATACAAGCCAAATGTGAAAAAGGAATTAACGTTCTAAGAGCGGTTTCTGGGGTTCGCTGGGGCTCTCACCCATATAATCAGAAACTATTATACAATGCTGTCATACGCAGCCATTTTGATTATGGGTGCTTTCTCCTGGAGCCTTGTAATAAAGCAGCTTTAAGCCTTCTAGATAGGACACAGTCGAGGTGCCTGCGCATAATAACTGGAGCCATGAGATCCTCTCCGATTAACGCCTTACAGGTTGAATGCCTAGATCCCCCCCTCGCACTTCGCAGACAATATCTCTGTGATCGTTTCTTCTATAAATCCCTCATAAGGTCATCCCACCCCCTTCTATCTATCCTCCCTCCCCTATCTCAACGAGTTCAAAATTCCAGATATTGGTCTCATAAATCTCCCCCTCTCCTTATAAATAGTTACCAAAAATTCATTAACTCTGCTCTGCAAATCTTCCAAACTAATATCCATTTCCTTTTTACATTTGACTTTCTAGCCCTCCTCTTCAAACCTAATGTCATCCTCAATTTTGGAATCAACAAAAATGATCCTAATGCTGCCATCATTTTCCACCAATTATTGTCTGAAAATTGGGGGGACTGGCTGCATCTATATACAGATGCATCCAAGACCTCCAACTCAGTCCCTGTTGGTGCAGCTGTTTGGATTCCAAAATATAAAATTATTCTTAGCTTTAAATGTCCCTCTCTATACTCTATTTTTACTGGTGAAGCAATAGCTATCTTGGAAGCAGCACAATATTCTCTCTCTCATGGCCTTAATAAAACTATTATTTTTTCAGACTCTCTCAGTTTGCTACAAGACTTATTGAAATCCCCATTCCATAAATCCCAATCATTTTTGTCCCTGAAAATCAAAGACACATTGTATAGATGTCATATGGCAGGTTTAGAAGTAGTTTTAGCCTGGATCCCTAGCCACACTGGCATCCCAGGTAATGAAATAGTTGACCAATGTGCTCATAGTGCTGTCTCAATCGGATTGGATGTCCATAAAGATTGTTACTCCAGTGATCTACTTTCTGGGTTAAGTCATGATCTCAGAGAAGCTTGGACTGAGCAATGGCAGGTCTCTCGTGCTCGTAAGGGCATTCGTTATGGCTTACTACAACCGGATATCCCCCTTCGTCCCTGGTTTTTTAAGTTCAAATGTTTTAGCAAAAAGGTTACCTCAGCAATAATCCGACTACGGCTAGGCCACGTTTGCTCCCCGGTATTTTTGCATAAAATCCGCATTCGTGATCACTCCCTTTGTGAATGTGGACTGGACGAGGGCTCGGTGGATCATTTATTCTTCAACTGTCCCAGAATCTCCACCACTATATACGATGTCCTTCCTTCTGATTTCCCCCGTCCTGTAAGCGTAAATGTTTTATTAAGCTCCGTTTTTTCTAACAACGTCAAATATCTTTGTAAATTTATTAAATCTAACAATCTCTATCTATGATCTCTATTTCCGTTCTATGTTTTTTCTTATCTCACCGCATTTCTAGCGCATTGTTTGCAGCCATCATAATATCGAGGGATACACAATTCTTCCTTTATTGTATTCACTTTGATCTTGTCTCTCCTGTTCATATACTTTGATAATACAAAAAGCTCCGATCTGCAGCTTACAATAGCCTAGTCAATAGAAAATGGCGGCTTTCACTTTCAGAGTTGCTTACCTTTTTTTTTTTTTTTTTTAATTGTTCTAATATAAACTCTAGATATTTAATCTACTTTTTATCTAATTATATAAATTTATGTATTCTACTATTTATGTATACTACTTATTAACTATGGTGTATTTTATTCGTTCTGCGGGATAGGTAACTACGGGCCGAAATTTTATAGTTTCCTTCGATTTTCATAACAATTATTGCAACGGAAACTGGAAAGTCTGACACTTGACATTGGCGAAATCACTGATAAACGGTGGAAGCCACAAAACGAAAAAAAGAAGAAGAAGAAGAAGAAGGATACGCAGAATGATGAATCGATAACGTATGACACAGCTGTCACGCATACTAGCTTTGTTAGTCTAAGACTAGCTTAAGAAAAATTGGCCTGTTTGTTTTAGTGTCATTGCAGCGCGTCACTCTATCTAGGTATATAATTAATCAAAGCTTGAAGCCAGTGATACAGGCCGTTAATTACAAATTGTGCTCTGCAATTCGATAGATTACATTTTAATTCAAGACAAGAACGCTGATGCGGCAATGATTAAAAATAGCTTATTGAAGAATCTCTCGGGCGGCGGTTTGCTTAGTGTTATTGGAAAAGTTTCGGCGGAGCCTTCTGGAACCATCCATGAACCTCGGCTGGGAGATCAGTCACAAGTGTTTGAGTTAACGAGATGACATTCTTTGCAAGTTCCCGGGAACTATGGCCTCGGCTAAACTGCTGTAAATAAAGATTGTAAGAATGCTTTTGTAATGAAAAATTACGAGCATACTTGATATATTTTTGGCGTCAGTGTTTGGATGTAAATGATTAAGGAGGTTATAAAGTGTGTAAAGTTAGTTAAGGGAACTGTTTAATAAGGGTATTCGGTGTTCGATTTTCATCCCAAATATATCTTATCTATTTTATCTTACAGATATTATTGGTGGTAGGACTCTCATATGTAAGAGTCCGTCTGGGTGGGTACCACTGCAATGTCTATTTTTACCGCCAAGCAGTAGTGTGCATGCACTTTTGTGTTTCGTTTTTGTAGGGTATTATAGGCAGTGTAACTACAGGACATGATGAGACTTAACAACTTATGTCTCAAGATGACGAGCGCAGTAGAATGCCACACAGAACTTTGTAACTCAAGGTGTTATGGGCGGTCGTATCGCTTACCATCAGGCGAACGGTATGCTCGTCTCGTCATTCGATGGCATAAAAAAAATGCGAAAGTTTCTGAAAATTTATGTTTATCAGAAGAAACGAAGAAGCAATTGAAATTCAAGTCACACTTCTTTGCTCCCAAATAAATATCAATAAATGAGTATTATCTACATTACTGGTTTAAACGTTAACTATCAAATAAAATTTACTTGACACCGGTGAAACTGGCCCTTAATTTGTTTGCGCAAAGATGTGATGACAAAACTAAGTTAACACAATGATTAATATTTAGATAAGGGCATGGATATGTAGTTTAGAATTAACGTATAAAATACTTTAATGTTGCGTTAAACATTCGTTTTAAGTGCCCCTTATGTTAATAAATTTGTTGAACAAAATAAAACCGTATTGACAGTCTAAAAGGCACTTAAAGCTTTGGATAAAGGTTGATATAATCTGTTTAGTCGTACATAAGGTATGAAAAACTTTTTTATCGAGCTTTAAGACGAATATTATTTTAACAACTTTAAAAATATATTACGTCGTTGTATTTTTACGGCTAAAACGTTACTGCTGAAGACAGATTTTCCAATTCAAGTGCCACGCATACGGTGACTTGTTGACGAGAAACACTACGCCACTAAAGCAACTATCGGTTTTGTAGTAATGTAGTGTTTCTGCACGGCGCCTTACCTTTTTCTGCATACGTTGACTTGTTGACGAGAAACACTGCACCACTAAAGCAACTATCAGTTTTGTAGTAATGTAGTGTTTCTGCACGGCGCCTTACCTTTTTTCTGCATACGTTGACTTGTTGACGAAAAACACTACTCCACTAAAGCAACTATCAGTTTTGTAGTAATATAGTGTTTCTGCACGGCGCCTTACCTTTTTTCTGCATACGTTGACTAGTTGACGAGAACCACCACACCACTAAAGCAACTATCAGTTTTGTAGTAATATAGTGTTTCTGCACGGCGCCTTACCTTTTTTCTGCATACGTTGACTAGTTGACGAGAACCACCACACCACTAAAGCAACTATCAGTTTTGTAGTAATATAGTGTTTCTGCACGGCGCCTTACCTTTTTTCTGCATACGTTGACTGGTTGACGAGAACCACCACACCACTAAAGCAACTATCAGTTTTGTAGTAATATAGTGTTTCTGCACGGCGCCTTACCTTTTTTCTGCATACGTTGACTTGTTGACGAAAAACACTACTCCACTAAAGCAACTATCAGTTTTGTAGTAATGTAGTGTTTCTGCACGGCGCCTTACCTTTTTCTGCATACGTTGACTTGTTGACGAAAAACACTACTCCACTAAAGCAACTATCAGTTTTGTAGTAATGTAGTGTTTCTGCACGGCGCCTTACCTTTTTCTGCATACGTTGACTTGTTGACGAAAAACACTACTCCACTAAAGCAACTATCAGTTTTGTAGTAATGTAGTGTTTCTGCACGGTGCCTTACCTTTTTCTGCATACGTTGACTTGTTGACGAAAAACACTACTCCACTAAAGCAACTATCAGTTTTGTAGTAATGTAGTGTTTCTGCACGGCGCCTTACCTTTTTCTGCATACGTTGACTTGTTGACGAAAAACACTACTCCACTAAAGCAACTATCAGTTTTGTAGTAATGTAGTGTTTCTGCACGACAGCTTACCTTTCTTCTTATGATACTCAATATATTTATAGGTCTCTGAGAACTTATTGAAACAAATAGCATCGCCAATGTATGTTGCAGTTGCAATAATGAATTTCTTCTTTATCATTATTGCCCATTTCTACGTTGCTATAAAATTACTTCGCTCGAATACAGTTCATTCCAGCACAATTTTACGAAGTAATAAATTGTGTTAAATCACCTGCACATCTTTCAGTACGTTCTCGTTTCTAGTATAGTAAGTAGATACAGATTTACCATTGACGCCTGCCTCGGTGGCGTAGTTGTATTACAGTACTGAGGTCTCGGGTTCGATCCACGGGTCACGCAAAGTGATATTGACTTTTTCTATTCAGTATCAGGCCGGAGTCTGGAATTTGTGCCCGATATGTCGATGGGCTCGCCGCCTATCACATCATAAGACGGAATACGCACGGCGAAAAGTGGGTGCATTAGATGCACCTCTGCCTAACCCTTCGGGGATAAAAGGCGTGAGTGTGTGTGTATTACTATACGGTTTCCGTCGAACACAAGGCGAGTAGGCTAGGTGATTGTAAAGTAAATACTCACCGGTTTCGACAACACACCGACAGAAACAATATTCTTAATATGAATGTTTCCCAACATATTTGTGTTTTATTTTATTAAATGTAAAAATCACTAAACGAAATTGCATACAATTTAGAACATATAAAGAAATATAATAATTTGTATCAATAAGTAGGCTACGTTTTCCCTTTGATAATCACAAAGTGGGACTAGGAAAGGTCTTGCACGCAGGGGAAGCCGCGTATTTCTTTTTTAGGGAGTTTCTGTAACTTTATTGTCGGCTGGTCGTAAAACAGCTAAATCCTTTCTGTAAAACATGTTTCAACACAAACTGCGTTGCGCGGAATCTCAATGTTATGGAAGTCTGTTGGGATAAAGGCAGGTGAAAAAAACTTTTTTTTTCAGTTAAATCTAAATGGAGTATAAAAATGCAAAATATTAAAATTATTTTGTTTTTTGCAGGGTAAGCAGGCAACCTTTTCTATATGTGAGTTATATAGTTATATTTGCATGTTACAAAATAGATCTACAGAATTGTAATTATATTGGTATAGAGGACAGTAATGATACACAAACTAAAACTATTTCATTCGTGATTCCCAATTTGAGTCACGTGTTTGAATTTGATTATTGTAATCAAAACCAGGGTTACACACATATGATTTAAACGAGTGAACTAGATTTTTTTTTTGTTAATGGCCCAACTGCCAGTATCCTGACACAAGTCGGCTTTTCTGGCCACACCGGTCTTTAGGGTGAACGCAGAAGGCGCTCGCAACCCTTTGAATTAAGTGACCATGCTGAGGGCAACCCACTAACGGGTTACGAACCTCGGCTCAGGACGGCCACTGAGAGAGTATGAGACATCAACGATTAGGGAAAGATTGGTTTTTAGGCCTAATCCTATTATATTGTGTTGTCATCGGCCGGCCGGAACTGCTAGGGGGGTCGGGGGGCGACGGGGAACGCGGCGAGGTCCTCGACGGCGAGGACGGAACTGCGGTTGTGTGAGTTAACTAGAGAGTAATTAAAATTAAATGGGAAACCTCTGTGTGGTACGTTAAAATTAATTTTGATGAAAAATATTATCGCGCTGATTTGTCTGAAGAACATACTTCAGTCTTCTTCTTTGTCCAACCCTGTTCCCATTATTTGGGGTCGGGTCTCCTCACTAATTTGCGCCAGGTTAATCTATCCTGGGTTGTCACATCTGGTAATTGGGCGTTCTTGAGGTCTACTTGTATTAGACCACCAGGTCGACGTGGGGCGGCCTCTGCCTCTTTTCTCTTCTGGCAGCTTTAAGGCAATTTGTACCACGTGGTCTTCGCTGCGCCTCATTACATGGCCATACCATCTAAGAAGAACATACTTCATTGTCAGTGAAATTATGGGATTAGCTGTGCTGATACGTTTCACAAATGCGATAGATAAAAGCTCATAAGCTCCCACTCCTCCAACCTCTCTTTTTTGCCTCAAAAGTTATCTTTAGTATTACTAATGTTCATGGTCAGTAGTGACATGCCTATGCCATTAAATTAGTCGTGGTATAAACGGTCCATGCGAACATCGCAACGTGTATGACCGTTTTACCATTTAACGAACTTGCTTACTAAAAAAAGTACGATCAAACTATAATATTTTACCTATGTTGAACTCCTTTCACAAACCTTAAACCGGTTCTGCAAATAAACATAAATACGCATTATGAGCGTCGTATGACTTATATAAGATGGAAAGTCATTTGGCTCGTAAGCAAACACTTGGAAAAGTAAGAAAGGCTATTATGCACAATGGTGTTGACAGTGTAAATAAGACTGCGGTCCCGCGCCCAATCTTTACTCGGTAAATACAGACGGACGGCTGATGTCCCCCTCTCCTGAACGAGATCAATGAAAGTAATGTGAATTTCAAAGAGAATTTATATGACGGAAAGTGATTTTTTTACTGTCATAATGTTTTTAGTCATTTCTATTATGGATACTGTTTAATTATTTTGTGTATATAACATTGATGTATTGAAAACCCGTATATGAGATTAAATTACTATTTAATAATTGTAAAAGGCGTTACTGAAGTCAATGTTGGAACAATTTATAATAGCATGTTGTAAACTAAAGGCCAATACAAGGTACAAGGCCGCGATCAGAAACAAAACAGTTTATTATAATATTAGACAACTCAAACATTACAAATATGTAACAATAACATTTTCAAGCTAGGAAATAAGGTCATTGTAATTAATTGACAATTTGTGCAGTCATAATATCATCGGGTTTAGGTCGTCTGGGGTCATTGTCTGTGGTTTTAAGCCCAGGGCTCATGTGTTTTCCTTAAACGTGACTAAACCATCTCAAGCCACCTTCTTGGGGTTTGTTTGCCTCGTCGACTAATATCATAGTCTATGTAAGTTTTGTATTTTATTTTTACAGTACGAGTAATTTCAAAGTATTTAGCACAAGGTATTACGGATATTATAATCATGGTCGAAATACGGTGTAGTACTTTAGGATGGGTTCATTTTTAAAAAAGTATTAATTTTTCACAGCTGGGTCAGATTTGACATCTCCTGGCTTCTAAAACAGAGGTAGAGATGTTCAGGGGGTTACGGGGACTCTAAGTGGAGCTGGTCCGTCCTCTTGCTGTGCCTTCATAGTTGCGTCCATTCGGTATGAGTTAAAAAAAATCGCATTCGGTAGGATTCGAACCTACGTTCCCAGAGGGTATCTGATTTCTAGTCCGACGCCCTAACCGCTCGGCCACGACTGCTACATGCGTATTAAATTAAAAAGACCTACACTAAGACACTTCAAATTTTTTTAATTCTCATATTGGTGCTATTTTATTGTTTTTTTTATTGCATTTAATGACGAGGCGAGCATGCCGTTTGCCTGATGGTAAGCTATACGACCACCCATAAACAGTAGCAACACCGACCAGCACCTTGACTTACAAAGTATTGTGTGGCATTCCACTGTGTTCGTCATCCTGAGGCATACGATGTTAAGTCTCATTATGTCCAGTACTTACAACCGTCAGGTGAGGTAAACTATCCCTAAATTGTAAAACTTTTACCGTATTATGGAATGCCTTTGCCCTTAGCCCAATTATTGTAGGATTGATTCCGGAAAAAATTAAAGCATGACCACATTCGATAGTAGACCTTTTCTTTTGTTTTAAAATTTAATTAATAGGCCACAAACCAATCAAATTGATCATGCGAATCAAATTAATGATCACGTATGATCAGTGGTGTGCCTGAACACTTATTAAAGGAATCATAATGGTGAGCCCCGACATTGGAAATAACTTAATGAAAAACTCTTCTGATAATAATATTTTAATGTTCTTTTGGTCCCGAAATGTCCAAGATTTTAACAACTACTTAGAAATGGGGCCTCCTTTGGATTAATAACTTAAGTATATGGAATCTCTAATATGAATTCGGGTAACACTTAAGATGTATTACACGATTTGTTTATATCCTCATCTGCATCACCAGCCACAGGTAGTCTACTGCTGAACAGGTCCTTCGTAAAATTTCAAGACCGATTTTGAGCCGGCCTGCATTCAACGAATCTTGCGATGTTTATCTATTCGTCTGTTTAATTTGAAGCTAGATTCCTAAGTCCTAACGCTGCGCTCACGTAGTCGGACCCTCAGCAACATCTAATATCTATAAGAATTGTGGTATAGCCACCCCAGGACGATGCGGCAAGTCTAAAATCATATTTGGGATATTCCTTAGCACCCCTGCATCGGTGCGTGCAGCAGCGAAGTTTAGATGTGTCCTCAGAGGAGTTCAAGGACAGAAAATATTGTGAATGTCGAATGGAGACTCCGAATCCCTAATACTTATGAAGCTCGTATTTATTTGTTTTATGAGTAGAGTGAAAATTGTTCAAATTACAGTTCGATTTCAAAAACTGGGGCATCCTAATCCTACCACAGTTACTACACATGTATCAGTAAATGTTTAAGGATTCAATAACTACAATCCACAGTTTCATGTGATTTAAGTTTAAATGTCATCATCGAGTAAAT
Source organism: Lapara coniferarum (assembly GCA_949316025.1). Classification (NCBI taxonomy): domain Eukaryota; kingdom Metazoa; phylum Arthropoda; class Insecta; order Lepidoptera; family Sphingidae; genus Lapara; species Lapara coniferarum. Next base: position 5,512,429 of record OX438929.1, read on the forward strand.
GGTAGTCTCTGAAGGTGTTAAACGTATTGATTAACAGATTGATAGCTAAGTGCCGAATTCTATCTTTGAATTGACTAACTTAGTTATTATATAGGTACTAACCGAAGACAATATTGCTTAATTTGCTGTCATTATTAGACAGTTCCTTACTTCAAATCTCTGATCTTAGTTTGTTCTACTTGCTGAGCTTGCTTTATATCTTGTAGTGGATTAACATAAAATTTGAAAATCATTTTCAACAAAATAATTTACCCTATAGATTCCCGTTCATTTTATTAACATCGACTCATAACAGTTTCATAAAATGTTCGTACCGTTCAAGAAAATTCCACGGCAGTTGCTTTATTTCAACATAACCTCAAAACTGTTACTTTGCCTCTGTAACACGTTACTACACAATTGTAAGGCACTTTTCTAAATTGAAAGTGTTTCACTTTTGTCATTATATCGTAATATGATAGCATAAAGGTTAATGGTTCGAAACATAGGTTGCGATGAGATTAGGGGAAGATGGTCTCGCCAAGTGTTAATGTTTTAATTATTTGATGTTCTTTGATGATTTCATTATGGTTACGTTTAGGTACTTTGACGTCTTACGAATGATTTGAGTAATTACAAAGTAATTTTGATATTTCTTTACTTATATTATTAAATTTGACCGCGTGAACTATTTTACGGCACATAGAGCGTGCTCACCGAGTATTAATGAAATAATTCCGTACATATCAAATAGTGTTTTATGCATTACATGTTGGCGTAGTTGTATTACAGTACGACTGCAAAGCTGAGGTCTCGGGTTCGATCCCCGGGTCGGGCAAAGTGATATTGAGTTTTTCTATTCAGTATCAGCCCGGAGTCTGGAATTTGTGCCCGATATGGCGATAGGCTCGCCCCCTATCACATCATGGGACGGTATATAGGCGATAAGTGGGTGCACTAATTGCACCTCTGCCTACCCCTTCGGGGATAACAGGCGTGAGTGTATGTATGTGTGTGTGTGTCATTACATGTTATTCAAAAACCAGCTTTTGCTCGCGGCTCCTCCCGCTTAAAAAAGATTTTCCGAGATAAAATTTCCGCTTTATTTTTCCCGGGACAAAAAGTAGCTAGTAGTAGTTTTTAATTCGTCCCATAAAGACTAGCGAAGGTCAGACACCATGCTGCCAAGACATAAATAAGGCCAAAGTCCATAACCACCCATTTTATATAATTCTAGATAAGTAGGTACTATAAAAAAAAGACTCACACTCTTATAGGTTATTTGTATTATTTCTACATTTATTTTATTTAATGTTTTGTGTAAAACGTGTACAACATTGCACCAGTGCCTGGCATTAGTAATTTTCTTGTCTGGCAAGATTTTTTGTATTCCATCTGGACTCTGGTTTTGAATTGGCAATTCTTTAAAGCACATGGTAAGTACACTTGGAAATATTTATAATATATAATCACGAGCGTCTGGTATTTTTAATCATTTTTTTTAAAGTATTGGTTTATTTCTAGATACAAATCTAAATGAGCGTCTCAAAAACTCAGCGTACATATGCGAGACGTGTAAGTCAAATTAATGACGGTTTCAAAATTTAGCACACAATATTATAGTAGTTTGATTAATACATATTTTATGTACCTACTTACTTAAATACAGATTTTCTGTTATCATTAACCTTGTTTTCTATGAAGATGGTCAAAACTGTGTCAGCTGTAAGTGTCGATAAAGCGACGTTCCCACAAATGCTGTCTCGCCTGAGATATGATTTATGTCTTCGGCATGTTATTACCTTCAACGTATTAGACATTGTCACTACTTTCAACTCCTTTACTAAAAGATGAGCATTTTAGTATTTTTCAAACAACTCTGACATTATCCTTACAAAACAATTTTGCAAATATAAAACTACTGTAGAATGACATAAATCCTCCTTTTACTAGACAGGGTTGACACAAAAGAACAAGAATAAAACATTAGCATTCCTGCAGATAGTAGGTGTGGCCCCTACATACGATCATCATGCGGGCATTCACACTAGACAGGACACGGCATTAAGGAATCTGTCTGAACTTTGAAGCTTTCATTTTGAAATGTGATATAAACTGCTCGTGTAAGACATGCATTACTAAGTGCATTGTTTTTTTTTCGCATTGTTCTTGGTTAGCAATATAAATTTAAATTTGGAATTACGTTAGAAAATTATAATAGAAATGGCGCGCTTTTTACATAGATTTTGAAATAGTGCCATTATGGTAGTTTGTAGATGTTTGGCTATTATTTTTTAATTACATAGTACTGCGCTCATCATCCTTATGTATTAGATGTTTTGTGTCATCATACCCATTAAATATAATTACGATTTACTCCATTTTTTATGAATTATATTTATGGAAAGAGTGCTCCTACCTACTTAGCCTAAAGTGTAAAGCTTTGACATTTTACATAGTGTAATGGAGGTGCCTAACATGCGCCAATTCCTCCGAGTATAATCCGTTAGCTGAGAAGAATCATCAATCAAATACACAAAACACGAGACTGTATCGATCTGTTACTTATACTTAATGTTTGTATTTTTGTTAAAGAAAAAGTATTTGAAGTAGTAAAACTAAGTTACGACGGTAATAATATAGAAACTAGGTTAATCCAGCGACTTTTCTTCCGTGAGGGTTCTAAAATAATTGAGGAATATTAATTAAATAGAACTATTACTAGTTAGGTACTACTTACTTCAAAAACAATATATAGATACTTGTGTATAGCTATGACTGTGTAGGCATTTTTGGAGATTTGCAAATGTTTAACAATTCTTGAGGTTCTATTTTTTTTTTGTGGGGGGAAAAACGCTTTATCGCTACCACCACTGTTTTGTTAGGTTGGTGTTATGTTGGTGTCACACAGTCTTACGGCTCAATGTCAACACTCGGGAGTATAGCATCATCCGAACGAGCATTGGACCGAGTCTCTAACACTATGTACACCCTACACCGGTATACCAACCAAAACCCGCGGTGGCCTTCTTCGGCGCATACAGGACGGCCCCGGGGTATCTTGTTGCACTAAGATAGCTGCACGGGACCGTCCCTGCGCAATGCCGTTACGGCCCCTCTCTATACAAGGGGGTTAAGATGCCCCCACACTCTAGGCTGTAGGTACTCAAAGGCGTCCTTGCCTTTGGCGTCTACGACAGCGGGAGACCGACCACCCGCATTGTCAACCACCTCGGAGTCGCTTAAATTGGACTGAGCAGCCCCCCGCTGCTCGCCCCGCGACTCTTGAAGCCTCATTTAGTCGCCTCTTACGACAGGCAGGGGATGCCGTGGTGGAACTCTCTAAATGCCCCCGGACCACTGGGCACGAGGCACCGTTCAGTCGTCCACCCGGCGCCTCCTACGTCTCCTCCGGCTGCGGGTGGAATCGTTCTGCCCACGATCCCGCCAGGCGCTTTCCTACCGCGAGATGACGTACTCGCAGAAGGAGACTATCGCTCGCCAAGACCTCCAGCCGCCAACCATGGCAGATAGGCCGGCAGCGAGAGATCTCCTCTGACGACTGCTCTAAGATCGCTGCGTTGTAGAAATTCTTAGAGGCTACCAGAAGACAATATACGTTGGCGAGGTTGTTAATAAAGTTTTTAATATCAGTATTTCTTTTCCATAATAAATATATGAGTTAAGTAGCTCTTATATTATTATCTTATTTAAAACGGCTGTTTGATAACATAAAGAAATCTATTCTGTGTCCCAATACAACCTCGTTTAGGCACCAAAATAATATCTACCGGTAAAAAATACGGGTTTGTTATCGCGTCAACAAGACAAGAGTTTGGGTTTTTATATTATTCTCGGATATATTTACGAAAATAAAGTTTTCATATCGTTCTTTTTGTAGGAGTCCTTCGGGAATTGGGAGTACAGCGTGCGTAGACTGCTTATACACACATTTTAGATTTTTGACGTTTATTCTTTTTAAGTTATTATATGTACATACTAAAATGTAAACTTGTTTTAACCGTACTTATTTTCATATAAATATTACAGTTGCGTGGGATATTTTGAATAATAACCGGTTAAAATTAACTTCCTTCGTGCTTGATGGCATAGTACAATGGAAACATTTCGGATTAAAGGCGACCGATTTACTTTATGTTCATATTATAAATGGTGTGCATATTTGAGGCTATACGCATTATGTACCATTACATTTTACATAAATGTAAAAAACAAAGTTCAATGACACAATTTTTACCGCAATAGGGACAAAATCAACTCAAGATTTTTTTTTTCAGTGGCCTAGTTATGTTAAAATACTATATCAACTTTATAATGATGAAATTCTATACACGATAGTTAAATTAAGACCTCAAATTGTCTGCTTTACGTAAGATAAAAATCTTTTAATCATTAAAGAGTTTTGTTGGCTGTATAACCGGTTGGCCTTCGCATTATTTTTTGTGAATACATATCCGCCAATGTTCGAAACGCAATCTCATGCATATGCAGCGTTTATGCATGCAGGATTCTGACAGCAAATTTTAAATACGTCTTTTTGTTTATTGGATTTTGCTAAGGATTTTGCATATGTGTCTCGTACTACCGAGTTCAAAGTAAAAAAGTTTTATTTTGATATGCCAGGAATGTTCAATAGCAGCAAACGTGTATCAAGGTTGGTTATTGTAAGTTGTAGAATGGTAAGATCATATTTAATAAATAATAATTATTATTATTGTCAATCTATACTAATATTATAAAGCTGAAGAGTTTGTTTGTTTGAACGCGCTAATTTCAGAAACTGCTGAACCGATTTTGAAAATTCTTTCACTAATAGGAAGTTTTATAACTCCGGAGTGCTCTAGGCTACTTTTTATCCCGGGAAAATATGTTTGTCCCGGAAAAACTTTTTCACGCGGGCGGAGCCGCGAGCACTACTATCAATAATAATTATCGTTCGCTTTAACGGTGAAGGAAAACATCGTGAGGAAACCTACATACCTGAGAATTCTCCATAAGAATTTCGAGGATCTGTGAAGTCTACCAACCCGCACTAGGCCAGCGTGGTGGACTAAGGCCTAAACCCTCTCAGTAGTAGAGGAGGTCCATGTTCAGCAGTGGGCAGTATATAATACAGGGCTGATTGCAAGGCAATAATTAGTATAATACATTTAATGTATGACTGCCTCGGTGGCGTAGTTGTATTACTGTATGACTGCAAAGCTGAGGTCTCGGGTTCGATCCCCGGGTCGGGCAAAGTGATATTGAGTTTTTCTATTCAGTATCAGTCCAGAGTCTGGAATTTGTGCCCGATATGGCGATAGGCACGCCCCCTATCACATCATGGGACGGAATGTCGGCGAAAAGTGGGTGCACTAGTTGCGCCTCTGCCTACCCCTTCGGGGATAACGGGCGTGAGTGTATATGTATGTATGTATTTAATGTATCTTGACTTGTCATTAATGCAACTATGTTCTCCTAGGTGATGAATATAGTATTTTTCTATTTTAATTTTCTTATCTATATTATTCTAATCTTCTATTATATAAAAATGAATCCCTATTTTCCTGGTCACGGCATCACGCGTGAACAGCTGGACTGATTTCGTTATTTCTTTTTTTGATGTGTTTATTATTGTCAGGAGAAGGTTCTTATGAAAGAAAAAATTAAGAAAATTGCGCGGAAAAACGGCTGGACCGATTTTAATGAAATTTTTTTGTGTGTCTCCAAGAGGATTCGAGAATGGTTTGTAGCGCTGTACTCGGGTTCTAGGATTTTTTTCCCTTTTTAGGGCAGGACAACGTCTGCCGGGGCCGCTAGTAAAATATAAAAAAGAATACGTGGTACGAACCATAAATGATATAACAATTTTGCTTTTGAACGTTTTGTTTTGGTTACGAAATATTTACTTATTTTTGTAATGTGATTGCTTTTTTCTACAGAGCAAAAAAAAGTGCAAAGTTCTAATCGTAGATTTTGTTGATTCAACTTATCACTACAACTTAATACATTGCGTCGAGTTAATAATAATAAATCAAAGACAACGTCAAAAGTTCAATTCATTGGTCAAAACGAATCCCAAAAAGATACACAAGGTAACAAATTGCCAATAAAAAGCTAACAAAATGCTGTGGGTAAGCATTCCGGTCAAAGCTGTAAATCCCTGTGCTCTGGCAATAAATCCCGGGGAAAATATCGAAAGCTGTGTAATACAGTTAGAGACAGATTGTGCCGGGATAAGGTGCAGTCGGAATATTTCGGGTTTTCAGTTGTCTAATAATATGCAGGGTGTTCGTTCCCTACATTTGTTGTGGTTTACTGCCGCGGCCAGTGTTCTGCTGCATAAGGTCTTATGTAGATCTATAGTCAGGCATTCCGAGGTTTAAACATCTGTCTTCGTGGTTAGTATACGAAGCAGGCTGTGGATGTTGAGGATGCTAGTTTGATCCTTAGTTTTCAAATATATTGCAATTGCATTATAAAGAACTAGTCTTCCTCCGTGTTTAAGTTCGATCCTGGAAATTTAGCCTATTTAAGAGTTTTCAAAATCGGTTTAAGGTAGACATTAGCGTTCACATGGAAACATACATACAGCTTTAATACGTTGTAGTGTATCAAAACTGAAGCTCTGTTTTTAGAATGTGTTATTCTCTAGTTTACTTCTAGAACAAGTGATTTAATTCTGAATTATTTTGTCCACTGGAAAGCTACATTATACATTTCTAGAGATCAATTATCTACTTTTTATACAGGAAATGGAATTTTACGCAGGGAGAGTTGGAAATGAAATTTTGTATTACTTCCATACATACTATAAAACAAATTTCCGCGGCGCCGCTATCAGTCAAAACTCAAAAACTACCGAACGAATTTCGATGAAATTATGTATGGAGATAGTTCGAGACCTTAGGACATAGGTTTCTTATCCTGGGAATATATAGCGGAACTTTTAATCAGGAAAACATTACCACGGTACAAGCCACAAACAAAAGCCAGTACTATACCAATCATTCCCAGTTGCAAAACCGACTCTTGAGGCAGAGCAAGGTCTTGTGGCTGGTATGCGGGCATTAAGACAGACCGGATTTTTTTGCCGCTGGCAATGGTACGTATACTATTCAAAACGGTACTGACTCCTGATAGGCTATACTTTCTCACAAATGTTTCGTGCGACGCAGCAATATTTGTTGTAAAAATATGAATTGTAGACTTTTGCTGGTTTTTGTGAGATGAAAGCCCCACTTTATATTTTCCCTGGATAAAAGTAGCCTATGTTACTAGTTGATAAGCTTTATATTTTTGAGAGAATTTTTTAAATCGATCCAGTAGTTTTGAGTTTATTCGTTACAAAGATACAAAAATACAAATCTTTCCTCTTTATAATATTACTAGCTTTTGCCCACGGCTTCGCCCGCGTTAATAAGTTTTTCCGGGCTAAAATTACATACATAAAAACCTTCCCGTTGAATCACTCTATGATTATGACGTTGATACAACTCTTAACAAATAATGCATTAATTTCGACCAAATTTGATTACCATAAAAACGGTTCTAGTGAGTTAATCTTAAAAGATAGACAGATACTGTCCCGGACATTTTTTTAGATAATTTCAAGAGGAATAATTCTTTCATACATATATTTTTGGTATCTTGAGCCGTTTTCGCAGTGCACGCAATGGAAGCCCTCAAGGATGAATAATTTTCCCCGTTTTCTTTCACATTTTCCATTATTTCTTCGCTCCTAATAGTTGCATCGTGATGTTATATAGCCTATAGCCTTCCTCGATAAATGGGCTATTCAACACAAAAAGAATTTTTCAATTCGAACCAGTAGTTCCTGAGATTAGCGCGTTCAAACAAACAAACAAACAAACAAACTCTTCAGCTTTATAATATTAGTATAGATTAATGTAGGTTAGTATTAGTATTTAGCACGATAGCGTAGTTGGGAATGGAATGGTCTGCTGAGACAATGTCAGGGTCAAAACTCAAAGACACAGTTCAGACCTTTCGAAGTTACGTGTGTATTTTTTATAAATTATTGTTTGCTTTAACGGTGAAGGAAACCATCGCGAGAAAGCCTACATACCTGAGAATTATTCATACGAATTTCGGGGGTATTTGAAGTCTGTTAACCCGAACTAGACCAGCGTGGTGAACTAAGGCCCCTTAGTAGAAGAGGCCGGTGCTCTGCAGTAGTCACTATACAAGGCTGGTATTATTAAAAATATGAATCAGTATAAACAAACGTTATGCTAATATGAATGAATATCGAAGTGTTTGAAAGATTTTTATTATTTACAAATGGATTTAATTTATGTGTAACTTTGAATGGCCGACTTGGCAATCGAACTTAGCAGCTATGGCGATGGGTGATATTTTAAATTATTTTAGTTCCTAATGAACTATTACTTATAGCATAAATTTGACTACTATGCAAAGGTAAGTTGGAGTCAGACCTATAAATTTAAATTATATCATGAACTTATACACCTGGAATTCAAATATTATATTGATCCTTTGCCACTGGAACTTAATAACTCTCAATTATGGTTGAAATACGCTGCCCCAATCGACGAAGCGCTACTCAACTCTATATTCGAAAATCTAATCCATATCCAATCAATTGATTACGTAAACAAAGCAACATGTAACAATGACCGTTCGCCAAAATCGTGCTACTAACACACATTCTACTTGTTCAGGTGTCTTAACATTGGTACAAATACTTGTGTAAATGTTTGCGCATTGCTGCGAATGTTTGTTCTGACTGCAAACTGATGAAGTTAACCGTTCCTTACTATTAGAAATCAAAAGGTGTGATTTGGTCTTGTGTGATGTATGTTTTTCAAGTCTTATTTGTAGTTGAAGGTTAATTATATCAGTTGAATTCGTATTGCGTAGCAGTTTACTTAGTGATATGTGTTTTCATCCTCTGGCAAAAAACAAACGATTGCTGATCAAAATTGCGGTAAAAGGACTATTTTAGTGCTACGCATTTGTTATGGTACTTAATTGAAAGTAAAAATACGTAAAAGAGATAAGAAGTTCCAATTAATTGCCAAATATTCATTGGAATACTTTGAGTGTTTTCCAATGATTTTTATATTATATTTTTAGCCAACAAATATTTATTTTTACGCAAAAGGTATCTGGCATATTCGCGACGATGCTATTGTCTACTTTTAAATATTAGACGAGCATGCCGTTCGTGTGATGTTAAGCGATACGAACATCCATAACAGTAGCACAACCATACAGCACCTTGAGATACAAAGTACTGTGTGGCATTCCAGTGCGCTCGTCATCCTGAGACATAAGATGTTAAGTCTCATTATGTCCTGTAGTTACACTGGCTACAATGTTCTTCAAACCGAAACACAACAGTGCATGCACACTGCTGCTTGGTGGTAGAAATAGACATTGCGGTGGTACCCACCCAGACGGAGCCTGGATTTTTTGCCTGATATGGCGATTACGCCTCCATCACATCATGGGACGGAACACCCAGAGTGAAAAGTGCACTAGTTGCGGCTCTGCCTAAGCCTTTGGGGTAGGCAGAGTAGTAATAGGTGTGAATGCGTGTGTGAATTTAATTTTAGTACTGTAACAATACAATCGAAATGAAAAGTGCAACTCAAGCCGCACTCCGCAGATAATCTGCACCTTGGACTTGTCTCACAGTGGACGCGCCAATAATTACCGTTATTGGACCTAACCGGAAACGCAAACTGAGTGAACGAGGCATGTTTGTATAACTGTACATACAGCTATTCTGTACTCTGTGGTTATTGCCTAATGTGCACTGCGGACTCGTGGGACCGTCAGGCGAACCCGAAACATCTTTTAGTTATTACATTAATTTCATATTGATCGATAACGTGTCGATTGAAGTTTATTTCTTAGTATGATTGATGTTATTGAGGTTTGATTCTTTATATGTATTAGTTTTAACTTAATATTTTTGAAAGCGGCCGTATCGTAAGCATCTTCAGTCATTATTTGCAACAAATTATGTGATAAATACATCGGCAGCAATAACGTGAATAGCTGTGTAAGTAAAAAGAAAGTTTGCATATATAAAATAGAAAAGCGCTCAGACTTCAGATTCAGTTTGCAAACTAAACAAAATTATTTAAATTTAGCTCTCCACGTACCTGTACTTAGTTAAAAGCAAATGTATCTTATCGCTTACATTTATTAGAATATGAATATTAATTTCAATAACACAAGGTAGAAATTAAACTAAGCCCACTTAATGTAAACACGAGGGATGGAGAGTGGTCATTCTATTAACTGAATAACCATTTTATCTCAATAGTTAATGTAAGTTATACAATTAATTCAGAGGGTAACAGGCACCCATCGTATGTGTTTAATTTAATTCTGTAGATATTCATAAATTAAAATTTAATTAGGCAGGTACAAGACAGCTACATCACTGTTAAAATCTGCTATTATTTTAGAGCATTTAACATTCAACAGGAGATGGGATGACCAGGCGAACCCTTAGTTGGTCATAAATGCGCAGCTGGTCATAAACTTTTATAAAAACCTATGTGACCTGCGATCGCCGTCATTACATTCTACGATAGTGACATTAAGCGGTACACTACAGAAATTGTAATTTTTGCTGTGTTATTTATTTTTTTTATTTATTCACTCTTTTTGCACAAGATATCACAATTTAAAGAAAGAATAACACAAAAGGTACAAGTACAAATGGCGGTCTTATCGCTCTAGGCAATATCTTCCAGACAACCATGGGATGGATATAAGAAAAGGAGATAGAGAGGGCAGTCTAGTGAATAGATAATAATTTAGGTTATTCAATATAAATAATAATAATAATAAATATAACTATTACAATGAATGACCAATAACATAGAAATAAATACACAAAAAAAATATATATATAGATACATACATACATATACATAAGTTTATAAATAAACATACATATATAATAAATTACCAATAAATGATGAAAAAGAAAAATACATATCAATGAGTCAAGTTAGTGAGACAGGTAGTGATCTTTAACAAGGATTTTAAATGACGTCAATGTTTTCGCCCGCCTCACTGTGACTGGAAGGGCGTTCCACAGTCGAACAGCTTCAACAGTGAACGATTTGTCCATAAAAGTGGTGGAGTGCACGGGCATTCTCAACTTTAAGTTCGCTGACGACCTCAAGGACTTTGGATGTGAGTCATGAAGAAATATGAATCGATATTTAAGATAAGAAGGGGTGAGAGGATTAAACAAAACATTATATAGAAGAAAAAGAATATGAGCATTCCGACGAAGCCGTATGGGTAACCACTTGAGCTTAGCACGAAACTCAGACACATGATCATATTTGCGTAAACCAAATATAAATCTGATGCAGAAGTTTTGAAGACGCTCAAGTTTGTTAAGTTGGTCTTCGGTGAGATCTAGATAGCTGACATCGGCATAATCAAGGATGGGGAGAAGGAGTGTTTGCGCAAGTGAGATCTTCGTGGCGACGGGAAGAAAATTTTGTAACCTTCGCAAGAACCTTGCCGAGGCAAATAGTTTTCGACTAAGCTCTTGAAGCTGCGGGCCCCAGGTGAGGGTCTTGTCCAGATGTAAGCCTAAGTTCTTAACAGTATCACTATATGGGATGGTGGTACCATTACATGTGACAGATGGTAGTTGGTCCCAATCTAGTTTCGATACCTTCCTGGGGCTGCCGACTACAATGACTTGCGTTTTGGACGGATTAACCTTCAACCCATAGGCTTTGCTCCACTCACAGATGTGTTGGATATCTTCATTGATTGTCGTAATCGCGTCGACCAATATGTCCAAGGGTGCCCGAGTATAAATTTGGAGATCATCTGCGTAGAGGTGGTAGGAAGAGCGAAGATGATCAGTAATGGAATTAATAAAGACAGCGAAGAGTAGAGGAGATAGCACGCCGCCCTGGGGTACGCCAGCAGATAGAGTACACCAGGAGGATAAAGTTTCTTCAACACAGATGCGTTGCCGGCGTCCATACAGGTAACTTCGAAACCAATCAATTGCCCTTGGAGATATATTAAGAGAACCGAGTACGCTAAGTAATACATCAAAATCGACTGTATTGAAGGCATTACTGAAGTCTAGCAAAGCTAAGACAGTCAGCTTACCTTCCTCCATACCTGATCTGATGCCATCCGTAACATGAGTCAGAGTGGTAGTCGTACTGTGACCAGGACGAAAACCCGATTGAAGGGGATTTAGGAGTTTATTTTTGGAAAGGAATTCATTCAGTTGGGTGTGAATAAGACGTTCAAGGACTTTTGAGAGAAATGGTAGAATGGAGATAGGACGAAATTCGGAGAAACGAGAGGAGTTGGGGTTTTTTGGAATGGGGATGATACGGGCTTCTTTCCAAGCGTTAGGATAGATCCCTGTGGAAATTGAATGGTTTAGGATATGGGAAATAATGGGAAGGATTTCGTCTAGGATGGGAAGAATCATGTTACGGCTGACATCGTCGCACCCTATCGTATGTGATGAAATAAGCGTAACGGTCCTCCTAATATCACAAACAGCAAATTGTTTAAGGAAGAATGCAGAACAGTCGGGAGTCTTAACGGTAGAAAGAAGCTTAATAGTCTCTTTTTTGAGCGTCCTGTCGAAAAAGGCCGGAGAAGAAAAATGTTGGTTTAAAGAATTTAAATCGATAGTTTTAGGGATAGAGTTCTGTTGAGATTTACCTACTCCCAGTGTCTTAAGAAATTTCCAGACTTTGCTTGGGTCTCCGTTTTCAACGGAATTGTGAACATGTCGGCGTTGAGCATTCCTACACACCTTACTGCAGTGGAACCGAATGGCTACGTATTTCTGCCAATTCGACTCGTTAGGGCGACGATTGTACCTGGACTTAGCCGACGCTTTTTTAGATAGCAACTCTTTAATTTCAGCGGTGAGCCAAGGTGTCGGAAGATGTTTAACTTTAATTGGCCGAACAGGTGCATGCTTATCGAAGAGATCAAGTATTTTCCTCGTGAAAAAATCTACCTTGGTATCCATACAATCCGAATGGAGAAGAGGACTCCAGTCAATGTTGTCGGCATCCTTGCGAAGATCATCAATATTCATGCTCCGTAAATTCCGCTGTAGGAGGATTTTGGGTCGGGCTTTGGGAGGACGAATACGATAGGACAGGAAAAGTAGGTCATGAGAAGAAAAGGCGTCAGCGGAACATTGACCATGTTTCGCAACGTGGTTTAATGAGGAAACAAAGACAAGATCAAGAAGAGAAGGAGTGCAATTAGGAGAATGGTGAGTGGCTGCAAGAGGAAGAATGGAAAGGTTGCAGGATTTTATGGTATTCAGAAGGGAGGAAGAACGATGGTCGTTCTTAAGGATACAGGTGTTAAAGTCACCCATGATTATAGTTTGACTGTATAAAGGAACTAAGTTTTCAAGAATAATTTCGAGAGAAGAAAAGAAGTCAATGCGAAGTGAAGGGCAGTAATAAACACCGAGTAGGACTTTTTTGAGTGAGAATTCCACCTCCAAGAACAAATGTTCACCAGCATTAGGTGGTGGTGGTTGTGGTGATACACTAACTATGGAATAGCGAATATGTGATCGAAGATAAATAGCGACACCGCCTCCACCACGTGCCTCGCGATCATTTCTGATGAGGCGGAACCCAGGAAGAGAGTAAGTTGAAGAAGATAGACAAGGTTTTAACCAGGATTCAGAAACAAGGATAGCATGAATATGAGTACAGTCAAAACTAGCCAGCATATCTGGGAAATGAGCCGGAATGCTTTGGGCGTAGGTTAAAATTCCTTGGGACGTCAGAGAACTGAAACGAGAGAGTTTCGGCAAGTGAGGGAACACTGTCAAAACTGTCATCACTACAAGCTGACAAAAAATCCTCACTGTCACTATTATAACTCAGCACAGACATTGGTAAAATATAAAAATATTAATAATATAAGAATAAATAATTATATATAAATACAAATAATAAAAGTATAATCAGTAAGCAACAAAAAAAACATCCATCTGCCGGTTCTGGTACTATGACATAATCCTACTTCCTACTAATATTATAAAGTCGAAAGTTTGTAAGAATGTATGGATGTTTGGATGTTTAGATGTTTAGATGTTTGGATGTATGGATGTAAGGATGTTTGTTCCTCTTTCACGCAAAAACTACTGAACGGATTTCGTTGAAATTTGGCACACGGGTATATCATGTCCTGGATTAACACATAGGCTACTTTTTATCCCGGGAAAATATAAACCGGGACTTTTATCCCGGAAAAACTTTTTAATGCGGGCGGAGCCGCGGGCAAAAGCTAGTATTATTATATTATTAGTGTTATTGTGTAAAAAGCGAACTTATATTCAGCTGTGCACGTGTGGTTTTTTTGTTGTTAAATGTGTGCTTGCTATCTGTGCCCACCTCGACCACCGTCAGGATTGACAGAAAAAATTGTTTGCACATTATTGCCATACTGACTGCCAGACTGCCTCGGTGGCGTAGTTGTATTACAGTACTACTGCAAAGCTGAGGTCTCGGGTTCGATTCCGGGTCGGGCAAAGTGATATTGAGTTTTTCTATTCAGTATCGGCCCGGAGTCTGGAATTTGTGCCCGATATGGCGATAGGCTCGTCCCCCTATCACATCATGGGACGGAATAACGGCGAAAAGTGGGTGTACTAGTTGTGCCTCTGCCCACCCCTTTGGAGATAACAGGCGTGAGTGTGTGTGTGTGTGTGTATTATTGCCATATCGTCTCCATTGGTTAAATACTCAAAGGCTATTATGCTTTTTTAGCTGAGCTAGACAAAAAGATTTCTACAAAATATGTATTTATTTCAAAATCATGATTTTATAATTATGGTTTCAAGAACGTTTTATTTTACACTTCTCGAATTTATTTATTATTATTTATTACTTTATTACATTGCTGGAGGTCCTCACACTAGGCATAGCCTGTATCGTGAGGACCCTAACTATAAATAGCTAATGTAGACACTACTCTTTTATTACAATTTTTTTTGGGAGCATAGATTAGAGTGTGATTGTATTTGGTCAGTTTATATCTCTATGTGGCAAGTAGCATTTATAAGCAAACGGTGAATCATTTAGATTTCTACGGGCTAGTATAAGTGTTTGTAAACTGTTGGTTGATACAATTATTGTCGTCTAAATTATACACACACACACGCCTGTTTTCCCCGAAGGGGTAGGCAGAGGCGCAACTAGTGCACCCACTTTTCGCCGTTATTCCGTCCCATGATGTGATAGGGGGCGAGCCTATCGCCATATCGGGCACAAATTCCAGACTCCGGGCTGATACTGAATTGAAAAACTCAATATCACTGCCCGACCCGGGGATCGAACCCGAGACCTCCTCAGCTTTGCAGTCGTACTGTAATACAACTACGCCACCGAGGCAGTCTAAATTATAATCAAAAACAATTCATAATCTTAACGCTAAAATTTTAAAAAATACAGAGCTATACATATAAATAGACATTCATACTACGTATAATTTCGATAGCGGCATCTCAAAGCCAGTGAACAGACGTCGGACTTAAGCCTCGGCGGCTCACGGCCACTCGTGAGCTAAGACCTAGCTGTCCTACTTGGATGACTGCTGCTGACTTGTCTTGGTACCCTATTAAGCTCAGCTCTTTGTGCTCGAGTTATAGTGACGTATTTACTGTTGGGACATATTCTGATTGTGTTTAGGTCAGTGTTACGAGTTTGACGTGTTATTTTTTAATCTAGATGTTTAAATTATTTTGGGTAATCAAGTTTTCGTTTTGTTTTGAAGTAAACTCTATTTTATAATAAAAACTAACTGGGTTGTGTAATATTTAGCAGTATAAACTACGAACAAAAGAACAGTCTTATTTACGAGGATCGTATAATATATTTTACCACTAGTTCTTTAAATATCAATTGTTTACTTCGCGGAATGGATTCCTCTGAATGCAGAGCTCTCTTTTATGCAGATTCATGGAATTTCAAACAGACTTCTTGAATGTTCACTAAATTGTTGACTGCTAAGGCGAAAATGCGGGACGCGAAGTGAATGCGTTTCATGGAAATAAATGAGGTGGGAGTGCAATAATTTTTATGTTAACACGGAACAGTTTGCGAGGAATAGTGTAAGCGTGAAATGAGGGAGTGTTGCAGAGTACTTAGCTTTTATTTGAGGATGAAGACTGGAGTTTATAATTAAATATTGTGACGTAACAACTGTTTAGCATTTACATGCAAAAAGCGTTTTGTGCAGCTGTTTAATGTAAGGGGCTCGTTATGGTACTATCTTATGTGGAATGACATGTAAGCGGTTCATAACAAGTTTTTACAACGTTTCGTACGGTGTTTTGGCAACAAAATGTTCATTACGAGATACTTTTTACAAGATTTAAAAAATGTAAGAGACGCATGTAATAAGTATCGCTTTAAACGTCATTGATATGATGTTTCAAAATAGTTGAGGTATTTTTTTGGTTCGATGCTTTGCAATACATTATATTCTTTATTCTGTTATTCTACATGAATGCCCTATCAATTGACTAGGCATTTGTGTGACCATATTTGCAGTTAGCATCGGAATTGTTTTATTTTCACCGAAAATATTTGGTTGTGTAAAATTCAACATATTTTTGACATCGCGTAATGGATTCATAAAAATAGTGAACAATGATTAAAAAAACACGTAGGATGCTTTATGATATGCTGATATTTCGTGCATTGCAAAAAGCGTTTTTAGTAGTTTATACCTATACACTGATTATCTATTTTGTTGTCGGGGACATATTAAAATGTAATATTGATTTCGTATTAGGTCATGTTCACAATGTCTCCCGACTCCTAAATAGGTAAGTAATCAGCAATATGTAATGTTAATTTATTTTTCCATTTATAGTAGTTTTTGAAGGCAGTTTAATTTTTGTTAATAAGTTTTTTGTATATCGCTATTTACTCGCTTACCTCAGTAAATATTGACAAAGAGTGTGGTTTTGACAGTATATATGTGGAGTATCTTCATTTATTCCACTAATAATTCTATTAACTTTCATTAATTGATGCGTTCATCTACTTTTTATGAACATGTGAACGTTCAGTAAAGATATAAAATAAATTCAGCCAGAGCATACGTGTTAGTTAAAAATGCTTTTTATAAATGCACCTACGGCTCCAATAAATTATATTGAACGAGTTCATCAATATAGTAAAGGCCCAATTAATTTATGTAACGTTAATTGCAACGTATACAATTTTTAAGTACCTCTCGTTGAACTTCGATCCTTACTCGTTTGTTTCTCGTTTTTCTCAAAGCGTTTCGGTCATGTGCCAACCAGACAAGTGTATCACGCTAAGGTTATGACATTTGTTTGTTTTATCTGACTATATTATTCGTGATTGTAATGGAGTCTCTATGTACGTTACAAAATATGTCATCATCTTCATCATAGTCAGCCATATGACGTCCACTGCTGAACATACTCCTCCCACAAAGATTTCTAGATGGACCTGTCAAAAGCGGCCTGCATCTAGCGTGTTCCTGCGACCTTTATCAAAACGTCTGTCCACTTTGATGGTATAAAATAAAATAATAATAACAATATGAAATATGTAGATTTCTAAAATATTTTTTGAATATTTTATCACGAGTACCTTAAAATATTAATTTGATGTGACAAGTGACAACTTTATATATTTAAAAGACACTAGGTTCTGAAAAAGTTTTATATAATTAAGGATCAGCATAAACGGATTCTTATGTTTTCTGCTTAAAAACAACCGAGTGGAATTTTATACAGAATTGCCCACTGTTGAGGCAATTTCAAAATTATTAACGCAATTTATTTTAGAAAATAACGGCAATAATTCTATTTATTGTGCAAGCGTAGGTTTTGGAATACGTAATGTGAATTTTATCAGACTAACGACCAAATTATATTGTACTATCATACTTTGGACCGGTTTAAAATAATATCAAAGTATATTATTGCAGCGAAACCCTTTAGTACAATTAATTTCATTAGTATGGTAATATTTTTTTTGAGGAGCATATTAATCGTGTTAAGCAGGTAATCTCAGTGGGTAGTTAATTCTTTTATTAAATTAAAAGCGAACCCTAATTAAGAATTTTTACGTACATTTTAATCTACAGGATTTTTCAGGTGTGGTAGTGAGCTGTAGACGCAATTATTTTTATAGGAGCCTTTCATTTTTGAAAATAATAAGAACTGCGTTCAGATGTTTGAAAAAATTGTACTCTGCAGGAAAAAGCACAACTGGCCCAGGTTTGAATATTTAAGGTTAGTCAGTAGCTTATTAATTTTCCAAACATTTCAATCTAGGAGATCGGACTACATAAAAAAATTGAATTAGGTGTAGCTGGAAATAGGGTTGCCAGGCGTCCGGATAAAGCCGGACATAGTTTTAGGCTTTTTGAATGCGTGTCCGGCCAAACTACGGCTTGTCCGGCTTTTGTTAGGCTTTTTATATTTGGCCAATAACTTTAGAGAAGCTGCAAAATGCGTAAAATTAAACGGCCATGGAAATACACCTGGAAGCTTAAAATGGTATTTATACTAAGACACAAAATTCTTAATAATTTAAGGTGTCCGGCCTTTTTACCCAAACTGGCTGGTCTGTCTGGATATAAGGTTTGATGACCTTGCAACCCTAGCCGGAAACCTAAACTACATGTAGATAAAATAGGAAAATTATTCCGCGTTACATTTGCGGTTTTTCAATCATTCGTTCTCAAAATTCATAAAAATCATCTTTAAGAACGTTCAGTTATAAAAATTGAGTGAGTCGCAGTTACATACAAAAAAACTAAGCTATAGACGTTCACGGAATGACAGTGAGCTTAGTACGAAGAGTACGCGTATCGGATCAAGGTCGTGTAACGGTACTTAGGCATTTCCTCTCAATGGCGGCTGCCCACTAACATGACCGGCTTTGCAAGTGTTGGTGCATAATACCGTAATACTAGTCGTTCATTCATAGTGTAGGTACCATCACGCAATTTGGTGCTAGTACACTTTCTCAAGATAAGCCATTTTTTCATATTTTACCAAGTAGGTGCGATCGATTCGCAGATGTATAAAGGAAATAGCAGATAAATCTCATTGTTTACTTTGGTTATAAGCTGCATGTTGCTGACAGACGACGCGCAAGAGACTTATAGAACCTTAAGGTAGTCACAAACTTTTCTGGCTATACTTATTGTTATAAAGGCGTAAGATTTTTAAATTATTTTGGGGCCTAATTACCACATTCGTTCTGCTGGGAATGAAACGTTAATACCGGTATTTCATAGTGTACAAGTTGTGATATAGGCGTAAGATTTTTCAATTATTTTAGGGTGCAAATGGGTGCAAATTATTCGAGTGGTCGTACTAAAGATGGGGAGTAACAAAGATAATGTAGGTGTGTAGATTATGGCCAAAAATTAAGCTTAGGGAGTTAAATAAATGGTTGTATTATTTAGAATTTTAACTATGTGAAGCTAAGTACATTATAGCAGTTTTGAAACCCTGAAGGCTATGTCGATTGTCAATTTACCTTGGATTTGTAGGGCCTTAGCTCGTCATTTTCCCTGAAGTGATTATTTGTACATACAAAATATCACGCCATATTCCCTTTTCAGGGGTAGGCGGAGGTGTAACATCACATTTCGTCAACTATGTAATAGGTGGCGGGCACATTATCATTTAATACACCTTTCCAGATTCCGTGTTGATACCTACTGAATAGAAAAACGCAATATCACTTCACCCGACCCGAGATTCGAACCCGAGATCTCTCGCGATAATTGTACCATGCAGTTATACAACTACGTCACCTAGGCAGTCTTATTTGTAGTGCTTGATATAAATACTAAGATTTTAAGTAATTTCAGTTTCACAGACACTCACGCCTTTTATCCCCGAAGGGGTAGGCAGAGGCGCAACTAGTGCACCCACTTTTCGCCGTGCGTATTCCGACCCATGATGTGATAGGGGGCGAGCTTATCGCCATATCGGGCACAGACTCCGGGCTGATACTGATTAGAAATACCAATATCATAGTTTCATTTAGAAATAAATATCATTGCAACGTGCGCTCATATAAGACCTTTATCCTATGCCATGCTTGTAACAGTATACAAGTACTAAATAGATATCGATAATGAAGCCCTGTGCTCGTATTTCCGATCTAGGCTAACATCATTCAATGCACATCGAGTTGTCACGCTTCACGTCAGGTACTATGAGGTTTTCCTGCTCTAATGAATATGTCATTATTGTTTTAACATAAGTGGGTAAGGTTTATTATTCCTTGCACAGACGACGGTAAAATAGGGCAAGTAGGGATGAAACTTCTTATGATTTACACAGATAGATCAACCGTATATTTATTTGAAGCTTGACTTGATATTTATCAAAAAAAATATCAATCAGATAACTTTGGTGAGAATCTTTGGGCGATTTATCCTACTAATATTATAAAGGCGAAAGTTTGTAAGAATGTCTGGATGTATAGATGTTTGTTACTCTTTCACGCAAAAACTATTGAACGGATTTCGATGTAATTTGGTACACGGGTAGATCATGTCCTGGGTTAATACATAGGCTACTTTTTATCCCGGGAAAATATAAAGCGGGACTTTTATCCCGGAAAAACTCATTCACGCGGGCGGAGCCGCGAGCAAAAGCTAGTTTAACATAATGCTGTTTTGCTCATCCCTGCATCCTCTTTTTACGATACAGTGAACTTGATAGGTATTTAGATTCAATAGAGTCGCCAGAATTATGCTGATTTGCTTCCCTAAATATATCAGCTTGAGGTTACCTATTCTCACATACTCGACATTTATGCCTAACAAATGGTGAAATAAAATGACGGCTGTTGTATGAACAATGATTTTCCTTATACTCAGCACAGACACTTGTGGATTCGAGCTCAGAATTATCACTATTATCTTAGAATGCCAGAATATGCCATCATGGCAAGTACCTAGAAAGTTAGTTTTGCCCAGTGTGCTAAACAATAGATAAATAATGATTTTGTTAAAGGCACATTCATAATGCCGAATTAAAGGCATTATAATACGTATAAATTAGAATATCCAGCGTTCATAAAGCATTCACGGGGGGTCCGTAGAATTTCCTGTTTTCCGCTCCACCGCAATAAGCTAAATGAGGGGCGCCTATCGCTTCAACCCACATAATCCGCCGACTATCCGATTAAAACTGCGAATCTGAATGGCTAATCGTGTCAAAGGTGGGCTTTGTGCCGAACACGATGCGTCCATGGCTTTACATTTTGAATTTATTTCATCCGCTTAACTGTTTTCGTTGTGATTGATCTGTAAAGAAACAATGTTGTAAAAAAAAGAAACGCCATAAACTAAAAAATCAAAAGAACAAAGTGTTCTGCCACTTGGCCAACACAGATACACATTTTTGATATTGACATTTCGTGTGCTAGAGTTGACGTTGAACTTATATGAATAAATGTTTGTGTATTAAATTTCTAGAATACAAAATAAAACGACTGACTCCAGTCTTCCCCGAGGATAACTCGGGAACAACTCAAGCGTAACAACCCATAAAGACAACAGATTTTTTCGACATCTTAAATTAAAACTGAGATAAGCAACGTTGGCTATGAGGTTAACCCGCGGGTAAGCGCACGTTTGCTCTGATAAGGTTTTAGTTAACTAAGTAAAATTAAAAAGAAAATTAATATAAACTTTGCCAGTGCACTTTTATAGAATGTACTAAAGAAAATATGAAGTAATTAGTTTGTTAACTAGAATTACGCAAAGTTTTACATGTGGTGTAGTTATTTAATTGGTTATATGAACCATTAATTTAAAATTATGTATAATAATTATTAATACCTAAGTCTCTTATACATACATAACTTTTAATGCTTAAACTTCATATATTGACTATCCTACTAATATTATAAATGCGAAAGTTTGTAAGAATGGATGTATGGATGTATGGCTGTATGAATGTCTGTTACTCTTTCACGCAAAAACTACTGAACGGATTTCGATAAAATTTGGCACACGGGTAGATCATATCCTGGATTAACACATAGGCTACTTTTTATCCCGCGAATAAATAAACCGGGACTTTTATCCCGGAAAAACTTTTTAATGCGAGTGGAGCTGCGGGCAAAAGCTAGTACTCTATATAAAAAACCTCAATAGTTTTTACATAAGAATGAAGAGTCGAGTAAGTAGCGTTTCTGATGGTATGGAAAGCAACACGACCCATTAAACAATGTTTACACCACCTTTGGGCTTTGAATTACAAAATATTGCAAGGCACTGCTCCGCTCATCTCCCAAAGACCTTAGAGGTTGTCTCATAATTGCTTTTAGGAAGTTGGAAGCATCGCTAATCTAAAATTATATCATCAACTATTATCCAAAGTATATTTAAAACCTATATGTATAACTCATATATGTATGATCTCATTGTCAAACGTTTCATAGTTATATATATAGTATGAATAGAGTAACTATTAAATAATAAACTAAAATGATGGACAACAAGAATAATTAAGTGACAATTTTTTTATTCCTTCAAGTGGATAATTCACTTCCTCTTTTTTTACAAACCGGAGGCACAGTTAGCCGCAAGAAATTCTTTAGAGTTTTAATTAAATTGGAATATTATCCAATTATCTGTGCGCGACGTTCGACAAGTATTTGCACAAAGCGCATTACCGAGTGCATCGGCACAATACGTTCTGTTTGCAATACAGTTATCTGGCCGTGCTTTCGCTCATTTATAGGGTTGGCAGTGGATGTCCGGTTGTGTATGCTTTTGAGGATTTTCGAGAAACTATGATGAAACAATGAACTATGTCGGACTTAAACCGTAATATGTATCATCATGGAGGATAAATATCTGTTCTGTGAGTATCATAATGATTTTCAAGTGTAGATACGGCACACCCTAACAAATTAAACGAGAAAAGTTTTCCTCACGCAAATTCTTGATATTACTTACGTGAAAGAGTTGACGTATTTAAACTAGTATGAACAATAAAGGCAGCTAGTATTTGTCATTTAAGTGTAGTGTATAAAACTATCCCAATTGGGTTACTTTCGAGTCTTCAGATTGCGATTGCTAATATCATATTACGCATGTTTTTGAAATATCATTGATCGTAGTTATATTAGTCTTCCAGTATGGTTAATAAATATATAATGTTAAAAAACACGTTTTCTCATAAAATAAAAATATACCAGTATAACAGTCAAAGGCAGAAGCAATTACTTTTAGTGCCAAAAATTTTACTTAGTTTAACTTTAAAGATCTGAGTCCATAAAGGTTACTCCATTATCAAATAAAAATCTTGAAGGTTATCCTCAGCCTTGAGTCAATATTGAGTTTTAATTAAAAAAGAACATTACTCGCTAGACGAGGCTTAAGTATTAATCAAATATCACAATAAAATGATTGCGCAGATGAGGTCGGTGGAAGCTTTTACTTACATTATTATACGAGGTATTTACTTTTTTATTGTTTGGGTCTCAGCACTCGCTTTAGTATCTGTTAGAATTCGAAATTAATTTTAGCAATAATGAAAAATCAATCAGCCTGTGGGTAAGGTTTCGAGTATTTACTATTCATATATCAAAGATGGCTTTATTAGTATAACCAGTATTAGTATTCCAGGATTTTATCCTGGAGATACTTTTTCATGCTTTTTAAGTCCCGCTTTATATTTTCTCGGGATAAAAAGTAGCCTATTTTGAATCCAGGACATGATATAGGTACCTGTGTGCCAAATATCATCGAAATCCGTTTAATAATTTTGGAGACGTGGAGTAACTAACAAACAAAACAGACAGACAAGACAGAAAGACAAGAATCACAACAATTAAAAAAATTGCTGATTTGTATTTTATTACTCTTCTTTACTTACCCCCTTTATTTTTTATCACATTTCGATCAGGGCTTGAAATACCGGTAAAAAGTTGGTATCGTTATGGCTGCTAGAGGCAGGTATCGGTAATTATAAAAGTAACGTTAACCATTTAACGTTATATCTCAAACCTTTTACCGTTAAATATAAATACCGGTAATACCTTAATTACCGATAATTTTATCGTTATGAGTATATTTCGTTACCATCGCTCTCGTCGACTCGCAAAGATAACCAAACCGCATTGATGCTAAGAGCGCGGCAGCGCGCGTATATACCTAAGGTGCTCCCCCAGCAAAACGGCGCGCTAACCGTATTTTTGGAAGCTATCTATCTATTCGAAATTTATAATACATAGCTTATGGCGGGGGCTCCACCCATGTGAAACATTTTTTTCGGGATAAAAGGTAGCCTATAGCAATCAGGAGTAATGTAGCTATTAGTGAAGACATTTTCAAATTCAGTAGTTCCTGAGATTAGCGTGTTCATAAATGCGTGCGTGGTACTTGATCATTATTTTCTTGCGGAGTTATTTAAAAACTATGATATCGCCTAAGATATTAATTGAAATCAAAACTGTTGAACGCAATTTTGTTCAAAATTAAATACTTGTGATGAATAACATATTTATTTGGATAAGGACCAATAACATGTTCGTAAAAACACCATTTTTCACAAATTTGACTACCATAAAAAGGTTATTAGTGAGTCAACCTTAAATTTTCATGATTCTAGGTCAACGGGAAGTAACCTAATGGTTTTAATTCCCCTGAGAAATCGCAAAACATGCGAAAATATGCGACATAAACCGTCATATCTTTTGATCGCGTTGATTTACAGTTAGATTTTTCACAACTAACAAAGACCGAAGACCCTATTATCTATATTATAATTCGCACATTTAGAACGAAAACGACACAATTCAAAAAAATCGAACGTTGAGTTAAAGTCATAAAATGACTTAAAACTAGTCCCTTTTTTTATCAAAAATATAATAAAAACGAACCCATATAACAGTTTTGTCCTAGTCCCGCATGAATATGGCTGTGTTTGAACTATTGTTGTATTAAAAACTTCATTATAAGTCATTTTATGAAGATAACTCAATTTTAGACTCTTTTTTTTATAGTCGTTTTCATTCTAAAGGTGGGATATATAAAAGAGAGTTACGTTAGTTACACCATTTATAGCTCGAAAACGGTCAAACCGATTATCGTTTCTTTGATTTTTAGGGTTCCATACCTCAAAAGGAAAAATCGGTACCCTTATAGGATCACTTTGTTGTCCGTCCGTCCGTCTGTCAAGACCCCTTTTCTCAGGAACGCGTTGTTGTTGTGTTAAGCTGAAATTTATATCAAATACTCAAATCTACTTTCCCTTGAAGCTGTAAAAAAATCAAACTTCTAAGCCGACGCAATAAAAAGATACAGCCGTTTATGCCGAAAATTTCCACAAATTTTCGAAACTCGCAAAGGAATCAAAACCTACAGGGTACTTCCCGTGAACTCAGAATCTTGAAATTTGGTAGGAAGCAACGTCTTATAGCACAGATAAAGGAAAAATTGCGGAAACCGTAAATATTACGGAACTTTCGGTGCACGAGTACGACTCGCACTTGGCCGGTTTTTTGGATTTGTATCCGTTCCGAACAGCAGAATAACTATAAAATACTAGCATTTACCCGTGGCTCCGCCCGCGTTAAAAAGTTTTTCCGGGATAAAAGTCCCAGTTTATATTTCTCCGGGATAAAAAGTAGCCTATGTGTTATTCCAGGACATGATCTACCCGTGTGCCAAATTTCATTGAAATCTGTTCAGTGGTTTTTGCGTGAAAGAGGAACAAACATCCATACATCCCCACATCCATACATTCTTACAAACTTTCTACTTTATAATATTAGTAGGATGGAAAAGTTCACCATCAAGGAAATTATGAGAAAATTAATTTTCCCATACATTTCATTTGTAATTTATAAAATGAACATGGCGTTTTGTTTTTTTCCTTTGGCAGCTGCTCTAGTTTCGTTTGTGAGGGCATGCATTTTCTTTTTGATGTATGTAAATTTGTTGAGCTTAATTCTTTTAATCTTAAAAAAACTAATAAGTTAATACAACAACCATTGATTCTGAAGCGATACGAAGTTCGCCAGGCCAGCTAGTTTAATATAAATTTCAACTTGATATGTCTACGCGTTCTTGAAAAAAGCCACTACAAACCAAAAAATAATTCAACTTAACATTCGCTTAATATAAACGTAGGTATATTTAGTGTCGATGCCTAATTTAAATCAAACAATGTTTTTTTTATATTTGTTCAAGTATTTTCTTAGCTTAGCTGGTAATTTAAAGGGTCTTTACAGACAGACAGACGAACAAAAAGTGATCCTATAAGAGTTTCTTTTTTAACCGACTTCAAAAAAGAAGGTTATGTATTCAATCCGTATGTATGTAAATTTGTATAGCCGCGAGTTTCTCAAAAACTACTGATCCGATTTGGATGGAATTTTCGTTATTCAAATGTGTTGTAAATAAACAAGATTTTAATGAAAGTTTCGTTTTATTTACTTCGATTCAAAGATTGATCACACTTAGATACACGAACGTTACAGCAGATTGTCAAAGAGAATATTTGTACAACATTATAGACGTGCTACCATAGACATAAAAATATAAAGTCAGGTTTACATTGTATTTGGGTAATGCACAATTTATGTATTATGATTTCAACACTCTCTCCAAATTGTAGCGTTCCCAACTGCAAACAATTTTACAAATAACAATAGGTGCACATCTTCAATTTCTATATTGAAAAAAAGCATGTGAGGCTAATATATTTAACACTTCAGTACAAAGATAATAAATACTAATATTAGCATCTCCTAGCATGTACAATAAAATAACACAACATGTAACTGTATAAGCACACATCAAAAAAAAAACTTTTAAAACAAAAATATTGCTCAATAATTAGTTACAAGTCACAACTTGCAAACACCAATTTTATTCCTTAAATATTGAAATTTACTTTTAACTAAAGGTTTTGTAAATATATCTGCCTTTTGTTCATTACTACTTATATATTTTAAATCAATTTCTTTTTCCTCATATTTCTCTTTAACAAACTTATATTTAATATCTATGTGTTTGCAACGTTTATGATAATTCTCATTTTTTATGACTGAGATAGCACTTAAATTGTCTATGTTAAGACTTACAGATTCTTGATTGTATTCATCTGTGTCTAATAAAAGTCTCTTTAACCAAATAACTTCTTTTGTTGCGCTGCATGCAGCCATAAATTCTGCCTCAGTAGTAGAAAGCGCTATGCTCTGTTGACGCTGACTGGCCCATGTCACTGCAGCACCATTCTTGATGAACACGTATCCTGTCATGGATCGTCTGGTTTCAGTGTCATTCGCATAGTCTGCATCACTGTATCCTTCTATTATATTTTGTGTTTGATGAGTGAAATATAGACCATAATCTTTAGTCTCTTTAAGATATTTTAATATCCTTTTGACAGCATTCCAGTGACTACAATCAAAACAATCAAGATATCGGCTCACCAAGCTAACGCCATACATTATATCAGGCCGACTGACTATAGCTAAATGCATTAAAGAGCCGACTGCTTCTCTATATGGTATTTTTCTATCTATTTCAGATGTATTCTTTTCTAACTTAGTGTTGGGGTCTACAGGTATACTGTTGCTGTTGGCATCAGTCATATTAAATCGATTGAGTAATTTCTCTATATATCTAGTCTGATGTAAGAATATGTAATTTTCTCCTCTTTCTATTTCAAGCCCAACAAAATTTTTAGCTTCACATATTTTTATTTCAAAATTTTCTTTTAACTCTTTAATTACTTTAGTCAAAATAATGTTATCTTTTGAAATTATTAATCCATCATCTACATACAGAATTAGATACACTTTAGTTCCATTTATTTCACCAGTGTAAATACACTTATCTGAATGACTATTAGTGAAACCAAATTTCTTCAAAACTGAATCAAATTTTTGGTTCCAGCACCTAGGTGCTTGCTTTAGGCCATACAAAGATCTTTTAAGTTTGCACACTAACCCTTCAGGTACATCTAAACCTTCTGGTGGTGTCATATAAATATCTTCAGATATATTTCCATAGAGGAAAGCAGTTTTAACATCAAATTGTATAATATTTAAATTATCTTGACACACTTTAGAAAGCAATACTCTTACAGAATCGTACCTGACAGTAGGTGAAAATGTCTCGGTGTAGTCAATTTGATCCCTCTGTGAGCATCCCATGGCACAGAGCCTTGATTTGTAGATTGGTTCCGATAACTCATCTTTAACTCTGAAAACCCACTTACAGCCAATAACTTTTATTCCAGCAGGTTTCTTCACCAACTCCCAGGTCTCATTTTTTCTGTGTGCATTCAACTCTTCATGTATAGATATTTTCCATTTTTCTTTATCTGAAGATAGCATCGCTTCTTTGTAAGTATTTGGTGTGTCATTGAGCTGATTGTCTTCACTGCGACAAAGGTAAGTATTAGATTCACATTTTATATTTCTGCTTTTAGATCTAGTTATTATATTTCTAATATTTGTTTTTCTTTCAGGTACAGATAGGGAATCACCATCAGCGAGGGGCTTGTCATCTGATGAGGTAAGTGATGACATATTTAATTCTGTAATATTCTTAGTGATATCCTTTTCTGACTTGGTTGGTTCTATACCTTCATCTAATACTTTTTCAGCACTACTATTATTTACATTTTCTGATAGCGGAGCCATAGTAAATTTTCTCAGGACAGAATTTTCTAAAAATACAACATCTCTACTGATAATAATTTTTCTTGTTTTAGTATCAAGTAGTCTATAGCCTTTAGTGGTATCTGAATAACCAACAAAAATCATCTTACTTGCCTTAGCATCCAGTTTTTGACGTTTTGAGTTGGGTATGTGTACCATAGCCTCGCATCCAAAAATTCTTAGATGTTTCAAATTAGGCTTCTTACCGGACCATAATTCCTCAGGAGTGATGTATGAAATTGATCTTGTTGGACATCGATTTGTTACATATGCTGCGGTTGCCACTGCCTCCGCCCAATAAAATTTCTGTAAATGAGCATTAAGTAACATACAGCGAGCCCTCTCCATCAGTGTGCGGTTCATACGTTCTGCGAGCCCATTTTGTTGAGGAGTGTATGGATTTGTAAATTCATGTATAATACCCGCATTTTGAATATATTCTTTCATATCATTACTAAGATACTCTCTCCCGTTATCAGTTCTTATCCTTTTAATCTTTAATTCAAGTTGGTTTTCTACTAACACTTTAAAGTTTTTAAAAATACCAAACACCTCAGACTTGTTCTTAAGAAAAAAGACAAATACTTTCCTGGTATAATCATCCACAAATGTGAGGAAGTATTGTGCTCCACCAACTGACTTTACTTCTAATGGTCCACACACATCGGAATGTATCAGTTCTAGAGGCTTCTTTGCACGAGAGCCTTCTTTGGGGAACGGCAGCCGGTACTGTTTTCCTTCTTGACAATATTCACACACCATGTTAAACTTATTTTCACTCAGTTCAATGCCTTCTGCACAATTGGTGAGTTTGCTCAAATCTGATAAGTTGAGGTGGGCCATCCTTTGATGCCATAAATAGTTAACACTTTCACTTGTGTTGCACATGTATGCTGGTATACTTCTTAGATTTAGGCGATACATATTATTAATTAACTTGCAAGTTACAACTTCTTCTTTATGTTGATTGAGTATTTTACAATCATTTTTGGTAAATTGTACAGAACACCCTTTCTTTATAAGCTGACTCACGGAAAGAAGATTGCTTGCTAATTCTGGTACATATAACACATTAGTTACTTGTATGGTTTGTGATTTCCCACTACTATCAATTACAGACAGGTTAATTTTTCCACAACTTTTAACTGCAAGCATTTTGTCATTCGCAATACGGATGCTGGTAATCGGGGGTGGTGTTTCATCATATAGCCATTCCTTCTGCATAGTCATATGCATGGACGCTCCGGAATCAACAAACCAACTATTACTGTCATTTGTTGTGGTTGTTGCTGAGAATACTGCGACATATCCAGTTTCTTTTCCTGTCTCTTTACCGAAGTCCTTCTTTTTGGTTCTACAATTCTTGCTTATGTGACCATATTTGTTGCACTTAAAGCAACGAGGACCTTTATTAAACTTTGCCGTGCTATCATATGCTTTTTGCTTATATTTACCATTTTTGCTTGCATATAGTGCCACTGACTCGGAGCCCTTTATTTCTTGTAGGAGCTTAGTCTTAACGGAATCTGCTGTTATGGGCACACCGGAACTTTCGAGGGCCATGATCATGGGCTTATATACTTCGGGCAATCCAGCTAGGAGTAAAGTACCCAGCCACTCTTCATCAATTTCAAATGAAATATTCCTTAGTTTATGTGCCGTAGTCATTATTCTGTTTATATAATCTTCTATATTTTGGCAATTTTCTAGTGTTGTCGTGATCAAATCTTTCAGTAACCCTACGCGACGTGTTAGCCCTTTGTCATCGAAAGCCTTTTGTAAGTTGGTCCAAACTTGTCGGGCTGTTTTTGCCTCCTGAATATGTATATAGTTCACTGAGTCAACCAATAATATTATTTTTGCTTTTGCTTTCAGGTCGAGCTTCGGGTCAACAGCTTTGTCGTCATTTTCGATGCAGCACCAAAGATCTTCGTGTTGTAAATATGTTTGGACGGCAAATCTCCATGTGTTATAGTTATCACGTCCAACCAGTTTTTCAATTAGAGTCATTGTAGAAGTAGAAGAAGACATCTTTGGACAAATATAGTATTTTTCACCACGTTGCGCAGGAGAGGTTAGGTCGTATCACTTTAATGACCGGCGACCTATGTTTTTCTTCAAATATTACTTTTACAATCAGATTACGGTCTGGGCCCATAACCTGTTGTAAATAAACAAGATTTTAATGAAAGTTTCGTTTTATTTACTTCGATTCAAAGATTGATCACACTTAGATACACGAACGTTACAGCAGATTGTCAAAGAGAATATTTGTACAACATTATAGACGTGCTACCATAGACATAAAAATATAAAGTCAGGTTTACATTGTATTTGGGTAATGCACAATTTATGTATTATGATTTCAACAAAATGTATATTTTTCAGGGAAGGTTTTAGTATATAATTTATTAGGATCTAATGAAGATCTTCGGAGATAGACAATGGAACTCTTCAATACCTAACAGCAGATGACCCGCAAATACTGCAATCGTATATCGTTGATATGTTGCTTAAACCATTTTATAATTAATTAAAAAAAAGCAACAGATAAAAACTAAAAAATAAACCGACTTTAAAACCACTACAAACCAAAAAATAATTTAACTTTATATTCACTTAGTGTATACGTATATTTGGAGTCGATGCCTTATTTAAATTGAACAATATTTTCGTATATTTGTTCGCGTATTTACTTTGCTTACTTGGCAATTTAAATT
This sequence comes from Lapara coniferarum, assembly GCA_949316025.1. Taxonomy (NCBI): domain Eukaryota; kingdom Metazoa; phylum Arthropoda; class Insecta; order Lepidoptera; family Sphingidae; genus Lapara; species Lapara coniferarum. The sequence continues at coordinate 5,543,876 of OX438929.1, forward strand.
AGGCATCGACTCCAAATATACGTTACATATACAAAGCGAATATAAAGTTAAATACTTTTTTGGTTTGTAGTAGTTTTGAAGTCGGTTATATTTTTTGTTAATTCCTTTTGAGATACGGAACCCTATCTCAAAAATAAAATATTATGTATGTTAACTTTATTATAAGTGCCTAGTAATATTTGATCCAAGCGTCGTCACGCTGGAGGATCAAACCTCGACCTGGAGCGGGTGAAATTCTTCTTTAGCGGTCTAATATATTATTTTTAACCTTATACTATGTAGAAAAGACGCGCTGTGTACTTATTACCGCGGACTAAAATTCTGACTCTTTCAATATCACTACTACATTGAAAATACAATACTCCTAATTCACACCGTTTTATGACCATGTGAACGCACACGCAAATATATTCTCAACATTAATAAGGTATTAGACTCATTTTTGTTTTTTAACTTTATCAAATGTGTACGTTATTTAAATTCTAACACAAAAAGAATAATTCAAATCCAGACAAAAATCAACAAGTTATGAGTATTTGAATTTCGATGGAAGAGGTAAGTGTATAAAAAAACGAGAACGGAGGCGCAATACGCAACGAACAGAAAAATAGAACGGCAACAGCGCGTGTATCGCGAGGGGCGCTTATGGGTTGATTCGCGCCTTGGTAAAAACGGCAACGTCGCTTGAAGTAACGTTAAAATTCACAGATAATTTTTAACGTTATCGTCATAAAAAATTACCGGTAAGTTTTAACGTTAATGGTATCGTTATAATTATGTTACGTTACTAAAGTAATTACCGCTACAAAATTTTACCGATACACAGGTATCTTTATGAAATTACCGTTACTTACCGATACTTTTAATGTGAATCGGTAACGTTATCAAGCCCTGATTTCGATCATGAATAATGCCCCGTTTTATGTATTATTGATGTTGAGGCCCCAACTCGTTGTTATTCTAGAACCGTCTACGTCTAGAGAGCGTTTAGAGCTGTTAAAGGGATGGTAAGTGATTGGGACGTGTCGCGGCCGAATATTAATCGGTTTTGAAATTGGCGAGACTGATTTTACTTAGACATAGGTAATTCAGAGTTTATAAGGTAGAAGTATGTCATCCACTTACATACGGTTTGATTAGCTTATTTGGGTCTTGAGAGATAATGGGGTGCAAGGACTGCCTCGGTGGCGTAGTTGTATTACGGTACAACGGCAATGCTGAGGTCTCGGGTTCGATCCCCGGATCGGGCAAAGTGATATAGGATTTTTCTATTCAGTATCTGCCCGGAGTCTGGAATTTGTCCCCGATATAGCGATAGGCTCGCCCCCTATCATATGATGGGACGGAATACACACTGCGAAAAGTGGGTGCACTGGTTGCGCCTCAGCCTACCCCTTTGGAGATAAAAGGCGTGACAGTATGTATGTATGATAAGACTTTCCTACGAACGGCTGTTACTCGTGTAATGTTTTATTTACGACCCATTACACTATGATTCATAACTCACTCGCGAATCGCACTAACATTCAGCAGCTAAGTTTCGCGCTACACGCCACCCGTAGCATGTGGAAATAAGTTCCGTCTAATTTGTATCTAAAGTTAGGATTTATTCATATTTAAACTAGGTTTTGCTCCTTGCTTTCCAGGAAAAAATGAAAATGAAATATAACTCTGGTTTTTTTATTCATTTAAAACGCTCATCAACAGTACAGTTTTATTCGATACTTTAATACACTTAGGCTTAAAATTAATACATGTACCAATTACAGATGTGCACAAAATTATTTAAAAATATTAAGTATACGAAAATGGTAGGTTTTTATCAGCGAAAGATTTTTAGAATTGGTTTCGTTGGTCTAGAACCTACAAATTCAGGCACAATTACACTTTTATAAAATAAGTGGACAAAAAGAATACAAGTAAATCTATACTAATATTATAAAGCTGAAGAGTTTGTTTGTTTGAACGCGCTAATCTCAGGGACTACTGAACCAATTTTGAAAATTCTTTCACTGATAGGAAGCTACATGACTCCAGAGTGCTATAGGCTACTTTTTATCCCGGGAAAATATTTTTGTCCCGGAAAAACTTTTTACGCGGGCGGAGCCGCGAGCACTACTAGTGGATTATAAAATTATACTAAGTAGTAATGAGGCTCCTTAATCGACGATAGCACTTACAGTAAAGTAGTTAGTCAACTAAAAAATATGAAGACTAATACAGTCATAAGTTGTACAACTAGATTTATAGACGCCATTACATAAATTTAATTAAAATTTCCTTGACTGCCGAAATAGCGCTATCGTATTGAGAAAGTATATTTAAACACAACGGCGGCGATGTTAAAATTTGAAATCACCGAAACCTTTTTAATTTTTGATAAGGACGCAAAAATAATTTTAAATTAAACGTAATAAAGTCGGTGTGTTGTTACCACGAAGAAAAGAAGAAGAGCGGAGGTGTGTCAAGCCAAAATCTCTTTAGAACGTAGCGTCGCTAAATGCGGGGGGTCGGGGGATGAAATATAACGATAGCTCCTCCCCCCAATCAAAATCCATCTAGCGGTGAATGGCATTATTACAGCGTAACAGAGCTAACTTGTCAATAATTTAGTTCGTCTTTTCACCCCTATGGCGTAACAAGCAAAAGTGTTTGTTCCAGACGATTCTATGTGCGTTAGTATGGCGGACCACATTATTTATTATTCTACTGGCGCTTAGCCGTTTTTTCAGCATATAGGTACATTACATAGGTGACACATATATGATAAAATAATTATATATGTCTATAATTATTTTATCATACGTACAGGAAAATTAGGGAATAAACAAAATAAAATAAGTTGTTAAAGTTGTTGATAAAAAATCTTTATTGATTAAAATTAATAATTACGATAATCTTACTAATATCTACTTCAGTATCCTGTGATGATATTATAAATGCGAAAGTTCATAAAAATATTTGGATATTTACATGTGTGTTAGAAGTAAACACAGAAACAACAAAACGGATTTAGATGAAATGGCACGCTAGTAGATCATGTCTTAGATTAACACATAGTCTACTTGTTATCCCGGTAATTTACCCCCATGGAAATAATGCATATTTTTAATCTCTTCGTAGGGACTTTTTTTTAGCGGAAAGGCTTTACACGCGGATGAAGCCGCAAGAAACACCTAGTATTATGATAAAAATGAATGTATTCCTTATTGGCCACTGAACAAACCGCATCATGCACATAAAAATCAAATTCAACCGAAACAACGCAACCTTTACGCCCAGGTTCCCGCCAAAGTCCGTATTATAGTTGCGATCAGAAATTGTTAGTTGTCAACGTCAAAGGTCAAAAACAAATAAAAAAACTAAAGTATTCTTTTAAATTTAATTTATTTCTAAACGATGGGACGAATATTAAACGTTTGACATTCAAAACCAAAACAAGAAGAATAAAGCTCCACTTTTAGTAATATTTTAACTTGTAAATTTTATTGATTTCTAAACGACGGGACGAACATCAAATGTTTGACAGGTAGGAATATTTTCTAAAGAAAAGCGAAATTGTTGTTTTTACTATATTTCAAGCATTATTTTATATTTTCGAATATTTTGTTGGTGTCCAGTTGTTGCGTCTATTCATAACACGTATTCATGCATTTCTATTTTCTGTATTTACAGCATCGGTAGTAATAAGTTACTTTCTCCGCAAAAACAAAAAAAAAATGGGGAATCTAAAATGATAACAAATAAATCAATAACACGAAAAAAACTTACAAATACAACGAAATTAATAAAAATAATATCGACGCTTGAAAGGCAATCATATCTAAGCGACATTTAGCTAATTTTTTCAGTAGAGCGTTTTAAAGTTTTGATTTTGACAAAAAAAATCATAACTAAACTATTTGCTGCACAAAAATAATTGTAACTGTTTTAGGAACTTCTTAATTTTTGTCATTTTTTTTACTTAAATCAACAGCCTTGACAATTATAAATTAAAAAGTTACTGTCGCTTAGTTAAAAATTACCTTAATTTACAAACAGGTAAAATCATCTAAATGGATAATTTTATGGATACCGTAACAAGTAAATTTAAAGAAATATCAAATATTTAAAAATGCGCAGTTGGTAAGAATCGTATAAGGATAACTAAACATATTAATAAAATCAATTAAAAATATCTATAGCTAAATTATTGGGTCGCACGAAAGTAGAAAAACATAAATACGTGCACAATATTGTAAATATTGTTATTCGCACCAACATTAAACTATTTAATAAACAGCAAACTTTAATGAAAATTAAATTTTATTGTTAGATAAACATACTTACATCCAAAATATAGCATATTGATATAGAATTTGTTAATAGTTAACTAATTTCGTTGGAGGGAGGTTCTCGCCTCAAGCAGAACTAGAAAACAATAATATTATCATTTATTCATTGTGTTGGAAACTCGTAATTTTCACTCAAATTTTATTTTTGCTGAAAGCACACACATACAACCTAACGCTCTTACCCCATACGGGTAGTCAGAGACTATGGAGCACCACATTCTACGATTTTCACATACGTCTTCCACAAAGGATTTTATAGTACTTTGCAAACACGAGAAAGAATGTGGGACGATGTAAAAGAGGCCATGGATTATAAGAAAAGTACATGGCTAGATGAGAATAGCCAACGACACTTTCAAAACACTAGGTGATTCGCAAGCGGGTGTATTTTCTTTATTACGAACAGGTGAATATCTCCTAACAATAAGTATAACCACCTGAACATACCCGGTAAAATTAACTATGCGACATCATTGAAGTTAAAGGTTGACAAGTAAAAATATCTAAGCATAAAAAATAGAACTTATATTATTCAGGTAAAACTATCTAACCGATTAATCTCTTTTTATTTTGTTTTATGTAAAGTTGTATATATGTACTATTAACAAAATATTTTATTAAGCTGAAAATATCTAAGCACATCAATATGGTGAGCATGGGTGCAGGCAAATATATATCTACGCCAATGCTATAATTTTGTTGTGTAGGTAATAAACAACTCATTAAATAGTGAGCATTTTTTTTTATTTCAAGTAAACATATTTTAATGCAAAACAGTAATATCACGATTTCAAGTGAGACACGATAAGTTCAAAATCAATTTCCTTAAGTGTACCAACTACTATAAATCCGAAAAGTCGTGAATTTCTTGTCGGTAAACGAGAAAAAAGTTGTGAAATTTACCGGAATCATCTAATATCTAACCGCCAAAAAAGTTGTCCTAGAGCTACGAAACCCGGATCAATCGACGCAAAAAAATTTGGCGATTCCAAATATGTATATAACTCATTTTCGGTATATTTGTCGCTTAGATATTATTGCCTTTCAAGCGTCGAATTATATTCGATGTTGGGTGTCGCTCGCATGACGCACATGTTTTTCGCTATCCGTTATTTCTGAATACTTACCCACAGATGTCACTACATGTTTTAATATATTTTTTCACATTTTATGTAACTAAGTAATAAATCTTTGAAATAATTAATATATTAGCAGGCAGAATAAGCTAAATTTACTAATTTCTGCCGAAAATTCGTATGACATGCGTTTATAACGTTAAAATCATGATATCAGTGAGAAATCTACAGAACCAAACTTTTTGACGACAGATGTCACTTTGTAATAAAACAATAAAATGTGTTTTAAAATGCAAATAATCATAAATTTAAACGACTTACAAATGAAATGTTATGCCATCTTGTTTGATTTGTGATCCTGAGCAATTTCTACACCCAGCAACAGCGCACTTCATGGTTAAAAAAAAATTATACCTATTTAAACGTCAGATGAATCCGATCCGAACGCACTGACGACTATCTCGGGACTACAGTTTTAGGCCCCGCCTACTGTGACGTCATGACCTTAGTTGATGGTGACATGACCTAATCGCCTTGCGGCACCTCCGCTCTTCTTCTTTTCTTCATGGTTGTTACCTTTAAAAGTGCCGTATTTGTATTTTTATTTAGGATTAAAGAGTTTTGAAACAGGGAATCGGAATTATCGAAAGAACATTTAGGACATGTGTACAATAAAAATGCAACGGTAAATTGAAAGTGGACTGTATTTATTAACTAATAATTATAAAAAAGTAAAATTTCATGGCAGCCTTGGTGTGGCTCCGGGCAGAGAGAGCGTCGCAGGCGCTCCGTGTTGCAAGCACAAAAAAGTGTTGCCACTTAATAATCTACATATTTATGTTTGAGTAAATATAATCGAACACTATGGCACTAGGCTATCGTCCTTGTGGATGATAGCCTAGTTGGGAATGGAACGGTCTGCCGAGACAATGTCCGGAGGTTCAAAACCCAAGGCACACACCTCTGACTTTTCGAAGTTATGTGTGTATTGTTTATCAATTATCGTGCGCTTTAACGGTGAAGGAAAACATCGTGAGGAAATCTGCATACCTAAGAAGTTCTTTATAAGAATTTCGAAGGTATGCGAAGTCTGCCAACCCGCACTAGGCCAGCGTGGTGGACTAAGGCCTGAACCCTCTCAGTATTAGAGGAGGCCCGTGCTCAGCAGTGGGCAGTATATAATACAGGGCTGGTGTTATGTTATGTTATACTATGGCATAGATTTTTGTACTATTAATCTACTAGTGATCATGTTACGCAATAGATTTAAAACTGATTTGTTACGATTAAAAGTGCTACTAAAAGCTAGAGGTATATCAAAGAAGGTAGACAGATATACGTTCACTGCGATAATATAATTTCCTCCCCAAATACGATAGTGCCTTTCGCAATTGCGAGCACAAATCTAATTCTGAGTTGCTCTTTGACTTTGCGTAGCCTTTGCTTTCAGTGGCGCTAATGATTTTGTTGATCCTCGTCGTTTTTAACTACACAGACATTATGGCAACGTAATACTACGGCTACCGCTTCCCAACTTTTGAGTACGTGCTACTCTTCACATAAATGTATTATAAGTCTACGAAATAAAAAAGTCACACAGTAACCTATGCTCCCAAACAGGGCCGCGCCGACCCAAGACAGCGCCTGTGTGCGAAATCTATGAAGCTCCTATGATTTTTGTCGTCCTGTAATCTGTTTCATAAGTTTTAATTTAGAAAATGAGCTTTTGGAAGAAGTTTGTAATAATATATGTAAGACTTGTACGTGTACCTACTGTCTTACCTACTCACCTATAAAGAATATAGTGGTAGTATAACAAATATAAAATGTCATCCTGATTCCGGCGCCCCTATTGCCTTGGCGCCTGTGTGCGTCGCACACTTCGCACATATGGACGGTGCGGCCCTACTCCCAAATAAATGGTTTTCAAATTAGTACTATCTACGATATGTTTAATACGAAAACGGTTAAATAAATGAAGGAATGAACTATGTGGTTCTGAGATGCTGCTGCTGGATCCATGTTGAGCAAATGTAAAATAAATAAATTGTAAGTTTCTATGCCAAAATTTGAGCCATATATGAAGATCACTTCCCTGCTGTAACATAAGCTCGCCGAAGTGAAAGTCCACTACCTAGTTGCCTTGTTGCCACCTAAGTTATAAACGCTTGAATAGTGTTGGGTAGGACATACAAGAGGCGGTACATTTGTCCCGTGCATGATGTCAAAATGTACATGATGTCAAAATGTAAGAGCGGCTCAACATTTTATATTTTACTACTTCAAATTTTATGTCGCGGCAGTCGCGAAGTCGCGTTACTCACTCTCCGTCTCTGTAAAACTATAGGACGAGGACTGAGAGGGAGCGAGTTGTATACTAGAAATTTCGACAGTAAGTCCTTCTACTATAAACATAGGTCATATTTGTACTCGTAACTTCAAACGTATCGCCGAGCTTCAGTACGCCTCGCCTCATTTGAAGAAGAACATTGTACGGTGTACCTACTGGCTTAAGGGCAAAAAAGGGGCTACTCCTACAAACTCTTTTTCATATCGTGGCCTACCTAACACTACGCGTGAACTTTTACGTTTATAACAAATTGTAATGCAGACGTTGATGTTAGAAAACAACACACTTGTAGAGTAATTTCCATACAGTCAGTAAGTTTAGATATTGAGTCGAGTATTGTAATTGTTTCTCTCAAAGTTCGCAACACCTGCTCAGAAAGTTATTGAGCCGACTTCAAAATACTGAACAGCGAACATGACGTGCGGTGCGCCGCGTTCTCTCTCTGTGATATTGAAAGTGGTAATTTTTCAGTTCATAAAAACATAATCTAATATGGCAAATCTATAAAGTTATTATATCAATCAATGTTAAGATGTAATCAGCTCACAAAGTGAGAGTGTTTTGTTTTTTTTACACCAAGGGCCTGTTCCGCTACATGTTATTAAACTCTAATATGGTGAAAAGGCAATCATGCATTACCTATTTTATAGGTTAACTGGTGGATAACATTTACCTGAAACATTGTAATAATTCGTAGAAGCTGTATAATATTTTGTTTTATAGCAACAACCTGCCAACAACAGCAAAAGCCAGCCGAGTATAGAATCTATTAATATGACTCTATTATTAGCCTAAGTATTGGCCAACTAGATTATAAATGAGGCGATGCAACGTCTACAAATGATATCACACGACATTTTTATTTACCACCTTATTAATAAACGTTGTATACTTCTGTGATAGTTATTATAGGAAGGGAGACAAACTATAACAGGCATATACAGCATTATTTCATAAATAAGTCTTAGATGTGCTTTCATTTGCGCCGTAATTATCAATAATTCTCTAAATACAACACAACCGCACAATTTAAGCAAACTTACTATCAAAACACTTCACATAGTTCCATTCTTAAACAAAAATAGCTGGAATAAAAACTGTGGAACAGTAATAGCAAAAACAAAGGTGACAAAAGGTTCGTAAAATTCCGCGCATTACACTCTTTGTAAAAACGATTCGAGTACTAGGTAACCTAGCTGCGCTTTTTTAATCGTTGACTTTGTTTAGAGTTTTTAACCGACTTGAAAAAAGGAGGTTCTGATTCGCCCCGTATGTATGTATGTACTACGTGTTTATGTATGTATTGTAATTGCCAGCAAAGCTAAGCAAATACACGAATAAATATACGAAAATAATGTTCAATTTAAATTAGGCCCCGACTCTAAGTATAAAGATTTTATTTATTGATTTTTTGTTAGTTAATTATGAGTAATAATGATAAGTATTCCCGCTACTCGCATACGGTTATACTTAGAATGTAGGGGCTCATACACATAAACACGACTCGACGTCGTTTCACGATGCGACGTTGTTTCACGATGCGACGCAACACGCGTTCGTCGCGTCCCACGACGAGACGAACGGCGTCGTGTCGTGTTTATGTGTAAGAGCCCTAAGAAAGTAACGTAAATCTTCAGTATTCATTAACGTTAACAATTTCAAAAGGAAAACAACAAATTTACCTTTTTTTCATATAGTAAGGGCTAGTTCCTTAGGTTTCAAATACATTTTATTTCACAGTTATCGTATTATATAGTTAATGAAGATAGTACTGAATTTAGATGTTGAGCATAGATTTGAATACGGCTTTTATATTCGGTTGGGTTCTCAGCAAATAGTAAAATCGGCCGCTACTATAGTATTGGTACAATGTAACTCTGGTTAGGTCTCTCATAATTATACCACCAAACAGGACTGTGAATGCTCTATACACAATCTGGAAGGTTAGGGACACTGTAGCCAGTGTAATTACTGTGTATTGCGCACACACTTGTGCACTATAATATCTCCTGCGTATCTGGCTGATCTCCGTTGAGATTGGCCACCCTGGCCGAAAACCGGCTTGGAGGATTTCATTCAATTACTGGGTATTACGGGAATAACATCTTATGTTTCAATGTCGAGTGCAGTGGAGTGCCATGCAGTATTTTGTAATCAAAAGTTCTTTATGGTGTTATTGTTTATGGGCGGTCATATCTTACCATAAGGAAAATTGCATGGTCGTCTTGTCACTTAATTGGAATAAGTATAAAAACGCAGTATCTTTACGATAAAAGCAAAGCTATTGCGCAACTGTAATAATTTTAAATATGCACCAATTGACAAGAGAGATGATTCTGACTCTATTCTGACATATTATCACATATTTTATATCATGGATATTAAGAAGCATTGTGTGGGGCTATCAGGAAATCAGGAAAAAATAACTCTCAAAAATACGAAATGAACCAACTCATTCTATGAAATAAAAATATTTTTTGGACCCTTTCGACCTTTCGTGGACCCTCTTGTAAGCTCCTTAAATGCCAATTTCTTGAATTATTTGTAATGATTATGTAATTTTGTTACAGATTTATACGCGGGTCCCTTCCTAAAGGTCAGTGAGTTATCAAGCCTTTGATCCATCTTTAATTATAGGCTTAGAGGAAACACGATTTCCTGGTAGTTACTTAAAAATATTATTTTTAAATGCAAAATCGTTGGTTTGGAACGAACTACATTTTATATTTAAAATAAATCAGCATATTTATTTTATTTACGTTTTTTGTTATGCCTAAAATAGTTAGCAAGCTTACTGTAATTTGCGAACGAATACGTAACTCTATGAACATGGATATATTGGGTTAAAATTGTTATTGCACTATGTATAGACTGCCTCGGTGCCATAGTCGTATTACGGTAGGGCTGCAAAGCTGAGGTCTCGGGTTCGATCCCCGGGTCGGGTAAAGTGATATTGGGTTTTTCTTTTCAAAATCATCCCGGAGTCTGGAATTTGTGCCCGATATGGCGATGGGCTCGTTTATGTCAAGGGAGGGAATACGCACGGCGAAAAGAGGATGCACTAGTTGCGCCTCTGCCTACCCCATCGGCGATAATGGGCGTGTGTGTGTGTATAATGTATAATTGACATAAATTGATTATTCAATTTCAATTATTGCTATAAAGTACTTATAAAAACTCCTGGGTAATCAAGTTACGTAGGTAAAATAACACGTAACCTGCAATTATTATCATTTACTCATTAATATAATTGAACAATTTCATAGGCTATAATTGTACAAGAGCATTTTACGCGGGAAATAATTTGCCCAATTAATTACATAACATTTTTGTTGACGTAACTCTCAATCAATCTCTTTTAAAGTTTAATTTGTACCTTACAATTCCTATATAGCTAGATGTTATAGAAAAGTATTTTTTGAGGTTCTAGACAATAAATAAAATATATATATATTAATTATATTAATAATAATTAATATAATAATTAACTATATTAATTATTATTATTATAACAGAAAATAAATATTATGCTAAATACTAAAATCTCGTCAATAGAAACAACTCAAACTTAATTTCCACAATCAGTTGTTTGTATTATAATTTATAAGGAAATCAAAGTAGCGGATCCGGGTAATTTATAAATTATAATAGAGTGTGAACAGCGCCATAGTTCTATGAACTATGGGTACTATAGATATGAACTATGGCCGAGTGTTTAACCTAATTATGATGTGTGTTATGGAGTTATTATTAAATAAACTTTTGGAAACATTTGATAGCTATTTACAGTAATCATTTAAGTACATTTAAAATATCTTAAATTCGATTATCATATTAATTACACCCATTGTTAATAAGAGTATACACACACACACGCGTCTTTTATCCCCGAAGGGGTAGGCAGAGGCGCAACTAGTGTACCCACTGTTCGCCGTGCGTACTCCGTCCCATGATCTGATAGGGGGCGAGCATATCGTCATATCGGGCACAAAAATCCAATAGCACTTTGCCTATATTGAACCCGAGACCTCAGCATTGCAGTCTACTATACTATAACTAGGCCAACGAGGCAGTTGTATTTTAATTGTTTAAATAAAGGGTGCGTGATTTTAGAATAGTGATACTTATTTTTATGTCCTTATGCTAGTTCAACGTGGGTCACGTATAAGTATTAGTACGCATGTTTCATATAGGATTTGATTTAGATATAACTGGCCATTGTTTAATCTCAACTTCTTCTGAATCATCTTATAATATATTGAATGTTTGTATTTGTAATCCATTATTCGACCTCGAAATAAGATATATTTTGGTTCACAAGGCACTTAAAGTACAAGAAAGAAATTGCAAATAATAATCTAGAGATTCCTAGAAACATCTCGATGTTAATTGGGAGTAGATTATAAAGTTTCCCAATTTACAGTTGCCGTGGAATAGTATAGACTAGAGATCTCGTTAGTTACGGGAATAGAATTCTGATGATTTGGTAAGTAGCTTTGAGAAAAAAGTTTATTGTACTAACGGGGTAATTATTCTGTCCGCCTTTCCTGGACATGGATTAATACGAACACGGAAAAGTGATCCCACTGCGTTTGATTATAAGTAGATAGAGTGTCGACCAAAGAGATTTTTTTTGTTAATTGCCCTACTGCCAGTAGCCTGACGCGAGTCGGCTTTTCTGGCCACACCGGTCTTTAGGGTGAACGCAGAAGGCGCCCGCAACCCTTTGAATTAAGTGACCATGCTGAGGGCAACCCATAACCAAAGAGAGATGATTATCCTTCGCTAGGCAAAATCACCCATGAAATGGTGGAGCTATTTTTAAAAGAAGAAGATCCCTCGCTAGTCGAGAATTATGCCGGCCAGTTTGGAACTTTATATACACAGAATGATCTCGGAACCCGACACATTATTTGAGCCATGTGGGATTTTGATCATTCTTTGTTTGAAGACTATTATAAAAACCTAAGCATTTTGAGCTGTTTACCGTCATAATATGTCAATGTATCCAATAGATCGCTCTAATAAATTATATTTTCTTTGAAGGAAAAAGTTGTGCTATTTTTAATTTACAGACTATTGATTTCACGATGTTATTGTTTTGTATAATAAACGATATCGGTAGTAGTATTTACATTCTAAGTTTGGAAATTCCCGCTATTTTTATATATATTATATCCGGCCAGTATAAATCCATACTAATATTATAAATGCGAAAGTAACTCTGTCTGTCTGTTAAGCTTTCACGCCAAAACTACTGAACCGATTTAAATGAAATTAGGTACACAGATAGTCTAGAGTCTGAGAAAGGATATAGGCTACTTTTAATCCCGGGAAAATATAATGCGGGACTTTTATCCCGGATTTTATGCTCTTGCGAGTGGAGCCGCCACAGCCAAACCACTGGACCGATTTCGATGCAATTCGGTAGGAAGATAGTTTGAAACCCTGGGAGGGACCTAGGGTACTTCTTATCCCGGGAAAATATAAGCCAGACTTTAATCCCGGAAAATAGTTGTCTGCGAGTGGAACCACAAGAAAATAAGTATGGAGATAGTTCGAGACCCAGAAAAGGACATAGGCTACTTTTATCTTGGAAAAACACATAACTGGGAATTTTATCCCGGAATTTATGTTCTCGCGAGTGGAGCCACCACAGCCATACCACTGAACCGATTTCGATGCAATTCGGTAGGGAGATAGTTTAAGACCCTGGGAGGGACCTAGGGTACTTCTTATCCCGGGAAAATATAAGCCGGGACTTTAATCCCGGAAAATAGTTTTCTGCGAGTGGAACCACAAGAAAATAAGTATGAAGATAGTTTGAGATCCAGAGAAGGACATAGGCTTCTTTTATCCCGAAAAAACTTTTTAACGCGGGCGGAGCTGCGGACAAAAGCTAGTAAAAAATAAAAAGACAAAAGTAAGGCCAAAGGTAAAAAATAACAATGGCGATGAATTTCCTACACATAAGGACTCTTTAAAAATTAATTGTACCAAAACTGAGCTGCTATAAATAAATTACTACGCTTTCAATCATTTTGTTAAATTCAATGACATCGTTGGTCCGGTACATTACCTCGGGGCTTTGTCTCGTGAATGATGTCGCTGATGTTAATTTGAGGAGAAATTTTAATTATACGTTTCATTAATTGGCGTTTGGGAAATATTGCGGGCGTTCAATTAAATTTAACGTTTGTCAAATGTTACATAAATATACAATTTGGGGATTTAGGACTGTAAATACAGTGGCGGAATTGATTCGTCTGTATCGTTAAATAAGTTTATATTATTTGCTAAATTGTATTTATAATTCGTCCATATATAAATAACATAGATTTACAATTTAAAAAATTTCGAAGACAAATTATAATTTAAACACATTTTGACCATTTGATTGTGCTAACAATGTTAGAGAAATAAGTTTTCAAAATTAGCTAAATTAAAGGATGTAACAGTTATTTATACTCTCACTAGCTAAACTACAATACACGTTTAAAATCACCGGCAATTTTTCATAACAGAAAAATACGTTTTAAATTAGCTATCTCGCAAGCTTACCGTAGAAAATGAAAGAATGTAAGAAATGAGCTTGATACTAAATCCTCTCAAGAACACAATAGCAGCGCGGAGCGTGAAGTGTTGGTACAGTATGATCCGCAGACAGCGGGCTTAGCATTGTATGTGGAGAGAACAGGAGCTAGTTTAGGTTTGCTTCGAGAACGTTCGATTTTTTTAAACCTACACAAATCGGCTAGTTTCCTCAGGGTAGTACTACTGTCAGAGGCAAAAGTAATTTGCCTCTGACAGCTTAGAATGTGAGAAAAAAACACGATACTTCTCCGCTTAGTTTTATTGTGATTGGTTGAGAGATTGACGTATCGGTCTCTCGATCAATCACAAACATCAAAATACCGATACGTCAGTCTCTTAAACAATTACAATAAAACGAAGCGGAGACGCATCGTGTTTTGTTTTCACATCCTAAGCGTTCTGTATTGATATTATATTGTAGGGTTTTATATGGTTTGGTATGGTATTCAGAGACCCTAAAGCCTTCGACTTCCTAATAACTTGATACTCGTGTAGAGGTGTGTGTGAGGAGAAACTATACGAACAAGCTTCAGGTGTCGTCTGACTCATTCATTATATTATCACAATACTTTTATAGGAGGTATAATGCAATGCGTGCAATGCTATGTCCCGATACTCGCCTGGCCCTGGATTGGAATGAAATGGAGATGGTATCGAGAAGATGGTGTAATTACGGTATAACTTTGGCGACTGATGAGGAATGCATTATGCATTGAGTAATTGTTAATCAACATTATATTTACTACTTCCATGCAGGTAAAGCGATTTAAATGTAGCCGTTGTGCCAGGTCAGAAAAAAAAGAGGTTATATTCCGTGTACAGCTCTCCGTCTACACGGATCTGCTCTCACAAATCTTGCGTAAATTGATTTACCGTGTGTAACTTCAGACATCTATAAGAAGGTTACTTGTACAGGTTCCATGACACCGGAAATCTTTACAATCAGCGGAAACTGCAACCGAAGTTCTTTACCTAAACTAACAATGGCATTCGAATTTTTATTTATGTGCCAGTGTTAGAAAAGACATGTCCAAAAACGGCTTTAAAATTTTAACCAAGATACTTTATATATATTTGGATAGTACTGCCAAAAACTAGGTCTTTGGAATTAATCATATAATTTTAATGCTCTCCGATTTTGAGATTTATGTAATTTTATTTTCCTTGAAAACTACACTTGAAATAAACGTTTTATAAAAAGAGTATTATAAATGGAAGGGTCTACAAATATTTTAATGGATCCAAGATCCATATTTTTGCCCCTTTTATATCCAAATCTGAGCCTGATTAGATTTGAGGCCCAGCATCCATACAAAACGCGGACTTTTCGTTTTTACTTTTAGATGAATTTGAAAATTATTAGCCATTAGATTGTAAAGATTTGCAAAGACAGGACGCACTGCTTCTACGACCCTGAGCCCCGACGACGGGGCCTCCAGCCTGAGACGCCACTCCTCCACGGCGGCTCGCCGTAGAGAGGCCGTCTTGGCCTCCACCTCCTTCAGGGCCGGATGCTGCCCGCGACTGAACGCCTCCTCCCGCCAATGAAAGACATCGGTAAGGGATTTGGCGTCCAGGTTCCAGGGCAAAAATCCGGCCAATAAACAAGCCGCCTCGAAAGAGACCGTGCGGTACGCCCGGATCGCACGCTGTGCCAAAGCTCTCTGCGGGTTACGCAAGAGATCGACGCAGCGGTTGCTCAGGGAGTCAGCCCAAACGGGGCTGACTAGTGGCGCCCCTGCCTACCCCTCTGGGGATAAAAAAGCGTCAGATTCTGAGATTAAATATATCACATAGATGTTATAATTTTATTTTATTTAGGGTATTTAGGACATTCATTCAAAACAGTATTGTTTGCTTTAGATCACATGTAATATTCCACTCTTGCATTAAACAACTTTGAGGAATTTGAAATACTTGCAGAATCTGGATATATATCTAGGGGTACCGTTCTACTCTACAATTACTCGCAGTTGGGTTTAAGGGAATTTAATAACTATTTGTAAGGATACAATCGCTTCGTATTGAATTTGCAGATTCCTCGACTCTAGGTAAAGCCTTGGAATAATCTGTTATTTATTTATTTATTTATTTATTGCACCAACAAAGGGAACACCATTACAGTCATAAGAACACAACGCCAAATTAAACACGGTAGATGCCACCTCAATTATAGGTACAAATGGCAAGCTTGAATAGACAGCAGCTAATGAGAATTAACATACCTTTTATGACAGAACACAGTAAGATAGAAAAATAAATCTCGACACTGCTGCTACACTATAATAGTGTTACTATTATTATTAAGGTTAAATTACAAGGTTAAGTTATAGTAACAAATGAGTGGTAGAGCCTTGCTATACACATATTTGTCTGCAAAATTGAGGTCAAGTTGAGCTGGGTAGCAGAACTATATTGCAGAAAACTGATGTTGATCACTTCATTATCATCATCATCATCATCATCAGCCTCATGACGTCCACTGGTGAACATAGGCCTCCCCTAAACATTTCCAGACGGACCTGTCCAGAGCGGTCTGCATCTAGCGTATTCCTGTGATCTTTATCAAGTCGTCTGTCCACCTTGTACCTTGCTTGTTGATCCCTTGCTGAACATTCATTACTATGGCGAAAGACATACATTTGGTAGTCAATTAGTCTACACCTCCCCTAACAGCGCGGCGTAACCATTGTTTTATCAACTTCTCTGCTCAGTATCAAGTCGCAGACATTGTCCCCAGTAAAGGTCTAGCCAGACAGAGAACGTGGCAGGATGTGATAATCACGTCGTGCGTTGATCGCGTGCATCTTGAACTATTACGCCAAGTTACGTACGCTGGTTCCTAAGATGGTAGTGATCCGTGTTTTCGAATAACTACATACAAACGTACCATCACGCCTTTGCCTTTGCAGGGGTAGGCAGAGGTATGAGATACCCATATTGCGTCAGATACGTTAGGTCCCATGTTAATAGTGGGCGGGCCTATTTCCATTTTCCAATGTCTATTTCTACCGCCAAGCAGCAGTGCGTATGCACTATTGTGTTTCGGTTTGAAGGATATTGTAGCTAGTGTAACTATTGTACATAATGAGACTTAAGAGCCTATGTGAATAACATATGGAATCGTGATGGGCGTGACTTAGCGTATTTCAAATGCGAGGCGCCGCACGGCCCCGCTGAGATAGATCGCGCGCCTCGGCCCTCGTCGCATCGCGTCGTTGCGACAAGTTGTTGCACTCAAGCCCGCGAAAAGATCGTCATTGCAAATGCATGTCTGTGTTGTAAATATTATAGTTATTATAATTTCTAATAAATTTATAACTTATAAAACATAGAATTTATTTTAATTCGTTTATAGAACCATTATTATGTCACTATTATTTACCTAATTACTTGAACATTATGTAAAATGACATTGTAAGTTATCTAAACTCATCGAAAGTATTATTCACTTATAGTTGACTTTTGTTGACAAGATAAAATTTGGTGTGGTGGTAGGTTCGAGTCTTACCCCTACGTAGGTCTGTATATAGGTAAAAAGCAAAGCAGTATGAAACTTCTCTAATATGTTTTAAATTATATTTTGCTTTGTTTTGATTTATTCTTGTGGACTTTCCTAACTTTGGTGGACATAAAATAAATAATAATACAATAAATGGCGTCACTATTTTTCGGCCCGACTCGGGATTCGAACCCGGGACCTCAGCACAATAGGCGTATCGTGTGTGCAACTACGCCTTGGAGGCAGTCAAACATAGCATCACACCTTTTCTCCTCACATTTCGTTAGCTATTTTAGGTCTTATCAAATAGGAGACGAGCTTATTGCCACATACCGGGCCCAATTCAACAGACCGAGCTGATACTGGACAGAAAAAAATAGTATTTGCCCGACGCGGGATTCGAACCCGAGACCTGAGCGTGGAGGCCGTACCGGGCACGTAATACAACTACGAGTTGCGACATCAAGGTAGTTTCGACAAGTCATTCACGATGAAACTTCTTCCCTGGAATGTCAGGTCTATTTTACGTAAATGATGCTTCACTCTAGTGCCACCATGCAATTTAAAAATCGAATTTTGTATGTAAAGGATGTTCGAAATTTATGCAATGCAATAAAATTACATAGCTTGATATCAGTGTTGGGCATTAATCAATTAATTGTCAATTATCTTGTTAATTGACTAAAAAAGTAATTGCAATTAAATTAATCGCAATTGAACTTTTAATTGCATCTTGCAATTAAATTAATTTGATTAACCTGTGTTAATTGTAACTCGCAATTAAAATAATTACAATTAACTTTTTTAGTTGATTAATGAAACAATTAAAACTAACAATTAACTTTATGTATCAAAATCAAATTAGTAAAGATTAAGGAGAATTAAACTATAAGTATTGGACTTTAGACGAATAAAAAAGTGGTCAAAGGCTGTAAGTATAGCTTATTTTTCCTAAATCTTTCTTTCTAAATAAAAAAAAACTGCTAGTAGATAAAAAAATGAATATTTCCTTTCAATATGTGTTTATTTTTATGCATAACAATGCAACAGCATTGATAAATATTTCTACAGCGTAGGTATTTTACATTATTTAGCTGAGGAATGCCAACATATGCAACTTCTCAATAGATATTTTGAGATAAAAAGTATTTTTATTAAATACAACACACCTTTGCCATCATCAGCTGCAGTGGAACGCCTTTTTTCATTTGCAACAATGACAAATCTGCCAAAGAGTCACAAACTGTCAGACAGCATGTTCGAGAAGAGAGTGGTACTGAAGTGTAATTTAAATTATTACAAGAAGTTTTAAATCGTTATTGTCTATCTAATCATGTTTGATTAACCCCTGGAATGCCGGGCTCAGTTTGCGTAAAAAATGCTTTCGTGCCGCCCATACATTTGAAAAAATCGGATTTTAGATGTAAAGGAGGTTCCAATTTATACACCATAAAATTCTTTTAGTACGAATTTTGAAATTATTTATTTACTTATTTATTATGGATCAATGGTCACTAAAATATTCAGAAACATTGTGAGATTTGGCATAGACGGCCGCCATTTTGAATTTCTTCGTTTTAAGGCCAATTGACTTCAAAATCGATATCTGGGCAGACCTTTAGGTACAGAAGACGGATCCAATGTTAGAATGGAAAAAAGTGGCCGCCATTTTGAATTTCTTTGTTTTAAGGCCAATCGACCTCAAAATCGATATCTGGGCAAGCCTTTAGGTACAGAAGACGGATCCAATGTTAGAATGGAAAAAAGTGGGCGCCATTTTAAATTTCTTTGTTTTAAGGCCAATCGACCTCAAAATCGATATCTGGGCAGACATTTAGGTACAGAAGACGGATCCAATGTTAGAATGGAAAAAAGTGGCCGCCATTTTAAATTTCTTTGTTTTAAGGCCAATCGACCTCAAAATCGATATCTGGGCAAGCCTTTAGGTACAGAAGACGGATCCAATGTAAGAATGGAAAAAAGTGGCCGCCATTTTGAATTTCTTTGTTTTAAGACCAATCGACCTCAAAATCGTTTGGTTTTAAGACTAATGGGATTTAAGATAGATATTTGGGTTTGTCTTTAGCCAAACAGAATAAATCGAGGTTGTAATTTTACTAATTTAACAATTTAAATACGCAATCACATCAAAATTAGATACTTATAAAAATGATAGATGATGGTGATGAAGTAACATTGGAACCATCTTCTGTACCTACAGGCCTGTCCAGATATCGATTTTGAGGTCGATTGGTCTTAAAACAAAGAAATTCAAAATGGTGGCCACTTTTTTCAATTCTAACATTGGATCCGTCTTTTATACATACAGTCTTGCCCAGATATCGATTTTGAGGTCGATTGGTCTTAAAACAAAGAAATTCAAAATGGCGGTCACTTTTTTCAATTCTAACATTGGATCCGTCTTTTATACATACAGCATTGCCCAGATATCGATTTTGAGGTCGATTGGTCTTAAAACAAAGAAAATCAAAATGGCGGCCACTTTTTTCAATTCTAACATTGGAACCATCTTCTGTACCTAAAGGCCTGCCCAGATATCGATTTTGAGGTCGATTGGCCTTAAAACAAAGAAATTCAAAATGGCGGCCACTTTTTTCAATTCTAACATTGGAGCCGTCTTTTGTACTTAAATCCATGTCCAGGTATCGATTTTGAGGTCAATCGGCCTCAAAACAAAGAAGTTCAAAATGGCGGCCACTTTTCTCAATTCTCCTATATGATTAAGATTTGCATCCAATGGAAACAAAAAATAAGCTCAAAAGAAACCACCTGTAGATGTTCAGTTTTCATACATTTTGCAGAAATCGGCCCGAGCGTGGATCCACGCTCCCGGCAGAGTTTGAACACTTTTTTTGAGCGTGGATCCACGCTCCCGGCACGCGAGGGCTTAAAGTTATTGATTATTATTGTGATCGGTCTTTTATGTGTTGCCAACATATTTATTTAACTATATGAAAATATGGGGGGGCACTATTCTACTACCCGCAACCACACGGGTATATTGTATATTTATATATACCGGCTTTATATTATGCAGCAGTATTTTTATAATTGTAATTTTTAATTAAAATTAACTAAGCAATTGAAAATTAATTAATTGTTAATTGCTATTAATACAGTTAACAATTAAATAATTGTTAATTGTAAGTTTTCACAATTACAATTGATTAATTGTTAATTGTAAGTTTTCACAATTACAATTGATTAATTGTTAATTGTAAGTTTTCACAATTACAATTGATTAATTGTTAATCTTTAATTGTTCTTGCGATTAAAATTTGCCCAACACTGCTTGATATGAAGATTGATTACATTATTATGGTTGAATAGTCACTATATAGGATATAAATGTTACAAATGTTGAAGGCGGCTGCTACCTATCTAGATAATTTTTATAATTTTTAATTTGAACTGTATGTAATGTGGGGTAAGAAAAATATAGCAAGGTCATTCTTACTACGCGGGTACTTATGCTTATAGAAAATTTGAAATGTTAATTACTTACAATTTTTTAAATATTTTTGATATTTTGTACAGAAGAATAGACTGATGTTTACTGCAACAGCTACTTCTTCAATTCTAAGGCATTTGTTTTTGTTTTGCAATATAACAAAGCTCCGATATCCTTATTGAACTGAATGAAAAATAATGATGGCCATATTTTAAAAGGAGACGGGAAAAACTTCATAGAACTTTGGGCTTAGTGTTACAGAGATAATTTATGCATTATTTTATAGTTATATTAGAACTATTTCCAAATGAGAAAGAAAAATCTGTCTGTCCAATGGGAGTAAAGAAAGAACCGCTGTAGAGTAGAGCTTCTAAATAATTTTTCGGTGAATAACTTTTTTTTACCTGATGACATAAGATGATCACAGTACCTAACCATTGGATTGCCCTATTGAATAGTGAACAGAGCTAGCTTAGACAATAACCAGAATTGAACATATCACATGGAATCGACGAGGACTGATATAAATATATAATGGCTCATTTACACTCTCGCGCGAGTGGTACGCCGAACACAATACGAGCCACGAGGCGAGGTGTGAAGCTAGAGTGTTAGTGAGTCAATAATGTATTTCAATTTGACATTACGTCGGGAGCGCTGAACAAAGTTGCCAGTAAAATTAAATAATATCGACCAATATTAAATATCCCAAAAAGTTAAAATGTCTTTTTAGTTTAGTTTCTAAAATACCTATAGTTTTTAATTCTTATTCTTTTTCAGCCTTTAAAAGGCTACTATTGCACATAGGTCTCCCCCAAAGAATTATTAATACTATTATGTCAATATTATTCTTGTTATACATGCTTGGTATTCTTTGAGTATGTAACCAACGCTCTAAGTTGGTGCCAGCGCCGTGTGTAATATTACACGAACCACTTGGTGCCACTTTTCACCTTTCTATAACTCAAAACCTATTTAAAGTAAACACATAAAACTGTGTGAGTTTAATTATATCTATAAGGACATCTAGAAGCCCAAATTTCATGAAGCTAGCTCAAACGGTTATAAAGATATGAAGGTCAAAATCGTAAATTTTTGTACTGACTGACAGACTTATAGTATCTAAACCTAACCTACTTCCAGATGACCTAGAAGGATGAAATTTAGAATCCAGCTCGGTAATTATGTGTAAGCGTAAGAAAAAATCTAAAAATAAAAAAAGTTAAAAATACAGGGGTCCACATAAAAAAAAATATATTTTTAATGGTAGCGTTGGAACCGTTACAAGCAAATATTTGAAACAATCCCAATATATGTTTTATTATATTTGCTTTATAACAGAAATATAAAGATAAAGTTAAGCCAAAACATTTGTGGTGTCCCCATAAAAAAACACTTGTAATACGCGCTAAACAGCCGGCCAACGGTGTGTCGTCGGCGGCGCGCGGCACCACACAACTCAATACCTACCTAGTTTTTTTTACAAAAAGTAATGATATCCCACCAAAAACATAAATGTAAAAGATGTCACATTTGTAAATACCAGCAACTATTATAGGTATTCAATAAAGCAAACAAATAGAATTTAATACTTGTTCATAATGTTATTTTGTTCCTATAAATACATATTTAGATTTTGCATAAAACTTGGCACACATTTAGATCTCCATTCTTTTTGCGGCGAAGCCCACAGCTAAGCATAATTTTGGTATTGAACTTGGCTATCCTTTTTTACATTTATGTTTTTGGTGGGATATTTTTAAATGGAAGACATAAAAATAGAAGAATATTGATACATGCTTCAAAAGTGTAAGGTCAAGCCCAATTTCGGGCGTCTCCTTTATACCTATTACCTATTAGAGTTTGTGGCCAGTCATGTCCAGCGGATTTTGATTTTAAAGCCTTTAAAGAAAAATAAATCTAAATGGCGGCCTTTATTTAAAATTCTAACATTACATCTGCCTTTTGTGCACAAAACAATGCCCAGATATCGATTTTGAGTTCGATTGGCCTTAATACAAAAAACTTCAAAATGGCGGCTACTTTTTTCAATTCTGACATTGGATCACTCTTTTGTTAATAATGTTACACCCAGATATCGATTTTGCGGTCGATTAACCTTAAAACAAAGAAATTCAAAATGGCGGCCACTTTTTTCAGTTCTGACGGTGGATCTGCCTTTAGTAACTAAAGTGGTACTCAGATACCGATTTTGAGGTCAATTGGCCTTAAAATAAAGAAATTCAAAATGGCGGCCAATTTTTTCAGATCTGACATTGGATCCGTCTTTTGTACCTACAGGCCTGCCCAGATGTCGATTTTGAGATCGAATGGCCTTAAAACAAAGGAATTCAAAATGGCGGTCATTTTTTTCAATTCTAACATTGGATCCGTCTTTTGTACCTACAGGCTTGCCCAGATATAGATTTTGAGGTCGATAAGCCTTAAAACAAGGAAATTCAAAATGGCGGCCACTTTTTTCAAGTCTAACATTAGATCCGTCTTTTATACCTAAAGGCCTGCCCAGATATCGATTTTGAGGTTGATTGGTCTTAAAACAAAGAAATTCAAAATGGCGGTCACTTTTTTCAATTCTAACATTGGATCCGTCTTTTGTACCTACAGGCTTGCCCAGATATAGATTTTGAGGTCGATTAGCCTTAAAACAACGAAATTCAAAATGGCGGCCACTTTTTTCAAGTCTAACATTGGATCCGTCTTTTATACCTAAAGGCCTGCCCAGATATCGATTTTGAGGTCGAATGGCCTTAAAACAAAGGAATTCAAAATGGCGGTCACTTTTTTTAATTCTAACATTGGATCCGTCTTTTTTTACCTACAGGCTTGCCAAGATATGGATTTTGAGTTCGATTGGCCTTAAAACAAAGAAATTCAAAATGGCGGTCATTTTTTTCAATTCTAACATTGGATCCGTCTTTTGTACCTACAGGCTTGCCCAGATATAGATTTTGAGGTCGATAAGCCTTAAAACAAAGAAATTCAAAATGGCGGCCACTTTTTTCAATTCTAAAATTGGATCCGTCTTTTGTACTTAAAGGCCTGCACAGATATCGATTTTGAGGTCGATTAGCCTTACAACAAAGAAATTCAAAATGGCCGCCGTGTATACCAATTCTAACATTGGCTCTTAACATTTTAGTTATTATTGATTCATAATGTATAAATAAATGAGTACTACAAAAAATCATACTAAAATAATTTTATGGTGTAAAAATTTGAACAGCCTTTACATGCAAAATACGAATTTTTTAAATGTATGAGCGGCACGCAAGCGTCATTTACGCAAAATTGGGCCGGCATTCCAGGGCGTCCCTAGCTATGAATTACCCAATATAAATAATACATACATATACTCTCACGTCTTTTATCCCCGAAGGGGTAGGCAGAGGCGCAACTAGTGCACTCACTTTCAGTCGTGCGTATTCCGTCCTATGATGTGATAGGGGGCAAGCCTATCACCATTTCGGCTCAAAATCCAGACTTCGGGCTGAAAAGAAAAAAATCCAATATCACTCTGCCCGACTCGGGGATCGAACCCGAGACCTCAGCATTGCAGTCATAACGTAATACAACTACACCACTGAGGCAGAATAAATAACAAAAAAAAAGCAGTGACTATTGTTTTTCAATCAGGGATTCGAACCCGGCACCTCAGCGTACCGATCACTAAATATAACTAGAGCAGGTCTCCGACTAGAAACAATTTACAAAGGTGAAAGGATGTAATAATTACGCTTGCTGCCTATCTTATAGACCTAATAGAGCCTATAATTTTATATTGATACACGGACGTGAGCTGGATACATTATAAAACAGAATTTCCAGGGCACCTTCAAATTTGCCGCGCGGTAGCGCGGACCAATCCCTACACTAGACGGCCAATTCGAACTTTGAAGGCGTCCGAAAATTTCGAGCGCACGTCCGTCGTCAGTAAAGATTCCGGACGACTGAAGCCGGCACGGGCCACTCCCATAACAGCGATGGCGTATTTGGACGTCGCGGATGAGAGAAAGTGACGGAAGGCGCACGCGTATGCCGAAATGAAATATCGTAAGCGCCAAAACAATTTTCTTTTAATTGTGATTATACTATTTAATTCGTTTTAATTGTGTATTGATAAAACTTTGAAAAAATTGTTGTATTGTATTTAAATAAAGTTACGAATGTACATATTCCACCATTTAGAGATAAAGCGTGTTTAAAGAAAATATCAGAGGTAACTTTGAATTTTTTTTCGATCGAGAAAATTTATAGCAATTGTGTTTTGGCTTTGACATATTATTGAGTTATACGTTCAATTTACACATATCCAAAAATCTAACTTCTGATCTTAGTAGTTTACGAGAAATTTGAATTTGAAAGTCCTTAAAGTTCCTGACATAGGCTCTTAACATCTTATGTCTCAGGATGACGAGCGCAGTGGAATGTCACACAGTACTTTGTAAGTCACGGTGCTGGTTGGTGTTGCTACTGCTAATGGGTGGTCGTATCGCTTACCATCAGGTAAACGGCATGCTCACCTCGTCATTCAATGCTACCGGGCACATTTCTAGACTCCGGGCTGATATTTCTTTGTGTAGTAGTGCAAAAACATTATACGAATTTCGTTAGTTCTTTACTATTAAATTATATAAATTATGTAGTGATGTTGAAATTAAATAAAAGGTTTTGCTTTATATTTCTTCATGAAACGATTTTAATAAGATTTAAATTTAAGTGTGCCATCAATGGTTCCGTTACAAAAATACTATTGATATTTTTGAGACTCCATCGTGGCCATATTCTTTGATTGTTACTACTATAAGTGTTGTAAAGGTCATACGCAAGTACTCAAACTTGTTTGAGTCTAATATTATGTTAGGATGCGGGGCATGTTTGAACGTTGTGTCCAATAATACAATATAACACACGTTTATATGAGTGGCTGATGGTCAGTGATCTACGTTATCCATATTTTAGTATTACTGTATAAGTATTTCAATAACAACTATGAACATACAGAATATTTCTAGTTTGGTATGTAGAGTAGTTTTTAAGAATAATATTATGTCAGTTACTGTTAAATATTTGATAACTACCGAAATCTAATTTAAAACACCTGACACATGAAGTTTGGCTATTTAAAAATTTAATTAGTATTTAAATAACCCCCGACACAAAAAATCTCTAAAAAGTAAAATAATAATAGTGTCTTTGTTGTTTAAGTACCTAGTAATATTTTGACCCAAGCGTCGTCGCGTCGGGGGACTGCTAAAGAATTATTTTCATCTCCCTGGTCCGGAGTTTGGTCCCCTGACGCGAGATCCATAAGATTTACTATTAGACAAACAGTGTCATAACTTATTCACACCTAAGTCAACTGCAACTATGAGCTATATTTCATCAAGCATTTACACGACTCAATTTTTACTTGAAATATTTCCATACCATACCAGCCCTGTATTATATACTGCCCACTCCTGAGCACGGGCCTCCTCCTCCCTCTCTGAGAGGGTTAAGGCCTTAGTCCACCTTTCTTCTTTATCCTTTGTTGGTAGGTCTCTCATATGTAAGAGTCCGTCTGGGTGGGTACCACCGCAATGTCAATTTCTACCGCCAAGCAGCAGGGTTCATGCACTGTTGTGTTTCGGTTTGAAGGACATTGTAGTGTATTACCGAACATAATGAGACTTAACATCTTATGTCTGAGGATGACGAGCGCAGTGGAATGCCACTCAGTGCTTTGTAACTCAAGGTGATGTATAGTGTTACTACTGTTTATGGGTGGTCGTATCACTTACTATCAGGCGAAGGCATGCTCGTCTCGTCATTGAATGCCATAAAATAAACCACGCTAGTACAGGTTGGCAGACTTCACATACCTTCGAAATTCAGAGAACGTCTCAGATATGCAGGATATTTTCCTTCACCGTTAAAGCAAACGATAATTGATAAACAATACACACGTAACTTGAAAAAGTCAGAGGTGTATGCCTTGGGTTTTGAACCTCCTGACATTGTCTCGGCAGATGGTTCCATCCCCAACTGGGCCATTGCCCACTTCAGACTTAATAAAGCTAAAATAAATACAAAGAACAATTTAATCAAATTGAATGTCATTCATATGGAGTGTTTTGCGACGAAGCTCACATCTTGTAGATAAATCTCTTTACGGTCGATTTGAAGTGCATTTGTTCTCTCGGACGAAGCAACGAACCGGCAAAGTATCTATATACCTTATGAACTATGTGGGATCGAATAACGTCAGTATTCCAGATTTATTTTATACAGCTTAGATGAAATACACTTTATGTTGTGTTATTTATTTATTTATTGTTATAAGGTACACCAACAGCACTACATATTATAACATTAAAATACAGTAAAACAATAAGGTAAGACATCTGATATGTATGCTACTTATAGTGTAGACAGCATTCTCCACAGACAACATACTTAAATAAAAAAATTAATACATTAAAAAATCAAAACGTAATATTGAAAGGTAGAGGATAATATGAAGTACTGAAATTATGACATTATGGAGTAATTATTGTATGTATTATAAGTAATTTAAATAATTCGGTTACAACATTAAACATGTAAAATGTTTATTAGGAATAATTAGGCACAATGATTGTTTTCGTGAGCTGCTTTTGACATGGTCAAAATGTGGTGTCGGTGTTTAAAGGGCAACTAAAAGGTTTTATCCTAAACTTTCTTTGCAGAAGAGGCCCATACCTGAGTACTGTTGACAGAGGGTCAATATATACGACGATACTTGTAAACGTTTAATACGCACTCGACACTGCACTACGGCTGCCTCGGTGGCGTAGTTGTATTACAGTACGACTGCAAAGCTGAGGTCTCGGGTTCGATCCCCGGGTCGGGCAAAGTGATATTGAGTTTTTCTATTCAGTATCAGCCCGGAGTCTGGAATTTGTGCCCGATATGGCGATAGGCTCACCCCCTATCACATCATGGGACGGAATGACGGCGAAAAGTGGGTGCGCTAGTTGCGCCTCTGACTAACCCTTCGGGGATAACAGGCGTGAATGTATATGTATGTATGTATGTTTAATACACAATAAAATACCTAAAACTCTTTAGGATTTAAGTGATAAATGAATTTTCAACGTGTATTGTTACTGATTTTGAGGTAATACATGTAATCGAGTGTTTACACGTTGGTTTGTTAAAGCGATCAATCAATTTCACCACTTTTTAATTTGGTACTGTTTTTTTATTTACCATATTATTCGCTTCGGTTATGTACCAAGCCAGTACATTAATAAAATTTAATCGCAACCGATATAGTTTTGCGTCCGATAATTACTTTCAGGTTTTGATTTGTGATTTTTATTGTATCACTGTGTATTTTTTTCTTTGTTACGAGATGTTAATTGATTCGTCAGACTAACGTATTATTTTCACTTCTTTATTTCCTTACACTTTTGTTTATTGTAAAACACCTATCTCCAAGCTTCCATTGTACAAACGCGAAGCAACACTTACGAAACAGAATATGGTAACAGCATCGTGTAAGGAAAATTGTAAACTAGAAGCGTTGACATTACGGATCACTGGGGAGCTTTGACGATGCACCGTCAGTGGGGTTTCTTACACGTCAGCAATACAATGCCGCGGGGACGCTGCAAATTGAACATAGAACGGCTCACTCTTGTTACCGATAAAATGTACAAAGCTTTCTATCGTTTTGGTTGATTTCGTAGTCTGTAATAATTGCATATATATACATATAGTATATACACTCACGCCTTTTATCCCCTTAGGGGTAGGCAGAGGCGCAACTAGTGCACCCACTTTTCGCCATTATTCCGTCCCATGATGTGATAGGGGGCGAGCCTATCGCTATACGGGCACAAATTCCAGACTCCGGGCTAATACTGAATAGAAAAACTCAATATCACTTTGCCCGACCCGGGGATCGAACCCGAGACCTCAGCATTGCAGTCGTACCATAATACAACTACGCCACCGAGGCAGTAATAATTGCAGTTGGAAATAATTTTCCAATGGGCATTAATGTTTCGAATCATCTTAATCACCAGCCACATAACGTGCACTGATGAACATAGGCCTAGAGATTTCCAGACGGATCTGTTAAAAGCGGCCTGCATCCAGCGCGTTCCTGCGATCTTGATCAAGTCGTCTGTCCATCTTGCAGGTGGACGGCCGACGCTACTTGCTTAAAATGCGGAGGACTAAATATTTTCGTCACTTTATAAGAGTAGGTACACATAGAGAACTGGTAGCTATTCCATACAATTCGATGTAGTGGAGATAATAACCGTGCCCGAAAAAAAAAATATAACGTTTTTAAATTCTTAAACATGCTTATAAAATTGCATGATATGCTGTCTATAGTCAGTTAAATTAAGTAAGCACTAAAGAATACTCGTTAGTCCTCATTCAATGTACATTTACTATTTGTATTTTAATTAAAAGCGGTACACAAAGAGGCAGCCTTTAAAATGTTTCATTTTATACGGTCAAAGTACAAAAATTTTCGCAATCCACGAAATTTGGACAGCAACAAAAAGGCGAAAAATAGCTATGCAACCAATTTTAAAACGTTCTTTTGCGAATTTGGGTTACTGGCAAGCCGCGCTTTGACGAAGTGTTGAATTCATTTTACCCGGGAAGCATGTCTGCCTCTAAAATCCTATGGTACACCAGTTCAGAAAAATGATGGCTGCCTAATGGAAGCCTTTGCTACAGTTTTCGAATTTGTGGTTTTTAAATGCGGCTTGAGTGCTAGTATTTTGACTCTAGAGCAGTGGTGGGCAAACTTTTTCAACGAGGGGCCTAAAATAAAATTATTTTGTTGGGAGGTCGGCTGCGGACACGCCAATTTTATCTTCGCATCTTGCATGCACCATTATGCGGCTATTTCCTATCTATATTTTTTAAAAGCCTTTATTTAACTTGCAATATACGTATGCATGTGTGTTTGTAACTAGTTTTGTTCGGGTGGAATCTTGCAAGTCAATTTTGAAGCAGTTACCCTCAACCGATTGTGTTGAAATTTTGCATATACGTTCAGTCTGGGTGACAATGCATTGTTAGCTAAGTGACGTCATTCTGAATCCAATATGGCGGACGTACGAAGATGATGGACTAGTTATTTTTTTATACCCACTTCTATAATATGAAGAGAATAACTCGAAAAATAACTAAAAAATTGCCTATAACACTCAGGAGTAATGTAGTGACCTATTAATGAAAGAATTTTCAAAATCGATTAAGTAGTTCCTGAGATTAGCACGTTCAAACAAAGAAACAAACTATTCAGCTTTATAATATTAGTTTAGAATTATAGATAAACATATAAGTATAGGTTCGTATAAATTTACGATTAAGTATAGCCATAGTGTATAGCGTTGATTCATATTAATACAAAACTTATAGATTCCTTAATTTTTTGAATTTACGATACGTGATATAATAGGTATATAATTTACATTAAAATATCGATTAAGTGTGTAAGACTCTGGAATTTCTGTTCTGTGTTCTGAACTGTTGTTCTTCTGGATATTATTATACGGCTAGTAGTTAAATTTACTTTGTGTCTCAGTATACGTTGGTATTTGGCGGGATTCACTGTCGCGGAGGGCCATATGAACGACCTTTCTGTTATTGGAAGAAAGACGCCATAAGCTCTAGACTATTGTCTAGAAAGCCAATCCACATTCACCCTTTTTCTATCATTAAGGGTTGGTTAAATAATGAATCGACAGTATCAATTTAATTCCTTTATAAATAAGGAAACTGAACAGCGAAATGAACTCGTACAAAAGGAATAGATTATTTTTTCTTCTCTTCAAATAATATTGCCATCTACAAGGGCGTAAATAGAAGCGTGGGTCTGTGCAAACTTTCAGCTGTATGTATCCAACATTGAGACTTGCTGCGAAGATAATATGGTTTAAAATTATGTAGCAGTTGATATTACGTTATTACGTTAAAGAAGGTCACGGTTAGATTTGGTCTAGTAGGCGTAAGGAGGGCGCGAAACCGTAGAGGTCTAATTCGAGTTAGACATGCGATCGTTGTGATTGAGATAACACGTACGAGTTTTTCGAGTTTCGATTTGCGAGAGTTTTGATTTTATTCCAATGTTTATCGACCACACGAAGAAGTAATTACATTGTTCAAGCAGTTCGAAGAATTCTGTAAAGTCCACTATCCTTTTCATATTTATATCTGGCTACATTTCGCAAACTTAATTTTTTATCATACTAGTATTCGTGTAGCGTGTTTCATATTGTTTATAAACATTAAAATATTTGTAGAAAGCATTGGTTTGTATCTAGGCTTAACACTCCGCGTCTCGTTGTTGAGTTTTAGCACATATTATGTATATGCCTATACATATAATAAAGCAGTAGAACTGGTGTGTCTGTACATTTAAAGAAATGTAATAAAAAAAAAAGGTGGTGACTAAAGTATAGTAATGAAACACAAATCAGCGATTTTGTATTTTTTGTAATTCTTGTCTTTCTGTCTGTTTTTCGGTTTATTTGTCACTGCACATGTCCAAAATTACTGAACGGATTTCGATGAAATTTGGCACACGAATAGATCATCTCCTGGGTTGACTCATAGGCAATTTTTTATTCCGGGAAAATAAAAAGCGGGTCTATTATCCCGGAAAAACTCATTCACGCGGGCGGAGCGCCGAGCAAAACCAATTCCAATCCATTCCAATTCCAAAGCAAGCAATCCAATTTCAAGTTCCCTATTTCTCGATCTCTTAAAGGAGATGACATTGGACAGCCGAAGGTAGTGTCGAAATAGCTCAATTGGCAGAGCACCGGCACGGTACGCTGGAGGTTGTGGGTTCAAATCCTACTTTCGACTGTTTCTTTTTTAAAGTTTCCATAAAAATATAAAAACATTATCCAGGCACTACATGACCATTAACATGTATAAAATCATAATATAGGATTTAATAAAGTATTCAAAAGCTGAATTGCTGTAATCTTTGTTGGATTATTATTTAATACCAGCTTTTGTTCGCCGCTTTGCGGCGAACAAAAGCTGGGGATAAAGGTTT
This sequence comes from Lapara coniferarum, assembly GCA_949316025.1. Taxonomy (NCBI): domain Eukaryota; kingdom Metazoa; phylum Arthropoda; class Insecta; order Lepidoptera; family Sphingidae; genus Lapara; species Lapara coniferarum. The sequence continues at coordinate 5,576,284 of OX438929.1, forward strand.
CGCTATATATTTTACTGGGATAATAAGTAACTTATGTTCCTCTCAAAATTACAAACTATCTTCATACCAAATTTAATAGAAATCCGTTCAGTAGTTTTTGAATTTATTGCGTTCAAACAGACAGACAGACATATCGTACAGACACGCGGCGGAGGACTTTGTTTTGTAATCAGTAAGGGTTGCCATTTCATTTCTAGTTTTAAAGATATCTCATTAACTTAATTTACTTTTAGTGTACATAAAAGAAAACGTGAGCTTATATTTTTTTGATGGTATTCAATGACGAGACGAGAATGCCGTTCGCCTGAAGGTAAACGATACGACCACCCATAAACAGTAGCAACACCATCCAGCACCTTGAGTACAAAGTACTGTGTGGCATTCCACTGAGCTCGCCATCCTGAGACTTAAGATTTTAAGTTTTTTTTTGTTATGGCATTGAATGACGAGACGACATGCCGTTCGCCTGATGGTAAGCGATGTAAGTTTATGAAATTTAGCAGTCAGCTAGGTTTTGTTCACGGTTTCGCCCGCGTGAGACTCCTTCGGTATAAAAGTACCACAGAGTACTTTGTCGGGATAAAAGAAAACTACATCGAGCATTTGTAGGAAGTTTGTAAGTCGTAACCTATATTTAGCACTTAATTCTAAAATAGGTTTTTTTATTTTAATTTTAAAAGTAAGTTTATGGCATATTTCAGTCTTTTTATAGAATGGTTATTTTTGTAAATAAATACTGCATATACCACAGATATTTTAGAATTAATAAAGAAAAAAATTGTCTCTAGTACAAAGTGAGAAATGCCGGTTACTGTGTCGTTCCTGAAAAGTGAGATTTGTTCTAAGATGTATTTATCTATTTACCAAATTAAATCACTTTAGCGGTTTGGGGATTTATGTCCAAACATCAAGAATTTTTGAATTTATTCATATGCTATCTGCATATACTACACAAGTAAAGTATCGAGCTATCGCAGTTGCTGCTGTCGGATGTATGGGGCCGACTTGTCCGGATATTGCCTGCGATACAGCAGCTATTGCGTTGACGTCGCCCCGAATCGAACCCGCTATATGTTCGCAGTTGTTTTATTGCCATTCGCTGAAATGGGTTTTTGATCGAGGGAAGTTGTTTTTAGAAAATGTTTGGTGGATTTTGGTACTTGATTGTTTTGGTGTATGTAAATGACTGGAATATATTAAAGTAAATATTTGTAACATTGTTTTTTAGGCTTAGTATGCCGTAGAAGAAGAGTAATTTGGAAGAGGATACGTTTTAGTTATACTTTTTTACTTTACATTTATAGTTTGGAAGTTGAAATATCTATTTTCAAACAGCTGTTTTCGAGTTCACTGGTTTTTTTAAACGAATAACGTGCGAAAATAAAAAATAAAAATAATTTTTTTGTGGATTCACCTTGATTTATTTTTGCATAATGTTCCGATATAATTAGAATCAACGGCGGAGGAAGTAAGAGTAAGGAGCGGCGTAGCCGTAGGCAGAGTAGGCAGCGAGAGGCGCGCTGTAGGCAGAGTAGGCGATGGGAGCGGTGTAGGCGGCAGCCACGGGTGCGGTGTAGGCAGCGGCTATGGGCGCCGCGTATCCTCCGACCAGCACGCCGGGCTTAGGCGCAGCCGCGGCAAAGGCGAGGAAGCAAGCGAAGATGAACTGTAATAACATATATTAAGTTACCTATATATAGTATGATAATAAAACCAGTTCTTCGTTACATTGATTGGCCAGCGATAAGTAAATAACACACAGTATAGACCTAGAAAAGGGCTATGAATATTATTGGGTTACTAATTATTGGCATTATTAATAATTCTTTTCACAGCTTAAGTGTACATTTTGAATGTGTTGCTGGCGAGTAATATAATTAACACATTAGTAACACAAATAATGAAGGCAAATTATCACGATTCGCAAGAAAAACAGTCAAATGTTTATTAATGGGGTTGATGTACATATTATATTTTTAAACACTATACTCACAAGTTTGAACATTGTTGGTTGATTGTCACAGTTGCAAGTGATACCAATTCGATGCTACCTCGCGACTTTATAGTAGTAACGAAGGACGATTGCACGCAGCGAGGATGCTCGGCCACGCACGCTGAATTTCGATCAGCTTGGCTCAAGATTCGAGGCTTGTGTAAAGTTAAAAATTTCCTAACAATACCATGCAGTGTTTACACGCTTGGGCTAGTTAGGCTTATGTACGTGGATTGATTTTAGAGCTCAATGACAATTGTTTTTATTCCTAGAAATTGTTTTTAAGTTTCATCCATTATTTTCAAGTGTATTTTTTTGTATATTTAACGTATTTATTGATTGCCTTAGACGTTACATGAGGCTAATGTAATTTTTCATTGGTATCATTAATGTATTGGTGGTCTACTTTGGCTGTGATATTAGTCTAAGATACGATCACTAAATCAGCAAATCGAGTCTTGTGTTTTTCGAAAATTACATCTGCCTAGCGCCTGTTTCATGATGTTTGAGTAAACGCTAATCGTCGAATATAAGGCATCTAAATACGAAAGTTAAGGCCCCAAAGACATGGTAAACCAAGTCATTGTGATATTAGGTATGATTTCAAGTGTCTTATTCCATCCAATAGTATTATCGAAATCAGTACACAGTCCAGCAGCGACAGGCTTACCATAACATTACAAGATGAAGAACACCACACCATAGATGTACTTTTCTGCTGACTCTCTTGAGACATACGTATCATTATAATTGCACTGTCGACATATACGAAAGGAAACATTACGCACAATCTCGCAAGTAATTCAAAGTTAGATACGCGTAGTCTCGCGGGGTCTCAGCCGAAACAGACTGTAAATCAATACAAACGTCTAACAGGATAGATAACAGTTTAGAGCCTCTCGAAAGTAATTCTATGAAAACGCTGTAATTTAGTACTAGCGATAAGGGAGATGTTACGAAAAATAGCCTACAATAATTATTATAAATCCAGTGAATTTATAGTAAAAGATTTAGAGATGCATTTTTTTAGATGTGTTTAAATTGTATTGGAGTGTAGTGTTTTGTAATTTTTTTTACACAACTAAACGATGACACGAGCAAGCTGCTCGGCTGATGGTAAGTGGCAGGTCCATAAGCAATAGCATCACTATCCAGAACTTTGAATTACAAAGTAAGTACTGTATGGCACTGCAGTCAGTGGAGCAATCTGACAGATTAGGTACTGCCACTGAAATCTCTTTTCTTAACTCCGTGGCTAAAACGGTCTATAAGAATAAATCAAAGCAATTTCATCGGAGACTGCTCCTGCTAGACCCCTTCTTTAAAACTATTTTATGCGTTAGATAACAAAAAAATGGCTGACGCCGGTCAGCTGTTTCGTGTTTCGCGCCGATTTCCGATGTTAATTGTCAGTCAATTATAAGTAAACAACACACCAATCTCGTAGCGCATAGTTTTATTTTAATTAATAAGTTTCAATAAAAATACTTCAATTTTATTTATTTACCCATTAATAATGGAGTCGTTACAATCCCTGCATAGCAATTCAGTAATTGTAATTATTTCACGCAGGAAAGTTTATCTTCAGATATTTGATCCGTTTTCTCTGGATGACGAGGAATGTCGTAAACGGTATCGTTTTTCCAAACGAACAATGTGGCTAGGATATGAAAAAAAAACACACGATGCATCTCCGCTTCGTTTTATTGTGATTGGTTGAGAGACTGACGTGTCGGTCTCTCAATCAATCACAAACATCAAAATACCGATACGTCAATCACTCAACCAATCATAATAAAACGAAGCGGAGACGCATCGTGTGTTTTTTTCACATCCTAGCCCCACATCTCCTTTTATAATAGACTTAGCAATCACACACTATAATACATTAAAATTTCCCTCAATTTTTTAAAATCATTTTCGCCTTATAGGGAAGGCTGCTATTATTTTTGGTTCTCTTTTTTTAACCTATGTATTATGTCGTAGTAAAGCAGTGGTTCCTTACCAAAAATTTATCGAGGAGTTTTGGCGGCAACAAAAAAAAACACTTGATTGGCACAGTTATTTCAATTCCCTTCATTTGAGCCCTTTAATCGAACTATATTGGATAATGTACAACGATAATTATGCAATATAACACTAAGTATCACCAATATAATGAATTAGAACAAAAGCACCTCATGACATTTCCAAGTTCCCGCCAAAACTCCCCTCCAGTTTATATTTTGACACCTGACATTGACAAGTTGTTTTTTAACACACTTTGATTTCATTGTAATCTCCAGATAAAACTTGGTGTAATAATAATAATAATAATACCAGCCCTGTATTATATACTGCTCACTGCTGAGCACGGGCCTCCTCTACTACTGAGAGGGCTTAAGGCCTTAGTCCACCACGCTGGCCTAGTGCGAGTTGGCAGACTTTACACACCCTCGAAATTCTTACGGAGAATTCTCAGGTATGTAGGTTTCTTCACGATGTTTTTCTTCACCGTTAAAGTGAACGATAATCGATAAACACACGTAACTTCGAAATGTCAGAGGTGTGTGCCTTGGCTTTCGGCAGACCGTTCCATTCCCAACTAGGTACTTCTACTTAATCTACTTACTTACTTAGGTTTCCCAACTTGGTATAAATTGGTAGAAATCAGCTGAAAAATATTTTTACTATGTAATGGCAACATCATGTAAGATGAAGGCAATTTACTTATCGTACCTATAAACAAAAATTATGAATAAGAAATTTTATCGAACGTTCGATTGAACTAACGGAGGCTTATAGGACGTTTTAACTAAAGGAAGTTTTTACCTACGATAAGCGTTATATTATGAATAACACTGTAAGTCTTTGTAAGTAGATAAAGGTAAGAATTTGTTAACAAACTATACAGAAAGAGAACATTACCCAAAAATTGTGTTTTTAAACTGTATACTCTAACATGCGGATTGTGGAATTGAGTAGTAAAAAAATTTTAGTGTGTATTTCAATGGGACTTATGGAAATTAAATGACTGTAAATAATTAATATCTGCCTATTATTATAATATTACATCAGATATATCAATAGTTATTTGAAAATGATACGTTTTCCATGCTACAAAATACTACTCAGAATTTTCAACACAAGTCTTTTTTTCACACATGCAACTTGGAGTAGCTGTAGTGCCTCGAAGTTCTCGTTTAATAATTTGAAAATAATAGCAACACAAACTTGTTTTCTAATAAGTATAGCAAAGAGCTTATAGACTGCAGAATACACGTTAAGGCAGCCAGTACTATATTCAGTATACACACAGGTTCACCGTAGTTTTGCTGCCGGCGGCATCCTGAGCACCGCATTGTAGTTACGGTACCACTGAAATTTTGCCAAGAAATTGAAATTCGCAACTATTTTCTCTTCTGTACCGTGTTTGCACTCTTCGTCGATAGCATTTTGATTTAAGCTTTGAAATTAATCTGGTGTGTGAATTTTATTAGTGTTAATGATATTTGGTAGTTTTATGTTCCACGGTTTTATAGTGGTTGTATAACTAGCGTCTCGTCTTATTAAATAAATGTGTAAACGTGGAAAGATAAAATTTTGTAAAAATAAGTGGAATATCTGTGCTAATAATACTATTTCATCATCATCATCATCATCAGCCACATGCCGTCCACTCCTGAACATAGGCCTCCCCCAAAGATTTCCAGACGGACCTGTCAAAAGCGGCTTGCATCCAGCGTGTTCCTACGACCTTTATTAAGTCGTCTGTCCACCTTGCAGGTAGACGCCCGTCTAATACTATTTACGTTAATAAATTACGAAATTGCTCGAAAGAGTGCTATAGTAATAATGTTTAGCGCATTTTTAAGATTAACACACTTACATTTCACATCCCTAGCCCGGCAGCTCTTTAAATAAAGTCATTTATACATACTCTGACCTCATTAAAGCTATAATCCTTCAATTTGACGTGGTATTTAAATGAAAACAGACACAAAAAATACATTAAACTTGTGTTCTAATCTAACGCCAGCCGCGCCAAAAGCTTTCGTAATATGAAAATGAGTTTGAAAGTGCCTACGGGCAGCATCACCAAACTTTGATGAGCTTACACTTGATTTAGATTCATAGCTTTTCTGATGGCATCTGGATTGCTTACTTTGATGTTAGTTCCCTCTATGGGCGGGGAAAAAATGGATATATTCATGGTTTTCAATATTTCATGATATCGTAATTTTCTTGTTCTATTTTTACTTAGCGTGAATAACATCAAGGTTATTAATGGTAGAAAATACAACACAAAAATTAAAGTTTTGCAGCTGTACGCTTAACTTTTGTATTGCCAGGTTAAAATTATGTCAAAAAAATGTATTTCTGACTAGCTTTTGCCCGCGGCTCCACCCGATTGAATAATTTTTCCCGGGATAAAAGTCCCGATGTATATTTTCTCGGGATAAAAAGTAGCCTATGTGTTAATCCAGGACATGATTTACCCGTTTGCCAAATTTCATCGAAATCCGTTCAGTAGTGTTTGGGTGAAAGAGTAACCAACATCCATACATCCATACATATTTAAAAACTTTCGCGTTTATAATATTAGTAGAATTGATCAATTTTCACGATGGATTTTCAACATAGGATCGTATGTCCATCTACACTTATTCCAGTTGATAGGTATCATTTCCTAGTTATAGATGTCTTGTTCACTTTCCTTCCGCGCACTGTCACTTTCCACTCAAGTTTCCAGTTATAAAGAGAGCAATATTGAATTTCTGTATGTACCGGATTTGAGGTGCAGCCATCTTGTTTTATGACATACCGATGGTCGTATTAGTAAACATTTCCAACGTGTTTCTGTAAAAGGGAACAGTGCAAATAACTGGTTGCCTTTGGTACCATGAGGCAAGATTGCAAATTGATTAACTTCTTTTACTATTCATAGCATTCGCTTTTTGTTGTTTGGAATGTTCTGGTTGGATCTCACATACTCCTAGAAAAGCAGTGCGTTGTGAGAATACACGATACTGAGTTCTAACGTTGTACATAGTATATATTAATAATTATTCTGCCTTCGACTGCCTCGGTGGCGTCGTTGTGTTATGGTACGACTGCAATGCTGAGGTCTCGGGTTCGATTCCCAGGTCGGGCAAAGTGACATTGAGTTTTTCTATTCAGTATCAGCTCGGAGTCTGGAGTTTGTGCCAGATATGGCGATAGGCTTGCCCCCTATCACATCATGGGACGGAATAATGGCGAAAAGTGGGTGCACTAATTGCGCCTCTGCCTACCCCTTCAGGGATAAAAGGCGTGAGTGTGTGTGTGTGTCATAATTATTCCACACACATACACATCATGCCTTTAATTCCGAAGGGGTAGCCTATTTTTTGCCAAGTGTGTTCTATCCAATGATATGATAGGGAGTGAGCCTATCGCTATATCGGGTGCAACTACCAGATTAGAATATCGAAAACCACATCCAAATCGGATTAGTAGTTTTTGAGAAACTCGCAGCCATACAGATTTACATACATACAAACATACATACATACGGATCGAAAACAGAACATCCTTTTTGAAGTCGATTAAAAATATTATGAAATTATACTATGAGTGCTTGAAAAAAGGAACACATTTTAATCAATAAATGTCGGATGTGGCAAAATCTTTTTCTTACTTACTATATAAACATACTTTGTAAGGACATATGTGGGTGTAGATTAGGGGATATAAATGTAATTGACTTCTTCGTACATTTTACGTATGATTTGTGACGTGTCCTTGTTCCATCCAAAATAACCTCAATATGTAGGCGAAAGCATATAAAAGCATATATGTCAATTATCGTGCGGTTTAGGGCGAAGAAAAACATCGTGAGGAAACCCACGTTACCCTATAATTTTCCAAAAAGAATTTTGAAGGTATGCGAAGTCGACCCGCACTACGCCAGCGTGGTGGACTAAGGCTTAAACCCTCTCAGTAGTCGAGGAGGCCAGTGCTCAGCAGTGGGCAGTATATAATACGGGGTTGGTATTCTTATCATTATATTTATAAGCATAAATATCCATAAGGAGACTAAACATATTATGTCTCAGAATGACTAGCGTAGTGGAATGCCACAATAGGTACATTGCAAGTCAAGGTGCTGGATGGTGTTGCTACTGTTAATGGGTAGTCGTATCGCTTACCTTCAGGCGAACGGCATACTCGTCTCGCATTCAATGCAATAAAAAAAACAATGTATTGTCATCATACTCCTGTCCTCATCCGACACCAGACAACGCGACACACTTTTTACATACGTTGCAGTGCGATTTGGCTTATTCGTATGACTAGCCGCTCTGACGTGAAAAGCCTTTTCGGGGATGGATTCTGTGCGATACAACCTTGAAAGATGACAGGCAAATGATGTTATAAGAACAATACTGTATGTGTCTGTTAGCTACCACTGGATCAAAGGAGCAATAGCACTTTCCTCTATTCTATGTACGAAATAAAGTAGTAAGCAAATATTATTTACAATAAAATATGAATTTATACTTTTCGCAGTAAAGTTTTAGTGCCCATATTTAGGTTTTATTCTGTTCGTGTCAGAACTTGATGTGTCTTGCATCACTATTTTTCATATATCCTTGAATAGAAATTGAAATCCGAAACAATAACGGAACTCAGATGATAGTATGATTTATTCATAACTCGATCATACTTGATTCTGCCAGCTTCGCAGTCAGCCACGAGTTTTTATTTTTTTCACTTTAAATTACTTTTTTATTAATCGCCTGCCACTGGGGACTGGGGTTGATGACCCAGGATTGTTTTATCTCTAAGTGACAAGGGCAAAGAGATGTTTGGTCGGTGACTGGATAGCGACCACTGCTGTCACGTTGAACAGCTTGGTAAAAGGACTTTGTTTCACTAGTTTCTGAGACATCTGTATAGTACGTTGGCATAACGCTGAAAACAGAGGGACGCAATAATTCTTAATACTCGATTTTACTTTTGTACGCGGTATGCTCGCTGAAGTCCGGGGATCGATTCTCGGTTCCTGTATAATTATATTTTTCTGTATCAATTGATTGTGTCCGGTAAAAGGTACTAAACTCGTTCTCCATAACCTGGGCTTGAAACTAGCTAGAGAAATGTGGTGGTTATACTGCTGTCTACTCCTGAAAAGGCGTATGTGGGATGTTAGATATGCACTTATCATCGGATGCACTATTGCTATAGAAACACCAAAATGAATTTTAAATAAAAAGGTTTACCAACCCTTGTTAGGGAAAGTAAATTAGTTCTGCTAGACGCGATTGAAGAGCCTTTAAAATTTCTATGAAACCTACTTCGCAGGCATTTTGTGGTCGGGTCAGTATAATCTTGCGGTATAGTCTACCATTATGATTATATGTATCACCTTGAAATATTACATGTTGTTTTCCACAATGACGTGCGTCGATACAACTTGATAGACTTTCTTTGAGCCTTTTCTTTACTTTTATTTGATAGAAAACGTGAGCAAGACGTCTGTTTACACACAGGTGCGTCATGCCTCCCAACGCAACGATAACACGTAAAGCATTGATTATTAATAAGTGGGTAAACGAGGTTTTTGTCTAGGTTTGTCACCTTTTTAGACTGGTAACCTTACGCTGAGAAATCATATCACAATGAGCATCTGTATGGTCCGACTATTTTATTATTTACGAGCTATTGCTCGCGGCTGCGCCCGCGTTAAAAATTCCGCTTTATTATTTTCCCGGGATAAAAAGTAACCTATGTGTTAATACAGGACATGATCTACCTGTGTGCCAAATTTCATCGAAATCCGATCAGCAGTTTTTGCGTGAAATAGGAACAAACATCCATACAACCAGACATCCATACATTCTTACAAACTTTCACGTTTATAATATTAGTAGGATTGTTGATTTTTAAAATAAAATGGAGAAGCGGAATTTACGTTTCCCTCAGTTTTAGATTATTTTAGACCTTTTAGATTATTGTAAAGCTTCATCTTTATATGCGTTTTTTTATCACAGTATTCACTAGCGACACCACCTCAACTATCGGCATCTTAATTGTAAACAAAACAATCTACTAATAAATCGTAGACATATCGCACCCTTAGAACGATAACGACACAATTAAAAAAATTGAAAATTAAGTTGTCATTTTTAAATGACTAAAAGCTAGTCCCTTATTTATAAAAATACAATAAAAAAGGGAACGATATAACAGTTTTGTCCTTTTCCTGCTTGAATATGGCTGTGTTTGAACGATTGCTGTATTGAGAACTTCGTTTTAAGTAATTTTATGACGATAACCCAATTTTCTATCTTTTTGAATTGTGTCGTTTTCATCCTAAAGGTGCGATATTTTGCCTCATAAATGTCAGACTATTGAAGCCTGAAAATTCTGGACCAAAATTGAGATAGCCTTCAAAAGCAAGGTTATATAGGTATCTACTAGATTTCTACCCGTGGCTTCGCCCGCGTTAATAAGTTTTTCCGGGCTAAAAGTACATAAAAACCTTCCCGTTGAATCAATCTATCTATTAAAAATACCGCATCAAAATCCGTTGCGTAGTATTAAAGATCTAAGCATACATAGGGACAGACAGCAGGAAGCGACTTTGTTTTATACTATGTAGTGAAGCGGCATTAACGGACAATCCAGGAGTTCCAGTTGGTTTGTCATGATTCGCCTGGTCATGCGCGAACTCACCTATAGCTTTGTAGTTTACAATGGTAACGTCGTACGATGTGCTGGAATGGAAATCTTATCTAGCTAGACCTGACTTCACTTGTTGCGAAATACAGTTCTCTCTCTGGTCTGGATATAATGCAGATTGCAGTTGTGTTATTAATGTAGTATTAAATTAGGTATTATAGCGAAAGATTAGTTCAATTTCAATGGTTTTTTTACGTGAAACCAATAAGTAAAAAGTAATATGTTTATATTATAAATTAATTGCCGACTGCCTCGGTGGCGTAATTGTATTACAGTACGACTGCAAAGCTGGGGTCTCGGGTTCGATTCCCGGGTCGGGCAAAATGATATTGAGTTTCTCTATTCAGTATCAGTCCGGAGTCTGGAATTTGTGCCCGATATGGCGATAGGCTCGCCCCCTATCACATCATGGGACGGAATAACGGCGAAAAGTGGGTGCACTAGTTGCGCCCCTGCCTACCCCTTCGGGGATAACAGGCGTGTGTGTGTGTGTGTGTGTATAAATTATTTTAAAACGAATTTACTCTACTAATAAACAAGATGATAAATTAAAAGAATTCGAATCTCCAAAAGAATACAAACAAAAATAATGAGTAAAATAAATATTATCTACCTCCAAACATACCTAATAGTATATTATAACAATGTGATTTGCCCAGCTAATGTCGTTATTTCACGAAAATTAGAATATCGGAGCTAATATTCGGAGCCAATCTCGTCGGAAAAATGCGAAATATGCAAATTGCTTTAAAATTGACTTTGAAATGGTGTGTCCTGCGAACTTTGTTTATCTTGCTGCCATTATAGCGACGTACGTTTGTCGAGTGGAGATAGCGCAATGTATTTTTAATAGTTCTACTTATAGTTTATTACAGAGATATTATGAATACGGTTGTTTTTAATCTGACGATATTTAACTTGACCCGAAAATGGTACATTTTAAAAAGTGACCATTTAAAAATGGAATAAGACTGATACACGACGCAAATTGGCAGAACAAGGAACTATATTGAACCTTACTCCCTATGTGATTAAATTGGTAGCTACAAAAGGCTATCCGGAATTTATACGGGTTATATGACGCTATTTCAGCCTCTGTTTGCGTTCCAGAAGTACTTTCAACTATTATAAATAAACCCATTCAACATAACAGAAAACCAATAAAAATATCTCGGTAACCCACAACTTATAGACACGTATACAAATCGTGGGATTTCTTTGCCAACTGAAATATGCAACGGTCTCGGAATAAAGCTGAGGGCATATGTCAGTCGCAAGGAATAAATTGGCTATAGCGCGTCTCATAAAAGGTTATGTGCCGCGAAGTGGACGAGCATTCCAACCGCTCATGGATCCGTGAATTAGAAACGGCGGAAAACGACTCACCTTGCACCCTCGTAAAGTTAGGGATCTCGGGATCCATGAACATGATGTATGTAGTGAGATGAGGTGTGGATAAGTCACTACGGAATATTCATATGCCTTTCTCTCCGACGATGCAATTAATTTGTTTTGTAGAATATAATGTCGTATTGTCCGATATACGAATTGATTTACTTTCTTTGTTTAAGTATTCTGCGAGTAGACAAAAAGTAAATATATTGAATGTAAAAACAACCATGCATTTACCAACTTAGCTCTAGTCCCCTGCTTCTATGACGAATAGTCAAATGTATTCCTTTTGCAGCATCTTTATCTTCCTATAAATGTATTCTAAATTGCGCAACTATATTTGTAAAGTTCTCAGACACAGTATGCAATTTGCTGGCGGCGCGGAGCTCAATAAAGTCAGATCTGGCTCGATTCTTGCGTTTCCTTTATCGGCATTGTCTTCGAATGAATGGTTCGTAACTTTATTAGAGCTTGGCTTGGTTCAGCCGTCTTCCTGTTGTAATTAGTAATATTATTCGGGCTGTAGTTTATAAGTCTGTTGTGGAGCATTTAGCAGTCAATAACAATTTGGTAACTGCAGATTTAAAGTAAGGCTCTATTGTTCGAGTTTTTGTTACGTTTTTTGTAAGTACTAGGCTCTTAACCTCGGATCTTAATAAAACGTAATTTTCGAGTTTATTTCACTAATGAAGATTAAGAATATACATACATACATACATACATAGTATCACGCCTCTATCCCAAAGGGGTAGGCAGAGACTATGGATCGCCACTTTGCTCGATTCTAGCACACTACTTTCGCTTCCTCTACCTTCATCAGTCTTTGCATGCACTCCCGCCGGTTCAGGGTACTTTTGACCTGGCCTCAACTTAGAATGTCAGATATCTGACATTCGAAGGTTCGGTGCGGTCGACCCCTGCCGGCCCTTCCATCCACACTCGCCTTATTTTATTTTTATTTTATTTTATTTATTTTATTTTGTATTATTCGGGGAGCTTACGGCTATTTTTACAACATGAGTGTTAACTTAAATAACTATATGCCAATTACAAGCTTCCACAAGTAGAAAAAAAAAAAATCAATAAAATCTAAACCTACAACAATAAATTTAAGTTAAATTTGAACTAACCAGTTTTGACAATAGGCTTGGCTCAGTGTACAAAGTGCTTTTTAGTACTCGTGTACTACCACAAAACAAATCAATATTGTTACTAATGTTAAGTTCATTAAATAAACGTAAAACTCTTGGCAAGTAGCTATTGGAGCGATAAACACTATGGCAAAATGGAACGTGGAGTAGACTACTGTGGCTGGTACGCATGCTTCTAGTGGGGGTAATAAGTTTAATACTGCTAAGAAGTTCCGGACAATCTAACTTGTTCTGTGCTATATTTAGAAGAAAACAGATATCGGTTATATTTCTACGCAGATAAAGGGGCAAAAGATGTAGTTTGGTACATTGTTGGGTGTACGGGAGGTATTTGAGCTTGAATTTAAAACCCAGGTATCTAATAAAACGCTTCTGGATCTTTTCTATGTCGTTTCTGTAGATGCTGTAATATGGGTTCCAAATTTGGCAAGCGTACTCCAGATGACTGCGTACATAGGCACAATAGAGAATTTTAATTGTTTTCATATTCTTAAATGGTCTAGATGTACGCATAATGAATCCAAGTGCTTGATGTGCTTTGTCAATGATGGATTCAACGTGGTAGTTAAAGAGCAATTTGCTATCGTGAAGCACACCAAGGTCCCTGATGACATTAGTTGTTTGAAGGTTTGAGCCACTTAATGTATAAGAAAAAGAGAAAGTATTACGTTTCCTAGTAAAACTTATAGCATAGCATTTAGATACATTTAAATCCAGTTTATTAACACGACAATAAGCGTCGAGTCGATCCAAGTCCTCTTGTAGAAGTAAAGCATCAGAAATATTATTAACAACTCGGTAAATTTTCATATCGTCGGCAAAAAGTAGAAATTTTGAATTCAAGAAACAGGACACTATATCATTAATGAACAACACAAAAAGAAGCGGGCCTAACAGTGACCCTTGAGGTACGCCTGATGGAATATTATTCCAATCAGAACTATGATCGTTTAATACGACTGCTTGGGTTCTACCTGAAACGTACGATGCTAACCAATCAAAAAGTTTGCCGCATATACCATGTGCTTTCAGTTTGTTTAGTAGAATAAAGTGGTCAATTCTATCGAAAGCTTTGCTGTAATCTGTGTAAATCGTCTCTATTTGGTTTCCATTGTCCATGTTAGTAGTTAAGAATTCGTTAAAGATAACTAAGTTAGATGTAGTAGATCTGCCTTTGATGAAACCATGTTGTTGAGAAATAAAAGTACGCTTGAAACACCCATAAACTTGATCAAAGACCAATCGCTCAAGAATTTTGGCTAAAAGGCAGAGTTTGGAAATAGGTCTATAGTTGGCGATCTCATTTTTTGGCCCTTTTTTATGGATCGGCGTCACAAACGCAGATTTCCATAATTTAGGCATTAACCCTTCTTTCAAAGACCGCTGGAAAAGGATACAGACAGGATCCACAAGCTCTTTGGCACATTTAACCAAGAACAAAGCTGGAAGGGTGTCAGGGCCTGCTGATTTAGTAAGATCAAGATGCATTAGCAGCTTTTCGACGATTTCACGGCGGATTTCTATCGACGATAGACAAAACAAATTATTTTGATCAGTCGTATAATTTGATAGAGGTGAGCAAACATCTGATAGATAATTAGACCTAAAAAAGGAAGAAAATAACTGACAGATGCCTTTGTTGTCACTACTAGTTATTGAAGAATAGGTCATAGTGGACGGGTATGAACTACTACCTCGCCTATTCTTAATGAATGTCCAGAAAAGCTTAGGATTATGGGATATTGCGTTTTCAATAAAATTGATATATTCAATGTAGTATTGGTTTTCGACCTTCTTGATTCTGTCACGAAGCAGTTGGAAGGTTGACTCATCAGACAAGTTACCGTATGTTTTATATTTTTTAAAATATTTAAACTTTTCCTTAATCATTTTCATTAGTGGAGATTTGTACCAAGGGGGGTATCGACAGCTACGTGTAGTACGCGTCGGCACAAAGTTGTCCCTTAATTGGTAGATTATCTCATAAAAAGCTCGCACAGCATCCTCGACCGTCTGAGAGAGTTGTAATACTGACCAGTCGGTTGTGGAGAGATGACTACAAATTTTATCATAATCAGCTTGCCGGTAAAGATAGATTGTTCGCCTAGGGACCTCGAGTAAGTGAAGGTCAATAAAATATGGTTTTATAATGAGAGATTTATGGTAGGGGTCTTCAGGCACCAGCGGGTCCGGGCAGATCGAGACAGAAACAGTATTACTGCACAAGACGAGGTCAAGTATTCCATCAAAACTATATATCCTATTTGTCAGTCTCCTATCATCCATCCTTTCCAAATGCCCAAACCTCCTTAGCATACCCTTTCCAATTTTGGTCACTACATCCTCTGTCACTCCACACATGTCCATCACCCTAGTATTCCGCACTCTATCACTCACAGTCACTCCACACATGCTTCTTAACGCTCTCATTTCTACTGCTTTAATCTTACTTTCATGCTTTTTCTGCCATACCCAACTTTCACTACCATACATTAGAGTTGGTAATAACACTCTTCTATAGACAGCCAGTCGTGCCTTTTTGGACACATTCCGGCTACCCATAAAGGAGTGCAACGCTCCATTCACCCGATTACCTGCACACACTCGTCTCTCGATATCACTGTCATGAATATATATTAAAAAAAAACTAATTTATTACTAAAACAGTTTTTTCCGGTCAGCCCGTGATTTAGTGTGGCGTAAAGGAAGTTGATATTTGGTTTTGCATTCCATTCGGTTAATTAATCTCTTACACAATGCAGATGCGCCGCCTGTAATCTCAGTGTTACGAGAGACGTCGTTAATTTACATAAATTAAGTTGCACGTTGTCTTTGTTTCGGTTTGTTTTTTGTGGATAGTTACAGGGATTGTCCATTAATATTCTGATAGCATTGCTGTGTACTGGTTTAAAGGACTTTGTAGCCAGTGTAAATACTGTGTGTGTGAGACCTAACGTATAACTTCTTAGGGTGTAATACCACGCAGTAATTTGTAATTCATGCTTCAGGTGGTGGTGGACTGCCTCGGTGGCGTAGTGGTATTACAGTACGACTGCAAAGCTGAGGTCTCGGGTTCGATCCCCGGGTTGGGCAAAGTGATATTGAGTTTTTCTATTCAGTATCAGCCCGGAGTCTGGAATTTGTGCCCGATATGGCGATAGGCTCGCCCCCTATCACATCATGGGATGGAATGACGGTGAAAAGTGGGTGCACTAGTTGCGCCTCTGCCTACCCCTTAGGGGATATCAGGCGTGAGTGTATATATGTTTCAGGTGGTATGGCGCCGTAACTAGTTTGCTATGCGCCCGGTGCGGGATTCTAAATTGCGCCTGGTCTGATCATTTCAGTGCTCCTTCAGGGTCTGCCTCCTGTTCTTGGCCCCGCTGGTACCGCCCTAGTTACAGCACTGGCTGTTTCTATTGTTAATCTGCCGTGGTGTCGCTAACCATCATGGCATCATCATCAAGGCGAGCTGCTTAATCGTTTCATGATACATTTGTGTAAAAAAATCAAAAGACAGGTTTTTTATTTTTTTTTATTGCATTTAAATGACGAGACTGGCATGCCCTTCGACTGATGGAAAGCGATACGACCGCCCATAAACAGTAACAACGCCACTCATAACTTGGAATTACAAAGTACTGCGCGGCACTCCATTGCCCTCGTCATTCTAAGACATAAGGTCTCATAATGCCCAGTAATTACGCTGGCTACAATGTTCTTCACACCGGAACACAACAGTGCATGTACACTGCTGCTTGGTAGTAGAAATAGACATTGCGGTGGTGCCTACCCAGGTAGGTCCCTAGTGTTCGAGAGACCTACCACCAGTATGTTGGTGTATTTTTTAGTTGAATGACGAAGCAAGTGACTCTGCGAAGTTTCGTAGGGATTAAGCTCACCTTGGAATTACCTTCTTATTCTATAGTCACGCTAATCATCTTTCATATTATGTATTTATATATTTTTATTTTCAGAAACTCAGAGCAGTATCTAATTTAAAATTCAGTCCAGTACGTAAAGGAAATACGTCCCATTGTTCAATACTAACAAGGTTGCTAAATTAATTATTCATAATCAGCTTTTTTTTTCTAAAAAGGGGGTCGCTTGGAACCTTTGAATCTGGAGCCTTTCTAAATTAAATTTTTTAATGAGTTTTTTATCGCGATAAGAATCCATAATATCTATGAAATAACGATGTTTTTATCAATTTTTACTATACCAAATTTTTCATCGCGTTCAAAACCAATCACAACTTGTGTTTCATACAAATAATCTCAGAAATAGTAAAAAAACTAACTAGTATATTGCTCAAACCCGAAGTAGGTACGAATATAACTACATACAGTTTTAATCTATGACACACAGTCATTAACAGTTAACAGTTATTCAATTAACCTTGTATGTACCGGACGTAATTTCGACACTACACTTAGTGGATATTTGAACATAATTTCTTTCTTAGAAATTTACAAACCAGTTATTGAAATCTATCGAATACATTATGCATATAATTATATTTGGCATATTTTTTTCTAGTTAGGAATAATGTCAAGTTGTTAGGTTGATCGTGAGTTACGACTGGCTTCCAAGACACCCTAATTTGTAGAGGAATTGTGTTCGGTTTTTCCTTTAAGGACGTTTCACTGGTGCTAGGTATACGAGGATATACCGTATACGAGGGGCCGTCTGGGTAGGTACTACCGCAGTGTCTATTTCTACCGCCAAGCAGCAGTGTGCATGCACTATTGTGATACGGTTTGTAAGACATTGTAGTCAGCGTAATTACATAATGTGACTTAGCATCTTATGTCTTAGGGAGTCGAGCGCAGTGGACTGCCACGCAGTACTTTGTGCTTAAAAGTTCTCTATGGTGTTGCTACTGTTTATGGGCGGTCGTATCGCTAACTGTCAGGCGAGCGGCATGCTCGTCTCGTCAATCAGTAGCATTAAAAAAATAGGTGGAGACATTTTGGAAAAGAGAAATAAACTGAATCTCTGACTTTTACCACAGACCTCTACCTTTGGAGAAATTTTGGAAAAGAGAAATAAACTGAATGTCTGACTTTTACCACAGACCTCTACATAACCTTGCCAAGTGAAGCTGCTTTAGCATGGACAGTAAAACAGACATAACATCAAACAAGCCGGCCATTATATTATTAAAATTGTCTTCAACGTGACCCCTACAACCATCTCTTATTTTTTCATTAGCTTCATAGCAAACAATTGCCCTTCTCAATATTTTCTTCCAAAATATGAGGGTATAATGTTTATCATACGTAACGAATTTGGAAATCAATAGACATTCATCTTAATAACTGTAAACACGGCGAGTCAGACAAACGTGTTTTATCTTGCATCTAATAAAAACAATTAAGTATTGGTGCGTGGTTTGTTTATATAAGATATTGAACTGGACAGCAATTAAAAAGTGTGTTTAAGGTATTGCGCAGACGTTGTCAATTTATTGCAGTTAATACACTACTTGACAGTTACTGAAGTTGTTGAAGGAACTATGAATTTATTAGATGAAAGATGGGTACTGATGAAAGGTCTCTTCTATGGGAGAGGTCATCTGGGTTTTTATTTCTCCTGTTTTTTATTATGTTTTATATGTGATGAGTCGCTGGGGAGTGTTGTGTTTGTCCAAGTGGGGTAAACTGGCCTCGCCATTTGATACGATGCCAGTCCCCTTTGCCAGTTGTATGTGTAAATTTAGGGAGATCTTCCGGGCGGGCAGGACTACGGCATAGCAATACTTTCTTCGCCCCTCCACAGCCCCCTTGGGGTCTGTTATGTGTATGGTCTCATTGTGGTCTGAGTTGAATGGGTAGTCGCTGAGGTCTGTTGTTTTTATTATAAAAGAAAATTGCAGTTATTTATGACTGACACATACAAGTGACCGTCTGGGTACGGGGTAGGTATCACCGCAATATTTATTTCTACCAGTGGGAGCAATAAAGTGCCACGCAGTACTTTATAATTGCAAGATATAGTATCGCTACTGTTTATGGGCGGTCGTATGGCTACTACCAGGCAAGCGGCATGCTCGTGTCGTCATTCAAGTGTAATACAAAGAAGTGACGGATTTTCTAAATTATTCAAGTGCTTAACTTTCTATACAGTCGTAGACCTGCTACCAAGAGCTTTGTCCGTTTCGAAGATTTGCTCGTACAATCATAAAGACAATAATCAATTACGTTAAATATCGCATTACTCACTTATTATTAGCCTGTGTACTTCGCCTTCTTTTTTAAAAAAATCGCTCCACCGTGCCATCTGTGATTTTTCCAATGTCGAGGTAGATGTTTATTACTCTGTGTATCTTCTTCCATCCATATTTTATGTTATTAATTTCACTGGACTCATATTATTGTTCTCAAACTTATAAATTATCCGAAAACAACTTAGCGAGAGTTTAACAAACACCAACAATTGTCGTAATTTATTAGTATTATGACATTGTAGACCACAATGGACATTATTAATTGTAATCCGCGAAGTTAATTGGTTTAGTGCTGTAATTATATTTAATGTTTATTTGTGAGTTAATAGCATATTATGTTTAACAACTGCAACTAAATACTAGACTAAATACTAAAGTAATTTGCACTTGGGCATAATACCGTTGCAAAGTTAGTCAATCTCCTTTAATGTTTTTTTAATGGCATTTTTTGGTGTGGCAAAATTTAAATACGCACAGGGTGTCAATAACCCACGCTATGCCACTTTGTGAGCTTTGTTATTGTGTGAAAGTTTGTAAATTTTGTTAAACTTTGTGATTATCTCGACGGCTCCGAAGAACAAAGTCGTATATGCAAAATGTTAGCTTTTCAGTAGAGCGCTTTGAAAGTCGTTAGTTTGTATTCATGTGCGAATTAGTGCTATTTTCACACATTAAGTTCAAAGTTGTTACTGAACCCTATAGAATATAATGTTTTGTTCACTATAACTTGTGATTTTCACAATTAACTTAGTCTTTCAAAGCGCTCTACTGAAAAGCTTCATTTTGCATATACGACTTTGTTCTTCGGAGCCGTCGATCTATACTTAACATTGTAAATCTGAAGAGTTTGTTTTTTTGGTTGAACGCGCTCACGAACTACTGAACCGATTTTGAAAATTCTCTTACCAATAGGAAGTTACATTACTCTTGAGTCTTATAGGCTACTTTTTATCACGGAAAAACTTTTTCACGAGGGTGAAGCCGCGAGCAATACTAGTAATGTATGATCACACTATTGAACTCGGCCACATAAAATACATTGGTATCAAATTGAGCGGTGATTTATCAAAAGTGACTCTCCAATTTCCGCCATACTCTTTTGTGGTTTAAATATTGTTAAAATAAATCAATATTGTTTTTCATTGAATTGAGCCATAATAATATAATGTTGCTTTCTAGCTTTTGTTAGCGGCTTTTTTCCCGTGGAATTAGCTTTAAAAAAGGCTCCTAACCTATGCCATATATTCGGTTTCAATCTAAATCTGTACTTACCAAAATTCATCACAATCAATTCCGTGGATTAGCTGTGACGATGTAACAGATAACATTACTTTCGCACTTATTTGTGTGGATTCATGACTTTTGGGACTTAACTACCGCCTACGTACACTATGTATATTATATTATGTAGTAATATTATAAAGAGGAAAGATTTGTATTTTTGTATGTTTGTAACGAATAAACTCAAAAACTACATGACCGATTTTAAAAACTCTTTCACCAATATAAAATTACGTTATAGTTGAGTACGGGATCACGGGAAAATATACAGAAGGACTTTAATCCCGGAAAAACTAGTTCACGCGGGCGGAACCGCGAGCAAAAGTTAATTTGTATGTAAAGTGCATAAATGAATAACGAATTTTATTACGGAATATAAAAATTGCCAGTAATTGTTTCCAATAGCGGCAACAAAAATGCCACTTCTTGATGTAATGTTTCAGACAGCGTTACTTTCGCATTATTATGGGGTCTTATTACATAGGAATCCAACATCTTTCATTAGGGTTAGTTTTAGCTTGCAATTGTTTTGGTTGGATATACAAAATCGCTGGAAACTATTTTCGGTGGCGGCAACAAAAAGATTTCGTGTTGCCTTTAAATCAGGAAGCCGGCTGACAGTGGCAGTTCAATCACAGCTCACGGGACATCCATCAAGCCGCGAGTGCGCCAAATCGATCATTCTGGAAACTAACGCTATGCTTTTGTTTATTGCCAATATAATACGTCATATTCTTGAACATGTGTCACTTACCTCGGAATAAAAGTTATTAAAAATGACATGTTATTTTATACTAGCTCTTGCCCACGGCTTCGCCCGCGTTAATGAGTTTTTCCGGGCTAAAAGTGCATAAAAACCTTCCCGTTGAATCACTCTATCCAACACATTTATTTGGATAAAGATTAATATTATGACGTTGATACAACTCTCAACAAATAATGCATTAATTTCGACCAAATTTGATTACCATAAAAACGGTTCTAGTGAGTTAATCTTAAAAGACAGACAGATACTGTCGCGGACATTTTTTTTAGATCATTTCAAGAGGAATAATTCTTTCATACATATACTTTTGGTATCTTGAACCGTTTTCGCAGCGCACGCAATGGAAGCCCTCAAGGATGAATAATTTTCCCCGTTTTTTTCACATTTTCCATTATTTCTTCGGTCCTAATAGTTGCATCGTGATTTTATAAAGCCTAAAGCCTTCCTCGATAAATGGTCTATTCAACACAAAAATAATTTTTCAATTCGAACCAGTAGTTCCTGAGATTAGCGCGTTCAAACAAACAAACAAACAAACTCTTCAGCTTTATAATATTAAGTATAGATAACCTATAATATTTATTTTAAATGTATGCTGCTTTATAATCATGACCGTAATAGCAGTGATAAGTTGATAGTAATATATAGAAAATGTTTTAAAAGTGATGTATGCTTACGGCATTGATGTATTAAAAAATTGATACATCAATGGCTTACAGTTAATTTTGTATGTAAAAGACCTATAACATTTTTTTGTTTTATAACCTCATGTGAATAATTTAGAACGAACCGCTCCCAGTATGATTATAAATCACAGCAAGACAAAAATAGGTCGCAAACAAACAAGGAATATAAAACATTTATAAAAACGTTTATTCAACGTTTTGTCCATACACATAAATTTAACACGCTGAGTACGCTAACAAACAAGGTGTTTGCGTACACAAAACCCACGATTTATTGTTAAGGATGGTAAAAAATGAATGAAATTTTTGAGAATCAATTGCTAGGTGATGTTCGGTAAAATCCTACTAATATTATATAGGCGAAATCCTACTAATATTATAAAGGCGAAAGTTTGTAAGAATGTATGTATGTATGTATGTATGGATGTCTGGATGTTTGTTCCTCTTTCACGCAAAAACTACTGAACGGATTTCGATGAAATTTAGCACACGAGTAGATCATATCCTAGATTGACACATAGGCTACTTTTTATCCCGGGAAAATATAAACCAGGACTTTTATCCCGGAAAAACTTTTTAATGCGGGCGCAGCCGCGGGCAATAGCTAGTTTGTAATAAAATATTTTATAAAATCGTTTTGAAACCTAACTAGCTTTTGCTCGCTGCTCGGAGCCGCTTAACAATTAACATTTTTCCAGGATATAGTAGATAACCTAAAGTACTCAGGGAAACTGTAGATTCCTCTGAGTCAAAAACAGATTCGCGTGATCAATGATATTCACGTGAATATGGGAACAATGGTGTAGATTGTGCAATAATTAGTACTTAATTAATAAGTTTATTAGATTTATGACATATATAATTTACTAGCTTTTGCCCGCGGCTCCGCCCGCTTGAATAAATTTTCCCGGGACAAAAGTCCCGCTGTATATTTTGCCGAGATAAAAAGTAGCCTATGTGTTAATCCAGGACATGATCTACCCGTGTGTTAAATTTCATCGAAATGCGTTCAGTAGTTTTTGCGTGAAAGAGGAACAAACATCCATACATTCTTACAAACTTTCGCCTTTATAATATTAGTAGGATTGTACAGTTGTCTTTTGTTCCAAAATAAAATAATATAGAAGGATACTACAAGTAAACCTCATACTATAAGTTGTAACTAGAATGTAACGTAATTTATTTTAGACTAGCTTTTGCCTGCGGCTCCGCCCGCGTTAAAAGTTTTTCCGGGATAAAAGTCCCGCTTTATGTTTTCCCGGGATAAAAAGTAGCCTATGTGTTAATCCAGGACATGATGTACCCGTGTGCCAAATTTCATCGAAATCCGTTCAGTAGTTTTGCGTGAAAGAGGAACAAACATCCATACATCCAAACATCCATACATTCTTACAAACTTTCGCCTTTATAATATTAGTAGGATTTTCCACATACTTTCCAACTCCGTTGACATGCTGTCAACGGTGCTGCTGTTAGATCTTCTGTTAAAACATTTTAGGTGTTCTCTCAAAGAGAATCCAATTTGTAGTTTGGAGCGTAAATCATCGTGTCAAGTGACACACATAATCTAGTATGTAAAGTAAAATAAAAAATAACGACTGCGGAAAAATTATCTGTACGAACCAGAATTTTCTAGCGCCAAATCACTTTTTGAAGTGAAATACGATGTAATCTATCAGGAAATACTCAGTAACATTAAGAACACTTTTGCAACAATATTATCAGTAAGTACAAGTTTTTATTTTATTTCAGTTACCGCAGTAAACTCAATTAGGGCATATATTAAGGAAATCAATCTAGATTATAATTTGTAAAATGCTTATGTATTATTTAGGTTTGATTGAATTCTGTGTTATGCCTATTATATGTAAATAAAAAAAAAAAAACTCAACATTCATAGAATATAATAGTTTGTACATTACCTATGCAAACAAGTGCCCTAATCCAAGCTTGCCCATGTACTTATCTCCATTGTTAAGACAAATAATCAAAGCACACACGTCCACAGAAACCAGTAAAAATAAGTAGCAGTCACCATTTGTAAGAATCAACAAGAGCTATTTATCTTAAGGAGAAATAATGGACCGCCGCTACGGCGAAGTTTTTAACGAGATTACTCTCCAAGGTCCAGTGGAGTTGAATGAATCAATTTACAACAAATTAGCAAAATAAAATTGTTTTTGTTCACGTAATTGTGTACTTTATTCGTTGTCCCATAAATTCTATTACAAGACCCATGCTTTGTTTTAAACTTAGTTAGACTGCTTTAAATCATTGGGTGCGGCAGTAAGCAAAAATGGTTTATACTAAAAGTATTTATATAATACTTTTATCGATTTTGGATTTTATTAAAATCTTGTTAATACTGCCTCGGTGGCGTAGTTGTATTACAGTACGACTGCAAAGCTGAGGTCTCGGGTTCGATCCCCGGGTCGGGCAAAGTGATATTGAGTTTTTCAATTCAGTATCAGCCCAGAGTCTGGAATTTGTGCCCGATATGGCGATAGGCTCGCCCCCTATCGCATTATGGGACGGAATAACGGCGAAAAGTGTATCCCCTTCGGGGATAACAGGCGAGTGTGTGTGTTAAAATCTTTTAGTTCATTCCCAAAAATAAATAATAATCCTGTAGTGTCAATATTTATTATAATTTATAAAAAGTAACGGAGTAGTCTGTGCAACCGTCGTGTCGTGTAGCCGGTCACAGATATTTCTTAGCCGCAGCATACAAAACTTTAATATTAAATTTGGTTACTTTTCGGTAGCTTGATCCAGAAATTAAAATTATTAATATTAAATTAAAATTATTCAACGTAAAGAAGAAATTGAAAACACAATGTTTAATTAAAAGTTTTAATATTGATTAGTATTTATTGGTTGGTCCCAGTACACAATTTAAGTACTAAACACCAGCTAACCGAGGTTGAAGACACATAAGCAACGATATAAATAGCAAAACATTGCTGAGATAACTTTGCCTCCGTTTGTAACAAGGATAGTTTAGTTAATTAGTTAAAACGTATACTAACATAGTCTACAAATTCTTTGTGATAAAGTTTTTTAAATGATAAATGTACATTGCAGTTCTATTCAATATATTTTTGTGTAATTCTAATTTCTATTTTTATTATATTACTAGCTTTTGCCCGCGGCTCCGCCCGCATTAAAAAGTTTTTCCGGGATAAAAGTCCCGGTTTATATTTTCCCGGGATAAAAAGTAGCCTATGTGTTAATCCAGAACATGATCTACCCGTGTGCCAAATTTCATCGAAATGCGTTCAGTAGTTTTTGCGTGAAAGAGGAGCAAACATCCTTACATCCATACATCCAAACATCCAAACATCCATACATTCTTACAAACTTTCGCCTTTATAATATTAGTAGGAAGTAGGATAGTAATACCAACTCTGTATTATATACTGCCCACTGATGAGTACCGGGTGCTTCTACTGAGAGGAGTTAGACCTTAGTACACCAAATTGGGCTACTGAGGGTTGACAGACTTCACACACCTTCGAAATTCTTAAAGAGAACTTCTCAGGTATGCAGGTTTCCTCACCATGTATTCCGTCATTGTTAAAGCAAGCAATAATTCACAAAGAATGCACAAAACTATTTAGAAAAGTCATAGGTGCGTGTCTTTGGGTTTTGAACTTGCGGACATTCGTCTCGGTGTAGAAGTCCGTTCCACTACTAACTAGGAATTCACCGCATTAAATCCAGGATTATGCTAAGCAGTAACAACATCACTTTGCCCAACCCGGAGTTCAAACCCAGGACCTTAAGACGTGGTCGTACCGCAAAATACAACTACGCCACAGAAGCAGTCTGTACTTCTATGGATAATTATGTCAGGTTTCTCTATAATTTATCAAAGCAAACTAAATGAATCGTCTCTGTTATATCATCTATACTATTCGACATCACTGAGTATAAGTGACAGCTTCTTATAACTCAGTTTTCTAGTATCATTTTGTATTGCGACGTAAAGTACTATAAACTGAAAGAGCAATACTTTGAAATTGTATCAGTAACCATGTGTATTTGTGGGGAATAAAAGAGTTTTCTTTAATCGTGTTGTAGGACTTGGAATTGTGTTATGTTTCTGAAATAAGTAAAATAAACGATGTTAGTGTTTAGGACGACGCTGTATTGAGCTGAGTATTAATGGTAAATTAGTTTAATGTCTCGTAAATTTAGTAAGATTGGCCATCTCTTTTAAGGCCGATTTCACGGCTTGTTGATCAATGCTCGTGGCGTAAATGTATTAACCCATCAAAAACAAAAGTCCACACTTCTAAGTAAATGGTAATGAAATGAGAATTACCTACATTAGCTGGTTAATGCGATAGCTGCCAAATAAAATTCACTTGAAACCTGTGAACCTGTGAAGTGCCTACGTATTGTAGTTTTTTAACATCCCTGGAATCGTCTAGGCTACTATCAAGTAACCACTTATTGTCACTTGGTCAAATAACTAATTTATTGGAAATTCGCTGTAAAAAACATCGCTGTATGCAATTTTTTTATAATAGCCCGCCCTTCTCTAAGGGCGTACTCAGGATATCCAAGTATATTAATACACACACACTCACGCCTTTTTATCCCCGAAGGGGTAGGCAGAGGCGCAAGTGCAACCACTTTTCGCGGTGCGTATTCCGTCCCATGATGTGATGGAGGCAAGCCTATCGCCCTATCGGGCACCAATTCCAGACTCCGGACGGATACTGAATTTTAGAAAAATTCAATACCACTATGCCCGACCCGGGGATCGAACCCGAGACCTCGAGATTGCAGTCGTACCGTTATACAACTACGCCACTGAGGCAGTCAATATATAGCCAAGTATATTAATCATACGCTTAATATAACAACAATCTAGTGCAACCACAAGTCAAGACAACCATGTTCAGAATTATAGCTTGTCTCAAACGGCCTCAGACCACAGACTTGGCAAATCTATGGCAGAGGCTTATGTCTATGCTCTCTCCTGGTTAGTTCATGGTAAACTTGAGAGCATGAAGATGCCCTGAAGAACGTTAGGTATATAGTACATACCAATATATAATATTCCGAATAGGAAATAAGGATAAGCCTTAAAGAGGAAATTGATAAGTCTTAAACAAAGAATTTTAATTATGAAAGTTAGTAGAATATCGATATCTAAAGATTTATTACTTTCAAGAATCTTACTTAGTACTGAAAATGTTTGGATGTTTTTAGAAGTAAACGCAGAAACCGTTGAATGGACTTAGATGGAATTTGGCACACGGATAGGACCTACACCGTGTCCCGGATTAACATAATGTTATAGACTATTTCTTATCCCAGTAATAGGGTAGTTACCTATGCTGTATTTTGTACATTGTTTTATATGTAACAGAAAATAAAACAAAAATGAATTCTTCTGTGAAATCCGCATCAAAATTGAAAAGTGAAGCAGTTATTCATATTTGAAATATTGTCGTGAGCAGAAGTGAGGGCGTGGTAGCGATATCTCTTTCGCACGCACGCAGTGTTATGACCGGTGACACTCGATGACGTCACAGTCTGATATTATTGTAATTAGACTAGTATCCCTTCTACCAAACTTCTAATCAATAAACTGAGTATCGACATTGCAAAACTGGCACGCGAGGCATATCTATACTAATATTATAAAGCTGAAGAGTTTGTTTGTTTGTTTGTTTGTTTGTTTGTTTGAACGCGCTAATCTCAGGAACTACTGAACCGATTTCTTTCACTAATATGAAGCTACATAACTCCTGAGTGCTATAGGCTACTTTTTATCCCGGAGAACTTTTTCATGCGGGCGGAGCCGCGAGTACTATTGTACATATATGTCATATCATGTACATACATATACATATACACTCACGCCTGTTATCCCCGAAGGGGTAGGCAGAGGCGCAACTAGTGCACCCACGTTTCGCCGTTATTCCGTCCCATGATGTGATAGGGGGCGAGCCTATCGCCATATCGGGCACAAATTCCAGACTCCGAGCTGATACTGAATAGAAAAACTCAATATCTCATCATATCATGTCATATCTTATTTCTTTCTTTATTTGTGCTGAATATTGCTTTTAAAGCTGTATTCAATATATCAATTGAATTTATCAAAAGGTATTGTGTATTTCATTTCAAAACCACAATGAATATAAATTAAAGCGTGGCTTGGAACGTCCTTTCTGGTGGTTATTTGAGTTTTGAATATAAATCATAAAAGATATTGCCATTTTAGAAATACAAGTCTTTGTATTGGGGAATATGTAATTCCAAGAAGGCAATAAAGATTTGTATTATTTTTATATCTATTTTTAAACTCAAAGAAACATTACGTATCTTTTCTCTTCATTCGTCAAGAACGCAAGTTGCAAATAATAATAATAAGAATTTTTAAGGTATTTATTTAAATGAATAAATAAATAAATACCTTAAAAATTCTTATAAGGAACTTCTCAGGTATGCAGGTTTCCTCACGATGTTTTCCTTTACCGTTAAAGCGAACGATAATTGATAAACAATACACACATAACTTCGAAAAGTCAGAGGTGTTGGAAGGAGTCGAAAGTTGCAAATAAAAACCTTAAATTATAGTCAAATAATATCATGAAATGGTATTTTATTAGGAACGATATAATTATTTTTGATCTCTGAAAACCTAGTCCGTGTTTTGAATGTTTGACTCCAAAATATTTGAATTTAGAAAAGAAATGATAGACGAATAAATACGTTGATGAATAAATAAAATAAAAATAAAATCATGTAGTGATGTCTTTAGTTACTCGAATATATAAATGAAAAAAGTAGTGATTTTGAACAATAATATTATTACGAGCCAAACAAAGATTTTACACAATAAGCTATTCATCTGAATATTAGGTATGTAAAGTTACATGAGAGAGACTGCCTCGGTGGCGTAGTTGTATTACAGTACGACTGTAAAGCTGGGGTCTCGGGTTCGATTCCCGGGTCGGGTAAAGTGATATTGAGTTTTTCTATTCAGTATCAGCCCAGAGTCGAGAATTTGTGCCCGATATGGCGATAGGCTCGCCCCTATCACATCATGGGACGGAATAACGGCGAAAAGTAGGTGCACTAGTTGCGCCTCAGCCTACCCCTTCGGGGATAACAGGCGTGAGTGTGTGTGTGTAAAGTTACAAATATTTTCGTGTGGATAATACAGGTCAGGTTGCAAATTAGGTCAATAAGCCCAAACTGGTATAACCTAGATCTAGATTCAGGGTCAAAAGCTAGGTTGAAATATCCGTTTTTGTAAAAAAATGTTTGTATGTTTGCATTTGGAAACCTTTTTCGAATCGCAACGGGGGGGGGGGGGGTGCAGCTGCCCCTCCCTGACCTCATCGGCAACGCCCTTCCTTACACTATTACACAATCCAACCCGAAGCAAATGTATGGAACCTAGTCCCTTCCATTTCTAAACCTATCTATTGGATTGTGGACATCAATAATAAAACCTCAAAACTATTTGTAGAATAATCTAGTATATAAACGTGTTTTGCTCGCTATGATGCTTTCCAAGCCACATTATATTATCTACAAGCGGCCATAACATTTGAGCGGCGCGACGCTATCATAATAACATTTTTACAACCCCATATCCTGTTACTTTATAACCGCAGAGTTTACTTTTTAAATATGAAACGCGTATTCCACGTTTGAGTTTTTTATAATGAAGTTTTTGATTTCTTATTGTATTTTATGCCAGTGTTTTTTTTATTGCATATAAGTAAAACTGGTTATTACAAATATTGTCGTTTCTGAATAACGTATTATTTTTAAACTTCATTGAAATAATTATAGGAATAATTTTTTAATTATTTTAAATATTCAATAGCAGAGTATTCATTTAATTTATAAAGTTACAGAAAATTATTATCTGGTTATTAACCATAAGAAATTATGAATTCGAATCGAACTATACTTTTTTTTGTTTTAATCGAGAAAAAATTTACAAGTATCGATTATGAATATTTCAAAGCAAATAGTTGTTAGCAAAGAATGTAGTAGAAAAACAAATGTTTCTGCGTCATTAGTGTTGTAATACTTGCTTAATTATGAAGAACCAGAATGGCTGTGGTGACCAAATGTTGTTAAAAATGCGAGATATTTCCCAATGTTAAAAAGTTTTTTAAGTAAATTAATGTAAGTTTTTCAATTAATATTTTATCTTTGATATTCTGTAATATGGAGGAACTACTACCTCAGACGTACATGTTAGTTCAACGAAGTCCAATAACCACAAGAATTATATTCATGTAAGAAACTTTCACAGAGTATGTCCGTTTAGTACTATATACGCATCGATTGACCTAGCTTCAACGACGGGAGATAGTCATTACGGGTTTTAATGAGTTCAGGTACCTCAAGATTGCAACATACATACATACATGAGCTCAGGATTTTATCCTCGAACGGTTTGTTATTACTTACTTTAAATCGAAATGTATACAGATAGATAAAAAAAATTGTCATTACTTGTGTAATTTAAATAATGATAAGTACTCTTGGAGATTATTGTTTTTAAAGATTATTTATTAGTAAAGAGAAATAAAGAGAGAGAAAAAGATGTTTCTTATTGGAACAATCATGCATACGGGAAACAAGAACACTGATCTTCTAGTAAAGTACTCAAAGTCTGTTTCTGTTTCAAGGGAAAGTTAAAATTTTATTTACTATGATTAATCAGATAGGTACTTTTCGGGCATTTATTTTTAAAGTTGACGTACGTTATTATGTCACTGTATATACTATTATTATCAACGCGATGATTATTTTTAGTATAAAATAAATAATTATATAAAACAAAACGGTACTTGCCGTGCGTATTCCGTCCCATGATGTGATAGAGGGCGAGCCTATCGCCACATCAGGTACAAATTTCAGACTCCGGGAATACTGAATAGAAAAATCTAATATCACTTTGCTCGACCCGAGGATCGAACCCGAAACCGCGGTACTGCATACACTCACGCCTGTTATCTCGGAAGGGGTAGACAGAGGCGCAACTAGTGCACCCACTTTTCGCCGTTATTCCGTCCCATGATGTGATAGGGGGCGAGCCTATCGACCTACTGCAGTCGTACCGTAATACAACTGCGTCGCCGAGACAGTTTTTCTCTCTCTCTTTCAAAATTTTTTGATTTTGGAGCAACGTATTTATATAATCTATTCGCTTGCTGCTAGTCAAATCTGTGTTTTTTACAATCTGATTGTGATAGCTGTGTTTAAACATATTATGCAACGTTTTCTGTAATTTGAGGAAAAATATTTTTGAATGTACCTTTTTCAAAAATGTTTTCTAAGTGTAATTCTATTTTTCGAGTTTATATTAAAATTAAATTCAAGTTATAACCATCAAATAATTAATTTTCTGGAGTAGGTATTATTGTGTAATGCCAAATTCAATTGCCAAATAATTCATAAAGGTCGTCAGACATGGTCACCCTAGTCCCAAAATTGCCCTTTAATATCATTGATTACGAAATAGTCATGTAACCAGAAGATTATCCAAAGCGTCCATTACAAAAACTGCATTTGCTTAAATTATGCTTTTTCTCATTTTGTTGTTACATTGGCAGGAAAACGATGCAGTTCACGTAATACTCTGTAACCGTTACTTTGTAATATAAAAAATATTGTTGTGAATGTGATTTGTGTCATTATTTTGTTTTAAGTTGTTTTTCATATGTGTTTAATGACGTAGGTAAGTTGCAGATAGTTTAAAATTATAATTATTTGAAAAAAAAAATGTGTATTTGGATACACAGCATATAGCATAGATAAACTATAAAAATATACAGTAAGTATGTCCTCGCAATCGTCTAAATTAGTCAGTCATGCAAGTGTGTCGACGTTATTAGGCGTGATGCTTGCTCGTCTCACCATGTAAGTTAAAAAAGATAAGAAACGCGAACGTAAACCATTAAGTTAAATTCAGCTACAAATCTGACGAAAATGTTATTCACACTTTTTGATACGCCATTCAAAGGTAAATATTAATTTGTTAACATACTACGCTTTTAATCGCACCTCCTTAATTAAAGTAAAAATATGACGAATATAATAACATACTACCTATGCTTTTATTTTTTTATTTTATTTTATTAGCACTTCATACAAAATATGTAATTTAAGCGGACTTAATGCCGAAGGCATTCTCTACCAGTCTCTGCCATCCCGGAGTGGTGCAGAGATAAAAACATGGTAGGTGCACGAAACTAATTTGGATAATAATGTCGATACAATTAAAATAACTTAAATACCGGTAGCTAACCGGATAGGCGCGCATTAATTGTCAGAATATTAGTCTAATGTTGCAATTTGGCGCGCGTCCAGTAGATTTAGCTCTGTACCGTTGTCGCGCGGCATGCGGCGTTGTTTATGGCGCTAGTGGCAATGTTGCGAGAATCTGCGATGTAGCAAACAAGATTTGTTGCGGCCAAGCTAAATTATGCCTCTGTGGCGTGGTATAGCGACACGTCTGCTGTGCTGTCTCTGGTTCGATCCAGGGGTTCGGTAAAGTTAATTTTTTGTGAAAATTATAATCCTACTAATCTTATAAACGCGAAAGTTTGTAAGAATGTATGGATGTATGGATGTTTGTTCCTCTTTCACGCAAAAACTACTGATCGGATTTCGTTGAAATTTGGCACACGGGTAGAACATGTCCTGGATTAACACATAGGCTACTTTTTATCCCGGAAAAATATAAACCGGGACTTTTATATCGAAATAAGTTTTAAACGCGGGCGGAGCCGCAGGCAAAAGCTAGTATGCCAATAATCTCACCCTGTACTGTCATAAATTATAGAAGTATTCTTGATTCGAGTATTAAGTATTGAATTCATTAAATTGTAGTAAAACAGGTTTTAGGCTTACATATATACACATACACTTATGCCTGTTATCTCCGAAGGGGTAGGCAGAGACGCAACTAGTGCACCCACTTTTCGCCGTCATTCCATCCCATGATGCGATAGGGGGCGAGCCTATCGCCATATCGGGCACAAATTCCAGACTCCGGGCTGATACTGAATAGAAAAACTCAATATCACTTTGCCCGACCCGGGGATCGAACCCGAGACCTCAGCTTTGCAGTCGTACTGTAATACAACTACGCCACCGAGGCAGCCAGTTTTTAGGTTTATTGTTGTTTTAATGGTGATTAGCACATTTTTCGTCATGCCTTCGATATACCATCGTAAAAATCTATGTGATTATTATTTTGATAAAAATGACCTATTTAGGTGATAGCATCTTAATTATGATTCAATTCATTCGTGATGGCTGTTATTATATTATTTAAATAAAATAAGATTACTAGATAGGTACGAATATTGAATATGAATGAACAAATTTAATTGATTTTACACTTTAATGCGTCAAATCAACAATGTTATAAAATGATATCTATTAGAATTTCTCATTTACAAATATTCAATAAGAAATAATAGGTGCTATCTCTTTCAAAAATCAATGAACATGTTGGTTTACTTTGTCTATTAACTTGGATGAAATTGTATAAAAACTTCGTATCGTATATAAATGACTCACACACTCACGCCTTTTATCCCCGAAGGGGTAGGCTGAGGCGCAACTAGTGCTCCCACCTTTCGCCGTGCGTATTCCGTCCCATGATGTGATAGGGGGCGAGCCTATCGCCATATCGGACACAAATTCCAGACTCCGGGCTGATACTGAATAGAAAAATTCAATACCACTGTGCGCGACCTGGGGATCGAACGCGAGACCTCAAGCTTTGAAGTCATACCAGAATACAACTACGCCACCGAGGCAGTCGTATATAAGTAGGTATAGCATGAAATAAGTAGGTACTTTCATTTCACATTCTGAGCGCCTTCAAAACTCTAAGCGACTGAATTGAAAGCACGAAGGACAGAAGTTTTCTTCGTGATTGAAAGCGACCTAAGTATAACAATTATGTTCCAATTTCAATATTTTTTTTTAATTCGGGAATTTTGTTAACTATATATCTTTAAGCATTCAGCCTTATTCAGCCTTAAATTCCAATGACGTAAAAATATTATGCGGGTATATTTTTGCTGACGAGGACCATGTGTTATTAAACTTTCAACAGTAATTTATTCCAACATCATAAAAGAAATTCACGAGCAATTCTCAAAATAAAATCACGTGTTGTGTTATAAAAAAACAATACTATGACATGGCATTGCGAACGAATATTTGCAATTGTAAAACACTTGGCGTGTAGCTTGAATTAATTGCTATATCTATTGTTTAGCTCTGACATATCTCGAATATTGAAGTTGACAAAAGGTTTGTTGCGATTCTTTTGTGCTCTGAACATAAATACGTTTTTTATTTAAAAAATGTATTATTTTGAGTACCTATTCCAAATAATGGAATAATAGGCCTTTGTAATTTTTTAAGGTATTTTTGTAAAGTTTGTATCTTCAAACCAGATTAATATCTAGGGCCTTGTCTCTCGTGACTATGAAACTTCTAGCCTGTATGTACAATGCGATATAATATTGAAGATGTTCTTAACTTATATTTTTAAATTGTGCCAGAAATATTTTAAGGAATAATATTAAAATTATTTAGACGTACCTGTGATACGTAAAACATAATATTGGTGATTCGGAAAAAATCAAAGTTGGAAAACATTGAAATGTTTATAGGTTTTGCAAGTTGAGTTCGATGACGGGATGGCAAAGTTGAAAACAAACGAAGCTAGTTTCGGACGCGATCCGTCAAACTTTACACATAAATCGAGCTTCGTAAATAATTTACCCATTCGAAATTTGCACACCGCACACGATTTCCTACTGGGAGACACCGAGGCAACTTTGATCTATGTTATCGTGACCGCAACTGTACAAAAACTATCTCGTGTATGCACTGTGTTTTTGTGTGGCAACTTCGGAATGCTATCAATGATCGAATAGATGGGGTGGAATGTAAGAATTTTATGATGCACGTAATTTATTACTGGGAGGAAATATTTGCGATGTATTTTATAAAATCATCAAACCAGTTTTAAGGATCTGAAAATATTATGTAATATGTATATTTAGTTGGTTTATAGTAACATCGTTAGTTATGTGAAGTTTGTGATCAACTATGTTTTTAAAAATGGAAATAATAAAACAAATTATTTCAATTATAAAATATGTTTCGGTTAGCAATAGTATTACTTGTCAGAATACATATTATATTAGATTACTTTCAAGAGAACATAAACTTTGATAATACAATACTACTTATAATTTAAAATTTCTCGCGGGACTCCGTTATCCTAACAACAACATAAATATTATAATACTTTTGTACATAATCTACACAAAATTTTAAAAGAAAATAAATCTTCATTCTCTTTTCAAGTGTTTTTCATAACTTCACCAAGTGTTGCAATAAATTGTGTTATCTATATTTATGGGCATAATAAAGAGTCTATTGTTGACTTTGGGCTTAGAAAGATTTTGAGACAAGAATTATACCCTTGATTATTAAAAAATTTAGAAAAGACGACATAAACAAATACGAGGATGCTTAATACGACGTAATCAATCAAGTTTAAGTAAGAATAAGTACCAAACTTAAGCGACATGAATAAAATAAAGGGTCGATCGTAAATTTCATACTTACCACGAGGTCGACATGTTAACCTCAGCACAAACTTACAAAGGTATTCTTGCTTATAACAAAGGGCTTGTTACGTTGAGGACCCGTTCGGACTACATTAACGGGTGAGTGGGGTGGAGTAAGAATATTTAGGTCTTTTATAATTGCTTTAATAGAGCATTGCCCGATATGGCGATAGGCTCGCCCCCTATCACATCATGGGACGGAATAATGGCGAAAAGTGGGTGCACTAGTTGCGTGTCTGTGTGTGATTTTAAAAAATCTTTCACCAATATAAAGCTTCATTATCAGCGAATAACATAGGCTACTTTATATCCTGGAAAAATATAAAGCGGGACTTTTATCCCGGAAAAACTTTTACACATAGTCGGAGCAGCGAGCAAATACTCGTAATTTATAAAAAACATCGTTCCTCTGTACCATGAGACCTATTACGAAATTCGGTTGTGGTACAACTCCACCTATCTCTGAAATTGAAAAAGGCGTAATGATATTATGTATGTAAGTTTGTCACGGCGAGGTCGTTAAAGCCGTCGGCGCATCTTTGTCTTCGGATTTCTCTGGTGTTTTGAAGATCACTTGAGATCACCTATAATTAGTTCATCGGTTTCTATGTTTCAAAACAAATTACATTACTATACTAGAGATGGAAACATTTGTTAGGTTCCCAGTCTATATATACAAATATTCGTATAAGGTTCTCTCCTGCGAAACATGGTTAATTTTATTCATTTGAATTAAAAGACGGGTATCTAGCACAAGGACAGTAGAAGGACACCGACTGCTGTTGATAAGACGAAAGGAAGTACGCTTCAGTGCTTTATAACGTAGAAAATGGCCACTAATAGTGTTCGACCTCGGGGACTATCTCATGTCTGAGGATTTTATACTTTAAAAATATGTAGTAACCTGTTCTATTGGTAAGAGGTACTAAATAAGAACGATATTTCTTAATGTTAAGCTGTGATTCCACAGAACGCGGCAGACTGCAACGGCAGACGGCAAGAGCATGTGCCGTCTGCCGCGTCCTGCGGAATTACAGCTTTATATTATGATGGCATAGACATATTATTTTTAAAATTGACTTTATCTTGGTAACGGGGTATAGCGTGTTAATACGACCATCGCTCTGAGGTCCTGGGTTCAAATCCCGGAACGGGTAAAGTCATATTGGGATTTTCTGCTTAGTGTTATTCCGTAGCCTGTATTTTGTGCCTAATTGGTAATAGGCTCGTCTCCTATCACATCAAGGGACGGAACACACATTGCGAAAAATGAGAGCCCTAGTTGCACCCCTGCCTACCGCTTCGGGGATAAAGGCGCGATGTGTGTTTAATATGTACCTATCGTGTTAAATTCTACGTGCGGCTCGTCATTCACGACTCCTTTGCCATTGTGTTTTTTGACCATCTAATACCTATAAAAAACTAAAAATAAAAGAGTGCGTTAAGGTTCTCATATCAATATATGACTGCCTCGGTGGCGTAGTGGTATTGCGTACGCATTACGAGTACGATTTGCGCGCTGAGGTCCTGGGTTCGAATCCCGGGTCGAGCCAAAAAAATTGTGACTGGGTATTTTCATCTTAAAATTTACTCAGTCGCAGCTCGGAGTCAGGAAGTTGGCGGTGTGATACCCCCGTGCCTCGGAAAGCACGTAAAGCCGTTGGTCCTGCGCCTGATCTCTCTCCGGTCATGTCGGATTGCCGTCTCACCGGACTATGAGAGTAAAGGAATAGCGAGTGCACCTGTGTATTGCGCACACACTTGTGCACTATAATATCTCCTGCGTACCTGGCTGATCTCCGTTGAGATTGGCCGCCGTGGCCGAAACTGGCTAGGACGATTTCATCAATATATTTTTCTGTTGTACAGATTGTATATTTTATAACAAAGTGGAAACCTTCCAGAGCTCACTGATTAAGGGAAGTTTAATTAAATAGCTATTGCAATTATGGTTTTAAATCTAAGTAAGTTAAGTACGATGTTTATCTGTAGATTTTATGCTTGAAACTCACGAAACCATCCTCGGAAATTTTAGAAGATTTAATCTTTGTAATATGTAAAATCACTCCTTAAATTTACCGTTTTCGGTCATATTGTATTCGAGTTCCATGTGTGTGCGATTTGATTTTGATAAAGGGAGTATCCAACATATTTGTCCATACATAAAGTCAAATAAAAAATCAGATCATAAATATAAAACGGTCAAAGAAATAAATAGAAATAAAACTATTTTGGAGATTTTATCGCTGATTTTACTAACATTCGCGTAAACATACCCAATCATTACATTACAGGTCATTCCAAAGAGAGTTCCAAAGAGGGTTTCAGTTCGCTGTACTTTTAGTATAGTGGGACTTCGGAAAAAGTTTTTTACGCGGACAGAACCTAATTATCTAATGCCCCGATATTTTTAACTGAAAAAAGCTCAATATACCTTCTCTTTTTTACAGGTTAAGATGTGGCTGCTACTCCTTTTTACAATAATACCACACATCGCGGCCCAGGCGCAATGGGTACCATGCTCCGAGCTTAACGACGACCTGAGATATCCGTGCAGGTGTAAAGTCCAGGTGGACAGAGCTCTCCAGCTGAGGATTCTGATGAACTGCGATAGAGTGGTGTTTGCTGGGGACTTCCCGACGTTGCCGTATGGTGCTCCCATCATATCCTTCAGCCAGCGATGGGCTGGACAGCAGATGCTTCCTAATCAGGTTCGTTTCGATTAGCTCGTACTTTTGCATCCGTGGTGAAGTAAAGCTAACGGTCTTATTAGATTGGGCAAGCATGCAGCGCCTTCGCTTCGCTGTCAATTCGCTCGCAATTCACCAGTGTGTTAAGAGCCTTAACTTTACCTGACCACAGATGAGATAAACCGGCCTTAGTTAACCAATTTTTCTTTATAAAGGGTGTTGACGTCAGACAGTTGTATTTAAAACCTAAGCCGAAATTTCTGCAACTTGCTTAATTTGTAAATTTCATCGACCACACTTTCAAGTGAGATAAGGTAGAATATAACCTTCTTATCATTTTATTTTAATACTAGCTTTTGCCCGCGGATCCGCCCGCGTAAAAAAAAATTCCGGAATAAAAGCCCCGGTTTATATTTCCCCGGGATATAAAGTAGCCTATGTGTTAATCCAAGACATGATCTACCCATGTGCCAAATTTCATCGAAATCCGTTCAGTAGGTTTTGCGTGAAAGAGGAACAAACATCCATATATCCATACATGCTTACAAACTTTCGCGTTTATAATGTTAGTAGGATTATAGAGGAGTTTTAATTTTGTTACGAAAATTCACTAGGTATCGACTGATTTCAATCCCCTTTGTCCTTTCAGTCGTATCCGAAACCATGTTGTATGATATCAAGCAAGTACTATATAGTTATCAACTATACAGTTGTATGATAGATTATAGTTTTCCCGGGATAAAAAGTAAAAAGTAGCCTATGTCCTCTCAGGGACTCGAACTCTATGCCAATTTTCATTGAAATCCGTTAGGTATTTTTTGAGCTTACTGCGTTCAAACAGACAGACGCGACGGGGGGACTTTGTTGTTTTAGATTAATTAACAAAACAAACTTTCTCTGAAGGGTTTGAACAAACAATACGTTAAAAATCTTGAAATTAATTAATTAAAATATTTCGCTGCCTCGGTGTCGTAGTTGTAGTACGGTACGACTGCAATGCTGAGGTCTCGGGTTCGATTCCCGGGTCGGGCAAAGTTATTGAGTTTTTAACATACTTTTATTATTGTACTCAGTATCAGCTCGGAGTCTGGAATTTATGCCCGATATGGCGAATGGGTCGCTCCGTATCACATCATGGGACGGAATACGCACGGCGAAAAGTGGTTGCACTAGTTGCACTTCTGCCTACTCCTTTGGGGATAACGGGCGTATGTGTGTGTATGTGTATAATATTTTAAAGCCCCATTTACCTTCATAAATAAGTTAAATGTTAACTTCCAGAACACTTAATTCAGAACTCGAGTTACAGTGACTGTTAGAATATCTGATCCAAATATGGCGTTTGCCATTTCAAACCAGTAGTTTAAGAGATAACAGCTTTAGCGTTAGCCTTGTTATGGTTATAGAACTAATAACTTGCGATATTATGGACATACGAAGCAGTAACTTTACTGACATTGTACCTACTTTATATACACGGAAATATCATCATAAATGTCGCGGGTTCGCTCACATGGAAATCGGTCTGTAACAAAAATATTAAAAAGAAACCTATATTATATTTATTCGGGGTAAAAATTTAATCCATATTAAATTTCATCAATATTGGTTTAGCTATAAACGTGTAGCCCACATAGATAGTTACTTTCCTATATATAATGTTACCATGAATTCATAAAATCAATAATGGCTACTTTGCTAATTTTCATATTCGCTTGCAATTCTAATCCTATATTATAATTAAAACCGTTTGAACTGCTTTGTATCAATATACCGTTTCTAATTAATAACCACAATATGACATTATCTGAATGGAATGCCACTATGGCTGATCCACGCGGTGGGAGCAACGGTGGATTTCTTTTTGCCGGCACGCAATGCTTCATGATCTAATAACCGCAGTGGAACGGGTGCTCTCCTAGCCCACATCTTGAGACTAAGAAATGTATTTTGATTTTAGGTTGAATTGTTACTCGGTTAAAGTCTCTCTTATGTCGCGAGGGTCGGTCTGCGTAGGCATCAACGTATTGTCTATTTCCAAAGCGAAGCAGTGCAGTATTTTTTTTTATTGCATTGAATGATGAGACGAGCATGCCGTTCGCCTGATGGTAAGCAATAAGACCACCCATAAATAGTAGTAACACCATCCAGCACCTTCAATTACAAAGTACTGTGTGAAATTCCACTGCGCTCGTCATCCTGAGACATAAGATGTTAAGTCTCATTATGTCCAGTAGTTACAATGGCTACAATGCCCTTCAAACCGAAACACAACAGTGCATGCACACTGCTGCTTGGAGGTAGAAATAGACATTGCGGTGGTACCCACACAGACGGACTTTCACATATGAGAGACATACCACCAGTACAAGGACATTGTATCCAGAGTAATGAGCGCCTAGTCTTGTAAAATACTTTATCAGACATGTTCTTAATGCTAAATGCTTTAAATATTAGTCTGTTGGAGCAAACAGTTTTTATTTATAGAAGTAGGTTTTCACGTTGCACCAATTCATGTAATCGAAATTCCGAATATAAGTGCCACCAGTATGTGTAATTTCCGAATGCTGACTCAATCGGGCAGAATTCTGTTTGCGGTGCGGTTTAGAACAAATATCAATATTCGAAAGCCAAATAGAAAAAGTTTGTTTCAAAACTTATTGGAATCGATCGAATGCGGTATTTGAATACACACTCTTTTTTGGCATATCCTATTGTCAATTGTCACAATTTTAAACGTGCTTTATTCAATTTTTAAATTAATTTCTTCGTTCCTTTTTTGAATACATTGCAATTAATAAAGTATCATTCTCGGAATATTTTGGAAATATTTATTTACCTTCAATAATTTATTTTTAGAAGAGCTTTATATTCATAAGGAGAATCTACAACATATCATACTAAACATTAATTAAAAACATAAACTGAATAACATCAAAGGTAGCCTTCGTCGCCAACATAAAACTAAATAAATTAAAGACGTTATTGTTGAAATTATTTAATGTTGCACTCTTAATAAAACAACGACCTAATCCAAAATCGTTGACTTGTAGGAATCGTCACAAAAACTAACTGTACCTGTACGCCTTTTTTTAAAGTTGGGCGTGGAATGAACAAATTCAAACGATTTTGACCCCATTTCCAATATTGAAACGACGCATTTTTTTTTTATTTTAGTTTTTGTTTAGACCATGCAGCTTGCCCCTTTAGAGTCCATATTATAATACTCATCTAGCCAAAATTTTGGATAAGGTCATTTTTTATTAAGAGTGCTATGTTATTGTAATAGGAGCTTGTGGCATTTATTCCCTATTTCATGTCGTGTAGTCGGTATTTACTGCCTCATTTGCTGTATCTGACTGCTGGTCTTATTGTGTTACCATGCAGCATTAGTGCTGAATTTATGGCCAAATATCTGTGTGCTTGTAAGTCGTTATGAGGGATTTACGTGTCGTGTTCTGGTTCTGTTGAAATTCTAAGAGTAATGGCTCTTATAGTATGGTTCGTTATGGTTTCTAGTTTTATTAGAGCAGTTGCTGCAATTTTAGTAGAAATTCGTGTAGTGTTAAGTAAACGTTGCTAAAATACTGCGTAATTCTTACATAATAAATTATAAAATAAAACCCCCACTGCGTCTGTTTGAACGCAACGGCCTCAAAAGTACCAAATGCATTGAGATGGAATGGCATAGGCTATACCAGGAAAATGAAAATAAATACTGTAACTTTAAGATGAAATTTGGTATTGATGTAGTTTGAGACCCTGGCAAAGATGTAGGCTATCCCGAGAAAATATATAACGTGACTTTTATCCCGAAAAAACTCGTAAAAGGTAGTTGGAGATAAAGAGCAATCATGAATATTAAATTTATATAATAAAAGACTGCCGTACATTTCATGAATATGAAATATTTGAATAACCTCGTTACCATATTCTTTCCAATATTCGCTATAAATGAGAGATTGAGTTATGTTTTATAGTTTCTTTTTATTACGGTACTTAGAATTGCAGAGCATTTGAATTTCAAATATGTTTTGAAGTATCCATGTGTGAAATACGTACGTCTATTTAATAAAAAGTTAAATTGTATTTTTCGTAATTTATCTTTCTTTAGTTATAGTTTTGTCATGTCTATATGTTTTTAATACTAATTCGGTTTAGCGTATGACTTTGCACCCTTTAATCGAGAAAAATAAGTTTCTTGTTATATTTTTCCTACATAAAACTGACTTACAAGTTTAACTAGAACTTGGTCTGTCTGTCAAACAAACAATAGATAATTTTTCCTAAGGATAAGTTAATTAATGAATCTATTCGACATATTTTATTTTTTATATTACTACAATAACAAGCTAGATGCAGGCCACTTTTGAAAGGTCTGTCTGGAAATAAAAAAGAGGCATAGGCGTCTCCCTCTCCTATAGATTTCCAGACACATAATATTAAATCCAAGGCTGAACCTATGTTCAGGCTTTCTTTAACACTTTATACATGGTGTGTAGGCATTCTCTACCAGACAATTTTGTGTAGCTAATGATAGTGTTACTGCTATTTTTTTCAGATATTTTCTTCCTACGGTTTGCCGCTGAGAGAACTAGACTTCTCCCATAATAGTCTGCGAAGACTCCCTGATCGTCTTCTGGCTGGAGTACGAGGGAATCTTACAAAACTGGCACTAGCTGATAACCTGCTTGGTGATAACTTGAACCCGATATTTTCTACTGCCGAGCTCCATAATCTACCAGCTCTAGAAGAATTGGATTTAAGTGGAAACAATATTAGAGGGTTGGAAGAAGGACTACTCATTGGATGTGATGTTCTTAAGGTGATAATATTAATAGATTTGTATTGGCCTTAATGGTAATATAACATGATAAAATGACATGGCTAACTTGCGGTCACTATAAAGTTCGTGAAAGAAGACTATATTTTTAAAGGGTTATTAAAGGCGTAACCGAATTCACGCTATAAAATAGGCCGTAAATTATGTACTAAATACTGTGTACAGTCAGCCACATAAGTAACTGAACAAATTCAAAATTTCAAATCACTTCCGCGCGTTAAGTTTAATTGAAACATTTTTATTTTACTTTGTGGGAAGTAAAGTTAATCACCTTTACTTTATTTTTGTGAAGAGAAAACAAAAAACGGTAAGAACACGAAAGTGTAGACGCGATTGGAAGTATTGAATTTGTTCAGCTTATTATGTGGCTGACTATACAAATAACATGTAATTTTAATGTACTATTGGTCTTTGATACCTGAAATAAATACATAAATACATTACATGTTATCAGCCTTTTATAACTAATAGCAATCTGATCGACCGTTACAAATCAGTATTTTCTCATGTCACATTTTTTTCTTCATATAATCAATAACAAAACGCTCATTACTTTAACCACATAACTAAGGCTTTAAGGAATAAGTATGCTTTTACATCTCCCTTTATAAAGTAGTGCTACAATTACCTACAGCGGCACTGTTGCCAACCTCAAGAAACCAAAAAAACAACAGAAGAGTATTAAAAAATCAGGAGAAAATAGTAGGTCGAGGATTTTGAGTGAGAAGCAAAAAAAAAAAGCCTTCGAAACGATTTTTCCGTCGGTAATATCAGCGAAGTCGATAGGGTGGCGACCTAAAAAAAAAAGCTCCAGTACCACTTTAGTGTGTAGTAATTTACTAACCTGTGCACAAAAACCTGTGAAAACGCATAAAAAAATCAATAAAACAAAAAACAGTAAAATTTTGACTCTAAACAGAAAACAGGGACGACAAAGCAAAAACAGTTAATCTAATGTTAAAACAGTAGGGTTGGCAACACTGTACAGCGGAGGTCAGTAATTCAGTGTTGTTTTCCTACCTTTTTGTACAATAGTAATTTTTCAGCCTAGAATATTTTCTCAGGTAAATTAGGTGGAAGCTAAGGAACGTGGAAAAACAAACGGAATGCTCCGTTTAGTTTGACGATGTTATATTCAGCGGCCGA
This sequence comes from Lapara coniferarum, assembly GCA_949316025.1. Classification (NCBI taxonomy): domain Eukaryota; kingdom Metazoa; phylum Arthropoda; class Insecta; order Lepidoptera; family Sphingidae; genus Lapara; species Lapara coniferarum. The sequence goes on from OX438929.1 coordinate 5,620,825, forward strand.
ATGGAAATCATTTTCTGGAAAAAAAATATATAAATTCTCCTTCTGTTTGCATTATTTTTTTCCCTTGATTTTCGGCGTTGTCTGCAAATCGTATTGAAATCCTATATAGACTTTTGTGTGTATACGCGTGATTTGATCGGAATTGGATTACCCGCTATGGTGATAGGCTCCCTTCCTGCAACGTTGTCGGGCGGAAATAACTTGGTTTGACGGTGTTGCCCGATCTCTCGCTTTGGAATGGGTGTCGTGTTCAGAAAAGACATTTTAGTACATAAGATTTTTTTTATAGAACTACTGTAACACAGTGAAACAGGCTCAGTATTAAAGCCTAGTTCAGGAAGACCTGTTAGGACATGGTGGGACACACAAAAATCTTAACAGTCTGTTAGGACAGTTCACAGGCTGTTAAAGTAACTAACAGATCATGATGAAATTAAGCTTTAGTCAATTGATACTCGAGACGCCACTACTCTTATCAATGGGTACAGTGAGGTCATTTTGCCGTGGCAAAAAATAAACGCATCACTACTTGTCTATTTTTTACACAATTAACAAATGAATACAGATTTGATGGGTAGACGAACCGCCCCCTTACTTCAGTCTTCAATATGACGAATTCGTAAGATTTATAAATATAAAAAAATATTTCATATTCCATTTTATCCCACTAGATAAAAAGTGCTTTGTATAACTGTAAAATATTTCTTGCAGGTCTTCCGTTTGGAGCGTAATAACATGAATTCTGTACCCGCCTCGTCTCTGAACGGGCCGCAATCATTGAAAGTTCTCTCACTGAGGGAAAATAGGATAGGTAAGTCTATTACGTACCTTCGTCTTTTTTCGGAGAATTATGAAATTCAGTAAATGGGTCGAGTTATTTTTTCATTACCTATCTTATATTAGACCTAGATGTCATGTCTGGGTTTTAAGTACTTAATATTATCTTTTTACCACTTAGGACGTTTTAATAATATTTCGTATTGCAGTTGAGGAAAAAATATTTCATTATATGTAATTTTTAGTTATTCTATTTGTATGATGGACTGCCTCGGTGGCGTAGTTGTATTATGGTGCGACTGCAATGCTGAGGTCTCGGGTTCGATTCCCGGGTCGGGCAAAGTGATATTGAGTTTTTCTATTCAATATCAGCTCGGAGTCTGGAATTTGTGCCCGACATGGCGATAGGCTCGCCCCCTATCACATTATGGGACGGAATAACGGCGAAAAGTGGGTGCACTAGTTGCGCCTCTGCCTACCCCTTCGGGGATAATAGGCGTGAGTGAGTGTGTGTGTGTGTGTCTATTTGTATGAAAGTGGGGCAAAGAGGTTGTTTTTATGTAAATGGGTTTAAATTGGCCACGTTTTTTTCTGATGTCAACTTTTTTAAAGAATGAGATGATTCTAAATAAGCATAACGACATCTCCAATGCAATGGGCACACGTTTTAATATAATTAAAACAAAAAAAATTAAAACTTGTTGATACAATATTGGAGACATTTATAGAATCGTAAACCTAATTAATATACTTACATTTCAGCACTGATACGGCAAGCATCGTTCGTAGCCCAGAAGACGTTAGAAGAGATAGATCTACACGGAAACATGATATCTTCCATTGAAGGAGGCGCTTTCATAGGCCTGAGCGACTTGCAGTCACTTGATTTAGGCCGTAATAGGCTCTCCAAGTTTAACAGCGACGTATTTCAAGGGGCCGAGAATTTGGAGAAGTTGGACATCTCGGAGAACTTCATAAACGACTTTCCGACAGTTGCCATTAAATCTTTTGTCGCTCTCAAGCATTTGAATCTGTCTAGCAACATGATTACGGTGAGCGTTTCATTTTTGATACGGGTTGAATATGGAATATATAGTGTCTAATATTTGGTATAAATAGCATTTTATTAATTGGGCATATAGATTTTCAAACTAGCTTTTGCCCGCAGCGCCGCCCGCGTTAAAAAGAAATTCCGGCATAAAAGTCCCGCTTTATATTTTCCCGGGATGAAGGGTTAAACTTGAATGTCATATTTATTTATATCGAATCAGCAGCCTTATAAATAAGTTTCAAGCTTCTAGCTCTAAAATTGACGATACTTCCTTACAACTATTCATCCCCACATCAACCGCTTACAACCCTTTTTTCGCGTTAAAAGTAGCCTATGTCTTTTCTCAGACTCTAGACTATCTGTGTACCAAATTTCATTAAAATCGGTTCAGTAGTTTTAGCGTGAAAGCGTGACAGACAGACAGAGTTACTTTCGCATTTATAATATTAGTAAGGATTGAGAAATTAATTATTTATTAAAACACAGTAGGCAATAACTTTACTTAAATATGAGTTTTTGGTTTGGGTTCCGGTTTTAAGATACATTTTCTGTGTTCTGTCGTTATTCATGAGTTTGAGTTTTATAACCGACAGCTCCTCTACATACCCTCAATAAAAAGGAAGTGTAGTAGAATGACTACAGACGTAACTTTTTGTAATATTATTTTAAATAGGTAGGGTGTCCTTATTGTACCCTGGTTTGACTACTATTCTTATTCTTCTTCTTTTAATTAATAGCTTTCATCATTTACATTTTTATTTAACCTAGTGTTATTCACTTGTCAAAATTCAACCGCAATATTTTTTTTGCATTCCTCTATATTATGAACTTTAATTATGCCAAATCTCATCTCTCCATGCGCAATGTGCTTAAAAAGAGGTACAAATTTTAATATACACATTTTATTAATACTTCAGTGACGTAAGTAATTATAAAACTCAATCATCGGCCCGTTTATAACTAATAAAACTAAATTAATTGGAATCGTCTATTCCAGAATATTGGGAACAACCACCTGAGTACGCTGACTTCATTACAAGTATTAGACCTGAGCAGAAATAATTTAGTTAAACTCGCCCCGGGCACATTTGTTGGTCTCACAGAACTAAATTATTTGGATATTGGCGTCAATTCACTACGTACGGTGAGTGATTGAATTATTTTTATTCCATTGTGTTTCGAGGTTTCTCAAATAAATGAATGGTTATTGATTCAAGTAGATCGCATTTATTGGAAAGAAAAATATATTTGAATCCATATGATGAACAAATATGATTCTTAGTTTCCTTTGTAAAAAGTGTTTACTTATTTTGCAGGTGGAGGACGACGCCTTTGACGGACTGACAGGGCTCAAGACACTTCTCTTGCGCGACAACAACATACTATTGATTCCGGCAACAGCACTTTCCCGATTACCAAATTTAGTTTCCGTTCATTTGGGTTTCAACAGGGTAACCGCATTATCGAACGACATTCTCCGATCTGTGTCAGACAGAGTCACTTCTTTGGTTTTATCTCGAAACGTTATAAGAGAATTACCGGTCGCTGCCTTCGAACACTTCAAAATGTTAAAACATTTGGATCTATCAGGAAATTTACTCAACTCTATCGCTGCGGAAGTTTTTGAAGGATTGGAACAATCACTCGACTTCTTATCTATGGGTCAGAACAGAATTCTCGGATTTACTGGTCAGCAACTGAAGTTCGTTAATCTTTGGTTCTTGGACATATCCGATAATCAAATTTCTAATGTACCTGTGGAAGCGTTTGAATCAATTCCTAGTTTAACACATTTAAATATGAGCCGAAATTGGCACATAAATGTGTTACCGCAGAATGTATTTCAGCAAAATCAGGCTTTATTATCAGTGGATTTAAGTCGCAACGGCTTGAAAGCGTTACCTGTAAATTTATTTTCGAAAAATCTTAATCTAGAACACATCGATCTATCTTATAATTTACTACAAGAAATATCCGAAAACTCATTTAAGAATCTACGAAATCTGACTTACTTAGATCTGTCTTACAATAATATAGTCAACATAAGAACTCCGTCATTTATTAACGTTATGTCGATTCAGTACTTATCTTTGAAAGGTAATCAATTGAGTGCTTTCAAAGGCGAATTCTTCAATACGGGGACAAGTCTAGAAGTAATGGATCTGTCGGATAATCAACTTAGTTATTTGTTCCCGTCATCGTTCAAAATACATCCTCGCTTAAGAGAAATCATACTTACCAACAACAAGTTTAACTTCTTCCCTTCGGAACTTATAAGTACTTTACAGTACTTAGAATTGGTAGATTTGTCTGGAAATGAATTGAAAAACGTAGACGAACTCGACTTTGCTCGCCTGCCAAAATTGAGGACAATTTTGTTGGCAAGGAACGAACTTGAAACAATAAGCGAAATGGCTTTCCATAATTCGACTCAAATACAATATTTGGATTTGTCGAACAACAAGATCGATCGGTTGGGAGATAGGCTATTTGAAGGGCTTATACGACTCGAAGTATTGGACTTGAGCGGCAATTTACTAACCGAATTGCCTGACAACATTTTCGAGAGAAATAGGCTGCATATGTTAGAGAAAATTATTCTCAGCAGAAATTCATTTGAACACGCTCCGCTGAAGGCCTTACAAAAGCAATACTTCTTTGTATCTACGGTCGATTTATCTCGCAATCAGATTGTTGATATACCCGGAGAGGATAGTGTTATGGTCAATATTAAGAAATTAGACCTATCCTTCAATCCCCTTTCAGTAAAAACAATCAGCAATGTACTGACAGAACCTAAAACAGTGAGAGATTTAAATTTAGCCGGTACAGGAATTACGGATATAGGACAGTTAGAAACACCCTTCCTCTACAAGTTAAATCTGTCGTTTAACAATATCACAAAATTATCGGAAAAGACATTTACACGAACAACGCTGTTGGAATCTTTGGATTTATCTCATAATCAGATCGCTGATGTAACTGGATCGCTGGCAGTTTCTTGGTCTAAACTGAGAAATCTCCAACGCTTGAACATTTCAAGTAATCCAATTGTGATGATTATGGATGGTAATTTCGAAGGCCTCTCATCTCTTCGTATTTTAGACATAACGCATTTAGAAAAATGTACCAGAATAGAGAAAAATGCGTTTAGGACTCTCGCAAATCTAGTTGAGTTACGGGCATATGGATATCCAAGATTAGGATATATTGACATACAAGGTGCTTTACAATATGTGCTAGCTTTAGAAAAGTTGGATGTAGAAGTAAAAGACACTAATATTGGTGCTGATCAATTACACACCACATTACATCCGAGGCTTGAAGAGCTTGGTATCAGAGGATCTCGTTTAAAAACCGTATCTTCTGGTGTGCTTGCTGGACTGAAGGCTCCAGCTATCACGGTGCGATTTAGAAATACATCAGTTACTTCACTACCTCCTGCACTACTATTTCCACTACCCAGATCATCGCAAATTACTATAGATGTAGCTGGTAGCCAACTGACTACCTTGCAACCGCAATTACTTGTGGCTCTTGATGATCGCAGGGCGGATTTATCAATGTTCGGCCTGCACAGTAATCCTATTCGCTGCGATTGTAACGCTCGAGCGTTAAGAAGATGGTTACCTAACGTTGGCATTGATGACGTTCGTTGCGACGCACCAGAACATTTATCAGGATTTTTGCTGGTCGAAATAGGTGATGATGAACTCACATGTGATGCCAAACGGCGAACAACAACAACTTCTACCAGCATGTCAACTACGCCACAACCGCGGCTTGTCCATCGAACGTCTTCCGAACCAGATATTATCTGGTCAGTTGCTCCTTCACACGATAGACCAAAAGCCGGTGAACCTAAAGGGGCTCCTGTTATCGGTGTTGCAGCTACAAGTAATGATGATAACCTCATAATAGGCATAGTTGGAGGCGTAGTGGCTTTTATAGCAATATTAATAGTAGCCATATGTATCGTCAGATTAAGGATGACCACGACGTCATACAGGGGTGGTCCTCTAGCTAGCAGTCCAGCAGGAGGAACACCTGCTATGTGGGGAGGAGCTTGGCCGGGTTACGCAGCAACCATGCCACCAGCCTCCTTATCAAACGCCACCTTGCCCCACAAAATGCAGCCAGGACCTGGTTCTGTGAGATATCTAGCGCCACCACCACCAGCGCCGTATTTCATTAGCATGCCACCTCAAGATGATAAAATATACCGGTAGGGACCCTTAACTTAGATTAATGTGGTGTAAATATTCGTGTTGAAACTTCGATAATTTTATCAAAGTTTGCCTTAATTAGGTTATATCGTTGTAGATATCGATGTGGCTTGTTAAGTAGGACGGGAAAGAAGAATGCCCATTCGTGTATCGGTAGAAATATCACGTATATTTTCAGTAAGTTATGTCCGAGATTTAGCGGGAACTTGGAAGTGTCATGAGGTGCTCTTGTTTTAATTTATTATTTTGGTGATACTTAGTGTTATATTGCATAATTATGGTGGTATATTGTCCAATATAGTTCTATTAAAGGGCTCAAATGAAGTGAATTGAAATAACAGTGCTAATCATGTGCTTTTTTTGTTGCCGCCAAAACTTCTCGACAAAGTCTTGGTAAGGTAGCCACTGCTTTACTTCGACCTAGTAGTTAGTACTGAGTATAACAAAGAAGCAATACAACTGCTACTTATATACTTTAAAAAATGTCTAGCCTAAAACTTTGACACTGGCAGATGCGCAAATTGCGCCTTGCCAAAGAGAAAAAAAAAAAGTTATGTCCGTAGAAACTGTTAGGCGACGCGCTACACTGACAAGTTATTTCTGAGAAACTATTATAAAACTGTTAGTTGCTGAATCAACTTATACTGATACCGAAATTCTTTGAAGCATGGGCATTTTTCTTTACATTTGTAAACAATTACGAAATAATGCTTTAAGTGCTATTTTTCTAACTTAATAGTTTATAAGTCACCAGTGACACACAAAGCAAGTCCAAATAGTGATTTGGTTTAATGATTGATTAATTTTTCTCGGTTCTGTATAAAATATTTATGTTAAATATTCTACTGATTCTTATGATTATTATTTACTTTAGCAATAAAATATTTAAGAACTTAATGTTATTTATTTTGAATTCTCAAACCCACGTGCACTTAACTTAGAGATATCTTTGACCTTTATCATATTAATAAGTTTAAAGCGACGTCAAAATGTCGCATTCTTAATAAAATAATGATCTAATCCAAAAACGTTGGCTTGTGGGAATCGTCTCAAAAACTAACTGTATACATTGTTTAAGTTGAGCGGGAGACGAACATAAACTGATTTTGGCCCTATTCCCAATGTTGAAAAGACGCATTATTTTCTTATTCGACGCCGCTTGCCCTTCAGGGTCCATATTTTGCAAAAACTCATCTAGCCAAAATTTTGGGTTAGGTCATTGTTTTATGAAGAGTGCGATGTTTGATCAGTATTTACATTTAATATTTGCTTCATCTTAACGCTGGCTTTTGAGTTAGGATAACAAAGCAGTTTTTTTATGCAAATTTATTTTCAATCTTATATTAAATTTGTTATTTGTTTCTTTTTAAGGTTAGCCAGTTGTGTTTACATAATTGTGATCAATATTTATACTAACGATTATGAAACTTTTGACAAATCATATAAATGTAACTTATTTAAGCTACTTTACTTGCACTTTACAACATGCAGTGTTTATTTAAGAATCTTAAAAACTATTAAGCGTGACGGAACTCAGTATTTGCATTCGTCAAAAAAAATCTATTATAAAGCATAGCTTAAGTTGAGGATTTCTCTACGTAAAAGTCAATTTCCGAATTAACAGGGAACATTTAGAGATAGAAAATTATGGTTTTGTAGAAGTCATAAAACTCCAGAATTATTCGAGTAGCTTTAGAGATTACGCCCTACATCCAAAACAAATTTCATCTCTTGTTAATGTTAGTGTTAAACGTTGCATATATAAAACACGAATTAAGTAAATTAATCAATTTAGAAAACCGAACCGGACTCGTAAAGCTGTCTAGTTATAAAATCTAAATAAATTTTCAGTCTTTGAAAATCCCTGCAGCAAATCCAAGTACTATTAAAAAAAATTTAGCGTTTTTTTATCAATAGTATGGATCGCATCACAACATGGAATTCCAATTGAACATCACATCTGCAGAAACGATGAAGGATTAACTAGAAATACCTACGATAAAAGCTACGTTTTAGTTTTAAACACAAAAGTGCTTTGATATGTTCTCGGATGAAGTCATTGGTTTATTTTGTTGTTCATTTCGATTTTCGAAAGTTATTTTATTTTATGAAACTAGATTTTGCCCGCGGCTCCACCCGCGTTAAAAAGTTTTTCCGGGATAAAAGTCCCGCTTTTTGTTTTCCCGGGATATAAAGTAGCCCATGTGTTAATCCAGGACATGATCTACGCGTGTGCCAAAATTCATTGAAATCCGTTCAGTAGTTTTTGCGTGAAAGAGTAACAAACATCCATACATTCAGACATCCATGCATACTCACAAACTTTCGCCTTTATAATATTAGTAGGATGTAAATAAAAAAGGTTTTGAGTACACAGTGCTAAGCAATGTGTTTAGAATAAAAATTTTTAAAATTGGAAGATTTGTTTGCAATATCGAGGCAAAATTGCGTTATGAGTTGCTGTTATACGATGACTTTTATTTTTAGTTGAGTTATTTGGGTTATCAGAGTTTTCCTTCTTTTGGTAAGCTGTGGTAGGTTGGTGACACCAAATTTTTACAACAAAGATAGTAAATTTCATAGCTTCGACTACTTATAAGAAGCACTGAAAATATTCTTTATATGAAGATTTTAGGAGAGTCCATTTTTGTTGCCAATTGTATGCCTTGTAATTTATATACGGCGCGCTTGAACTTTAAAAAAATATGATGTGAATGAAATGCCGTCAGGAACTCTACATTTACATACAAGAGTGCACACATAGAACGCAGAGAGGACGCGTATAATGCTTAAAATGCCATTAATCTATATGCCAAGTCAGCTAAAATCAAAAACACCAGGAATTACACTGAACACTGCAGGACACAGGTCTACACTACGACTGAGAGAGTTTAGCCACGTTAAGGCAATTTCCATCATCTTCTTCTTCTTCTTCAGCCTATATATCCACCCAATGCTGAGTGTAGGCCCTTTCTAATGCATGCCAAGTTGTTCTGTTTTGGGCAGACCTCATCCAACTTCTTCCCGCCACGTGGAACAGGTCGTCGGTCCACCTCGTCAAAGGTCTGCCCCAGTTTCTATAACCAGTTCTTGGTCTCCATTCAAGTATTGCCTGACACCATCTGCCATCATTTCTGCGGCGTATGTGGCCCGCCCACTTCCACTTCCGTCGAGCTATTATTGTGCTAATGTCTGTAAGTCCGGTTCGTCTCCGAATTTCCGTGTTACGGACTTTATCTCGGAGAGAAACACCTAACATTGCTCGCTCCATGGCTCTCTGGGTGACTTGCAGTTTGTGTACAAGTTATTTTGTGAGCGTCCAAGTCTCGGCCCCATAAACCAGCACTGGGAGGACACATTGGTCGAAAGCTCTACGCTTCAGGTTCACAGGTATGTTCCCCTTGAACACGTCGGATAGCCTACCGAACGCACCCCATCCTAACCGAATACGGCGTTGGATTTCTTTCTCCTGGCCGTTCTTTTCCAGGCTCACGATTTGTCCAAGGTAGACATACTCCTTTACTGCTTCTAAAACGTGACCGTGTACAGTAGTGTGGTTGGCATCGGTGTTTTTGCACATAATCTTTGTTTTAGTAGTGTTCATTTTTAGACCCGCCATTACTGACACGTCGTAGAGCTCTTCGGTCATGGCTTTTAGGTCATCCAAGTCCTCGGCAAAGAGTACGATGTCATCCGCGAATCGGAGGTGAGACAGGTACTGCCCATTGATGTTGAGGCCTTTTTTTGACCAGTCGAGAAGCTTAAATATATCCTCTAAACATGAGGTGAATAGTTTTGGCGAAATTGTGTCACTCCTCTTTTTACGGGTATAGGGTTTGTCAGCTCGTGCAACTTAATTTGTAGAGTAGCCTTGTTGTAGATAGCTTTAATGGCCTCGATGTATCTTGAATCTACTTGGCATCTTTGTAGAGAGTGTACTTTCCACCATACCAGCCTGTAATTTGTATTATTATAAAATAAATAAATAAAATAAAAAATAAAAATAGCCTTTATTGCTGTTTCACTTATACAATATTTTACCTATTTGATAAGTTTTTTTTTTGTATTATTAATTGTATATAAATACTGCACACTTCTAGCATGGGCCTCCTCTACAAACGAGAAGGTTTGTACCTTAGTCAATCACAGTGGCTTAGTAAGGGTTGGCATACTTCAAGTCAATTTCCAATTCCAGCCAATTTCAAATTCCAAATTCAAACATGATTTAATGTTAGCAGTCAATAGAAGCAGATTGTGTAAACCGGCTGATGCGCTCGAAATTAGTTCCATAAACAAGTATTCAACGTGCATTGTAAAATGTTTTCCCAAACACAACGGATATAATATGCCAGTGTGTGTAAGTACTCTGTTGTGTTTATTTAGGCACGTGTATCAAAGATCTCGTACCAAATTATTTGTAAATAATGCTTCGTGTTTATTTTCGTTGTTTGAAGGAGTTTTTATTTACTTTGTTTTCGCTTTTACCGTTTTAATCATTTGGAATGTACGTTTAAGACTAGCGCACATCAAGGCGGACCGCATCGTAATGCAGCGCATAATAAAAATTGTCTTAAATCACTTTTGTAGACTTTCTAGACTGCCTCGGCGGCGTAGTTTTATTACGGTACGACTGCAAAGCTGATGTCTCGGGTTCGATCCCCGGGTCGGGCAAATTGATATTGGGTTTTTCTATTCAGTATCAGCCCGGTGTCTGAAATTTGTACCCGATACGGTGATAGGCTCACCCCCCTATCACATCATGGGACGGGATACGCACGGCGAAAAGTGGGTGCACTGGTTGCGCCACTGCCTACCCCTTCGGGGACAATAGGGGTGAGTGTGTGTGTGTGTGTGTGTGTGTGTGTGTGTGTGTGTGTGTGTGTGTGTGTGTGTGTGTGTGTATATGAACTATTGCACACTATAGATGGGCCGCATCGCAACGTACTGGCGGATCGCTTGCTAGGCGTATTTTTGCGGCGACGCGACGTTAGGTATTGCGATGGGGCCCGTCTTACGTTGCGCGTGAATGAATACAAAAACAGACCTCTTTTAAGAATAACAATAGGTGTACACAAATTGATTTAAATTACTTTGATATCAAGCATTTAATGTAAATAACAATGTTTTTTTATTAATAGCACTTGCTGATGTAATTCTGAAATGATGGCGTGTTCATACATACCCTCTCGGCTACCGTCCGGCCCGATGGGGCCGGTCTGACAGCTGTCAAACTCGATATGTGTGCGTGTTGACGCGCCTTATGTGTGTGCGTGTAGGTCGATTTTCGCGTGTTGACAGACACGCGAAAATTGCGCTTGCGCCAGTGTGGCCAGCGCTCTGGGCTCGACAGGTGTATAACACATTTTCAAACTGAAGACTTCGAACAACTATTTATAGCGTTGGTATCAATGCTATTTGAAGCTACATAATAAAAGCAAACATAACTTGGCGATTTATTAGAAAGAAGTTTTATGGAGCAATTTTTCAGCAATATCACGCGTCGATGCACTCCATTGCGTGTGGTAACCTCCTTTGAGAATGCGGACAAGCTTTTTGTTAACACCAAAACGCGGCTGTAAATTGCCTGTAATTTAAGACCTAAGCGATGGGAATTTTCGTTGCCGCCACTGGCAATAATTTCTTAAAAATATTGTCTAAGGTGGTCTCTTTGTTAAAAGTCAACTCTACCAGTCTCTGTATATAAAGTATTTTTAAGAGGTGTTTCAAAAATTTTAGAGACGAGACTGTCATTTTAAAGTTTTACGTACTCAACTAAGATTTTTAATGATTAAAATTTCTATTTAATATTTTCCTCTTAGGGATAAACAAACGGCTTTATTTTATATTCATAATATGCTTAGAGATAGAAATGTCACCCAGGAGAGTATTACAACAGAAGCGGTAAAGCGATAAACTTCTTCCTATTATATTAAGTATCAAAGAAATCGCATTTTAATAAATTAATCCCAAAGGACACATGGAAGGTATTTCAACATTTTTGATCATTAGAACTTAGTATCACTTTTCGCTTGTTTTTTAGCTCAATGTGAAGTTAACGTTTTGCCCAACTTTACGGTTCAAAATGTTGCAGCAAAGGGATTTAAAATAAAAAGTCTTAAACACCAAGGAATGATGTAGCTTCCTATAATTATTGAAACAATTTTTGGAATTATAAACCCGGTATGCAGAGGCGGAACTAGTGCATTCACTTATCGCCACGCGTATTTCGTCCAATGATTTGAAAGAATAGAAAAACCCAATATTACTTTGCCCGACCCGGGAATCAAACCCGAGACCTCAGCATTGCAGTCCTACCGTAATACAACTACGCCACCGAGGCAGCCTAAAATTATAGAGGTAGTTTTATATTAGCGTTTAATCCATTTTCAGCATAGATCTACATAGTTTATAGCATTTGTTTAAATTTATAAGGCAAATACAACTCGCAGTATAACACAATATTACATTAAATCGATACCCAACGACGACGTCATACACAAAAAAGGAAGAGCTGATCCACAAATGCCCGGAAAGCGAACCGTTATCGGCTACCGGTACATTTGTTAAAACGTATGGCGTGTGCAAAAATGTTATGTGCGGCCGTATTTACATACTACACGGCCATTTTGTTAACGCCATCTGTCGGCCGTGCTTTGTACGCTACACATTGACTGCCAAAATGATTAGCAGACTATTTACCCATAACATTTTTAAACGTGGCAAATGCGCAAATGGTTACGTTGATTTGCACTGCTCAAAACATATTCCATAAGCCAATAATGCTGTTTATAAAGGTGGATATAAAAAAAAAACATAAATTTCCTTTTAATACCAGGTAAAATTTATTAATGCCAATCCATTTGAACTCAAGATTAGTTTCCATTTAAAGAAGAAGAAGAACCATTGCCCCACGGAGAAAAACTACGAAGTTTTAATGTTGTTTGATAACTGACTTGACGCTACGACCAGCAGTCTGTGTCAGTTGGTAATAGCCATATCGTTTGTAGGAAATTACGTTTCATGGAACTCTCATTTTCATTTTTCAATAAACATTAAAAAGCATTTTTGATCACGTTTGAACTGCTGGAAAATGACAACAAACGTTCAACGTGCCAATATACTTTTATACGAAGACGTTAAATTTAATGTTCTTATAAGAGTTGAAGACATTTTTTTTAGGTATTGAGATGTTTCAAGGGAGGCTTTGAAGGTATGGTGTTAATGGCAGGTGTTTTTTTTTACTATTTCGAAGTGATAAAGCTGTAATTATAAACTATTGATATGAACATAATTTATTAGGGATCCCTTTGGCTCGCCTACTTTTTTTTAAACTATTATTTTTTCGCATAATTGACTTTGCATAATATGTATTGGCATAATAGTACTATCGCATAGTAATATTTTGGCCTACTACTTTTTTGTCATAATAAGCAATTGGAATAATTTTAGCTCGACTAATTTGTATTAGACTAATACACATTTTGCATAACATGTATTTAGAATAAATTAGGTTAGCGAGGAGCGAAGCGACGAGCGTGTTAGGTGTATACGAACAACCGCACAAGCCGAGCGAGCGAAGCGAGCGTGCCGCGGCAGCGGCCGGCGAGTGCCAGAACCGACTTTAAGTCGTTTCCAACTCAGACAAAACCAAACATGAATGATGCTTATTTATTTTTATGACTTTTGATATTTATGCTATTTGACGTTAGTCGTTCTGATGGTTGGGCTTTTTGTATTATGCTTTTTTATTTTATGCTAAAACAATTATGCGTAATGATTATTATTAAGGCTTAAAGCTAAGATGCGTTACAATATTATTACAAAAAAAAAATATGTAATCCAATAGGGAACCAATTTATTACCGTTTAATAATAATATTTTTTTATAAGATGATAGGAAATAATATATTTATTTATCAATAAACCATATTGACTCCCTCGGTGGCGTAGTTGTATTACGGTGCGACTGCAATTCTGAGGTCTCGGGTTCGATCCCCGGGTCGGCCATAGTGTTATTGGATTTTTCTAGAATTCGATATCCTATAAAGCGATAGGCTCGCTCCCTATCACATTATGGGACGGAATACGCACGACGAAAAGTGGGTGCACTTAGTTTTGCCTCTGCCTACCCCTTCGGGGATAAAAAGGCGTGAGTGAATGAGAGTTTATTAACTTAATATATTTGTAATTTGGATTTAAGAAGCAATGTCTGTAGTTTGTTAATATGAGGAGTGAGGATATGAAGGAAAATATATTCATGCATCACATAATTGTATTTGTCATGTACTTTACAGAAATGGACACACAACGTTCTTGCCTGGGCCGATTATTTATGGTTATTCTATGACAGCCAATAAAGGCTTATATTATGTAATAGATGCGTAACCACTTGTAAATATAGCATCTACGTAACCGCTCAAAGAGTTTATCTAATCATAGCGCTAAATTATAACACAGAGCCACAATTTCTCTTCATTCGTGCTACGTGCTGTCAACCTTGCTACGCGTTGTAAGTCGTGCTACAAACGCACTACGCGGACTACCGCTGCTACGTTGTAAAATCGGAAGCATCTATGAAGTTTAAACAGCGCGGCGGTGCGCAGTCTTGATTCTTGTATACTGGCACACAAAAAAGAATTTCATAAATACATTTTATTTAAGGCTGTTAGTATATAGCACATCTGGTACATTAATCACACAATATTGAGGACAATGAAAACATAGAACACAATTCAAATATGCTTCTATTAAAATGGTTAGTATGAAGCAAAAGTTTTGCTACTTCATCTTAATTTCTGTAATAGTACAGACAGTTTTACAACTAAGATGCATTCTCAACACGACCACAAATAAACAACTGATCTGCAACTCAAGACGATTCTTTTCAAATTAAACAAGTTGAAATTGGTTCGCGTGGAACAAGCTAAAGTTAAAAACGACTACAAAAGAGCAGCGGGATCTTGTTAAACAAGAACTCTTCCACGAGAATCAGCGAAAAGTTAGAATTAAAACGCATTACGGACGTTAATAATCGTAGAACTCCTGAGTAAGCCTCAATACTGTCTGAGGCACTTAATACACTGACAATCCCTAAATATAGCCAAATGTATTCGCTGCTCTTGGTGGAACTTCATCACGAGACTATCCGTCACACCCGCCACTGCAACTCCTGTAAGCCAGGATCGGCAGTGGCACGCATTTTATGACACCGAGCGGTGAAGCTCGGCGAATCTCTGGGAGCACTAATTAGTCTTAGCGCGCAACGAAGTTAATTAAATAGAAGAATAGGGAAGAGTTAGTTTTTTCTACTGGAACTTCATCAGTATGAGGAATGGGCAGAATCACGGCATGACAACGACGTTGACGTTGTTTGTCATCAAATCGCAATATTGAACTTTACTTCAACAACCACTTTGTAAAACATTGATGTATTAAAAATGTAATACATTAATGATGTAAAATTAGTTTTCTTAAGCTATTTTGTGGAATTGAATTTTCATCTGAATTTTCATCTTGTTTCAATACGATTTTCGTTCATTGAACGTTCAATCAAATTAAAGGCGATATTTTACGAAAACAACAAAAAAAAATGGATTAATGAACGAATAAATGTTAAAAACATTCAATAGATATTGCAGACTATCTTGAAAATTATGTAACTGTAAGGTAAATGCCCATGAAAATGTTTAAAAATCCAATGTTCGACATTTTAAGAAGGTTAATCCAAGAGATTTTTATCCCACTTTTACACAAACAGCAGAAATTCTCAATAGCTTCATTCGAGTTTTTTGTTAGCAACCCAAAAGTTTCGTCGTGGAACGGGAAAATCTAATGTGGGTTATGGCTTGCGCGGCATTACAAAAGTGATTCGACAATCTTCCACCCAACTCAATTTGCACTAAAAGCGCCTATCCTTAGAAATGTTAGATAAAATATACGGTGAGGAAAAATTGATGAGTTCCCGCCCATTACACCTTAGGCAGAGATCAATCCGTCCTTGGTTCTTGGAAGCAAATTTAGAATTTAGCAGTATCAAATTTACATAGAATTTTATATCTGTTAGAAATTTGCACGACACTTTCCTGTTTAGGGTAATATTATGATACAATGTTAGAATGAGATGGGAATAGTTGAACGGTTTAGAAAGTAATGAAATGTAAGTTTGTGTATCGTTGAAGCGAAATGTAAACAGATGGTAATTATTAAGTTTAATGTGTGATGGATGTTTTTAAGAATCAGATTAGTAGTTAGTGATAAGATTAGTTAAAGTTATAGTGACACGACACGCTCCGAAAATAGTAGTGTAACCTGAAACGGGAAGAACCATAATTGAAAGGAGCTGTATGGTACTCTAATTCTACTTTTAATATACTTATATACTGAAACTAGTTTTTGATCGGGGCTCCGCCCGCGTGTATAGATTTTACAGCAATAAAAGTCACGCTATACAATTTCCCCGGATAGAAAGTAGCCAATAATAACAATACCAGCCCTGTATTATATATTGCCCACTGCTGAGCATGGGCCTCCTCTACTACTGAGAGGGTATTAGGCCATAGTCTACCACGCTGGCCGAGTGCGGATTGGCAGACTTCACATACCCTCGAAATTCTTATGGAGAATTCTCAGGTATGTAGGTTTCCTCACGATGTTTTCCTTCACTGTTAAAGCGAATGATAATTGATAAACAATACACACATAACTTCGAAAAGTCAGAGGTGTGTGCCGTGGGTTTTGAACCTCCGGACATTGTCTCGGCAGACCGTTCCATTTCCAACTAGGCTATCGTCCACTCGAAAGTAGCCAAGTAGGTCTCAAACTATCTCCATACCAAAATTTAATCGAAATCCTTTATGTGTTTATTTTATGTTTCGCGTTCAGACAGGCATATATTTAAACATTTTGTAATATGTAGTGATGTTAGAACACGACGATGACGAGTTCATAAATAATAATAGCTAATAATCATCTCATTTTTAGCTACAAGTTTCCAAACAGATGCGTCGAACGGACACGAGGCAGTATGCCCACACAATTTATGTACGAACTTTCCCCTCGTTCCCAGAAATTGCCATAAACTTGACGATACATTATTTTTATTTATTGGCAACATTGTTGTGTTTACATGACTTTATGAATTTGATGTTATTTATTATGGTGTTAATTTTGTTGCGGTTTGATTTATGGATGAAATTGTATTTTAAAAACTAAAACATAATACTTAATATTTCAGATTAGATTCTAAAATAAATGAATATTATATTGCTTTAACGGTGAAGGAAAACATCGTGAGGAAACCTGCATACCTGAGAATTTCTCTGAATTTTGAAGGTATGTGAAGTCTGCCAACCCGCACTAGGCATGGTGAACTAAGGCCTAACCCCTCTCAGTTGTAAAGGAGGCCCGTGCTCAGCAGTGGGCAGTGTATAATACAGGTCTGGTATGGTGGTGGTGATGGTGGGAGATTATATACCATTATCGTATACAAGGGCGGATCCAGGGGGGGGGGGGGTCATGGGGGTCATGACCCCCCCCTGGACGGAGTCCAGAACCTAGGTGGACCACTAATTAAAATTATTAAACATAATGTTTTTATATATTTTTTGTCACAATATATATTTTATTTAAGTACTTTAATAGTCTTACTAATAAAAAAATCGACACAGTGTATACAAGTTCTATAAGCACTGTGTAACAAAAACGCAACTAATAAAACTTTTTTTGACAGAAGGCCTGTATACAGGTGTTATAAGAGATTGAAATAACTATGTACACTTACACAGGCTCTACACACGCTTGTACCCTTGTATTAAGGCTGCGTAAATTCAAAATGGCGACTATATTAGCTTCAGCTGATTGAGAGGTTGTCACTTGTAGATGATGGAGTTGGAGTTGTGCGAGATTAATTTTTATTTAGCAATATGCTTGATAATGAGGACAGACAAGGAAATCAAAGAAAAATAGATTTAATACATTTAATCTGGATGATAAAAGTTTTCTTTCTTAAAGGAGAACGTTTTCTTTTAGGATTAGTTAGCATCACTATCGATGCACATTCAGTGCACTCCATTTTTTAAACCTTAATAAGTTAATTATTTAATCAATCGCAAATAAATTGCCGAAACGAAATACTTTCACACGACACTCATTAAAAAATTAAAATAAGCTTATGTTATTGCCGGTGAGAAAGCGTTCGAAAACTATGAGTACGAATCAAAACCTATATTTAAAATTACAACCATTAGTCAAGTTTTTGTACATTTAATTAATATGTATATATATTTTACAACAAAAAAATATATTTTGTATTTATTAAAGTTACTAAAATGCTAAATAAACTACGAATTTCAATTAAATTAGTAAAACAAAGTTACGAGCAGAAGTTTTTGAACGTACTTCGTAAAAGGTTGCCAACGTATTTGCCGTATACAGCGTGAGTAGTTACACAAGCTTGTCTTTGCGTTTATTAGTAGCGATGTTGTGTTAACCCTGTGTAACTCTTATACAGACGTTATACACTGTGTAACTATTCATATGTTAAACGTGTGAGTAATATTTTTTTATTAGTAAGGCTATAAATATTTAATTAATCTATTCATATAAAAGGCTTAGTCCTGACTGACTGACGGATCAACGCACAGCCTAAACCGCTGATCGTAGAGACCTGAAACTTGGAGGGTGTGTGCCTTCTATGACGTAGGCTTCCGATAAGAAAGGATTTTCCGAAATTCTACCCCTAAGGAGATGAAAAAGTGGGGCAAAGTTTCTATGGGGCAACGCGATTCCTTGGTCCAATCTAATTCAAATTTAGCGTAAACTTTTTTAACACAATTGATGGAAGACATGTTTCGTATTTTATTGAAATTCCTTCCCTAATGGGGTTAAATAGTCTAATCAATAAATTCAAAAACGTGAAAAATAGAGATAAAGGGCCTAAAAATATGAGCGATGGCTCATTCGATTCGTAATCACCTCTAGAAAAATGTTTTTGAAGGATTTTGGTGCAGGTTAAAAATTGCAATTGTTATTAACAAAATAAGATGAAAAAAAAATGATATTTTGTTTTTTGTTAATAACTCGAAAAATATTAACATTTAAGCAATCTTGAAATAAGCTCGTTAAAGAGGAGGAAATTTTCCAATAAAAAAGTCCTAACTCCCGGAATTCTATCTCCATTATTTATAATTTTAATAAGACGTTGAAAATAGGGCTCCGCGCGGCAATTACGGCATGCGCGCGCTGCCGCTAAAGAGAGTTCAGCAATAAAAATAATTTATTTATAACATAAAATGTGATTTTAAAAATTTGAAAAAATTCAAGTGTCTTCTTAACACTTGAAAGAATCGCGCCTTGAAGAAAAAAAAGTTTAATCACCATTTTTCTAAAAGTTATTCTATTGTTAACTAACCAATTTTTTCCCAATCTCCATTAGCATAAACAAGGTATAAATAATTGGCTTTAAATATTAAACTTCGTGGAGCCTTTTTGATATATGTACTTTATAAGATCCTGCGGTAAATTTTAATTAAAGTTTATTAATTTATTAATTATGATTTTTTATAACTATTGAAAAATTACAAAATTTATAAAATTAAGTAGTTATAAAAAATCATAACTAACAAATTAATAAACTTTAATGAAAATAAAGACTGCCTCGGTGGCGTAGTTGTATTACAGTACGACTGCAAAGCTGAGGTCTCGGGTTCGATTCCCGGGTCGGGCAAAGTGATATTGAGTTTTTCTATCCAGTATCAGCCCGGAGTCTGGTATTTGTGCGCGAAATGGCGATAGGCTCGCCCCCTATCACATCATGGGACAGAATGAAGGCGAAAAGTGGGAGCACTAGTTGCGCCTCTGCCTACCCCTTCGGGGATAACAGGCGTGAGTGTATATGTATGTATTTAATGAATATTTACCGCAGGATCTTATAAAGTACATATGTCAAAAGGGCTCCTCGAAGTTTAATATTTATAGGCCAATTATTTATACCTTTCATCACATTGTTTATGCCAATGGAGATTGGGAAAAAATTGGTTAGTTAACAATTGAATAACTTTTTGAAAAATGGTGATTAAACTTTTTTTTCTTCAGGGCTCGATTCTTTTAAGTGTTAAGAAGATACTCGAATTTTTTCAAATTTTTAAAATCACATTTTATGTTATAAATAAATTATTTTTATTGCCGAACTCTCTTTATCGGCAGCGCGCGCAGGCCGTGACTGCCGCGTGGAGCCCTATTTTCAACGTCTAATTAAAATTATAAACAATGGAGGTAGAATTCCAGAAGTTAGGACATTTTTATAAGAAATTTCCTCCTCTTTAACGAGCTTTTTTCTAAATTGCTTAAATGTTAATATTTTTCGAGCAATTAACAAAAAACTAAATATCTTTTTTTTTTCATCGTATTTTGTTAATAACAATTGCAATTTTTAACCTGCACCAAAATCCTTCAAAAACATTTTTCTAGAGGTGATTACAAATTGAATGAGCCATCGCTCATATTTTTAGGCCCTTTATCTCTATTTTTCACGTTTTTGGACTTGTTGATTAGACTAAAAAAATTAAACTAAAATTTAAATAACCCCCGACACAAAAAATCTCTAAAAAGTAAAATAATAATAGTGTCTCCCAAGCGTCCTCACGTCGGGGGACCGAACTCCGGACCAGGGAGATGAAAATACTTCTTTAGCGGTCCCCCGACGCGACGACGGTTGGGTCAAAATATTACTAGGTACTTAAACGACAAAGACACTATTATTATTTTACTTTTTAGAGATTTTTTGTGTCGGGGGTTATTTAAATTTTAATTTAATTTTTATTTCAAACTTTTTAAATTACTTCATTCTCCATCATGGGGCCTTGATAAAACTATCTATCACCTATCACCTACTCGTTGAGCCCATCATTATGAGCCCAAACACACTATATCTGCTATAAGTTGCTGAGGAGTTGGGTATCCCGCAGACTACTTGATGCCGCAGTATCTCCTCGTGTTTACAAATATATTGAATGTCACAGTACACCAAATTTAAAGTCAATCGGATTTTTTAAGTTGGAAATGAGCTGATAATCCTCAAACGCCTGAACAGATCTTCATAAATTATAGCTAAGAACCATCGCAGTCACATCAGCTTTCAAACAATAAAAACCGCGTCAAAATCGGTCCATTCGTTTGAGAGCTATGATGCCACAGACAGACATACAGATACACAGATACACACCCTAAACTTATAACTCCCCTCTTTTTTGTCGGGGGTTAAAAAAGGCGTAGAAAGTTATTTTGGCATTGATTTGCTTCGAAGTACCTATCAGTAAGATATCAATACTCCTTATAGGTCGGATAGTGTGTAGGGAAGAGAACAAAAAATCGGTTGCAACAAATAATCGATTTTTGAATGCAATTGATTTTATATTCAAGGATTTTGCTATCGTATGTAAATAGAGTTAGATTATTATCAAATCTTACACATTACAATCAAGAGGTTTTTTTATTATAATAGTTTTTGTAAGTCGTTCATTTTGATTTATCGATAGAATTTCACGATTATCCTTTCATAACATTTAAATTGGTTATTGGACATTACAAAGAAATAATGTGTGTACTGAAACTTAAATCACAAATTTAGTGGTACGGTAAATTATTTACTTTGGAGATCTTCATTTTCAGTCTTCTATATCTAAATTTAAATATCTAACTCATTGTTCAAATATGTTTGTAAAACATACTTACAACATAATTTTTAAATATACAGCTGCGTTTTATTTGCATCCAAAGTTTAGATTTTTTAAAGTAATCGTTTACGTTTCGTTACCAAGCGATTTAAAACTTACGGAACATTACGCTCATAAACTGAAAAATACAACACTGTAAAAGCGTTGATATAAGAGTCAAGATGTTATTCTTTATTTCAGTATATTTATACAATTTTAAATCAAATATGTTAAATAAGTATGATACTATTTCTTATAATGTATAGAAAACATGATAAATATTTGTAATTATGTAGCCGACTTTAGAATTTTTGGTTAGACGTTCTCACAAAGCTTTCGCGTCGCGAAACATTTGAATTGTCATACCAGCCAGTTAAGATTGTATAGTACTATACTAAGTGTCTTTAATAAAGTAGTAGAATGAGTATGTCCGTACATTTAAAGAAATGTGATAAAAAAGAAAGGCAGTGACTACAGAAGAGTAATGGAACACAAATCAGTGATTATTGTAATTCTTTTCTATTTGTCTGTGTGTTTTTCTGTTTTTTTCTTACTGCACATCTCCTAAATTACTGAACGCATTTCAATAAAATTTGGCACGTGGGTAGATCATGTCCTGGATTAATACATAGGCTATTTTTTATTCCCTGAAAATGTAAAGCGGGACTTTTATACCGGAAAATCTTTTTCACGCGGGCGGTGCTGCGACCAAAAGCTAGTTTAATATAATACTTTGATGGCAAACGTATTATTCGGGAACGAACGCATCGAAAAGAATTTTGTCGCGCCACCGCCACGGCCGCTACCATTCATATTACGTATGTCAAATTTCGTGTGACACTTGTGCGCGCTTTTTTTCGACTAACGCGTAATGTCTAACTAGAACTAACCTCTAATGGAACGTTTAAAAGAACGAACGCATTAAAACAAAGAGCATTATAATAATACGGAAACATTAGGTAACGCGTTTCGGGAGAAGACTTAAAAAAAATTGTTATTTAAATATAGGTAGGTATTTTTAAGTACCTACAGTAATTACATTTATTAATAGAATATCTACTTTTTACTTTTCAAAATTAAATTATAACTTCTTGTGACTTGACCACGACTATGTGACCCCCCCCTGGCGCCAAAGCTGGATCCGCCCTTGATCGTATACGGGTTTATTTCCCTTGAAATACCAAATTTAATATCATAGTATAGAGAAGGAAGTACAAACATTCTGCCTGATGCTTTTTCTATTTATAAAAATGAATTCTTTGACATAGTTTTAAATACGGTCTTAAGTGAGATGTACCTAGTATATTTATCATTTTTCTGGTATATAATGAGTTGGAGTAGGTCTTTGATCAGTTTTCGAAACTACTTATGTTAATACTTAGCAGCGCTAAATTTCGGGATGCGACAGGGAGTAAGGCTAGCCCTATGTCAGGCACCCGAATTCTCGGAAACAGGTATTTTAAAATTGAAAAATTCACACTTTTTTGCTGCCTGAATGGAAAATGCTTCCACTGGTGGCCTTTTGGTGTTTAAGACTTGGTGTGCATATCACCTAATATGCGTTGTAATTTTTTTATTTACTAGACTTCTGCTCGTGGTTCCGTACGCGTTTTTCCGGGATAAAAATCCCGCTTTACATTTCCCTGGGATTAAAAGTAGTCTATGTTACTCGCTGATAATGTAGCTTTATATTGGTGAGAGTTTTTCAAATCGGTCCAGTAGTTTCGAAGCCTATTCAATGCAAACAAACTATGAAATCTTTCCTCTTTATAATATTAATATAGACAACGTGATGCTCGCGGCTCCCTCCACCTGAAAAAGTTTTTACGGGATTAAAGTATTTTCCCGGGATAAATAGCAGCCAACAGCACTTAAGAGTAATGTAGCTTCCTATTAGTGGAAGAATTTTCGAAGTAGGTTCAGTAGTTTCTCAGACTAGTGCGTTCAACCAAACAAACTCTTCAGCTAAAATATTAGTATAGATTTATTATGTGTTATTATTTATTTTTGTATTTGTTATAGGTTTAATTTAGGGACAATTTAGAAACAAACACACACAAACCATAGATAAGAAATTTCTTTAATTACAGACACGTTTTTTGGGATGTAAATCAGATTTATCGCCTAACTAAAAGGTGTAAAGTTATGCAGTTTAGGACAGTTATAGATTGTTAGGGTTTAACCGCAAGCTACAGATATTTAAAATACCCAGGTCCAATAATGTCCTGTAATACAATAGCGACATAAAAATCTCACAATTTATTAGTTGTTTTAAAAACATATGAAACAACCATTTTCACAATGAAATCATATCGTATAATACAAAACAAGAACTTTATTAGTAAGTAGGAATTCGGAGCCTCCCACGGATTAATTCGTAATTCAAAAATTATGTCTTTAAAATAGATTTATTATTTTGGTAAATATTTAAAACGTTTTTCAACTATGTTTTTCAATATTATTTAAACAACATAGACTGCCGCGGTGGCGTAGTTGTATTGCGTACGCGTTACGAGTACGATTAGGCGCTGAGGTCCTGGGTTCGAATCCCGGGTCGGGCTAAAAAACTTTGTGACTGGGTTTTTCCATCTTAAAAAAAAATTACTCAGTCGCAGCTCGGAGTCAGGGAGTTGGCGGTGTGATACCCCCGTGCCTCGGAAAGCACGTAAAGCCGTTGGTCCTGCGCCAGATCTCTCTCCGGTCATGTCGGATTGCCGTCTCACCGGACTTTGAGAGTAAAGGAATAGCGAGTGTACCTGTGTATTGCGCACACACTTGTGCACTATAATATCTCCTGCGTACCTGGCTGATCTCCGTTAAGATTGGCCGCCGTGGCCGAAACTGGCTAGGAGGATTCATTTTTTCATTTCAAACAACATAGGTACTTGAAAAATGTTTTAAATATTTACCAAAAGAATAATATTAATAAACACGTCCACTTAAAATCATACTTTTGAATTACGACCTAATATCGTGGGAGGCATCTTATTGTTTGTTCACGTCTAAATAGAATCGTAAATAAGATTTTATTACGCATGTTTTAGCGGGAAAGATGTCTTACAATGTTGTTTTTTCCTTTCATGTTTCAGTTCATTACATCAGAGATCAAATAGACATCGTAATTAAATTGCTTTTTGCTTGTATGTAATGTTACTAGTAAAGAAACTTCGCCCGTGTGAAAGTGTTTTACGTAAATAAAAATTATCAATATGAAAATGAGTGATAATTATATTAATAAATAAAATATGGATCTATATATGGATTTTAGAACGATGTAGCTTATGCATTATTATACGATTATCTGGTAGAATTTGCAATTGGCAACACTTTTACCACCTTAAGGCCTGCTTTCACCATGCCTTTTTAGTTAATTTAATAGCTTATTAGCTGGATTGTTCTGGTTTTCGAGTATCCCACCGTGCCTTAACGGGCGATTACCTTCCTTAAATAGTCGTTATTTCATAGGACGCGCGATAGTTTAACATTCGGGTTAATTTTAAGGGCCGATTAACTAACGCCCGTTAAATATTTCATTTCCGGACAAATGCGACCTGGCGACCGGCAAAAAAAGAGCGTATTCCCACCTAAAAGGCCGACAACGCACTTCTATGCCTCCTGGTATTGCCGATGTTCATGGGCAGCGGTGATCACTTACCATCAGGGGAACCGTATGCTTGTTTGCCCCCTATATCACGAAAAAAAAGAAATAAGTGAAATTAGACATAAAGAAAGCAAAGATATCGAAAAATAGTTTCTTAGTGCTTCCTTGCTCAGGAACTAGTGTGACAAGTTTCATGGTTTCACAGCCACAGGTTAATATGTGCGTGTTGTGTTAATAATTTTAGACCTAGGAGCAAAATATCAAATTAAATCCAGTAAGGAATGGGACTTTTTAACCGACTTCAAAAAGGAGGTTCTGTATTGGATCCGTATGTATTGTATGTTTGTATGTATATATGTAAATTTGTATGGCCGCGAGTTTCTCAAAAACTACTTATTACTCATTAAAAACCAGCGCTGCAGCTGTTTTGCAGCAGCATTAAGCTGAATGAGAAGCCCTTTGTTGGCACATTAATTGTTTTTGTGAAAAATTACTTTATTTTTAAAACTGCATTTTGTGCCAATAATAAAACTCTTTCTTTCTTTTTCTTTTTACTGATCCGATTTGGATGTGGCTTTCGATGTTCAAATGTATAGTTTTCAGGAAAGGTTTTAGTATATAATTTATGAAGATCTGATGAAAATCTTCGGAGATACACAATGGAACTCTTCAATAACTAACAGCAGATGACTCGCGAATGTTGCAATTGTATATCTATGATGTATTGTTTACACTATTCTACAGGGTCATTTTTACATTACGTTACTAAATGAAACCACATATTCGTCTATATTTTTGCCAATATTGTGCCAAAAATCATCAATGAATAACGAATACTTTCGCCAAAAAACCCGGTTGTAGTATTCCAAATTTTTAATCATTTTGTAGTTTAGTGCGCATATGATGTGTGCGTAAGTGTTTTTCTGACTGAAAGTGTAATGTTGCTGCTGCGAGGAATTCTCCTAGAGCAGTCATAGTGGCATTAGGGCGTGTAAACTTAAAGTTACATTTTATTGATATTTATTTTGTTTGAAACTTACACTTTTTTATTTTACATCTATGGTTTAAATAACATAATGGATAACGTTATTTCCAACGAGATAAGTATGTGGATTCATTTATTAACGCAACGTCAAAATGACCCTGTATAATTAACTAACAAAAAAGCAGTAAATAAAAACTTTTTAACAAAAAATAAACCGACTTCAAAACCACTGCAAACCAAAAAATAATTCAACTTTATATTCGCTTAGTATATACGTATATTTGGAGTCGGTGCATCCATTCTTATAAACTTTCGCTTTAATAATATTAGTAGGATTATAAAGTTGAAGTGTTTGTTTGTTTGGTTGAACACGTTAATGTCAAGAACTACTGAACCGATTTTGAAAATTCTTTCATTAATAGGAAGCTACATTACTCCTGAGTGTTATAGGCTACTTTTTATTCCGCGAAAATATTTTTATTCCGGTAAAACTTTTCCATGCGGGCGGAGTTGCGAGCATCACGCAGTAAGACATAAAGGCCCGAAATTAAAAATATAAACGTCGACCTTTCGTAAATATTAACATGACTTCAAATAACATTATACAGTTCGTTTTCAGGCATTCGGATGCCTGTAATTAAAAACAGTCTCTTGCACGCCAACCTCATTAAAATAAGTCTGGCAAAATATGAAATGGGCCAAAGACGAACGAATAGTCTGAAGGTTACATTCATTTGCCAGATTTATAAGTTGTCTCTTTTATATACACTCACGCCTTTTATCACCGAAGGGGTAGGCAGAGGTGCAACTAGTGCACCCACTTTTCGCCGTTATTCCGTCCCATGATGTGAGCCTTTGGGAGCCTTTCGCCATATCGGGCACAAATTCCAGACTCCGAGCTGATACTGAATAGAAAAAACTCAATATCACTTTACCCGACCCGGGAATCGAACCCGAGACCTCAGCATTGCAGTCGTACCATAATACAACTACGCCACCGAGGCAGTTATTAAGATAACAATTATAGTTTCACGGCAAAAATTGTTTCAAACGATGTCAATTTATTGGGCTTTAGGCTACTTAGTTGGACTTTACAGTAGGTTTTAAAAACCTTTAAGACTGTCTAATTAGCTAATTTCGTAAGTAATAATCTGTTGTTAACTACTAGGTCGTAACTCGTAGGAACGGTCCTAACAGAGCTGAACATGGTTGCAGCAACACCTTTGGATGTCTTTGCCGCATAGTTACATTATTGTCGACCCTTTTTTCATAAAGGTCCCCCTTGAGCCCATGGCACCCTTAAGCAAAGTACGGCATATGCTGCGTTTTTACTGACCAAAACATGTTCTGGACATTGCGTGAAAAATATGTTATCCCAATGTAAAAAGCCTAATTATTTTATAAAACTTGTTGCTTAGTTTTTGCTATTCAAATTATGATGGCTTAGGTACGAAACACTTCTCAAAAAATTGCAAACTAGCTTCACCAACTACATGTGAAAAATTCGTAATTTAACTGCTATTTTTGCCTCAGGTTTTTAAAATGTAGTCTAATAAGTTCCGAGGCAAATGCTCAGTCTACATACATTACAGAATGAGCCAGCAATGAGTGAACTTGGTCTCGTTACGCATTGAGATTCTTGGAAAATCTATTCAACGTGGATGTCGAATTCAATGATATTTTTGTGCTGAATTCCGAGACTCCAGTGCCGGATATTATAATAATAATATCCGTTGGTACTTGAATAGTGAATAAAACCCCAGGTTATTTGTTGGCTGTTAAATTAAGATTTATGCAACTAGAATTATGTTTAAATTGGATTTGATTGTAAATCTGGAATGAGCAAGAGAGAAACCACGATATCAACGTTCAGATGTAGGTTTTAAAGGTTGCTGAAGTTGTTAGTTTCATGTTAGTGTAACGTTTCCCGGAAACAAGTTGATAGGCTCTGCGCGACACTGAATTGTTCCTTTTTTAACAGACGACAGAAAAAGAGAGGTAGGTATTATTAAGGTGTATCTATATGTCTGTCTGTGTCATCGTAGCTCAGAAAAGAATGGACCGATTTTGATGCATTTTTTTATTTATTGTCTTTATTAATTTTTTTTCGAAGTATTGTAGATACTCCGGTGGTTTAATAACCCACGAGTCTAGACCAAGTGAGCTGTTTGTTCTCTATAGTTTGGATGGTGGAATATTCTTGTAAGAATTTTCTAGCTATAAAACACGCATTTAATATTACCCTATCATACAAGCCCTGTATTAAATACTGCCCACTGCTGAGCACGGGCCTCCTCTACTACTGAGGCTACCTGAGGGGTTAGGCCTTAGTCCACTACGCTGGCCTATTGCGGGTTGGCAGACTTCACATACCTTCGAAATTCCTATAGAGAACTTCTCAGGTATGCAGGTTGTAAATTTTATTATTTATTGCGCGCGCGGTAAGACACCGCTCTAAGCTCTTGTGGCACTTCTGCCTACCCATCTGGGGATAAAATGATGTGTGTTGATTTTTTATGTTTTTGTATTATGAAATAATTGTTGACAATAATTTAATGTGAGGGATGTGGAAAGTGACATAGATACACGAATATTACACGCCTGTTAATGTCTTTCTACCAGAGATGTGCTATGCAGCGATGATACGAGGATGTGAAAACTATGCTACAAAACTTTTTTTTAATATATCGAATGACGAGACGAGCATGCCGTTCGCCTGATGGTAAGCGATACGAACACCTATAAACAGTAGCAACACCATCCAGCACCTTGAGTTACAAAGTACTGTGGGGCATTCCACTGCGTCATCCTGAGACATAAGATGTTAAGTAAAAAAAAACTACAGTTAAAACTATCTGACTGTTTCCATTGATGCTAAGATAATATGTAGCGGAGCGAGTAATAGTATCCACATACGATGTGATTTGGTATCATGCGACCAATTCGTCACGCGGTACAGTCTACACGCCACACGATCGAACCGTACCATGCGATGTCCAGTTGTATGCAACCAAGTTTGATGGACAAGCCATCGAACCAGCCGTACCAACAATAATAATAATAATGTCCATCGAACCGTGCCCCACACGATGCGATATGGTTCGATGGCATACCATTTTAATGGTTCGGCTGTACCAAATCGCATCGTATGTGCCCACTTTTAGATGTGCTATGAAGATGCGCCGCTGCAAGGTACATAGCTGTGCATACAGCAATCGCGACCATTCATAGTACATTCACCAGCATAAGTATCTGAACAAATTCAAAATTTCAAATTGCCTACATACTTTTGTGTTCTTACTAATCTTTTTTCCTCTTCACAAAAATAAAATAAAAGAGATTTGCTTTACTTCATACGAAGAAAAAAAAAATCAGTTTAACTTAACGCGTATATAGGCGATTTGAAATTTTGATTTTGTACAGATATTTATGCTGCTGACTGTAAATCCACAGCACGCATCCATAGCTACGTAGTATAGCACCTCTCTGGTGGAAAGGCACCCTAACAGATGTCTATTCAATATACAATTCAACCAGGTGTCGCGTTGATAAGTCTCGTCCAAATGTTATCTCCGAAATGATCTCGGGATATAAAATACATACTTTGATAGTACATAGATAGATAGATAAAAAAGTTTATTTTGGCTACAAATAATACATTGTATATACAAAGACAACAGGCAAGTACTCATCCATTTGTAAAATATTGTAGCCGCAATCAGGCCCCAGCTCAGCAATATGCAATGCTCCGCAAATGCAGGAGCAAAGCGCTGGTAATTCTGCTGGTACCTGGTATACATTTCTAAACAAATACTTAACTACCCCAAGTGGCATTCTCAAACATGGAAGAAAAAGAAAAACATATAAAACTTATGCATTACACAATTGGCAATATCACAATGTTACATAGCGCTATATAATCTTCTTGGCCAAGATTAAACAACAGACAAAAAACAACTATAAAACATACACAGATACAATTTATTTAACGGAGGCAACCAAACATGTGGGGCAGTCTTCATTACAGGACGTTAGATAAATTATTCTAAATAAAAAGCCTTTAATTTTTGTTTAAAGGATTTAAGGGAAAATATATTCCGTAGAGGAGGGGGGGATTATATTCCAGCACTTAGTAGCGCGGTAACGAAAACTGCCCTTGAATGCTGCGGTCTTATGTGTATAAGTTAAAAGTCTAATACCAAGACGGGAATTTGTATCAGATCTAGACCAGTTTAGCTTACGGAAAAGGTACTCTGGTTGCTTATATCTAATTACATTAAAAAGTAAACAAGCAAAATGTATGTCCCGGCGAGAGCTCATTTTCAACATCTTTGCGTTGTGTAAAAAGGGTGTTACATGCGCTCGTGGAGGAACATGGAAACAATAACGAGCACATGCATTTTGAACTCTTTGGATATATCTTGCTGAAGATGACAACATGCAAGGTCCATATACGATATCACCATAGTTAAGTACTGATAATACCAGGGATTCGCAAAGCAACTTTCGTACATCCACATTTAAATACTCGCGTATTCTGTATAGTATACTTAACCTATAAAAACAATATTTTACCAGGTGTTGTACCTGTTGGCCAAAATGCAATTGACTATCAACTATAAGTCCAAGCCCGAAGGAAACCAGACAACTTGGAGAAGTTGGTGCTCACCGGCAAGCTCGAAGGCAAGCGACCAAGAGGGCGTAGACCGCAGCGCTGGTCAGACCAGGTCGCCAACTCCTTGAATATGCCAATGAGCGTAGCCATGCACCAAGCCGAAGATCGCGTCTCGTGGAGAAGATTGCTGAATGACGTTGGACGGGATCACGATCCTCAGTAATGAGGGGCCGACTGAAGAGAGATAAGTCCAAGATTTTTAGCTTCAGTTACTCTCACAACTCTAGTACCGTTTATAATAATACATGGATCAAACTGGGCAATATCGTGTACTTGTTTCCTGGATCCAATTAACATGTACTTAGATTTTATTGGGTTAAGGACTAAACCATTTCGATTGGACCAGTCATATATATTGTTGAGGTCTTCATTTACTAGATTAACAGTAGATGATGTATCCTTTGGAAGAAATGATGCGTAGAGTTGAGTATCATCCGCATAAAGATGGAATCTACAGTGTTTAATCTGTCTAGTAATATCAGCGCTATAAATTATAAATAACAAAGGACCCAATATTGAACCCTGCGGCACACCCCGAACTACTGCTTTGGCATCAGAGACAAGAAATGACCCATCCTCCCTACGTATCCGTACACACTGCCTACTGCCATTAACATTAACCCTATTGGGACGCAAATAGGAAGATATTTATAACATTTATACAACGAAGGTGTTCCAAGAATCCACCAGTTTTCCGCCATTAAATGTACCAACACAATAAAAAGATTTTTCCTTTTCCACAGGGGTGAAAAATGTCTGGCAGATTGCTCACGGAGGCATTTCGCGATTTCAAATTGTAGGCATATTGTTCGTGAAAACGTTATCGCTGTTATTACATTCCTTCTCAAGCCAGTATACTAAAGGAGTTTGTATTGCAATATTCTGGAATCAGCGAAAATATCGTATTATCGTAGCAAAATTGTGTACGAAATTGGAATCAAATAAACAACGCCCCTACGAATGTTCGCAGATTTCAAATTTCATTCTTCGATAAACATTCTCGTCCGTTGTTTTGGTAACTTAATGAGAATCATTTCCAACGAGATGATTTTGAGATTTGGCCGTCAAGGGTCTTGGAATTAAATTAAACAACGATTTAAATTTGAACAACGTTTCGTCTGTAATTCTTAATTGGAACCGTATTTAATTTTGTATTTGTTCTGCGCTGTAACGTCCTGAAAATTCATAATAAACACTTCGGGATGTGGCAAAAATACACAGCTCGTATATCTTGCTTTAAAAAGCATATGGCGTTATGAACGCATTAAAACAAAGCGAGAACTAGATAAAGGTGGTTAAGTACTAACGGAGTAACCGTGTCAGGACTGAATTAAAGAGAAAATTTGCATATTTGTGAAGATAGTTTTAAACTTGAATAGAGTATTAATAAATGTAAGGTGAGTAAATGAAACTTTCAATTGTTTAAATACTGCAAATTATATGGAAATATCTTTAGTAGTTCTATGTAATTATCACTTATTATTTTTGCTTTTCAACATTTGCCCGATGTTTAAGCTTTTAGATTTTTATTAAAATTTCTTCTTTATTTCGGAAGCTCACCGCATTTAACTATACTTTCTTTGCATTTTATCATATAACAAAGCTGTGTAATGTAACCGTAAATTAAGTATATTATTTTATAAGTTGAATTGTAAAATATATTAATTTACATTTCGATTAACTTTTGTTATGCATTCATTTGTATTAGCGATGTTGAAAAGGGATTAGTTACCGTAAAATATTTTAAGAATATTTATGTAAAAGCTTTCAGAATTTTATGGTTTAGTATCAGTTTGTTACCAAATAAAAGCCAGATAGCACCATTTATTGTTCGAGGCGGCTTGCCTATTGGCCGGATTTCTGCCCTGGGACCTGGACGCCAAATCCCTTGTCGATGTATTCCATTGGCGGGAGGAGGCGTTCAGTCGCGGGGAGCGTCCGGCCCTGAAGGAGGTGGAGGCCAAGAGGGCCGCCTTACGGCGAGCCGCCGTGGAGGAGTGGCGTCTCAGGCTGGAGGCCCCGTCGTGGGGGCACAGGGTCGTAGAGGCAGTGCGTCCTGTCTTTGCCGAATGGCTGGACAGGCGCCACGGAGCGGCAACATACCGCCTGACGCAGGTGCTCACCGGGCATGGCTGCTTCGGTGAGTTCCTGTTTCGGGTGGTAGGGATAGAGGAGCCGGCCGTGTGTCACTATTGTGACAACTGCCCAATGGACACGGCCCAACATACGTTGGAATGTTGTCCAGCCTGGGATGAAGAACGCAGCGCTCTCAGAACAGTCGTCGGAGAAGACCTCTCGCTGCCGGCCGTGGTCGCTTCCATGGTCGGCGGCCGGGAGGCCTGGCAGGCGGTGGCCCACTTCTGCGAGGCGGTCCTCTCGCGGAAGGAGAGTGCCGAGAGGGATCGCCAGCGCAGTGGTGATCCCTCCCGCCGCCAGACGAGACGTAGGAGGCGTCGGGTGGACGGCTGACCGACGTCTCCCGCCCTGTGGATTGGGGGCGTTTGGAGAATTCCACCACGGTATCCCCTGCCTGTCGTAAAAGGCGACTAATAGGGGCCTCCGGGGGTCACGGGTGGGCGGGAGGTGCCGCCCACCCATTAGTCTAGCCAACTTCTGTGACCCCCGTGATGGACATGTCCGAGGCAGCGTGTCTCACGCTGCCTCGGACAGCAAAAGGTGGACACGGTACGGTGTTTCGGGGGCTTCTGAGCCTCCGCAACAGGAAAAGGACCGCAACAGCGGTACGTGCAGTGGCGGTTGCGGACGACAACTTAGACGTGAGTCGGAGGAAGCCCGCAGCCGTCCCTAATGCGCCGAAGATGGCCATACTAAAAAAAAAAAAAAAAAAAACATTTATTGCAAAGGAAGTCTTCTCATGTCTGATAAAAACGACGAAACTAATTTATTTTACCGTAACTTTGGCGCATAAAGTAAATAAATAACTATAAATATTTTTGAACAAAAGTTGGATCGTGCCCTCTGGAGACTCGATGCAATATAGTTTTATTTATGATAAAAGTTTGTGAATTGTGTTTAACGTATCCTGTATATAAGTTTGTTTTTATTGCTGCATTATGCATGATAATTTGTATCTGATATGTATTCTGATGAAAATTTAATTTTAGCTACTTATCCGTTGTTGTTATTGTTACATTACCATTGATAAGGAAAATAAATATTTATTTTCCTAATAGTATATACTATTGCTAATTGAGTTTTGATCATTCAACAAAACATTGAAAAGTTGGGATCGAATTTTCAAGAAAGTTGTCACACAAATTCCGTTGTAGGCGGAAACATCGATAGCCTAGTTGGGAATGGTACGGATTGCCGAGACAAAGGTCCCAAGGGTTCAAAACACTAGGGCCTGCACATGCCTGGACAATCACCTCTGACTTTAAGAAAAACTCATGTGTGTACTCTTTGTGAATTATCGCTTGTACTAACGCCGGAGGCAAACATCGTGAGGAAACCTGCATGAGAAATTCTCCATAATAATTTCGAAAGTATGTAAAGTCTTTCAACCCGCACTAGGTCAGCGTTATGGAATAAGGCCTAAAACTCTCTCAGTAGAAGGAGAGACCCGTTCCCAGCTGTGGGAGAGTATATAATGCAGGTATCGATAAGGTAACAACCGCTCCAATCACAAAAAACATTAAACATCTATGTAATCCGAACCACACTGGAAATATTCCTTAGAAACTTTAGTGTTCCATAAAATGCCCCAATACGTGTATTCATAGCTCATAAAAATAGATCTTTGTACCATTTTCATAAGTTCGGTCGGTATAAGAGTGTCGGCACTGGGTTCCTGGCCGTTTGGCCGGTCGCCAGCTGCTATATTACACGATGGAGCCCCTTCATTCTAGCTTATTACGTTTTAATAAGCGTCGTCGAGTTTTCGCTTCGCTAGACAAGCTATACTGCAATTTTATGGCATTGTTTCAAATTCAAGTAGTATTTATTATGGTACACAGAATGAATAGTGGTGAACATTTTTTATTGCAGTACAGCTATGACCGCCGTAAGGGCACACAACGATTTAAGATTTTAGAGAAAGACTAAATACATTCTACATTTTAACATCATTAAGATAATAATTTAACATTTCACAAGCAAAAATCGAAACAATTTATTTTTATAATCATTAAGTTCATTTAATTGTCTAATAGATTTTGCCAATATATTATGTATCAGGAGTTAAGTTACATACATTTTTATGAAATGATGCAATGTTTCTTAGAATAATTTTTGTAGCTTTTATATTGTCAAAAATCTTCTGCAATTATTCGGAACCACAAATTGCTTCCAAGTAATGTTGGGAACTGTACATTGAACCGAAAATGATGAAACTGTAAAGAACCTTATTTATTTTGCATTCAATCAAAGCATTTTAAGATTAATATAGAGCGGACATTGGGAAAATTTTCATACAAAAATTTTAAACTTGTTCGGCAGTAACACCAATGTAAAATGTATTAGAACATACTTTGACATGATCGTAATGCGCAAATTGACACATTTCCTTCCAAAATATTGCTTTCTTTACATAATTTGCGCATACCGAGACGTCTTGTTACACGGATGTGTCAGATAAGACAGCGACATATTGCCAATTGGAGCTGTGATTCCGCAGAACGCGGCAGACGGCAGACGGCAACGGCAGACGGCAACAGCATGTGCCGCAACGGCAGACGGCACTACTGCGCAGTATTACACGACGACACTTGCCGCGCGTCATTTGGCGTCGTGTGCGGAATCGGTCTCATACAATTTAATACTGCATAGTAGTGCCGTCTGCCGCCGCGGCACATGCCGTCTGCCGTCTGCCGCCTGCCGCGTCCTGCGGAATCACAGCTTAATACCTTTTAGACGAAAAATTTGGGCTTGATGTCCGTTCTATAACTAACTATACTGTTGAATGTCTTTGCATTCAACGCAGTGTACAACATAAGTCATCACAGAATTAGAGAAACTCCAAAACTGATCCAAGGAAAATACTTCTGGCCATTGAATACATTCATTCCGTTGTGCCTGATCCCGATTAAGACTCAAAAGACATTTCGACAATTTGCACTTCGCTCGGCAACTCGAAACTCGGTTAGTGCGAGCGAGAATCAACAGATTTAGTTATCTCTTTGACGAAAGATATTCGTTTGTAATTTATGCTTCGAAATTGCCGCGAACAGTTACTTTGTTTTTGAGATTTAGAGTTAATGAGAAAAAATGTTGCGAAAAAGCATATGAAAGTCTATTTTTGTACTTAGTATCTTGTAAGTTACGATTAACTCTTCATCAATAGAATCAGATAGTTTGAGAGCTGACATTTGTTTTTTTTTGTTGCTGAAACCTTATGCGTATATAGGAACGACAATGATGACGGGTTAATTATAATTTTAATTCGCTTTAACGGTTATGTGTAACGTCGCCATGACACCTAATAATTAACAATAAATAAAATTAAATAAATCAATATGGTACAACGTTGCTATATTAATGAATAACTATGTTATAGATAATGTCATCCACGATGACACGCATACTAATTTTTGAGCGGGGATTTCGCGAGCTTCTTCGTTAAAGTATGCGTGAGCACTTATAGGTACTCAGTGAGTATTTACAGAGTTAAAACGCAAGCGAAGGGACTGTAAAGAAAGAAGGGAATTGCAGCTTTACACTTGGACTATAAAGCTGCAATTCCGCAGAACGCGGCAGAGCAGACGGTAACGGCAGACGGCAATAGCGTATGCCACGACGGCAGACGGCATTAATATACAGTATTAATTTGTTTCAGATCGATTCAGACATAAGACTGCAAATGCCGCGTGACAGTTCATATTAATCCATACAATAAAACTGCCGTCGCCAATTGCCGGTGACCTCTGCCGTCTGCCGCGTGCTGCGAAATCGCAGCTTAAGCGATTAGGGAGAGAAGTGGAGCGCGTCATTGTGGATGGCGAAATCAATCACAGCCTAGAATCTATATCTCTAGGTAGGGGGCTTAGCGATACCCTTACCAATGTATATTTTTGCGCATTCCACACACACACACACACACACACACACTCACGCATTTTATCCCTGAAGGGGTAGGCAGAGGCGCAACTAGTGCACCCACTTTTCGCCGTTATTCCGTCCCATGACGTGATAGGGGGCGAGCCTATCGCCATATTCCAGACTCCGACACAAATTCCAGACTTCGAGCTGATACTCAATAGAAAAACTCAATATCACTTGGCCCGACCCGGGGATCGAACCCGAGACCTCAGCATTGCAGTCGTACCACAATACAACTACGCCACCGGCAGTCGGTGTTTTTGCGCATCAACACATCACATATCAATGAAACGTGTTGTATTTAACCCTCAAAGCCATTATTATTGATGCGCTTACTTATCAACGTCCATTATCAGGTTTTCGTTGCAATTACGCGCAATCTGCCGGTACATATGTATATTATTAGCATGTAAATTTGATCATCAATTAAGTTTCGGAGCGGTCGGTGTTCACGTACATTTTATGCGAATTTGCATAATGAAATTGGCCGCATAGTCGTCGCTTGCAATCGCTGGGATCAGCCAGCTTTCGGACCGTTGTTTCATTAGGCTCGTTGAATTGATTTTCAATGGGATATTCATTTGTTTAGATTGAAGATTGCTAATCTTGTGGGATTTTCGGCTGGTGAGTATAAGAGCAAAAGACTTTGGATCGTTTGCAAGTTTCATAGGCTTTGTCACTTTGATAAAAATGAATTGGTCTACGATGTAAATGTTACATAGATGGTACTAGACTTTTACTTTAATAAGACTTCATTCTTCGTGCGCTTATAGGCCATTAATTATTTATTTCATTTCGAACTTCGGAAATTCCAACGCACTTTATTAATTATTTTAACTGTCGGAAAAACATTAATTTATTTTGGATTACGTTAAAATGAGCCGGGATATTGTCCATTACCGGCCGCCATTAACGATGGTCATTGTGAACGCGATTCGCATACAATTGCAAGTATGCAAGTAACATGTTTACTTAAATTGGGATTAAATTGTTCTAGTTCTGGACCGATAGTAATTTGGGTCATTATTTGAAAATGCTAGCATTGTAGCCAGTGTAACTACTGGACATAATAAGACTTAACATCTTATGTCTCAGGATGACGAGCACAGTGGAATGCCCCACAGTACTTTGTAACTCAAGATGCTGGTTGGTGTTGGTACTGTTTATGGGTGGTCGTATCGCTTACCATCACGCGAACGGCATGCTCGTCTCGTCATTTAATGCAATAAAAAAAATGCTATTTCACTATGTAAGTAAGTACGTCAAATCTAAAAGTCGAAAATGTTATCTAAACTATAATATCATAAAGTGGTAAAGTTTTTGAGTTTGTGTGTCGGTTGTAAAGGCTATCACTGAAACTTCTGAACCGATTTAGAAAATTGTTTCACTAATAGGAAGCTATATTACTTCTGAGTGCTATACTTATCCCGGGAAAATATAAAGCGGTATTTCTATCTCGGAAAACCAGTAATTTAAACATTTTAGAACAAAAATTGCAACTAGAGTTGCATGAATATAGCCGCCTCGTTGGTGTAGTTGTATAACATGCGCGATACAATTATCGTAGTGATGTCCTTGCTTCGAATTTCAGGTTGGTGAAGTCGGAGTCTGGTAATGTGTCCGGTAATTGTAATATGACCATTGTCCACCCCTATTACATACTATATAGCTTACGAAATATGCGTGTCATACACCTTTGCCTACCCTTGAAAAGAGAAACAGGTTTTTTGTCCCTACTGCCAGTAGCCTGACACGAGTCGGCTTTTCTGGCCACACTTTAAATTAAGTGATCATGCCGAGGGCAACCTATTAACGGGTTACGAACGTCGGCTCAGGACGGTCACTGTAAGAGGATGAGATATCAACGATTAGAGAAAAAGATGTGATACTAGGTATGTACATAATACATGTATGAAAAAAAATAGTTCAGTTGTTGTACTATTATATTAAGCTAGTTACTTGATAACTTATACCAGGTGTTTAAAACATCAGCCCTTAATGAAAATAGAATTGTTTAAATGTATAGAATCTAAAGATATCCTTAACACACAAATCGCATCTAGGTACAATCCTACCTTTTACCTACTTACAATCATTTTGGTCATTAGTCAATTGAATATCCTAGTTATTTTAAATTAATTTGTTATTGTGGGAAGCTGTAGTATTTTAAACGTAGATACGTAAATAACAAAAGAGTGCGTATACTGTATTACGTAGTAAACATAAAAAAATACCAATAAATTGTAAACACACACACACACACACACACACACACACACTCACACCATTTATCCCCGAAGGGTTAGTCAGACCTACTAGGCAACTAGTGCACGCACTTTTCACCGTGTATAATCTATCCCGTGATGTGCTAGGGGGCGAGCCCATCGCCATATTGGATATAAATTCCAATCCCATCCATAACTTGTATAATAAAACTATTTACAGCAAAGTATAAAATACAGGACTGAGACAGTCTATCGAAATAAAACTAAGCTTTAGTATAAAAATATAAAACTTCGATGTACCTTAATTAAATGGTTGTTAATGCGTCCTTAAGCCGTTAAATGGCCGATAGGAGAATATCTTATGATTATTTAATGGCGTAAGCATCTGCTAAGAGACTAATTTGCCAGGTTTTAGTGGCTGAGGTATTAATCTTTATGTATTATTTTTCTCCAAAATTATTAAATTTACAGACATCTAAAATTTTATGATATATAAAAGTACCGCATTCTATTTTCCCGGGATAAAAAGGTAATGTAGCCTATATTACTCGCTGATAATCTAGCTTTATATCCTACTAATATTATAAATGCGAAAGTTTGTAAGAATGTATGGATGTCTGGATGTATGGATGTTTGTTACTCTTTCACGCAAAAACTACTGAACGGATTTCGATGAAATTTGGCACACGGGTAGATCATGTCCTGGATTAACACATAGGCTACTTTTTATACCGGGAAAATATAAAGCGGGACTTTTATCTCGGAAAACTTTTTAAAACGGGCGGAGCCGCGGGCAAAATCTAGTTGGTGAAATAATTCTTAAAATCAGTCCAGTAGTTTTGAGTTCATTCGATACAAACACACAAAAATACATATCTTTCCTCCTTATAATATTAGTATAGATATAGATGTATATATAAAATTTCTATATTTCCATTTATGGTTTTAGTATAGTATACCTACTTAATGTACAATATACAAAAGTATAGAATAATTTAATGCGATACAGTATTGAACAATAAAATAAAAACTTCTTGAGAATAATTTAATTGTGCAATCGTATAATTTAGTTTTGTATAGCATTATTATTATAATGATACTAAAAATCTATAAAAGATAGATGAAAAAGCAAATGGACAATTTCAGCAGTTATTGAGTCTACTATGAAAACAATTCGTTGGCGACTTGTGAAATAAAAATATAATACGTGATAGAATTGGAAATCAATAGGTACATTTTATGCTCCTGGAGAATTTTATGCCAGCGTTCATTTTTTGCTTTAAGTTGAATATTTTAGTACATATATATACATACATATACACTCACGCCTGTTATCCCCGAAGGGGTAGGCAGAGGCGCAACTAGTGCATCCACTTTTCGCCGACATTCCGTCCCATGATGTGATAGGGGGCGAGCCTATCGTCATATCGGGCACAAATTCCAGACTCCGGACTGATACTGAATAGAAAAACTCAATATCACTTTGCCCGACCCGGGGATCGAACCCGAGACCTCAGCTTTGCAGTCGTACTGTAATACAACTACGCCACCGAGGCAGTCCATTTTAGTATTAAAAATTATACGGCAAAATAGTTCAAAAGATGTTTTTTTATTAAGTTACGTCTAAGTTTGAAAAGCGATAGCCTAGTTGGAATTGGAACAGACTGCCGAGATGAATATATGCAGGTTTCAAACCCAAGGGCACACACCTCTGGCTTACTCTTACCTCTGACACAAATTATGTGTACTTGTATTCTTCGTAAATTATCATTCGCTATAACTATGAAGAAAAAACATCGTGAGGAAGTCTGCATACTTAAGAAGTTTTCTATAACAATGGTAGGAATAGTATGTGAAGTCTGCCAACCCGCACTGCCGACCAGTAAAAGACGCAACATCCTGAAATATTTACCGCCTAGCATTATCCTGCCCAGGGTTGCCAGGTCGTCAAACCTAATAGCCAAACAGATCAGCCAGTTGGCCGGACATTTGTGTAAAAAGGTCGGACACCCTAAATTATTAAGGATTTTGTGACTTGGTATAAATACGATTTTTTAGCTCCCAGATGTATTTCCATGGCCGTTTAGTTTAACGCATTTTGCAGCTTCTCTAAAGCCACTGGTCAAATGTAAAAAGCCTAGCAAAAGCTGGACAAGCTGTAGTTTGGCCGGACACGCATTCAAAAAGCCTAACTATGTCCGGCTTTATCCGGACGCCTGGCAACCCTAATCCCGTCAATATTTTGATATAATAAAAACAATAAACCCTATAGAACTATAACGGATTTATGAAAAACATTTATTAAATAAGATACATATTTTTACAATACATTTAAATAGAAATGAAAATAATTGGCGAAACTTTGTCTCGATGTTCTAACTTTTATCATAATTATCAAAGTTCCAATGTAACGTAAATCTTCGAGTAGATTTTATGTTTTTCTTTTCATTTTGTTTTCTTTTATAATCTTTTTAGCTTTGTAAGGTTATTTTCTTATGCTATTATTCGTCTGTCTAATGTATAAAAGAGTTGTTAGTTATAAAAATCGAACTATTAAATTAGTTGGGTCATGTTTTGCGCAACTATTATATTTCGAAATTCGAATAGTTTTCCAAATGTAATAGTATTTTTTTAATAAATACCTTTTCTCCTTTTATAACCGTATTACTTAAAACATATTTTTATAAATAACTAGACTTCTACCCGCGGCTTCACCCTCGTTAATAAGTTTTTCCGGGCTAAAAGTACATAAAAACCTTCCCGTTGAATTACTCTATCTATTAAAAAAAACCGCATCAATATCCGTTACGTAGTTTTAAAGATGTAAGCATACATAGGGACAGACAGCGGGAAACGTCTTTGTTGTATACTATGTAGTGATACTAATTGGTTATATTGAAACCCCTGTAGTTTATTAACATGATTCCGCGAAACTTCTCAAATTGAGTGTTCTAACTATGTAGTTCTCAGATAAGTTACTATTGTGTTTAATACTAAGTCCTGACATTCCTCGCGAGTAGTTGCAGGTTTTAAAATTGTAAAGTAACGTCGGAACACAAACACATTGTATTGCCACAATTTTTGACCAAGGTGTTTTAATATATTCTTTATTGTACTGTCCAGTAATTATGAAAACCAATGGAGATATCAAGCTAGAAGTGGAAGTGACAGTTGGGTAAGTAAAAGGGAGCAGTATTGAAATGTACGCTGTTTCAGTCATAGTCTTGGCTCAGTTGTAGTCTCAGTTGCATTTAGTCATCAACTCTTGTACCGGTCGGTTAATTGGCGATATTTTTGTGAAAGTATATCTGTTAAATGAGTGGTAGATATTTTTTTATTTAAATCAAAAGCACTTCAGGTTCTAACAATATGTTATTCTAATCATAAATGTAAAATGAAAATGTGCAACATTCGAGCAAAATAAATGTCAAGAATAAGTTAAATTATTTTTTTGCCGCTATTACTGCTCGAAGGGAAGTTGTTGGAGCAGCAACATTACACTTTCAGTCAGAAATACACTTACACGGACACCATATTCGCACAATGATCAAATAGCCGAAAAATAACGGTATTTGATGAGTATTTCCGGGATAAAAGTCCCGCTTTATATTTTCCCGGTATAAAAAGTAGCCTATGTTACTCGCTCATAATGTAGCTTTATATTAGTGAAAGAATTTCACAAATCGGCCCAGTAGTTTCGGAGCTTATTCAATGCAAACAAACAAACAAACAATCAAATCATTCCTCTTTATTAGTATAGATTAACCAAACCAAGCTTATAAGCTACTATTTTTACATGCAGCTAAAACTGGACGGTGCTTAACCACTTCATGAACTTTACACATAAAGGTTAAATTTAAATAGCCGAGGTGGACGACAACCGTCTAGTTCGCTTACGTATTCCCAAACGTAGTGGATGGCCCTCTGAATAAATAAGTTTATAATTTTGTGGACACAAACTAATGGTGGACTGAGTGTTTGTTTTCGTACATTTGGTAATGAGATGTAGTTATTTTCGTGTCTGTAATTATTTATTAGTGAATATTTACATCTAATAATGTCACAGACTCTAATTTATATAAAAATATTTGTGACGCGTCACGCGAGTAGTCATATGCCGGTTTATATACCTCTGGCTGGCTTATACACTGACCGGACTCGCACTAAAGCTTAAGGGATACGAACCGTGTCTTCTTTGCCTTTAGTCTAATTTCATACACTAAATAATTATGAGAGCTAGGGAATATTCTCCTTGAGGTCTATCAGGGGAGCAGGTGGGTCGGAAGACTTGATTGCTCATCACAGAAATAAATAAACAACAGAAATTAACGTCTCTCATTGACGGCCAAACCCATGGGCTGTTACAAAACGAGATATTATTTTCTTTGCGTGCATAAACAGCAAAGGCCGATTCTAACAAGAAATTTGTTTGAATAAACACAAACTTTGAAAATCATGTCCATAGTATTTATTCAGTTAGTTTCATTCAAAGTTGGCAGGTGACTGTAAGACAAAATCATTGGGCGAATGTTATCTTTCCATTAGAACAGTCCTAAGCAAACGACGTCTTGGTTGAAAGTTCTAGTTTAACTAACGTTATGTATCAGTTGGAGACCATTTTATATTGACTCAAGCTT
The DNA here is from genome assembly GCA_949316025.1 of Lapara coniferarum. Lineage (NCBI taxonomy): Eukaryota > Metazoa > Arthropoda > Insecta > Lepidoptera > Sphingidae > Lapara > Lapara coniferarum. The sequence continues at coordinate 5,664,768 of OX438929.1, forward strand.
TGTTTTACTAGTTAGTTTACGGATTTTATAAAACAGTTGTTTGCGAGTTTATTTTCGTACTTTATGGTAATGCAAATTCTCTTTCTACGGATCACTTTTGCTCGTCAATATCTGTAGACACTTAGAACTTGTTAAAAATGCGTTTTCGTGCCCATTGTTACAGTTTACAGTTTTTTTTGTGCGGCCGTGCACTTTTAAATTTTAAGTTTTTTTTGTGCGGCCACGGTAAGTAACTCAGCTGACTTGATGGGGGTTCAGATAGTGTCAACTGAAGCAAGATGATATTTCCTCACCAGTTGATAAAATTATGCCGGTCGCTTTGTACCGGATATGCAGAGGCTGATCCCAGAACGATATCGAATCGATTACACGATACATACATATACACTCACGCCTGTTATCCCCAAAGGGGTAGGCAGAGGCGCAACTAGTGCACCCACTTTTCGCCGACATTCCGTCCCATGATGTGATCCCCTATCACACTCTGTGCTCTACTGAAACGCTCACATTTTGCATATACGACTTTGTTCTATGGGACCGTCGAATTATAAAAATCCCATCAGATCCATCTATCTTCAAAGAAATTACTCCCAGAATCTTTTAAATAGATTATTACGATATTTCTACACGGCAAAGTGAGATGTAATTGAAAATAGCTCGCTTTTCATCATTTCGCATTGGGGATTGCTTTTACGACCCAATTTTTCACTTCCCCCGACCCCTCGTTCCGCGCCTTCTTTCGATTTAATATCCCTCTTTATGGTGAAAAATGATTTATTAGCGAAGCAGAGCGATGCTTGATATGGGAATTGTGTCTATTGGACCTTGTGGTGTTTTGTTTAGGGCTGTAAGGCTTGTTAGTATTTCAGAATCCATAAGGAAAATGGGGAAAAATGAAGATGGAGGATGAAAGTTTTCGATGCCAATATTTTTGGTATGTACTTATACAGGTTTATACATACATACATACATATACACTCACGCCTGTTATCCCCGAAGGGGTAGGCAGAGGCGCAACTTGTGCACCCACTTTTTGCCGTTATTCCATCCCATGATGTGATAGGGGGCGAGCCTATCGCCATATCGGGCACAAATGCCAGACTCCGGACTGATACTGAATAGTAAAACTCAATATCACTTTGCCCGACCCGGGGATCGAACCCGAGACCTCAGCTTTGCAGTCGTACTGTAATACAACTACGCCACCGAGGCAGTCATTACACGATATTTACAATATTAATATAAAATTGCGATTGGAACTGTTCGGATTATACGAAATGCCTTATTTTAATAATATTATTTATGGTCGTACTCGTCTTAAAGGGTTTTTGTACCACTGTTCTTAGAATTTTATTGGACCAGTGAGTTGAAATAGTTGACTTCAGTTATGACATTATGACAATTTTTGGTTTTGCAGTTTAAGTTTCTTATTACTACCGCTCAGTCTTCCTGGGGGGTAGCTGACCAGTTGTGTACGTGATTTTGATCTGATCAATCCAGTCCTTCACAAGACCGCTGTACCGTCCTCGCCGTCGAGGACCTCGTCGCGTTTCCCGTCACCTTGACCTCTCTTAGCAGTTCCGGCCTGCGTGCCGAAGACTACTAGGTACGATACCACTAAATAGGATTAGGTTAAAAAACCATCTTCCCCAAACCCTGATGTCTTATCCTCCCAGTGGCCGCCCTGAGCCGAGGTTCGTGACCCATTAGTGGGTCGCCCTCGGCGTGGTCGCTTAATTTTAAGGGTTGCGAGCGCCTGCTGCACTCACCCAAAAGACCGGTGTTCTTTCATAAGCCGACCCTCGTCAGGCTAGAAAGAGTAATGTCAGGGACAAAAAAAAAATCCAGTCCTTAACCATAAACTTTAAGCTACAGCTTCGTAACATTAAGCTCTACTGAATAAATCCACACATAATAAATTTAGTTTTCGAGTTTCAATGGATTCCAATGACGCTAAACATTCAATTTGGAACTTTATATTAAATTAACATTAGGTGTGATAACAAACAGGGAGATATCGGTTCGTTCAGCTTTTAATTAAAACTTTTTCGATTAAATAATATAATATTATGTTTGCTAGAGAAACATTCGAATGTGTCCACGGCCATGAATTGATCTTTGTTTAATTCTGTATAACGATACTGTTAAGATATATTATAGGTGTGTATGGAAATCTAAATTTTGAAATGAGATGATTCGTTCCGAATGTACCTAAAACGCAGTTTAAAACCGACGTAGTCTGCACTGATACAAAAATGATGTACGCGCTGAAAACGCTCATTCAAACTCTATAATGTTATTATAAATATATTTGTGATTTATGGCTGACGTGGCATTAAATGGCCACTGAAAATCAGTGCTGTTTTTGTTTTCATAGCACAGCTTATGCTGAGATGGCCACCTAGTTGTCGCGGTGAATATTATGTTGTACTCTGTTTGTTTTCTTTTTTTAAATATAACGTGTACCGCGACAATAAATTATTCTTCCTTTCTTCTTTCTCTTTAGAACGCCGCGCTTTTATTCCACATAGTTTTATAGTTAGTTGTTTAGACTAAAATTTACTTTTAAGTATAATTTATCCTCGATACCTTTTGCATCAAATACGTTCCTTCACATGGATTCACAGCCTACTGGATGAACTTTATGCGTTGAGACGACTGGTCGCTCTCTTGGCGATTTTTCTTAGTCGGCTGGCTTCTCGTTTATCGGTCGTCTGCCATAAACAGTAAATAAAGCTTGTCGTGGATTCAGCAGATAGCCTGATAGCAGTTGCAATCAGTACAATAAGCGTTTACATCCTACGTAGCTAACGTCTAGACTAATATTTCAGACAGCAGTTACAGCCTTTGTTGTTTGGGAATTCTTGAGATTTTTGCTGTAGTAACAATATTGTAGTTATTTTGTTTAACACGCCAATAATCAATTATATAACAATAGTTGTTATAACATTCTACAGAACTGGGTTGCAAGATTGATATGAGGCATTCACTTATTCATAAATGTTTACTTACAATACCATTTGGCTGCTAGCTAGTTACCACATAATGCTCTTGAGTATCCAGGTCATTTGTGGAAATATAACAAAACCAACTTTGAAGACAGATTATTCACTTATGAATCGGTGACAAACACAAGAATAGTAGTTTGTATAAAAGTCGCATCAATCCCCCACAGCCGTGAAAGAGTTTCCCTCAGCTCTAATAAATCATTTTATCTCTCCCAAAGAATGACTAATGAACATTGGAATCCTTAAGAATGGAAATAAAAGATTAAAGTAACAATCTGTTTGAAGAGGATTTATGCTTTCAAATTAGATTTTTTTGGGATAATTATGCTTAGTTTCAACTCCGGCAACGAAGGCTCTGGAAATTTCTTATCTCTACGTACTTACTTATTTATTGGTTCTTATGTTTTCTTGATTACAATTTTAGTATTCCTTTTGTATTCCCTAGAATACTATTGCTTTTAAGGTAGTTGAGGGTTTACGAAATAATTGTATTCAATTTATTGTGTTTATTTTAACTCTAAATGTAGTGCTAGGTGGTTGTTGGCCTAAGGCGCGACGCAAACGCTGTTACAAAGATACACAATATAAAACTGCGGCGAAGAGCTGTCAATATGGGCGTATATAAGGGGTGATTCACAGGGACCCCCCCCCCCTTAGCTTACAATAAACTACGCTATGCCACTGACCGCTGACATTTTGGGGATCCCCGCCTTAACTTCTAAAATGAACGGAATTAATGATTACAAAAAATGTCCACATCTATACCACAGTTTCTTTTTATATCGTAGGAGCTCCTACATGTGAAAGCTATAATAATAATAATTCTCCTAGCCAGTTTCGGCCACGGCGGCCAATCTCTACGGAGATCAGCCAGATACGCAGGAGATATTATAGTGCACAAGTGTTTGCGCAATACACAGGTGCATTCGCTATTCCTTCACTCTCATAGTCCGGTGAGACGGCAATCCGACATGACCGGAGAGAGATCAGGCGCAGGACCAACGGCTTTACGTGCTTTCCGAGGCACGGGGGTATCACACCGCCAACTTCCTGACTCCAAGCTGCGACTGAGTAAATTTTAAGATGGAAAAACCCAGTCACAATATTTTTGGCTCGACCCGGGAATCGAACCCAGGACCTCAGCGCGCAAATCGTACTCGTAATGCGTACGCAATACAACTACGCCACAGAGGCAGAGAAAGCTATAGCTAGGTAGGCTAGCTACAATATTTTGTTTAAATACTATGAAGCTGTTTCCTCAATTGCTAAAGTAATTTAGTGGAAGCAACTACTAACTAATGTTATTTATAACTTTAGCATCATTTATACGGAGTCTAGTAATACCTGTAAGTCGTTGTCATACAGAGCTTGGTATAGCAACGTAGTGCAAAGCACGGTATTACACTCACTACAAACACATCAGATGTTGAGTTTCATAATGCTCTGTAATTAAATACTTGAATGTTTTTTAAGCCGGAACACTGAACACACAACAAAGCCGCTGCGAGTGGTAAGTGCTTCTGCTTGCACAGTGGCTTTGCGACAAAAAATATATTAAACTGTAATATCTGGATTGGTATAATACATCCAAAAATGACTTACTTTTCAAGCCATTTTAAACTTCAACGTCAACAAATATGAGCTGCATTTTTAACCGACTTCAAAAAAAGGAGGAGATTCTCAATTCGACGGTATGTTTTTTTTAATAATGATAAACAGCGACTGGCACGCAAGCTAAATCCCAAGTAAAACCTTTTTTTTTTTTTTTTTTTTGTCATGGGGAAAATCCTCTTGGATCCCTGTCGTGCTCATGACAAGTAGACAGGGTATGTCGGATTTTTACCGACTAAAAACCCCATGTTGGTCTCCAACAGCACTTTAGAAGAACTCTGGGACCTCGAACCGAACACGCCGAAGTCCTTCCAGTGCTATAGCATTTAAGCACAACTCGGGGGAACACTAATGGCCCCCAGGCAAAGCTCTTTGTAATGACAAAGACAGCCCGAGACGATCAATATTGTTATCTCAGCGCCTTCGTCTCCTTCTCCGAGTGGGATCAATCCTTTCTCGATCCCGCTCTGCAGCCTCTTTCTTTACCATTACAGTTTCACAGAAAGAGGCTACAGCATTCCATTTTCTCTCCCCAGCTAGCATCGCTCGTACGACTGCCGGCAACGAGAGATCCGCTCCGATTATATCAACCAGGGTGTGTCGCTCTTCTTCCCATGCATGACCAGTGCCGGATTAAGCAAGCGCGGGGCCCGTAGCAAATTCTTTCAAAGAGCCCTTGATCTGCTATGGGTTCTGAAGTATAAAGTGGTAAAGGTACAATTCAATCCTACTATCCTACTAATATTATAAAGGTGAAAGATTGTAAGAATGTATGGATGTCTGGATGTTTGTTCCTCTTTCACGCAAAAACTGCTGAACGGATTTCGATGAAATTTGGCACACGGGTAGATCATGTCCAGAATTAACACATAGGCTACTTCTTATCCCGGGAAAATATAAACCGGGACATTTATCCCGGAAAAACTTTTTAACGCGGGCGGAGCCGCGGGCAAAAGCTAGTACTAAATACATTTATTTGGTACAATTTTGTGGGTAATTAATAGTGTAGTAAATTACTATAGGCGCTGTTAGGCTCTGACAAGTACAAAAAGTCTTTTTTTTTTTTTTGTTTTCGCGGAGAAAGTGACTTATTACTACCGCCCAGCCTTCAAGGGGGGCGACTGAGCGGTGATGTTGGGTTCACCGTGCCTTACGACCCAGCGTTGAGCCGCCGGGCCAAGTCCCTAACCTATGTACACCGCACGGCATACCAACTCAAACTCCGCGGTGGCCTTCTTCGGCGCATTAGGGACGGCTGCGGGTTTCCCCGGACTAATAGTGTCTAAGTTGTCGTCCGCAGCCGCCCCTGCGCGGTGCCGCCTAATGCAGCCCGTCTCCTGTATGGGGGGGCTCAGAAGCCCCCACGCACCGAAGGACGCCCTCGGCGTCACCGGCAGCGTGAGGCCTACCTGCCACACTGCCGTCCATCACGGGGGTCGCAGCAATGTGCTAACAAACACGCACAAAACTAAAGACGGACAGCCACCTGCCACCCGCCCGCGACCCCCGGTGGCCCCTATTAGTCACCTTTTACGACAGGCAGGGGATACCGTGGTGGAATTCTCCAAACGCCCCCAATCCACAGGGCGGGAGACGCCGGTCAGTCGTCCACCCGGCGCCTCCTTCGTCTCCTCTGGCGGCGGGAGGGATCTTCTCGCTCCCGATCCCTCTCGGCACTCTCCTTCTTCCTCTTCGACCACCTCGCAGAAGTGGGCCACCGCACGCCAGGCCTCCCGACTGCCGACCATGGAAGCGACCACGGCCGGCAGCGAGAGGTCTCCTCCGACGACTGCTCTGAGAGCGCTGCGTTCCTCGTCCCAGGCTGGGCAAAACTCCAACGTATGCTGGGCCGTATCTAGCGGGCAGTTGTCACAATAGTGACACACGGCCGACACCTCCTTCCTCACTACCCGCCACAGGTACTCACCGAAGCAGCCATGCCCAGTGAGCACCTGTGTCAAGCGGTACGTTGCCGCACCGTGGCGCCTGTCCAGCCATTCGGCAAACACAGGACGCACTGCCGCGACGACCCTGAGCCCCGCTGACGGGGCCTCCAGCCTGTGACGCCACTCCTCCACGGCGGCTCGCCGTAGGGAGACCCTCATGGCCTCCACTTCCTTCAGGGCCGGACGTTGCCCACGACTGGATACCTCCTCCCGCCAATGAAAGACATCGGAGAGGGATTTGGCGTCCAAGTCCCAGGGCAGAAATTCGGCCAACAAACAAGCCGCCTCGAAAGAGACCGTGCAGTACGCCCTGATCGCCCGCTGCGCCAAAGCTCTCTGCGGAGTGCGCAGGAGGGCGACGCAGGGGCGGCTCAGGGAGTCAGCCCAAACGGGGCTGCCATACAGGGCCATGGACCGCACGACTCCGTGATATAATCTTCGGCAAGGGCTGCCAGGACCTTCCAGGTTGGGCAGCAGGCGGGAAAGAGCGCCCGCTGCCCGGGACAGTTTTGTCCGTAATTTTTTGAAATGGGCGCGGAATCGCCATCGGCCATCCAAGACAAGACCTAAATATTTCATGTCTTCGCCGATGGGAATCCGCACCCCCTCAACCACGACGTGGGAACCGGCCGGTGGCCCACGCCGAGACCTGTGAAAACAAATGGCCTCGGTTTTCTCGAGGGCCACCTTCAAGCTCAACCGTCGAATCCGACTTACTATTTGGTCGGCGCCCACCGCCGCCAAGGTGGCAGCGGCCTGGAACGTCCTGGCGGTCGCTGTAACCAGCGTATCGTCAGCGTAACACGTCACGCTGACGCCCCGGAGATTGGCACCACGGAGCACCCAGTCGTACCCGATGTTCCACAGAAGAGGGCCCAAAACCGAACCCTGTGGAACACCGCACGACATGGCTCTTCGGTGCCACCCGTCGGCGCCCGGATACACCACGTCCCTGTCAGACAGGTACGCGTGCACCAGACGCCGGAGACAGGGCGGCACCACGTGGTACCGCAATGCCTCGTGAATGTAGGGCCAGGGCAGAGTGTTCAACGCGTTGGATATATCCAAAGACACCGCGACAACTACTCCGCCTCCGGCCACTGCATCCTCCGCCTGTGCCTTCACCCGCAGAATCGCGTGGACGGTGGAACGTCCCCTCGTAAATCCAAATTGTTCGTCGGCCAAATTCGGTCCGACCCTCTCGAGGTGCTCGACGAGGCGAGCATGTACGATGCGTTCAAAGAGTTTGCCGACCTCGTCGAGCAAAAGTACAAAAAGCCTGAGATGAGATTTCCTGGCAATTTGGAATAATTTTGATAGGAAACTAACAATTGAAAACAGATGATACTATACAAAATATTTTTTTCAATACATATTTCAAAGTTTATATTTAATACAAATTATTATATTTTTAGGAATAGCTAATGTTATATTTAATCAATGGTGTACTTTACATAATGTTTATATTTTATATTCATTTATCTGTTTCCTTATTATTTTTTAAACTTTTACAAAGTAAATTTAGAAATAATACTATTTGTATCATTTCTCTGAGCAAATCATATTCAATATTATTCATCAAAACGAGATAATTCAGACTTTTTGACTCATAGCGTTCCTTAACTCATTTTTTATGCGCTTTAATGTAGAAAATTAACGTTCGCCATTGCAGTTAGTGATCATGAGAATCTCTCTTGAAGTAATAAAATATATTTTTTAGTCATAACTTCTATAGCTCAATCTATACTAATATTATAAAGAGGAAAGATTTGTATTTTTGTATGTTTTATCCCGGTTTTATTCTCTCGAGTGGGGCGGCCAAACCACTCAACCGATTTCTGTGAAATTTGGTAGAGAGATAGTTAAAACCTTGGGAAGGACCTAGGCTACTTCTGATCCCGGAAAAACATAAACCGGATTTTTTCTCTCGTGAGTGGAGCCGTCACGCCCAAACCACTGAACCGATTTCGACCACTGAACCGATTTCGATGAAATTTGGAAGGCACATAGTTTAAGACCCTGGAAAGGATCTAGGATATTTCTTATCCCAGGAAAAAATAAACCAGGTCTTTAATCCTGGAAACTATTTTCTTGCGGATGGAACCGCAAAGAAATAAGTTTAGAGATAGTTTTAGACCCAGGGTAGGACACAGAGTTCTGGCCATCCCGGAAAAATATAAACTGGATATTTTATCCCGATTTTTTTCTCACGAGTAGGACGGCCAAACCACTCAACCGATTTCAACGAAATTTGGTAGGGATATAGTTCGAAACCCTGGAAAGGACCTAGGCTACTTCTGATTCCAGGAAAAAATAAACCGGAACTTTATCCCGGAAAATATTTTCTTGCGGGTGGAACCGCAAAAAACAAGAATGGAGATAGTTTGAAACCGAGGGAAGGACATAGGATACTGTTTATCCTGGAAAAATAGAAACCAGGACTTTTATCCCAGATTTTTGTACCTCGCGGTTGTAGCCGTCACTCTCAGCCGATTTCGATGAAATTTCGTAGGAAGATAATTTAAGACCTTGAGGAGCACCTAGGCTATTGCTTACCCCAGAGAAATATAAACCGGTACTTTTATCCCGCAAAATATTTTTTTGCGGGTGGAACCGTGAGAGAATAAATATGGAGATAGTTTGAGATCCAAGGAAGGACAGGCTACTTTTATCTTTTTATTTTTAAGGATATGTCCTTACATCATTACATATTATAAAACAAAGTCCCCCTATCGCATCTGTTTGTCTGAACGCGATAAACTCAAAAACTAACGAACGGATTTTCATATATTTTTCACCAATGGACGCAGTGAATCAAGGTTATGTGTATAATTCATAAGTATTTTGTAAGGCAGAAAATTAAATGTATAAATATTATGCTTTGTTAACTGTGCGAAGCCAGGGCGGGCTGCTAGTTAATTAATAAACAGTACACAATATGTAAATTTGCAGTCAAAGGTGTGTGTAGTATACTTATATTCTAGAAAATAGATTTTTGATATATGGTTACTAAATTATATTAAAAATAATGTAGACTGTTAATCTTATAAATAAATAGAAAATTTTAACAATTTAAATCGAGTTATTTCAATTCTGCTACACATCCACACTAAGAGTGCTTGCATATAAGGCAGACATTTTGTAGAGCTGATTATCAGGCCGACTGAAATTCTACACGTTTATACAAGAAACTTTTTGTAGAACTTGTGTGTTAACCGTATGAAATTATTTGAATTATTTACGCCAAGGAAATAGTCGGGTACCGAGTGTCTGACGTGTATTGTCTTAGTAGGAAAAGTTGTAACGTTTCACGTTTTCGTGACATCAAAAAAATTCAACATACCACATCTTAATAAGTTTCACTCAAAAAATTACGCTCAGGCAGAGATGAGTGGGTCCAAATATGCGGGGCCCCCTTTCGCGCGGGGCCCGTAGCAATTGCTACTCTTGCTACGTGGTTAATCCGGCACTGTGCATGACATTCCGACAGCGTGTGTATTGCGGAATCTTGGCCATTGCAGTGATGGCAATTCGCCGTCGCCTCACGCCCTATTTTATTCAGATAATCACTAAAGCATCCATGCCCAGTAATTATCTGAGTAAGCCTATAAGTCAATCGCAAGTTTTTGCGCTTCATCCATGCTTCGAAAACCGGCAGAATAGCTTCGACGACGCGTTTGTGTGCGTAAGGCTCCTCACGAAGCCTTGACTGCCACGTCACGAGTGCGTTTTGACGTTCCTGTCGTCTAATAGCCACTTCGAAGCCTATGTCTCCACTACCTTCACCAATCTGGCGGAGCATTCGGATTCGGTTATAAACCATTGTATCCATCTCCGCCAGAATGTCTAAAGGTGGAAAGCGTGCTAAGACTGTTGCCGCCTCGAAGGATATTGTGCGGTATCCCCTTACGATTCTGATGGCCATCTTGCGCTGCACACGGTATAACTTAGCCCTGCAGCGACGGATTCTCAATCTTTCTGACCATACCGGTGCACCGTAGAGGGCCATTGATCTCACTACACTAGCATAGAGGCGGCGAACTTCCTCGCTTGGTCCCCCAAGATTGGGTAGCAATCTGTGCATGGCACCTGCTACCCTCTCGATGCGGGGAACTAGGCGCTCGAAGTGTTTTTCGAAGCCCCAGCGACTGTCTAGGATGAGCCCCAAGTATTTAATAGATTGGCTTATCCGGACTTCCGACTCACCTATTTGAAGGAACGAATTCGGTGGTTCCCTACCTCTCGGTAGTTTGTGGAACCATAGTGCCTCAGTTTTCTGAGGCGCTATTTGAAGGCCTAATTCGTGAATTTTTGTCACGATGATTGCCACACCACGTTCAGCGAGCTGTAAGGTTCTTTCAAAGTTCTCCCCGTCAGCTATGACTAGCGTATCATCCGCATAGCAAACAATATTGATGCTGGCGGGAAGGTCAACACGCAGAACTGCGTCATATGCTATGTTCCACAAAAGCGGGCCCAAAACAGACCCTTGTGGAACACCGCAATGCATCATCCTTCTGTTTATACGTCCATTCTGGTCCACATACTGTATATATCTATCGCACAAGTATGCCCCGATTATGGCTTGCAGGTAAAGGGGCACTGCATGATGGACTAATGCCTCTCTAACAGTGTTCCATGGCAAGGTGTTAAAGGCGTTGACGATATCTAGGCTTATCGCCAACGCCACTCTACCCTGTGATACAGCCTGCTGCGACAATGCGCGGACACGCAGAATAGCGTCGATCGTGGAACGCCTTTTCCGAAAGCCATATTGGCTGTCAGCCAAATCGGGACCCACACCTGACAGATGTTCATTGAGACGAGTGGCAATTATTCTTTCGAATAACTTACCAGCTTCGTCCAGTAGACATATGGGTCGGTAAGCCGAAGGGGAGTCGGCAGTTCTGCCTTCCTTTTTAAGGAGGACCAATTTCGCCACCTTCCAGGCTTTAGGGAACGTGGATGTATGAAAACAGCAATCAAATAACCGCTTTAACCTATCCCCTAGTGCACCCAAAGCTAGAACCCAGACCCGACCAGGTATTCCATCCGGGCCTGGTGCCGTATTTCGAGATTTTAAGCGCCTTACAGCTTGGTTTAGCTCTTGGTCATTCACTTTCAGTGCGTTGGACCAATCCGTCGGTATAACCAGGGGAACTGTAGGACTTGCGCGGCTTACGGGGAACAAGGTGCTTATTACTCGTTCAAATAGGTCGGCATCGAGAGTTTCCGTGAGGGGAGGGACCCATGGGCGGAGTCGACCTAACACCATTTTATATGGACGGCCCCATGGATCCCCGTCTATTCCCTTCAAAAGCTCAGTCCAGGAACGAGATTTAGCTACTTTAATTGCATCCTGAAGCGCTATTGTTGCCGCTCGATACTCGCTGTACGCTATAGCTTTTTCTTCATCGGTAGCGCGCCTTCTTCTTCGAGCTCTAGTGAACTGGCGACGCTTGCGTAGGCAAATGACGCGAAGTTGCGCAATTTCAGCCGACCACCAGTACACCGCCTTTCTGTTGGTGTTCGTCTTGGCCCGTGGCATGGACATATCACATATTTGCGTCATTGTTCCTCGAAACCAATCAGCCCCACCTTCCGGATCAGACACTGCTATGTCAGTGTTTATTGTCCAAGACGCGATAGTAGCAGCGGCTTTTAGCATATCTCGATCAAGCCGTTTGAGAGACCAGCGTGGTAAAGGAGCGTTATTACTGCGGTTTAGATTACGTCGTTGGAGAGCCACATTGAAAACAATATGACGGTGGTCAGACAGTGTAACTATCTCCTCTGCGACCCGCCAACCCGACAACAGAACCATAGCAGAGGCAGTCGCCCATGTAAGATCCACGATCGATTCCCCCTGCCATCGCACGCAAGTGCTCACTGACCCCCGATTCACGAGTCGCAGATCAAGACCAGCTGCCCACTCCTGCAGTGTCTCTCCCCGACGCGTCTCTCTGCGGTTACCCCAGATTTGTGAGTGGGCGTTAAAGTCCCCTAGGACAATCGAGGGACGAGGCAGATATCTACGAATGCAGTTAGCTACCCTGTCCAAATACTCTTCATACTCTAAAATGGACGTATTGGGAGAGATATAGCAGCCCACAATGGTCAAGACACCCCACTGTACAGCAACGAAGCCTTGTCCTCTTTCCAATAAGGAGCAGGATGGAACACCAGTAACACTTCCCCAGTAAATCGCTACAGAACCCTGCTCGTCCCCAAACCATCGAGGATGACTTGGGACAACATAGGGCTCTGCAACTACAGCTATGGCAATTGACCACTCCGCAATAGTTTGCAACAGCAAATTCTGCGCATTGCGACAGTGGTTCAAATTGCCCTGGAGAATCTTCAAGGGGGAGAATGTGCCGTGTCCATGGTCTCCTCATCAGCCCCCTGCTTAGAAGTAGGAAGAGTCTGTTTATTGCTCCCGCTCTTTTTTATGGGTGGACCACATTTCTTCCCCAATCGATGGTCCGACGGGCAATCATTATCGGCACATAGTGGACATTTTAAGACTTGAGCTTTGCACTGACTGGCCTTGTGACCAGGCTCGCTACAAGCATAACAGCGATTGCTTCTGTCTACCTTATTGGGGCATTTTATGCCTACGTGTCCTTTCTCCAAACATCGGAAGCAGTGCAAAGGTCTTGCTTCTAGTACTTCAACCCTTACGCTTCCCCAGCCAACGCGGATGTGTTTGTCTGAGACAATTTTTTGCATTGCCGTGAGAGGACACCTGACCCAGCAAGTTCCCATCGTTGTAGGTGTTCTGCGAATCTCACCTACCTTGATGTCATTTGTTGAGCAGCCACCAGCCTCTGCCACGGCTGCTGCCACTTCTTGTGGAGTGGCAGCATCGTCAAGATCCCGCAATCTGATATCTCCAGTTTTTACTGGTCGGCTGATGCGAATAGTTTTGTCTGATAAGACTTCTCGCATCAGTGCCGCCAATTTTTCCGCTTTCGCACCGCATTCCGGTCCACCTATGGTCATAAGAATGCCGCCAGTAAGACTCCTTTTGTGGAAAACATTATCGATTCCCAGATCTGACAATCGAATTTTTGCTTTAACTTCCTCGGTTATTTTACTGTAAGTCATAGAAGAACCTTCCATAACAGTTATAGTCACCGCTGCAGTCTCTGACGCCTTGGGTATTTTCACTTTCTTCTTCTGCTTCTGTAGTTTAGGAGCAGAAGAGGATGAAGTCCTATCTGCGGGCTGACTTGTTTTTGCATTCACCTTTTTCTTTCTATCAACTACCTCCCAGGCTGCATGTGTTGACGTCGAGGCTTGTGGCTCTAGACGCCCAACTGGAGGTAGTTCTATCACCGGCTGGTGATTGACTCTGGCCTTCTTCGCTTTCTTTTTCCTACTATTAGTTTCAACAGCAGATTGCGCTTTTTCGATAGAAGGTTTCTCCCCTAATGGTGGTCTTACATACCTGTCGGGGAAAATTTCTGCTTTAAAAGCTGCAAACTGGCTCTCAACTAAAACCTTAACTTGCTCCATGAATCTTTCTTCCATACCATTCATATTTGTATTGGAACTTGAAGGGACAGTTACCGATAGACTGGCCGCAGTATTCTGAATAGGCCGTTGGTTTGCCGTTCTTCCGGGGATTTGACCTCTTAGTTTTGAAATCTCGGTAGTAAGGTTTGAGAGTTGCGATCGCAAATCCACAATTTCGTTTTCCAACCTCGCCACATGAGCTTCAGAAGCAAGACGTCGCGTTAGCTCTCCTGTTGTTGCCTTTAACCATTGCATGGCTAGTTTTACCTCTTGCGCGTTTTGGCTACGAGACTTCCCGGAAACTCTTTCTATTGTTTCCAGATGACGTTTTATACAATCACCCAGCTCGTGAACTGGCTGCGACTGTATTATTTCGTTGATGTCTTCTGGGTTGGTACTACGCTTTTGCGACTCGATGGAAGACGATGCAACAGAGAGATTTTCGCCCTCCGTATCAACGTCTGTGGTTATCCCTTCTTCGGATGGACACCTAGTCGTAATAGCTTTCCGCTTCGAATTAGGCAGGGACTTCATACTTGCAGAGGGTCTACCTCTCTTAGGCATACGGATTTCGCTAGATGCTAGCGAGGCTAGCGATCTATAAGAACCGTCTGACTCCATCCCCTCACTATCCACAACCGAAACATGCGCAGGCGTATTCGGTCGCTTGAAGCGTCCACACTCTCCTCGAGCCGATTCTGGTGGAGCTACTATAATCTTCGTCTGACTTCCATGTTCTTTATCATTTTTATTTTTTTGGACATTCATTTTGTTCCCACGAGAGTGGGGGAAGTAATCGTCCATCCGAGTAGTGCCCCCTGTGCTCGGATAAGCCTACGTGTAACCCGCTACAGGTGTCGGCCGGTACCTTAGCGGGGGTCGCACTAATGACTGAACTGCCCATCAGCCATGCATCCTCTCGCGGTGCGCCGCCACTTAGGATTCGGGGTAATTTTTTATAGAGGTTTTCTTCCTCGCGGTCCGGCCGGTTAAGGCAAGACCCTCGATCCCGATTAAGGCCGCGAGACATGACCACAACACCTCATATCGGGATTGCGAGATCGACGGTGGCTAGGTGTGACTAGCCTTTCAACCCTCGTCACGGGTGTGAGACCGTCATCGTTTTTCGACTACGTTCCTCTGCTAAACAGAGGCACGCGTCGAAAAAGCCGTTTTTGCTGGTTTTGGTCCACGCCGTTTCCGGTAGCCCCTATAGGGGGGCCGTTCCCCTATCCGCCACCCAGGAGACGCGCCCGATGGGAGACCAGCAACTCCACACGGGAAATCCCAAGTAAAACCTAGTTATACATAAAAAGTATTTCCCCCTGAGACATTTTAAAACAATCAGACAACACAATGAATTAGTTAATATAATTACAGTCACGTATTTTGAGTAATAAGTCTACATTTATTATTTAACGTAAATTGGTACCAAGGACACATTCCCTATGGAGTTTATGTTAAAATTATTTATAACTAAGCGGTGCTCGCTGCTTTGGTTGCGTAAAAAGCCTTTCTCGCTACCAAAATGCTCAAATCACTGCAGCGATGCAAAGCACCATCTAATAATAGCCAGCGCTATATTAGAAAATCTGAATAAAAAAATAAGTAGCTTAAATATTAATTGTCAACATGGTGACTGCCTCGGTGGCGTAGTTGTATTACAGTACGATTGCAAAGCTGAGGTCTCGGGTTCAATCCCCGGGTCGGGCAAAGTGATATTGAGTTTTTCTATTCATTATCAGCCCGGGGTCTGGAATTTGTCTCCGATATGGCGATAGGCTCACTCCCTATCACATCATGGGATGGAATAACGGTGAAAAGTGTGTGCACTAGTTGCTCCTCTGCCTACCCCCTCGGGGATAATAGGCGTGAGTGTGTATGTGTGTATTCATCCAAATCCGTTTATCGGTTGTTGCGTTTACTTCTAACATCCAAATATTTTCACAAACATTCGCATTTATAATAGTAAAATAAGATAAGATTATTCTCAGATTAGTTTACGAATGATAGAAAGCCAGCCGTAGATAAATAGGTAATTTGGACTTGGGTTGTTGAATGGTGCTCGATAAACGGCAATAGGACTTGCATAGCATGGGAAAATATGTGTGATCCATCTCTGCCCCCCTGAAAAGTGAAGGCGTGAAGATATAAGTAAAGTGTCAAATAGGGTAGTTGACTACTGTTTAAAAACAATTACAAAAACTTTACGCTATATCAAATAAAATGGAAAAGGGATTTTCAAAACTAGCGCAATAATAAGTAAATTATAAAGCTTTGAAATATGATGGAAGGGAAATAACAGTAATATAAGACCGTGACGTCACCAAGTCTCACCGGCCATAACTCTGCAAGCGTGCGAAAGAGATAGCGCGATATTCCTGCCACGCCCTAACTTTTGCTCAAAACAATATTTCGAATGTACAACTGCTTTGCATTTCAATCAATTTTGATGCTGATTTCACAGAATAATTTCTTTTTCGTGTTATTTTCTGTAAGTGGACGATAGCCTAGTTGAGAATGGAACGGTCTGCCAAGACAATGTCCGGCGGTTCAAAAACCAAACTCTGGCTTTTAGAAGTTACGTGTGTGTTGTTTATCAATTATCGTTCGCTTTAACGGTGAAGGAAAACATCGTGAGGAAACCTACATACCTGAGAATTTTCTATAACAATTTCGAGGGTATGTGAAGTCTGCCAACCCGCACTAGGCCAGCGTGGTGGACTAAGGCCTGAACCCTCTCAGTAGACGAGGAGGCTCGTGCTCAGCAGTGGGCAATATATAATACAGAGCTGATTGCATTATTTTCTGTTACGCACAAAATAATGTACAAAATCCAACCTAGGGAACCACCCAATTGACGAGTAAATTTAATCGAAATTCCGTAATGCTGCGTCTATCCACAAGGATCGGCTTTATTAACCATTTTGCAGTAACTGAGTTCATAATGAACCCAACAGACGTTTTTTCATTTACCTAATTACCGAATATGGCTCTCCCATTAGTTATTATCCAAATTGGATTTAGTCAGATCTTAGTCAATTAGGTAATGCCTTATTCCGTTGTACTTGATTCGCTCGTGGGCTCATATTGGATATTAGAATTATGAAATTTAATGTTCGTGTGTATAAAATGTTACTATGGTTTATTTTCTAACTATGGCACAACTACGCCAACGAGGCTGTCGGCTGTAGTGCTAAGGTCTCGGATTCAATCCACGGGATCAAAATCTAAACACACACACACACTCACGCCCTTTATTCCCGAAGTAGTAGACAGAGGCGCAACTAGTGCACCAGTTTTCGCAGTGTATATTCCGTTCCATGATGTGATAGGGCGAGCTTATCGTCATAGGAGGCACAAATTTTAGAATTTTTCGTAGGAAATATGATACCGATACCTTTCTACCTAAGTAACTTCATCTGTTCCTTTATTTTAAGTTCAACTTGCTACTTTTAAATGGGTCTCGCCGCATAATTATACGTAGTTATATTTAAGACTCGCCCGGGAAAGTATCTTTATAAAACGGTTGTCAGTTTAGAAATTTATAAAGCATTCCACTGATATTGCACTTACTTTTGTTCTATCTGAGTTGGTGGGACTGTATTTGGTATTTGGAATGGGGGTAAAATGGCAGCAAGTATCAAAACTAATTCTTGTAAACTAGCCTATAAAGCTCGTTATCACAAGTAAACATTACAACCCATACAGTTTAGGCGGTTTTGCACACGATGGGGACGAGTAAGTCTACGTCTAGACTTAACTTATCAGAGTGATTCTTGACTAAAGAGCTAGCCTTTGTTATTTTGTTAGTTGGGTCTGTTTTGGCTATATGTTGTGGAATATTCAGTTCAATGTACAAGTTGAGGGGGTAGCGATGGGCTCACCTGTATCTGCAGTAGTAGCCGATATTTTCATAGAAGACTTCGAGGAGACAGCCCTGAACACAGCCCCGGTCTCACCAAGGTTTTACAAACGATACGAAGATGATACTTCCACAATATTACCATCTGACAATGTAACTGCATTTTGAAATCATCTCAACACCATCAATAATACAATTCAATTTACCATGGAGTTGGAACAGGATAACTCTCTTGCTTTCTTAGATGTTTTAGTCATCCGTAATTTTGATCAGACCCTCAGCCACACTGTGTACAGGAAACCGACCCATACTGATAATGCAACATGACAAGCAAGTACTGCAAGACAACAAGCCCCAAATTCCACGCCGCCGTCACATAGACCGAGTGAAACTAGCCACAGTTGATGATGTCCCAGTTGTATTACCTTATACAGGGTTATTTTGACATTGCGTTAATAAATGCAACCACATACTTATCTCGTTGAAAATAACACTTTTCATTATATTATTTTAACCATAACGTAAAATAAAAAAAGTGTAAGTTTCGAACAAAATAAATATCAATAAAAAGTAACTTGGAGTTTACACGCCCTAATGCCAACATGACTGCTCTAGGAGAATTCGTCGCGGCAGCAACATTACACTTTCAGTCAAAAATATAGGTACTTACGCACACACCAAATTCACACTAAACTACAAAATGATAAAAAAATTTGAATACTACAACCGGGATTTTTGACGAAAGTATTCGTTATTCATTGATAATTTTTAGCACGATGTTAGCAGAGGTGTAGACGAATATGTGGTTTCATTTAGTAACGCAATGTAAAAATGACCCTGTATAAGAGGTGTCACCGACAAGATTGGCTACATCCTGAAGCGTGCTTCCATAAAAACTTATTTTAAGCTGCTTAAGAAGATAAGTAAATTTTTACCACCTGTCAAGTGCCATATACCTCTACAAGAACCGGGCGTATACAAGATAGATTGCGACTGTGGCCTCTTTTATATCGGACAATCAAAAAGACCCACGTAAAAGAACATGTGGCTGGCGTAAAACATCGACGCTTATAATTTATTAACACTAATCTAGCTTTCATTAAATACTCCGCGCAAAAGTCCATCTCGTGGTAAGAGTTACCTTATTTGCACTCGTGCTTAGTAGTTCCCTTTTCATCTGATGACTAATTTTGTGCCATAGAATATTTGAAGCTTCTTTCATAGAACGGCAACTAAAATAATAACTAAATACAACTTTCCCTTCATAAAATATAGATTGTAGTAAATGCCGATAAGTTTAAGTATATCTTAATATCACTTTACAATCCTCTCCCAACTTCGTCCCTGTAGGCAGTTACTTCTCCGGTTGCTTAGCCGCTGGCGCCATCTGGCTACTGTCCTCATAATTGACATAAAACTTTCCCGTCTAACCATTAAAACTATCCCCGATTTAAATAAGCCCATGAATTTGAGTTTATTCAGGACGTGCCTACCCTGAGATTGGTAGAAATCTCTGGAGGGATTTGATGAACATATCAGTCGGAAATTACCGCCCGACTAACTTCTGATGGCATGGGATCAATTTAAATTAATTGAAAAAAGGTACTTTTAGCTGTGTTGTGTTAATTAATTAGACTACAAATCAAGATAGTTTTAGTGTGTCTCAGTTCGTATGGGAAGGCAGCAGCTGTTTAAGGCTTGCACTGCAATTAAGCTAAGTTTAAAAATTACTAGCTTTTGCCTCTGCTTCGCCCGCGTTAATAAGTTTTTCCGGGCTAAAAGTACATAAAAACCTTCCCGTTGAATCACTCTATCCAACACATTTATTTGGATAAAGATTAATATTATGACGTTGATACAACTCAACAAATAATGCATTAATTTCGACCAAATTTGATTACCATAAAAACGGTTCTAGTGAGTTAATCTCAAATGATAGACATATACTGTCGCGGACATTTTTTTTAGATCATTTCAAGAGGAATAATTCTTTCATACATATATTTTTGGTATCTTGAACCGTTTTCGCAGCGCACGCAATGGAAGCCCTCAAGGATGAATAATTTTCCCCGTTTTTTTCACATTTTCCATTATTTCTTCGCTCCTAATAGTTGCATCGTGATGTCATATAGCCTAAAGCCTTCCTCGATAAATGGTCTATTCAACACAAAAACAATTTTTCAATTCGAACCAGTAGTTCCTGAGATTAGCGCGTTCAAACAAACAAACTCTTCAGCTTTATAATATTAGTATAGATATGAACAATTGTATTCCAATAATGGGAGCCGTTATTCTGAATTAATAGAATGAGAAACTATCCAGCAATGTAATAATTATTGTAATATGCCCTAATTATATAGCTCTATTACAGGAAAAACACCATCAGTTATTAAGGAATTTATAATTTAAACGTCTACCAGACATTACTTACCCTAATCTGCATGAACAAAAAGGCCTAGGTGTGTGAGGTCACGTCGTCGCCATTAATTTGGCAACATATGCAGCGGCTCCATAGTCCACGATACATCAAATGGAATATACTCCCGCTCATTACGTATGGACGTTGTGTATGAATTATCTTTGGGTTCTATTGTGTGCTTTGCCCGTGTGTTGCCGGGTAATCTCTGGAATAGGACATTTCTCGGTTTAATGTTCTTATCTGGTCACGAATGGGGCATTTGACTATTTTGATCTTTACTTTTATCAAATTTTTACGTCATAAATCTTTAAACACAGAAGGCATGATTGATTGCAGTCCGGTAAAATCAACGAACTACAAGTCTTTGAATTTCAGTAGAAGTGGTAAGTGTTAAAAAACGAGAAAAGAGGCGCAATACACGCATGTGACGTCATCGGGAATTACGATGCGTGCGTGCGAAAGAGATGAAGCGATATCACTAAACAGCCCCCGAACTAATTATGGTTCTAATATGGTTACACGAAGAACTTGCACAATGAATAATTAACGATTTTCAAACATCGACTTCTTTCATAATTCACTAACAGCAGTCAAAAAGACTATTATAGATAATATTTTATCAATTTCTTAGATTTGTAATCAGGAAGCTTATATCCAAAGCTTCTTGTTTGTATTATAATTTAATTGAGCGATTATATTGTTTTTTTTCTTAGTCATAAGATTTGCATATTAGTTATTTAGTGTTTAGTATTTATTTTAAATCCTTCTTTTGTGTTTGATAGTTTGCTTAACACACAGTTAAATAAATATATTACACCTCATGACAACCAATTTGGTTTCAGATCAGGATTATCTACGGAAAGTGCTATTTTGTGTGTTAAGCAAACTGTCAAATACTACACGGATCGTGGTACGCCTGTATATGCAGCTTTTCTCGACTTGTCCAAGGCTTTTGACCTGGTTTCGTATGACATTTTGTGGAAGAAGTTGGAAGATGTTAATTTGCCTGTTGAACTGATAAACATCATTAAGTTTTGGTATGGAAACCAGGTTAATAATGTCAGATGGGCAGGTGTTTTATCCGATCCGTATCGATTGGAATGTGGGGTAAGACAGGGAGGGTTAACGTCCCCCACCCTTTTCAATCTGTACGTGAATGGGCTGATTGAGTCACTCAGTAGCCTCAGAGCAGGTTGTTATATAGACGGAGTCTGTGTTAACAACATCAGTTATGCAGATGACATGGTGTTACTGAGTGCCTCCCCATGTGGTCTGAGAAAGTTGTTGGTACTCTGTGAGAGCTATGCTGCTTCTCATGAATTACTATACAATACACGAAAAAGCGAAATCATGGTCTTTGGAGCTGGTGGTAAGGCCCCTAAAAATGTACCTAATATTAGGCTTAACAACGTTCCCTTACACCAGGTCGGTAAATTTAAATATTTGGGCCATATACTAACTGCTGACCTCAGGGATCATGATGACATCGAAAGGGAGAGAAGGGCGTTATCAGTGAGGGCGAACATGTTAGCCCGCAGATTTGCGAGGTGTTCGAGGGAAGTAAAAGTTACGCTTTTCCGAGCGTACTGTACTTCGTTCTACACATGCAGCCTGTGGGCCGAGTATACGCGAAAAGCTTATAACGCCCTTCGTGTGCAATATAATAACGCGTTCAGAGTGCTGTTGAGGCTGCCCCGATACTGCAGTGCATCAGGGATGTTTGCGGAGGCGCACGTAGATTGCTTTTACGCCACGATGCGTAAACGTTGTGCGTCACTGGTGCGCCGTGTGAGGGCCAGCACCAACAGCATTTTGAACATGTTTTCGAATAGGCTAGACTGTGTCTATGTGAACCACTGCTGCAGGTTGCATGCTCCGCCATGAGGAGTGCAGCAGTGGACACAATTCTATTTTCAATTGTCTGTCGATTGCCTTACTAACATAAATATAAGCATTTTTTACTAACCCAAATGAGTCTTTGTAACTTGAAATAATAATAATAAATTAAATTAAAAATTTTGTATCCGCTGTGTTCTTTATGTGTTATATTTATGTGGAAACCTTTTTGGTTTGTGTGTAACCTATTGTATCTAGCTTATATATATGTAACTAGCGGCCCCGACAGACATTGTCCTGCCCTAAAAAGGAAATAAAATCCTAGAACCCGAATACAGCGCTACCTATCGGATAGAATTGTAATCTAAACCATTCTGGAATCCACCTGAAGACACACAAAAAAATTACATTAAAATCGGTCCACCCGTTTAGGAGTTCAATGACATGCAAGGTTAAGTATTCTTAAGTTTTCTAATTATCCGCGCAATTTTCTTATTTTTTTCTTTCATAAGAACTTTCTCCTGACAATATCAAACACATCAAAAAAAGAAATAACGAAATCAGTCCAGCCGTTCACGCGTGATGCCGTGACCAAGGAAAATAGGGATTCATTTTTATATATATATAGATATATATAGATAAGATATTGTTCTGTTTGTTTCCTAAATAAAGAATAATGTACAAAGTCCAACATAAGCAAATACCTTATTATTTCTATGCCATAATATTGGATAAAATAACGATCACATTCAAATTCATGTCGTATAAAATGTATAAACTGCATTACATATTAAATCAATTGAAAAAATATTATTAATTCTTATAATAGTCTACCACATAGCTTTGTAATACAGAAAAACTGAATATATGTATAAACCTGTATAAGTAAAAATATTGGCTACGAAAACTTTCATCCTCCACCTTCATTTTTTCCCCATTTTCCTTATGGATTCTGAAATACTAACAAGCCTTACAGCCCTAAACAAAGCACCACAGGGTCCAATAGACACAATTCCCATATCAAGCATCGCTCTGCTTCGCTAATAAATCATTTTACACCATAAAGAGGGATATTAAATCGAAAGAAGGCGCGGAACGAGGGGTCGGGGGAAGTGAAAAATTGGGTCGTAAAAGCAATCCCCAATGCGAAATGATGAAAAGCTAGCTATTTTCAATTACATCTCACTTTGCCGTGTAGAAATATCGTAATAATCTATTTAAAAGATTCTGGGAGTAATTTCTTTGAAGACAGATGGATCTGATGGGATTTTTATAATTCGACGGTCCCATAGAACAAAGTCGTATATGCAAAATGTGAGCTTTTCAGTAGAGCGCTTTGAAAGTCTAAATTGATTGTGAAAATCACAAGTTATACATGAAAGAAACGTTATCTATTAGGGTTCAGTAACAACTTTGAACCTAATGTGTGAAAATAGCACTAATTCGTACATGAATACAAACTTACGACTTTCAAACTGCTCTACTGAAAAGCTAACATTTTGCACATACGACTTTGTTCTATGGGACTGTCGATATTGGTGACATTGCAACGTTCGCTGGTGGTAGGTCTCGCAGGCGAGGGGCTTTTAAGCAGCAGTGTCTGTGTTTGTTCCGGTTTGAAGGAAATTGTAGCCAGCGTCAATACTGGGCATTATGTGACCTAACATCTAATGTCTCAGGGTGACGTGCGCAGTGGAGTGCCACGCGGTACTTTGTAATTATAATCTGTATGGAGTTGCTATTGTTTATGGGTGGTCGTACAGCTTACCATCAGGCGAGTTGAATGCTCGTCTCGTAATTCAGTAGCAATAAATAAATGATATTTTCGAACTACGTAGGTATTGCTTGGAACTACGAACTCAGCGTGAAACGTAGTTACCATTCTTAGAGAGGCCGGGATTACTCTCTCAAGTGTATATAATAATGAAAAAATTGCGGTTAACTCATAAACTACTATTTGTTACTATTAAACTATTATTGGTAACTACTAATTACTGATACTTGGACCGGACTTGATAGAACGATACCTTTCAAACAAAGAATCACTATATTATTTATTAATATTCATCAAAATTAATTTTGACTTCAGGTTAGACAATTCTTTGTCTTCTTATCGCTTAAAACGAACTTTACAGTAAACATAAAAATGTAACATAATTTACTAATTTACAAGTAAAAAATCTTCCCTGCTTTTTAGTATCAACTAAAAATTGAAGCAAGAAGCTTGTCTGAACTCCAACGTAAACTGTTTTAATCACCCTAGCAAACAACCCTTCAAACGTCGACTTTGCTGCAGCATCGGTTTAGTGTCACAACTTTAAAGTCATCAGATGTTTTAAATGTAGACTGGTTTTATTTCGTATCAAATTACGGGTTGCTACAGCATAGCGTTTATTTAAAATAAGATGACTGGAGATAAGAAACATGCTAGACCATTTTGTGCTTAAAATATTGTTTGGAAAAATATATTCTATGACTTTGGACAAAGTTAGTTTTCGACATTATTAAAATAGTCTTATATGCCATGCTAGGTATAACATACATGCATAGGATGTCGCCTCTTCCCTTTTATAATTTTATTTGAACGAAGTTCCTTATCGCGCGTTGCGAAAGGGAGCTAGACGGAAAAAGTTAAGACCAAAAGTTGTAACGAATTTTGTTTTTATATACTTGCCCTGTGAAACCAGCCAGTAACAATAAAGAACTGGCCGTAAAAGTGACATTCGAAATTTAAAGTATACAAGCGTGTTCGCTCCTCACTAAAAATGGTTCATCAACAAGTGTTAAATTTTCACTATAACCTCATTTCAAAAATAATAACAATATTAATTTGATATTTGGTGAGACATATATGACTGCCATGATTAAGGTAACGCCGTTTTCCATTACACACTCTGCTGCACATAAATCTGCAACACTTGTACGTCTTACGTCAACAAAAATTTAGATAAACTTCCACTAATTTTGGCCGGTGATTTTAACATCAACTTCAGTAATAAAAAATCATAACCATTGCTACAGTTTCTAGAGGAAGAATTTGAATTAAAACAAACAATAATCCAGCAGAATCAACAACAAAATCCTACTAATATTATAAAGGCGAAAGTTTGTAAGAATGTATGGATGTAAGGATGTTTGTTCCTCTTTCACGCAAAAACTACTGAACGGATTTCGATGAAATTTGGCACACGTGTAGATCATGTCCTGGATTAACACATAGTTTTTATCCCGGGAAAATATAAACCGGGACTTTTATCCCGAAAAACTTTTTAAAGCGGGCGGAGCCGCGGGCTAAAGCTAGTATAATATACTACCATTGATGCAGTTTTTTCAAGACACATTTAAATAAAATAGAATCCCAAACATACCTATGTTTCCTACTTCAGTTACCACAAGCCAATTATTACTAAAATTGAGCCTACCGATTGAGTTTATATTACATTATATTTGTTGATAATATAAAAATGTTAATATAACTTAAAAGAAATAAAACTTTATTACAATTCCTTCACTAATTAATCGAAAGGAACTTCGTTCCATCCGGGTAACCCTTGACACCTCTCAAGTTTTTTTTTTGCCAGCTATGTTAGGTCCATGTTATAGGACCAAGATAATATTATGATTCCTGACTCCAGGCTGTAACGCAATATGTCCCAATATGACTAATATAGCTACGCCAACAAGACAATCTTATTAATATAATGTGTCAACACTTGTGATTATGGCATTTAAGACACTATATAAATTTCAAATCCGGGTGTTAGGCATACTTCGAGAATATCTCAGAACTATTTCGACTACGCTCAAGTTTGAGAGCTTTTCACTAAAGGTGTCCTTCAACTAGTTACCATTTTGTTTTAGCTCTAGCACTCAGAGAGTTTGTTTACTTGCCGAATACGCTAATGCGTCTACAAGTTTCGAAATAGTCGATGTGAAAACAAGTGGATTAAAGTTGGTCACTTGAGTTGAAGAAACTTCTGAGTTTTCATAATAGGCTAATTGAATACTATTTTTAAATACATACATCATAAATGTATGCCATCTAAAATCTAACAAAAAAAGATTTTTCAAATCGGCGCTATAATAAGAAAATTACAAAGCTTTAAAGTTTCGTAGAAGGGAAAGTTGTTAAATAAGACTAATATCAGATTGTGACGTCAACGATTGTTACCGGCCATAACGCTGCGAGCGTGCGAAAGAGATACTGCGCTTTGTAACTGTGGATTATTAAGATATTTTTGATATACCGGCACAGCAAAGTGACCCAACTGAACCTGAATAAGAGGGGAGGGGTCCAGATAGTGTCGATTGACGAGCGATATTATCCCTTGTCAGTCGACATCATTATGCCGGCTTGT
This sequence comes from Lapara coniferarum, assembly GCA_949316025.1. NCBI lineage: Eukaryota > Metazoa > Arthropoda > Insecta > Lepidoptera > Sphingidae > Lapara > Lapara coniferarum. The sequence continues at coordinate 5,691,332 of OX438929.1, forward strand.
TTGAACTGGATACACGAAATCTGATCGCGGAACGCGACACACTTACGTGGACAACTATGACGGGTATTAACACCTTATGTACGGTGATCGGTATCTGGAAAAACAAACCAAAAAAAATAGCCTACCACCAACAAGCCTTGATTCAATATAAAAATAAAATGAAATCTTTGGTCTGAAGGTGGACATTAATTTCAATGTAAAGACGCCCATTATGGGTATTTTCCATTCTCTTCAACACCATCAGACATAAAATTAAATAAACATAATATTAACGTGGTAAAATTCATTAAAGCGAGTAGATTTTTGCATAATACTTTGGATAAACTCGTTTTCTCCAAGATAGCCGGATTCGCTCTTAAAACTCCCTTTTGTCAAACAATGCTGCTTTTAAAAGATTTTCTTGGAAATGAAAAAGTTAAACGTTCGGCTTTTTTGATTGTTGAATGTTTTGATGAACCTTTCCTTAAAACATTTCTGGTGAAATTTAATGTGTTAGAGAAATTGTTAATACACATTATTTTATTTATAGAATAGATCTGGGATTTGGGAAAGGTACTTCGTAAGCTATTGTAGTTTATGTCTTCAAAATAATTCTCAAAGTCAAATGTAATGAAGGAAATGTTTCAAAAGTTATAATTTCAGAATGGGCTTAATGGAATGAGGGTATTTTCTAAGATTTAGGATCTGGAAATATTTTCGATTACTGTAATAATTTTAGATCATTTAGTTAGATGTTTAGATCTTAATAAGTTAATTCGATTCTTGTTACTTCCGTGGTTTACTGGAAGCGTATTAAAGAAAACTGTTGTATGTCCAAAGGTCGAAATTTGACCGTCGAATTGAATATACTTTTAACACATGCGTGTAATTTATTTTTCTCCACTCCTTTTCTATACGAACTTTAATTATGCCAAATCTTACTATCCTCCGTGCATACAATGTTCTTAAAAAGGGGTACAACGTTTCTTCTTTACGAGTTAATGTATAGATAGGTGCTAAATAAAGATTTGAAGGCCAAGGTTTTTAATTTGAAATGTAAATCGGTCGTCACGGCTGCGGATTATCGACTCGGATTTATTAGAAGGGAAAAATAAAGAAAATGTTATTTTGTTGTGAACCCAGTGTTCCTTCGGGCGATGTTTTGAATTTACGATACGAAAATCTTGTTTGTGCCGAACTTGTTTTGATTAGTAAACATTTGATTATAAAACTCTTGTTATATTGAGAAATTGATTTATCGTTTTGGATGTTTCAAGGATAGTAAAAGTAGCTGTATGTCTCTTAGCAGAAAATAATTATTCCAATGGTGCACGAAAGGACTAAATAATAATCTGCTATTATATTAAGTATAGAAAATTAATAAGGATGACAAAAAGGTAGGATCTTATTCAAACCTCGATTTGAAATTCGAAATCCAAATAAGCCAGCATAGTTAAGTATAAGCCTTCACAATAAATTACGTCTCCATTGCTATTCCAATATTAAACGTGTATCGAAGCTGTATTGTTTCACATAACTCATTATTGACCCGTAGATCGTCTATAAAGTTAACCATCGGGGTAAGCACCGATCGGGGCCAACATCCCGGGCTAATAATTTCAAATGGCTACAGTTAAACTTCGAGAGAACCTAATGGCCCACCCTTGGGGAAACCGATTGAATCGCTTCGGTTGCGCGTCACAGTCCTGTTTACCAGATGTGCTCAACATTTTTGTCAGAATTCGATAATGAAACGATTCTTTATTCAATGTTTCCAACCAATATTAATATACTTTAAGCTTTAATGTTTGGTACTAAAGTATGGATATTATGACTAGCAACTTTTATTTTACGAACCATAAGTTGCAAACCACTGTCATACATTCGAGAGCTCCCTAGACATGAAGACGATCACACGGAAAAGTTGTGTAACACGATCTTTTTATTCGAAGTGGCTCGTAAAAGCGATGTGAAAATGCAGCGATGACTTTACCCACACAGTTTCTGCTGATTTGGTTATTCATGATAGTTTATGAACTACTTTTGTGTGAGTAGCTTGAAGGATAGTTTTATTTATGGCTGACGAGACGAAAAGGTCGCATATGTAATGACATCGTATAGAAGCAATACCACCAAATACCTAGTTAATAGTGTGGTATACGGGCGATAGCCTGATTGTGAGTGGAACGGACGCTGAGACGAATTTTCGCAGGTTCAAAACCCAAGGGCACACACCTCTGACTTTTCTAAAAAATTATATGTGTAATGATTTTAAAGAATCCTGAAAAAGAAACAGTCGAAGGCGGGACTCGAACCCACGACCTCCGGCGTACCGTGCCGGTGCTCTTCCAATTGAGCCACTCCGACCCCCGCCAATGAAATGATGAAATTGGCAATCGATGGCGGGGGTCGGAGTGGCTCAATTGGAAGAGCACCGGCACGGTACGCCGGAGGTCGTGGGTTCGAGTCCCGCCTTCGACTGTTACTTTTCAGGATTCTTTAAAATTATTAACCAGGCACTACATGGCCATTGACATGTATAAAAAATCTATATATATAAAATTCTCGTGTCACAGTTTTCGTTGCCATACTCCTCCGAAACGGCTTGACCGATTTTGATGAAATTTTTTGTGCTTATCCGGTATCTATGAGAATCGGCCAACATTCATTTTTCATCCCCCCAAATGTTAAGGGTGGACCACCCCTAAATTTTTTATTTTATTTTTCAGACAAAATTTTTTGTTTTAATTTTTTTTTGATACAGCATACAAAAATACCTACAACCCTAAATTTTCACCCCTCTACGATCAACCCTTATTTTTTAATAGCCATTTTAGTTACCTTTTTAGGGCAGGACAACGTCTGTCGGGGCCGCTAGTCATAATATAAAATTATATGTGTATTCATTGTGAATTATCGCTGGCTTTAACGGTGAAGCGAAACAACGTGAGGAAACCTGCATACCTGAGAAGTAGTCTGAATTGCGAAGGTATGTGAAGTCTGCCAACCCGCGCTAGGCCAGAGTTGTGGACTAAGGCCTTAACCCTCTCAGTTGTAGAGGAGGCCCGTGCTCAGCAGTGGGCAGTATATAATACAGGGCTGTTATGACCTGTGTGAAGTTGGCAAGTGAGTTTGAAATATCCTGTTTTAACTATTTCCATAGGATTGTACTAGGTTTGTACCGGATTGTACCGTTCTTTAATTTGTTTGTACCTCATGGGGGCAAGAGATATGGTATAATTAAAGTTTGGTCAATCAGCGCCTTGGGTGCACTTACATGAAATCGCGACATATTAAAACCTACCATCATTTTGATGATTTTATGACCGCATACGATATAAAAATATGTTCCGCAGAAGTATAATCCCAACCCATCATTGTACTAGCCGAAATCAACGAGTACAAATGACGGAAATGCACGAAATTCGTAGAAATTGATAAATTTTCCAAAAAGTACGGCCATTTTCAAACAAATCATCACTGTGATGATTTCATGGCTGGATTTAATTTATAAACATGTTCCTCAGAGGTACAATCCCTCTCCATTATAAAGCAATCCGAAACCAGGGAGTACAAACAATGGAAATGTACGAAACTCGTAAGAATTTATTAATTTTCCAAGAAGTAGAGCCACTTTGAATCAAATCATCGTTCTGATGATTTTATTTCTGAATATGATATCTCCACATCGTGGTACAATCCGAAACCAGGGAGTACAAACGATCGAAATGTACGAAATTTGCAAGAATTTATTAATTTTCCAAGAAGTGCAGCCATTTTGAAACTGATCATCATTGTGATGATTTTATGGCTGAACCCAATGTAGAAATGTGTCCCTCAGAGGTACAATCCCTCTCTATCATAGTGCAATCCGTAACCAGGGAGTACAAACGACGGATGTGAAGGAAAATCGATCTCAATAATATTATATTTCGATAATGTAATTTTTTTTTTAAAACGAGTGTTATAGTAATGATTTTATTTCTGAATATCATAGAGCAACATGTCCGTCAGAGGTACAATCCCTCCAGATGATAGTACAATCCGAAACCAGGGAGTACAAACGATGGAAATGCACGAAATCCGTAGAAATTTATTGTTTTTCGATAAAGCGCAGCTTTTCTCAAACGAGTTATTAAAGTAATCATTTTATTTCCGAATATGATAGAGCAACATGTCCCTCAGAGGTACAATCCCTCCACATCATGGTACAATCCGAAACCAGGGAGTACAAACGATCTAAATGTACGAAATTTGCAAGAATTTATTAATTTTCCAAGAAGTACAGCCATTTTAAAACTGATCATCATTGTGATGATTTTATGGCTGAACCCAATGTAGAAATGTGTCCCTCAGAGGTACAATCCCTCTCTATCATAGTGCAATCCGTAACCAGGGAGTACAAACAATGGAAATGTACGAAACTCGTAAGAATTTATTAATTTTCCAAGAAGTAGAGCCACTTTGAATCAAATCATCGTTCTGATGATTTTATTTCTGAATATGATAGAGCAACATGTACCTCAGAGGTACAATCCCTCCACATCATGGTACAATCCGAAACCAGGGAGTACAAACGATCGAAATGTACGAAATTTGCAAGAATTTATTAATTTTCCAAGAAGTACAGCCATTTTGAAACTGATCATCATTGTGATGATTTTATGGCTGAATCCAATGTAGAAATGTGTCCCTCAGAGGTACAATCCCACTCTATCATAGTGCAATCCGTAACCAGGGAGTACAAACGACGGATGTGAAGGAAAATCGATCTCAATAATACTATATTTCGATAATGTAATTTTTTTTTTAAAACGAGTGTTATAGTAATGATTTTATTTCTATATATGATAGAGCAATATGTTCCTCAGAGGTACAATCCCTCCAGATGATAGTACAATCCGAAACCAGGGAGTACAAACGATAGAAATGCACGAAATCCGTAGAAATTTATTGTTTTTCGATAAAGCGCAGCTTTTCTCAAACGAGTGATTAAAGTAATCATTTTATTTCTGAATATGATAGAGCAACATGTCCCTCAGAGGTACAATCCCTCCACATCATGGTACAATCCGAAACCAGGGAGTACAAACGATCGAAATGTACGAAATTTGCAAGAATTTATTAATTTTCCAAGAAGTACAGCCATTTTGAAACTGATCATCATTGTGATGATTTTATGGCTGAACCCAATGTAGAAATGTGTCCCTCAGAGGTACAATCCCTCTCTATCATAGTGCAATCCGTAACCAGGGAGTACAAACGACGGATGTGAAGGAAAATCGATCTCAATAATATTATATTTCGATAATGTCAATTTTTTTTTAAAACGAGTGTTATAGTAATGATTTTATTTCTGAATATCATAGAGCAACATGTCCCTCAGAGGTACAATCCCTCCAGATGATAGTGCAATCCGAAACCAGGGAGTACAAACGATGGAAATGCACGAAATTCGTAGAAATTTATTGTTTTTCCTAGAAGTACAGCCATTTTGAAACTAATCATCATTGTGATGATTTTATGGCTGAATCCAATGTAGAAATAAGTCCCTCAGAGGGACAATCCCTCTCTGTTTCGTGCATTTCCATCATTTGTACTCCCTGGGTTTGGATTATACTATCATCTGGAGGGATTGTACCTCTGAGGGACATGTTGCTCTATCATATATAGAAATAAAATCATTACTATAACACTCGTTTTAAAAAACAATTTACATTATCGAAATATAATATTATTGAGATCGATTTTCCTTCACATCCGTCGTTTGTACTCCCTGGTTACGGATTGCACTATGATAGAGAGGGATTGTACCTCTGAGGGACACATTTCTACATTGGGTTCAGCCATAAAATCATCACAATGATGATCAGTTTCAAAATGGCTGTACTTCTTGGAAAATTAATAAATTCTTGCAAATTTCGTACATTTCGATCGTTTGTACTCCCTGGTTTCGGATTGTACCATGATGTGGAGGGATTGTACCTCTGAGGGACATGTTGTTCTATCATATTCAGAAATAAAATCATTACTATAACACTCGTTTTAAAAAAAAAATTACATTATCGAAATATAATATTATTGAGATCGATTTTCCTTCACATCCGTCGTTTGTACTCCCTGGTTACGAATTGCACTATGATAGAGAGGGATTGTACCTCTGAGAGACACATTTCTACATTGGGTTCAGCCATAAAATCATCACAATGATGATCAGTTTCAAAATGGCTGTACTTCTTGGAAAATTAATAAATTCTTGCAAATTTCGTACATTTCGATCATTTGTACTCCCTGGTTTCGGATTGTACCATGATGTGGAGGGATTGTTCCTCTGAGGGACATGTTGCTCTATCATATTCAGAAATAAAATGATTACTTTAATCACTTTATCGAAAAACAATAAATTTCTACGGATTTCGTGCATTTCCATCGTTTGTACTCCCTGGTTTCGGATTGCACTATCATCTGGAGGGATTGTACCTCTGAGGGACATGTTGCTCTATGATATTCAGAAATAAAATCATTACTATAACACTCGTTTTAAAAAAAAAATTGACATTATCGAAATATAATATTATTGAGATCGATTTTCCTTCACATCCGTCGTTTGTACTCCCTGGTTACGGATTGCACTATGATAGAGAGGGATTGTTCCTCTGAGGGACACATTTCTACATTGGGTTCAGCCATAAAATCATCTCAATGATGATCAGTTTCAAAATGGCTGTACTTCTTGGAAAATTAATAAATTCTTGCAAATTTCGTACATTTCGATCGTTTGTACTCCCTGGTTTCGGATTGTACCATGATGTGGAGGAATTGTACCTCTGAGGGACATGTTGCTCTATCATATTCAGAAATAAAATCATTACTATAACACTCGTTTTAAAAAAAAAATTACATTATCGAAATATAATATTATTGAGATCGATTTTCCTTCACATCCGTCGTTTGTACTCCCTGGTTACGGATTGCACTATGATAGAGAGGGATTGTACCTCTGAGAGACACATTTCTACATTGGGTTCAGCCATAAAATCATCACAATGATGATCAGTTTCAAAATGGCTGTACTTCTTGGAAAATTAATAAATTCTTGCAAATTTCGTACATTTCGATCATTTGTACTCCCTGGTTTCGGATTGTACCATGATGTGGAGGGATTGTTCCTCTGAGGGACATGTTGCTCTATCATATTCAGAAATAAAATGATTACTTTAATCACTTTATCGAAAAACAATAAATTTCTACGGATTTCGTGCATTTCCATCGTTTGTACTCCCTGGTTTCGGATTGCACTATCATCTGGAGGGATTGTACCTCTGAGGGACATGTTGCTCTATGATATTCAGAAATAAAATCATTACTATAACACTCGTTTTAAAAAAAAAATTGACATTATCGAAATATAATATTATTGAGATCGATTTTCCTTCACATCCGTCGTTTGTACTCCCTGGTTACGGATTGCACTATGATAGAGAGGGATTGTTCCTCTGAGGGACACATTTCTACATTGGGTTCAGCCATAAAATCATCTCAATGATGATCAGTTTCAAAATGGCTGTACTTCTTGGAAAATTAATAAATTCTTGCAAATTTCGTACATTTCGATCGTTTGTACTCCCTGGTTTCGGATTGTACCATGATGTGGAGGAATTGTACCTCTGAGGGACATGTTGCTCTATCATATTCAGAAATAAAATCATTACTATAACACTCGTTTAAAAAAAAAAATTACATTATCGAAATATAATATTATTGAGATCGATTTTCCTTCACATCCGTCGTTTGTACTCCCTGGTTACGGATTGCACTATGATAGAGAGGGATTGTACCTCTGAGAGACACATTTCTACATTGGGTTCAGCCATAAAATCATCACAATGATGATCAGTTTCAAAATGGCTGTACTTCTTGGAAAATTAATAAATTCTTGCAAATTTCGTACATTTCGATCGTTTGTACTCCCTGGTTTCGGATTGTACCATGATGTGGAGGGATTGTTCCTCTGAGGGACATGTTGCTCTATCATATTCAGAAATAAAATGATTACTTTAATTACTTTATCGAAAAACAATAAATTTCTACGGATTTCGTGCATTTCCATCGTTTGTACTCCCTGGTTTCGGATTGTACTATCATCTGTAGGGATTGTACCTCTGAGGGACATGTTGCTCTATCATATTCAGAAATAAAATCATTACTATAGCACTCGTTTTAAAAAAAAATTTACATTATCGAAATATAATATTATTGAGATCGATTTTCCTTCACATCCGTCGTTTGTACTCCCTGGTTACGGATTGCACTATGATAGAGAGGGATTGTACCTCTGAGGGACACATTTCTACATTGGGTTCAGCCATAAAATCATCACAATGATGATCAGTTTCAAAATGGCTGTACTTCTTGGAAAATTAATAAATTCTTGCAAATTTCGTACATTTCGATCGTTTGTACTCCCTGGTTTCGGATTGTACCATGATGTGGAGGGATTGTACCTCTGAGGGACATGTTGCTCTATCATATTCAGAAATAAAATGATTACTTTAATCACTCGTTTGAGAAAAGCTGCGCTTTATCGAAAAACAATAAATTTCTACGGATTTCGTACATTTCCATTGTTTGTACTCCCAGGTTTCGGATTGCTTTATAATGGAGAGGGATTGTACCTCTGAGGAGCATGTTTATTAATTAAATCCAGCCATGAAATCATCACAGTGATGATTTGTTTGAAAATGGCCGTACTTTTTGGAAAATTTATCAATTTGTACGAATTTCGTGCATTTCCGTCATTTGTACTCGTTTATTTCGGCTAGTACAAGATGGATTGGGATTATACTTCTGCGGAACATATTTTTATATCGTATGCGGTCATAAAATCATCAAAATGATGGTAGGTTTTAATATGTCGCGATTTCATGTAAGTGCACCCAAGGCGCTGATTGACCAAACTTTAATTATACCATATCTCTTGCCCCCATGAGGTCCAAACAAATTAAAGAACGGTACAATCCGGTACAAACCTAGTACAATCCTATGGAAATAGTTAAAACAGGATATTTCAAACTCACTTGCCAACTTCACACAGGTGCTGTTATGGTATGGTTTGGTGTTGTAAAACGTAACTAATCTAAAATAATATTTATGTAACAGATCGTAAAAGAATATAACATATCCCATAAAAATTACCATAACGTTTTTCCTCTAAATTGACTATAATCATGTCGCGATATAAATCCATTCATTTGTTGAAAAGAAAAAAGTTTTCATTAATTTATCAGATTAGTTGCAAAACTTGAACCTGAGAGGATTTTTCTTAATCAAGTGCAAAAGACTTGCAAATGGTTTCGGACTAGAGTGCAATTCTATTTTGAATTTAATCGGTGTTGGCGGGGACGTATCCTTTTTGTAATGGCGACCTAATTGCGGTCGTGTAGTGGCGTGTAAGTAGTGTTAGTGGACGATAGCTTAGTTGGGAATGGAACGGTCTGCTGAGACAATGTCGGGAAGCTCAAAACCCAAGGCACACACCTCTGAATTTTCAAAGTTACGTGTGTATTGTTTATCAATTATCGTTCGCTTTACGGTGAAGGAAAACTTCGTGAGGAAACCTGCATACCTAAGAAGCTCTTTATAAGAATTTCGAAGGTATGTGAAGTCTACCAACCCGCACTAGGCCAGCGTGGTGGACTAAGGCCTAACCCCCACTCAGTAATTGAGGAGGCCCGTGCTCAGTAGTGGGTAGTATATAATACAGGGCTGATTGCATTGCATTGATTGCAATTGCGGTCGTAGGTTATTAATTAGTGTTTTGTTTTGAAATACAATTAGGTAATATATAGAACAACTGTCTTATATATAGTTATGTATTTAAAAATTACTCCAATAAATTAATAACATACTTAATTGAATGTGTGTTAATAACTTAATTCTAATACTAAAATTGAAACAGTTTTAATGGGTAAGTACTATTAATTAGCAGTTGAATAATACAATAACAACAAGGCTTAGTACAGTCAGCCACATAAGTATCTTAACAAATTCAAAAATTCAAATCGCCTATACGCGTTCAGTTCAATTAAAACACTATTTTTTCTTTGTGTAAAGTAAAGTAAATCCCTTAATTTTATTTTTGTGAAGAGAAAACGAAAATTGGTAAGAACACAAAAGTGTAGAGGCGATTTGAAGTACTGAATTTGTTCAGCCACTTGTGTGGCTGACTGTACAAAAAAATAGCAGTATACCAGGTTACATCTTCAATATAATAATTATATAGGCATTAGTGGTGTTGACTTATTTTGTAAGTCTTTTACACTACTTTGGAAAACTCTCAGTTTCTTTTAACTCTATCAGTATTACATTTGAACTGTATTATATGTACCGCTCCTGTTTATCACTAATTAAATATTTTTTTTTGATAAATCCTTTCATATAGAAACACCAATATCTCTATTCTTAAAACATAGAACTTGAAATGAAATCCTCCTAGCCAGTTTCGGCCACGGCGGCCAATCTCAACGGAGATCAGCCAGGTACGCAGGAGATATTATAGTGCACAAGTGTGTGCGCAATACACAGATGCACTCGCTATTCCTTCACTCTCATAGTCCGGTGAGACGGCAATCCGACATGACCGGAGAGAGATCAGGCGCAGGACCAACGGCTTTACGTGCTTTCCGAGGCACGGGGGTATCACACCGCCAACTTCCTGACTCCGAGCTGCGACTGAGTAAATTTTAAGATGAAAAAACCCAGTCACAATATTTTTGGCTCGACCCGGGATTCGAACCCAGGACCTCAGCGCGCAAATCGTACTCGTAATGCGTACGCAATACCACTACGCCACCGAGGCAGTCACCTAGAACTTACTATAAAGATCAGTAAATTTTTAGACTCCAACAAAAGCTGAACTGTTCGTACCGAAATGCCTTTTTTGCTTATTCAGCCATCAATTGGCGCATAGATTACGAGAGTTCTAGTCGCAGTGAGCTCTTCAAACGGCCAATAAACTTCTGTAGGTTCAGTCAGGGCTTTTCTCATTTCCTGGACTTTGGTTTTATGTGAATGTTTTTGACCCCTGTTATGTTTCTATTTGTTAGATTTATGTGACCTTTTAGAATGATTATCTATTGTGTTTCTAGTGAGTATCAAAGATGGGTACCGAAAGGATTTTAGAGGTTGAATTTGTTTCTTTTGGTGAACAATTGAATAGACAATGTTCTTTTAATGACCTACCACTAGGAAAAAAGAACAATGAACTTGTATGTTTCCGTAATTTGATATTTTTCTTGAGCACCCAAGAAGATAATGTCAAAACATTTACCTTAAAATCAAAATAAGGCGTCGAACAAATTCCTACGTAGGGCTCTCAGGTAAACAAGTCGATGATTGCGATATCCGATGTCGAGTTGTTTACGGCAGCTCTACATTTCCGATCTCTTGTTATCCGAAGACTCAACATTTTAACTGTCAAACTTTAAGTGGAATAGTTGGACGTGAGATGAAACGTAATTTTCAACAGCAAACAAGAATATTTTCTGAATATGAAAAATTTACTTCGATTTGAATTTGGAACGTGGGGCAGGAATGTTTTAAATCGTTTGGGCTGTTTTGTTCCCCATTGAGCATTTTAAAAGGATAACACTGATTCAGCGATTATATAGTCCCATTGATTCTACAATGGAATTATGATAAGTTTTTACTTACATGGATTTTAAATATTTAAATATAAATAATTATGGCAACACTGCGTATCTTTATTTGACGAATCTGGTATTTGGAAGAATCGGGAACTCGGGAAATTCATGACGGCTTGAAAGTGGAATATAAAAAAAAGTAATTTTTAAAAGGAGATGTCCGCTTTTTGTACGGGGGCCTCAAAATTTAACTAGGCTCAAACTAGGATGTTAAAGTTAAAGAGGCAGAGAGGGATGTTAAAGAGGCAAAAGTATGGATCTTGGATCCGTTAAAAAATACTATAAGACCTCTCCATTTATAACTTTTTTTATAAACGTTCATTTTAAATGTAGGTGTTAATGCTAAATAAAATCACATGAATCGCAAAATCGGAAGTCTTTAAAACTACAATATTTATTTATTATTGAAAAGGCCTAGTTTTTGGGGTTACTATCCAAATATTATATAAAGTATCTTGGTTAGAATTTTAAGCCAGTTTTTAGACATGTCCTTTATGAGTTTTACTGACAAAACATTATCTTAAACAAATATATGAAAGGATCCATGTAAAAATGTAACACAAATACATACATTAATATAATATTAATCATTATATCGAGACTGAAATATCATTTCAGTGTTCCATTGTACTGTGACAGTCACTCCGTATACTTCTAATTTGTAATGTAGGTTGTTTCAAATGAGTTTAATTACACAAGGAATTTCGCTCACAATGTAAGTTAATCACATAAATCACATGAAACCCGATGTCAAAGTAAAATACGGAGAGCGGGGCCTATTCACTAATTACATACATCAGCCTCGTCTTGTAAACATTTGGTATACATATGCTATGACGTAACAATGTTTAGGATATTGCGACAAGGCAGACGCGCGAAACAATTTTTACTTTCGGGAATGTATTTTTGCCTATAATAAAAGTGCACTACGTATGTTCAATTTTTCTGTAATATCTTAATACTAGCTTTTGCCCGCGGCTCCGCCCGCATTAAAAAGTTTTTCCGGAATAAAAGTCCCGGTTTATATTTTCCCGGGATAAAATTTAGCCTATGTGTTAATCCAGGACATGATCTACCCGTGTGCCAAATTTCAACGAAATCCGTTCAGTAGTTTTTGCGTGAAAGAGGAACAAACATCCTTACATCCATACATCCAAACATCTAAACATCCAAACATCCATACATTTTTACAAACTTTCGCCTTTATAATATTAGTAGGATGATCCATGGTGTATATGAAACAGTAGATTGGCACAGATTGATTTTAGATATTATGTGGTAATATTTGGTCAGTCAAAAATATGCAGCATGCCGTTAATGAAAAATAAACATGAATCAAGGCGGTAGATTAAAATTAATCCTTACATACAAACAACGTATACCCTTATAATACAGTGTAATCGCATCAATACTCAAACATCCAAAATTCAGCAAGTTTTATCTTTTGATGTTCTAATAAAACAATATAGCTAAAAGCTGTGATAAAATATGTGTTTTTAACATAAACTGCCGTCAGAGGATGAAGTGTTCCCACGGGAGGGCGTAAATTACTGCATTTTGATGGCACCATACTCATAAAGATAGGCCACTACATGGATACAGTGTTGATAAACAAGCTTGTAGTTAAATTTGATATATGGACCACGCGCGCCAAATGTTATGAACATCTAAAAAACCGACCAAGTGCGAATCCGACTTGAGCTCAGAGGGTTCCGTACCTTTAATTTATTTTTCTTTAATTTTATTTCGGACACTTATTCTGTGAACTGAAGAAAAAAAACTCTATATCTATTAAAAAAAGAGGAGCCCTTTATATTCTCTTGGTTTCGTTTTGGATAAGAAACCTCAAATTTATTGGTGCTGTTTCAACCTTAATTTTAATTCTAGTAGTTATAATGTAAATTAAATATTTGAGCACATCGACTGGTGGTAATGTGTGGTGAGAGGTCGACTCTGAATATTTTAAGCTGCTTTTTGATAATTATTATTTTGAACATTATAAAAGAAAACCGAATATAGTAGTCGTGACTAATAGTTTATTTAAAGGGAATTATTTCATTGAATAGTCTTCAATTTAGTGCTCGGAGACTCCTGTAATACATACAGTCGAGAAATGTTAAATGAGATATGACCAAGATGCTTATAGATATACGTGTAGGCAACACTTTGAATATCTAAGTAAAGACGACTGTGGTCGGACACTCTCTTTCTGTCTCATTTTATGTGTGCACTTAGAAAGAGAACATTCGACCACCATTTTTTTCACTTAGGTGTTGGTAGTGTTGCCTCCAATTTTAAGTAAGCTTCTTGAACATGACTTGGCTGACGAAAGATAAAAATAAAACATTTTTTAACTTTTTGACCGGTCAATTTCTAAAAAATACCACTTAGATACTTTTTGCTTGCATTTCTACCTGCGCTTATCTTTTCTAGAATAACATATAACCAGAATCCAGAACTTGGTTTTAAAACTATTTTCGTTTATGCTTTCAGCTGTTTTTTATAATGCTTTTCTAAAGCGCTCAAACTTTTGGATGTGAACGAGGGAAAACTTGAATCTATAAACAATCCAAAATTAATCAAAATTTGCAACTTCATTGATCTTGTCGTATGCTAACACGGGCAGTTGCGGTCGGAACCAAACAACAGCATTTTGTTGTGGCTGCTAGCATCATGCGCATGACCATAACAGATTTCGGACGGGAGAAATGCTTAGATGCAGCAGTTTTAAACATTTTTGCAAGGTGAACTAAATTATGACAGAAAAATCTCAGCAGGAGAATACTATGTAATTAAGAGCTGATACACATTGAAGAGCGGCGATAGCGTATTCGGAAATTGAATGTACTGCCCAGATGAAGAAAGTTCACGTGTTGAAACCCAAGGCTTGCTGACTGCCTAAACTTCACTTTTCGAAGTTGTGTGTATTCTTTGTCACTTGTGAGGGAAAACAGAGTATGCGAAAAAAAGTATGCAACTAGTTTTAGGTCTCTCGTATGCGAGTGGCCGCCTGGGTAAATAGTACCGCAATATATATTTCTACCGCCAAGCAGTAGTGTGCATGCACCGTTGTATTTCGGCTTAAAGGACATTGTAGCCAATGTAACTACTGGACGTAATGAGACTTAACATCTTATGTCTCAGAATGACGAGCGCAGTGGAATGTCAAACAGTACTTTGTAACTCAAGGTGCTGCATTTTGCCAAATACTGGGCATTATGAGGAGAGCAGAAGAATGCAAAGCAGTACTTTATAATACAAAGTTGTGTATGGCGTTGCTACTGTTTATGGGCGTTGGTATCGCTTACCATCAGGCGAGCGGCAAGCTCGTCTCGTCATTCAACTAAAATTATAATTAAAACACCAACCCTCAGGCCAGACCTGTTCACATTTGTGCGTCAGTATAGACTATAGGGATGGTATTATAAAACATATTAAAAGGAAGTGTACGTGTGTGTGTGTGTGTGTACTTAACAGCGTATAGAGGACATTGCCCAAAAAGCCGCAACATTTCTTAGCTTTTTGCATGTAAATAATGTCCCTGTCGCTATGATTGTAAATATTCCAGTCTATTTTATTTTTTACAACGTTACCTTTGTAAGTTTCGTACCGCACTACGTGACTGGACCCTTGTTTCGGAATAAATAAAGTGTATTCTTTCTTCTGTATCTCTGCCGGGGTCGTAAAAAACTTCACTGATGTAGGACGATATGTAACATCCATGCTAATATTTTTTTTATGGAAATATGAAGGTCTTTCGTAGTTTTTTTTTTATACGTATGCGCAGGTGACTTATGGCTTTTCTTTGCATGAGATAAGTTGAATATAAAACTTTCGAATCGGCAAAAGGTTTAGCGATTCTACTCTAAGATATATTACCTGGATTGGTTAGATCAAACCCATATTTATTGGGACTGTAACATTATGATAGCTGAAAGACTTTCTCACATCGCTTTGGCGGACATAAAATTCTTAGTTTTCCAAACCAAATTGAAATAAAACTACATAACGTTATTTTTGTTTAATTTGTATTACCTTTGAAGGCTGCAGTTTTCATGATCACGGAGCGGATTGAGGCGTTAATCGGCCAAAAAAAAATTATATTATACAAATCTCAAAAAGTAGTTTTAATTCAATGTCTAACATTCGCGTAAACATAAATTAGTTTCCAAACTACGTTACCTTTACTAACAACACTTACCTCTCTATAAGTTCCGTATATTCATTACGCATATTCGATTTCACATGTGTATTTATCTAATGTCTCCTTAAGTCGTTCGTTAGATAACGAAGTTTCAAACTTAATTGGAGTGTATTAATATCAAGTTCGTGAGTTAAAGTTGGCTGAACTTTGCCCGTACTAATCACATAGCTGATGTTCGCTGGGTCGTTATCACGAGTTTCACACCAACTCATTATATTGTAATCAAGTGTACATGTTGGACCCTTGGGTTACATTGATGACCCATCCATATGAACCTTTGCTCATACATGCAATGCAATCAGCCCTGTATATACTCCCCACTGCTAGGCACGGGACTCTACTAATGAGAGGGCTAAGCTCTCTCATTAGAACAGGCTCTACCACCCACCCTTTGGATTGGGGGCGTTTGGAGAATTCCACCACGGTATCCCCTGACTGTCGTCAAAGGCGACTAGGGGCCACTAGAATAGGGGAATAAATAGAATAGGGGCCACTGGAGGTCGCGGGCGGGGCAGGCATTGTCCACCTATTAGTTGGTTTAGCCAACTTTTGTGACCCCCGTGAGGGTCGGCAGCGTAACCTCGCGTTGCCATTGACGCCGCGTGCGTCTTTCGGTGCACGGGGGCTTCTACCATGTTGGTTTAGTGCGGGTTGGCAGACTTCACATACTTTCGAAATTCATATAGAGAACTTCTTAAGTATGCAGACTTCCTCACGATGTTTTTTCTTCATCGTTATAGTGAAGAAGTAGATGTGAAGATTTACGAGATGGTGGGTCTCCGAGACTAGTATTGGTTACGAGTGTACCGCGACATTATTTAATTTTGCCGCTACGTTCTAATGTGCAAGAGTTTTCTCAAATCTCAATATGAAGCATTGACAACTTTAATGAATCATTCATTAAATTCAACTTCTTAAGTCGATGAATTCAGCTCGTTATGGTAATTTTTATATCTATGTGAAATGTGAAATCCTCCTAGCCAGTTTCAGCCACGGCGGCCAATCTCAACGGAGATCAGCCAGGTACGCGGGAGATATTATAGTGCACAAGTGTGTGCGCAATACACAGGTGCACTCGCTATTCCTTCACTCTCATAGTCCGGTGAGACGGCAATCCGACATGACCGGAGAGAGATCAGGCGCAGGACCAACGGCTTTACGTGCTTTCCGAGGCACGGGGGTATCACACCGCCAACTTCCTGACTCCGAGCTGCGACTGAGTAAATTTTAAGATGGAAAAACCCAGTCACAATTTTTTTTTTGGCTCGACCCGGGATTCGAACCCAGGACCTCAGCGCGCAAATCGTACTCGTAATGCGTACGCAATACCACTGCGCCACCGAGGCAGTCACCGAGGTATCTATACTAATATTATAAAGCTGAAGAGTTTGTTTGTTTAAACGCGCTAATCTCAGGAACTACTGAACCGATTTTGAAAATTCTTTCACTAATAGGAAGCTACATAACTCCTGAGTGCTATAGGCTACTTTTTAGCCCGGGAATTTTTTTTGACCAGGAAAAACTTTTTCACGCGGGCGGAGCCGCAAGCACTACTAGTTTACAATATTTATTGTTAGCATTGGTCAAGTGATAGGCTTCTTATACAATTCAATGATTTAATGGAACTTAGTCCGCACGTTCTATTATTAACCGATATAAGTACGCATATTTTGAATACAGTCTAATTTTAATGTAAGTTTGTATCTATACTAATATTATAAAGCTGAAGAGTTTGATTGTTTGTTTGTTTGTTTGAACGCGCTAATCTCAGGAACTACTGGTTCAAATTGAAAAATTATTTTTGTGTTGAATAGACCATTTATCGAGGAAGGTTTTAGGCTATATAACATCACGATGCAACTATTAGGAGCGAAGAAATAATGGAAAATGTGAAAAAAACGGGGGAAATTATTCATCCTTGAGGGCTTCCATTGCGTGCGCTGCGAAAACGGTTCAAGATACCAAAAATATATGTATGAAAGAATTATTCCTCTTGAAATACAGACAGTACATGTCTATCTTTTAAGATTAACTCACTAGAACCGTTTTTATGGTAATCAAATTTGGTCGAAATTAATGCATTATTTGTTAAGAGTTGTATCAACGTCATAGTCATAGAGTGATGATTCAACGGGAAGATTTTTATGTACTTTTAGCCCGGAAAAACTTATTAACGCGGGCGAAGCCGTGGGCAAAAGCTAGTGATTACAATAAATGTCTTTTATAATCCCTATTGCTACTTCCACACACACACACACACACACACACACTCACAACTTTTATCCCCGAAGGGGTAGGCAGAGGCACAACTAGTGCACCCACTTTTTGCCGTTATTCCGTCCCATGATATGATAGGAGGCGAGCCTATCGCCATATCGGGGAAAAATTCCAGACTCCGAGCAGAATTGAATAGAAAAACTCAATATCAGTTTGTCCGACCCGGGGATTGAACCCAAGACCTCAGCATTGCAGTCGTACCATAATACAACTAAGCCACCGAGGCCGTCTTGCTACTTCCAATTGCTTTAGAAATCGATAATAACATAACACCCTTCCATTCTCTCATATGGAATCATATCTACTGAATGCAAAAGCATTATATTTCCAACTGACATAATAGCTTTATAAAACCCTATTTGTAGATCAGGAGACAGTGCGATTTCCAATACGAACGTGAGAACTGACACCTATGGGAGTTTTAAATTGACGCTACAGAAAGCGATCTCTTACAAAGGAGCACGTTATAAATTGAAAACTGAGAATATAGCGTGAGAGAATACATCTCATGCTACCTGAGATACGTATTGAGCGTCATTTTAGCAAGATGTATAGAGCTAACTCTGCCACTTAACTTTTAAACTCTGGTTCAGAAACATTTTAGTACGCAATTCTTGAAATCCTTACCCCATATGTTTTATTGTTCTAATATTTTAATTTTGCCCGCAATTTCTTTAGTCAGATTTTGAATATGGAATTTGTCATAAAACAATAAAACTTTATGATTATCGATGACTTTTTGATTCCTTTTTTATTTTCGTTACTGCAATATTATACCACGTAAACATTGACGTATTAGGGTTTTTAATACATCAATGCACGTAAGTCATATATAGTTAAATTACTATAAATAGGCTGCTGCAAATCTAGAAGTAACTACGAACTGTATTTTAATTTCAACATTTAACCAAGATTTATTTTGATTTAATACAACAAGAAGACACCTTTTGTAATCTTTACGAAGCCTACGTATTTAAACCGGTTATATTTTAAAGCCGATATTTCTTGAATTAAACAAAAGTCGTAAAGAAGTCTGGCGTGCAATCAAGTTTGACGCGTGTGCTTTTAACGGCCTTCCAGGGAGAACTTGGGTAGCTTCGGCCGAGCTGACATCTGTACTGGCCATAAAATAACTGAACAGCCATACCGGGATGGAATCTGGTACTATTTAATGGTTATTTAGTTGTAACAGTGTGGAGATGTCTGAAATCTAGTAAATGGTAACAAGTTGGTTTTATGCTTCGTGCAAGAACTTTTATTGGTTTTCACAGGTTTTTACGGAAGTCTGTGATGACTACAGATGCAGTAAAGTTTAAAAGAGATGTCCACTTTTTGAATAGGTACTGGGCTTCAAAACCTAAACAGGCACAAACTTAATAATTCAAAGGGGCAAAATATGAATCTGGGATCTATTATAAATATATTTTTAGTCTGCTCCATTAATAACTAACTTTTTTAAAAACGTTCATAATACGTGTAGTTTTTAAACAAAATAAAATTACATAAATCTCAAACTGGGAGGTCTTTAAACTTAAATGTTTATTGTAAAAGGTAAGTTTTTAGGAGCTCTATATAAGCTGTCTTGTTTAGAATTTCAGGCTCGTTATTGGACATATTGTTCTTTATTTAATTTTATTGATGACTTGCCGATTGGTCCAAAGTATGCTTTAATGTTAATTGTTATCAGGTCTAAAGCAATTGTGATTGTGCAATATTCGATAGGGAAAAAGTCAAACTAAACTCATCAAGGCATCTTGTCTGTTAGTATATTATTTTGTCATTCAACTGAACAATGTATCTTGCAAATTTTGCATCATAGCTTTGTCCTCAAGATAACTTTTCCAAGAAGTCTCGCAGGAATTTCATTCTTCCGGGGTAAGAATTACTCACTTCAACTCTTGAACTATTCTTGTACGTTCATTGTTTATTTGGTGTTTTAAAAACTAAATTAACAAATCTCTTTAAACATTTTAAATACTTTTGCGGAGGGATGTCGCTTCTCTAAACGTGTTCTACCGTATGTATCATGGCGAATGCTCTGAAGAATTGTTTAATCTGATCCCCTGCTCTCCTTTCCTCAGCAGAACCACGTGTGCTGGCATGCGAAGCCACAGCTTGATGGTTAAAACCATCTTGGCCCGAACCAATAGGTTCGCCAAATCTTTTATTTGCCGCACCATCAAGCTTTATAATAGCTTACCGGCGCGCGTGTTCCCTCCTTCCTATAATCCTGGGTCCTTCCGCCGTAGTGTGAAGAAGCAGCTCAGTAGGCCGGGATGATTGTGTCGAATGGCATGAGATAACCATCTGCTGCCATTCTATACTCTATTTGGACGGCATTATGGTTACTATCAGGTGATGTGCAGTCACTTTGCCGTGCCCGAATAAAAAAAAACATGTTTATGATCTTTCATAGTAACTATAGTTGCATTTATATCTACACTAAGATTATAAAGTGGAAAGATTTGTATATTTGTATGTTTACTCATAAACTACTGGATCTAACGATTTTAAAAATTCGTTCATGAATATAGCTACATGATCAGCGAGTAATATAGAAAACTTTTATCCCGGGAAAATATAGTGGAACTTTATCATGGAAAAACTCATTAACGCGGTCGAAGCCGAGGGCAAAAGTACATGTAATACTAGTTATTGATATCTAATCTACATCGGTTTATCATTTATAATTATATACATCGGTTACAATAACACGTATCCATAAGACAATGTGTTTAATTACAGTGACCGAGGCCTAGTGGTCAAGACACAGCGTGGAATATCAAAGAGGGCTATTAACATATCTTGATTGCAATTCTGGGTTTGTTACTAATTTACCTGTATAGAGTTGTTACGAGCAACTTTTAACTATGATTATATTTCTTGTACTAATTTCAAATGCGTAATATTATTTAATGTTTCCATTTCATTGCAAACTAAAAAAGGAGATAATGTAATTCATAGGTATTGTCATTTTTTACAAAATTACATATTTACCCGTCAAGGCCCGCTTATATATATAGATGTATGGAAAACCCCTATATATATGGACACCGGTGTCCGTCGCGGGCCTTGACAGACTACATGTAAAATTTGCAGTTTTTATCAAGAATCAAGTATCATAATAAGTAGTAGATCAGGCAGTCGTTTGTCCTGCCACAGACCGTCTTCTAGGAGACCGTATATCCTGTAGACTTCGTGTCATTGTGTTTAGATTTCTACAACAACGCCACCAAAGCCTTAGTCGACCACGCTGGCCTAAAGCGGGTTGGCAGACTTCACATACCTTCGAAATTCAGAGAATTTCTCAGATACGCAGGTTTCCTCCCGATGTGTCCCTTCAGCGTTAAAGCGAACGACAATTGATTAACAATACACACGTAGCTTCGAAAAGTCAGAGTTGTGTGCCTTGGGTTTTGAACCTCCGGACGTTGTCTCGACAGACAATTCCATTGCCAACTAGCCTATCGTTCACGTCCGCTACTGTCCATTTTTGACAGGTCCGCCTGGAAATCTTCAGGGGAGGCCTATATTCAGCAGTGGTCGTCATGTGGCTGAAGATAAATATGGATGATCAACTCTATATAATTAATAATGTCCACAGTCCACACTACACACCGATGCAAACAAACAAGATATAGATTTCAATCTCTTGATTGCTACAAACATTCCATTAGCATTTATGGAGACGGTTCGCGGTAGAAACAACGGTTTCATTTGTTAATTAACACGAAATAGGCTTTGTATCGATCTACGCGGTCGTGGCAAATTAGGCCGCATTGTTCAAATGACCTGTGGTCAGTGGTTTGGCGGTTATTAAACGTTAGCAGATTCGTCATTATCAATTAGGAAGGTTTTGTTAATGTAGGGCTTGATGTTTTGGGCGTTAAAGCTCTAACTTGAGCCGTCTTGATTATAAAATAAACTAAGGTCAGTGTTCACAGCTTGTTGATTAATGCTACACGACACATAAATATATAAGTCGACCAAATACAAAAGTAACACTCTAATGCTCCCAAATATATGGTAATAAAATTAGTGCTATCTATATTATCTGTTTAATACGATAACTGTCAAATAAAACCTGTGAAGCTGGCCCAAAAGATGACTATAAATTTGTATTTGAAAGCTACACGAGTACGTAATATAGAGCTGAATAGTTAGTTGAAAATGGTAACAAATTAGTAGATTATAGAATTAATAAAAACGTCGCTTTTACGCAGAAGACATGGTGTGACACAGCTTTCTCGCACATCTAAGTGCGTGCACTTACATAGCGGCGCATGTGTGTTTGTGTATGACTCCATAAATAATGTATATCTCGCTTGCCTGAGTCTCCTTTCACTGAAATAATAGTAATTAGTACCGTAAAGTAGTGAAGAGTGAAAAAATTGCAAAAGTAAGCCGGTAGGAATTTTATGATATGGGCCGCCAGTAACGCTTTCATGCCAGAATTTGTGTGTCAAATGCCATTTAAAATCACTCAAGGATTTAAATACGTCTAGAAACTCGAATGTATTCACCAAATTTCACATTAATGTTAATAAAAGTAAAGTTTGAAATTTGTATTGCATGGTTTTAGTATTTTTTTGTAGTTTCAACCGAAATACCACGATTTTGATGGCAGAGAATTATATGAAAATAACCAAATATCACATCCGATAATCGCTAACGACGTAAATACATTTTACGTCGTTAATACAACAATTTAATTTCCTCTCAAATTATAGTGTACGCAAATTACAGGAAACTAAAATAGGTTACACGTTAGAACTGTTTTGTGAGCGTGGGAATCATTAATTAATAGTTATTTCAACGAATGGTTATTGCGAAGTTGTCAGTAGCTTGTTTATTGTTTACTAGCTTTTCCTCGCGGCGCCGCCCACGTGGAAAAGTTTTCCGGAATTAAAGTCCCGCTTTATATTTTCCTGTGATAGTAGCCTATGTTACTGGGTGGGTACCACCGCAATGTCTGTTTCTACCGCCAAGCAGTAGTTTGCATGCACTGTTGTGTTTTGGTTTGAAGGGCATTGTAGCCAGTGTAACTACAGGACATAATGAGACTTAACATCTTATGTCTCAAGATGACGAGCGCAGTGGAATGCCACACAAAACTTTGCAACTCAAGGTGCTGGATGGTGTTTCTACTGTTTATGGGTGGTCGTATCGCTTACAATCAGGCGAAAGACCGTCTCGTCATTCGATGCCATAAAAAAAATGTTAATCGCTGATAATGTAAATGTATTTAAATTGGTGAAAGAATTTTAAAAATCGGTCCAGTAGTTTTTGAGCTTATTAGCCATTACAAACAAACAAAAAATCGAATAGTTCTAAATGTATAACAAAATACCGAAAACTTTTCGAGAACTGCCTTTTACGTTATTTATTAAGAAATTAAAGAAATGGCTCATAGATAAATGTTTCTATACAATCCAAGAATTTCTGTCATATAAGGATAAATAACTGTAGAGTATAATTGTAAAGTGGGCATTACCTAGATTATCCCTCTATAGAAATAAAATTATATAGAAGGGCATATGTTGTAAGCAGACAGTAGATGTACTTATAATAAAAAAATTTGCATGCCGTTGAAACGGTAAAACATGTTGCACATATGTATAATACATTTATGTTATATTTAACACCTTGTTACATACCATGTTTATAGCAAATAAATTGATTTGATTTATAATATTAGTAGAGATTAATTTTTTTGTATCATGCTGTAGCACCCTGTAATTTCTCTGAAGAATGTTGTTAACGGTAATATAAGTCTGTTGACCTACTTATATATTAAAGCCGATTTATTTATACACTAGCTTTTGTTTGCGGCTTTGCCCGCGTGAATGAGTTTTTTCGCGGTAAAAGCTTGCTATATATTTTCCCGGCATGAAAAGTAGCATGAAACCTTCCCAGGACCTCAAACCAATACCAAAGTATATTGAAATTAGGTAGTGTTTAAGTTACAGACACGACAGGCGACTTTGTTTTATAATATTAGATACGTAAGGAAGGATGAGGAAGGAAGGAGGACTTTGATGACTGGATGAGGTATCTCTACTGACGGCAAGCTGGGCTTAGTCCGATGTCATTCCATGGTGGATAACATCTCCATTATTATAAAAAACGACTTCAAAACGAACCACAATACAATTAGATTTTATGTTATATGGGTTAATAAAAATTATCAAAACGTCGTGTTTTTATATTTATATGCAGAGTCAATAGTTTTTTATACTGTCTAAATTGAATAATGATGTCGTATATTTTAATCACCCCACATAGCATACGCTGAGAATGCGACATAATTGACTCGACAGATTGAGGCTTAGAATATGTACCCGACAGCACGTTATGGTTCTCACCGGTTTGAACAGGTCGCTTGATGGCTTTCTCGCGTGACTCGGAAGGATAAATTGCATCGTGTTCCTTAACCGACCATGATTGGGTTACCACGTGTTTTTGTAAACGTTATTAAGGTGTTATGGTTTTAGATTTCGTAATTCTTGATAAAGCTTGTAATAAATAGAATTGAAAACAAAATCTGTTTAGTAATGAACTTTTCTATATGCTTCATATAATTGACACGTTAAAATAATTATACGGTTAAGTCGCTATTAATCAAATAAAAAAAAAAAACTCGTAATAAATAGAATTGAAAACAAAAAACTGTTTAGTAATTAACTTTTTTATATACTTAAAATATTAGACCCGTTAAGTTTCAATGCTTTTTAAGTTTTGCGACCACTTCTATTTGTCATGGCCATTAATCTACGAAATTTAGATTTAATTGATAGGACTCTAGAGTTTAGAATAATCTAAGCTACATTTTATCCCAAAATATACGCAGTCCGAATCACGAGCAATAGCAAGTTAAAATTTTATTCCTGTGTACAATAGACTGCCATCCGCAATACATGAACTGTTTATTGTCTCAATTGGATCTAATCTATTCAAACCTAATCACTTTTTGACGTCTCACCCACTATTAGATTTACTACTGTCTCCTTTGAACTAAACCGTTTTAATACCGATGCGGTTACGACATCCGATTAATTAATCCAACGGAATTATCTGGCCAAAAGCCAATTGTTAGATCCCGTTTCTTATTAATTAACGTATTAATTGATTACCCTTTGACAGTAACAATTATTGGGTACGGACGGTTAAGCAAAAGTGATGTAAATTGACGTCACGTTGTGGGTTGCGGCCTTAGACTATTTAACTAAATTACACGATATGGCAATAATTCGCAAACAATTTTTTCTGCCAATCCTGACGGGGGGTTCCTGAGGTAGACACGGATAGGACACATTTAACAAAAAAAAAAAATGACCAACGAAGGGTTCACCTGGTCATCCCATCTCCTTCGCATTGCTAGATACTCCAAGGTCGCAGACGATGTTGCTTGAGGCATCTACTGTAAAGGTGGGTTTGCTTGATTTACTGTTCGTACGCTAGCAAAGCACACACACACACACTCACGCCCTTTATCCCCGAAGGGGTAGGCAGAGGCGCAACTAGTGCACCCACTTTTTGCCGTGCATATTTCCGTCCCATGATGAGATAGGGGCGAGTCTATCGCCAAATCAGTGCCAAATTCTAGACTCCGGGCTGATACTGAATAGAAAAACCCAATATCACTTTACCCTACACGGGGAACATTTAAAATCATTTTAAATCTCTTCAATATTTTTTGCTAGTTATTTATACCATTCCGCGATAGACCTATTTCACTATTGGGCGTTCACTTTCGATTCTTCCCACATTCGATAGAAAAAGCGATGTTTGGTTAAATTTCAAATTGTCAAATACCGATGACCACATTCGTTTAAAAAAGTAATGGTTTCAGTGTTTGTTTCGATTCTCATGCAAAACCGCACAACCGAATCGAAAACATTGACCATTCGCCAACAAAAATACCAAATCTATACGAATGAAAAATACATGTATGTGGTTCGAAAACATTTTTATTCTATAATACAGTGGTTCCCAAAGTTGACTGGGCCGCCACCCACCTTAGGAAATCTTCCAAATTTAGACTCACCTCTTGGCTGTTTTGAAGTCATATTTAAAATACTAAGCTACATAAGGAGTGCTGTTTTAATGAAATTTAGTTACTTTACTCGTCAATCAGTGGCTATTCGGCTGTTTTTCGATCGAGGTTTTCCATCTTAAAAAAATTACTCAGTTGCAGCTGGGAGTCAGGAAGTTGGCGGTGTGATACCCCCGTGCCTCGGAAAGCACGTAAAGCAGTTGGTCCTGCGCCTGATGTCTCTCCGGTCATGTCGGCTTGCCGTCTCACCGGTCTATGAGACTAAAGAAATAGCGAGTGCACCTGTGCTTTGCGCACACACTTGTGCACTATAATATCTCCTGCGTACCTGACTGATCTCCGTTGAGATTGGCCGCCGTGGCCGAAACTGGCTAGGAGGATTTATTTATGTCATTCGGCTGTTGGTCTGTCTGTGTAGTTTTTTTTCAGGGCCCACCAAATATTTCCCACTAGTGGGCCTGAACTCATAGTTTGGGTAATGCTGATACAGTATATTTTTAGTAAAAAAAAGGACCGTAAGAATTTCCCAACAATTGTAAGATTCATTAGGTATTCCACTCCCAGGAGAACAATAACAAACCAAAGCAAGGGTAGCCGTATATACTGGGTTCAATTCGAAACCTGGACATAACTTTTTTTTACTGGGAAAGAAAATAAAGAATTGGAACCAAGATTGAATTGACAATTGATAATAGTCTAACGTCCTGTCCTGTCACGCGTCTAAAATATTGGATAAAACGTTAGTACACTATTTAGGGTATGTCTAACCTCTTATGTCTAACCTTTCCCCTTAGAATACGTGAGTTTATGCATAATATATTAATCTCTTACAAGCAACCTCTTTACGAAGCAAGTTTGACCCCTAATCAATCACCAAGTAACATACACATGTTTTCAACATTAATAGCTAAATTACTTGCTGATTTCTGTAAGCAAATAGCCGGCAATAATGTACAGTTAGGTCTTGGATTATCAATCAATGTCAATGTCTTGGAAGGCGGACAGGAATTATTGTAAGCATAATTTAAGACCTAGTGTAAGTTATGAGCGATTGGAATGTGACGGCACACTTTTTTGGCATTAGGGCTTTTGTTTTTTTTCTGCTCAGTATTGGCACGAATTTTGGAATTTGTGCACGATATGGGGATAAGCTCCCTATCACATTATGGGACGCATTACACATGGCAAAAAAGAGTGGCCTGATTCTGCAGTTCTGCCCACCCCTTCGGACTAATGGCCTGATGTGTGTTTTATTGGTTTATCAATACTCAATGCATTATATGGTGGATTCAAAATTATATTTTGGCCTTGCGTGCCATGAAGTATAAACATAACTAGTGTAAAAAGTAAAAAAATTACAGCTTCGAAATATATTATTGTGAATGTTAGGATACTAACCAAAGTTTTTTAAGAGAAAATAAAATTATTTATTCAGTACCTAAGCCGCTAAGGGCGATATCACACGCCAAATTAGAATTATTTTAACGATATTTTAGATAACACTGTCTGCCACTTTGAGAAAAACATTAAAATAAAAGCTGTAAACGAAATAAAAGGTAACTATTATTATAATGAACACACAGACTATACAAATTATTTTAGGCATCGCGGGATCATTTTACTTACGCGGCATCTTTTTTCGACATTGAGTTTTATACATAAGTATTTGGAATCAGCAATTTGCTCCGTTTTTAAAACACAGTTTAGATTTTTCGTAAAAAAACTAATTGTCGTTTAAGTCAATTAGCCCGCGAACTGTCGGTATTATATCTTGTAATAAATATACTATCCGGTATATTAAATATACTAAACCCACGGTGGGTTTGACAGCTGACATTTGTATTTTTTTTATTATTATACTAAAACCTTATTGCGTGGGTAGGAACGACGATTTTCGCTTTTATGACAGGAGCTGTCATTGTCGCATGTGACCACGCCTGCCTGAAGCGGTGAGTCCTTTTCCGAACAAAATGTCCAACTCCATTTTATTTTTACAGGCTAAAAAATAGTATACTGTGTGAATCCAACATAATATGATCCACCTAAACATTAAAATATATTTTGAGAAATATTATTAGTCTCAGAATGATGTAGGACAAAGAATTTATACGAGTATGGAAATTTAATGATTATTTTTCTTCTAATAAGAAAAAAATACTACATCGCTTATACTTTTGAGACTGCTCACAATAGGTCATTAGAGCTTTCATTTAACATCCACCGGTCTATCAGCTTTTTATGTCCTAGACCATAGAAAACAGCGCATTAGTTCTAATTGACTTAGATCAAACTATTTATCTTCTTACGCGATGAATTATAGTTTTTTGCTGAGCGTTTAAGGCTAGATACATTTATATTAATTGAAAAGCTTTGCAGAGATTCCGTTTTTTTCCTTTAAGAGCAAGATAAATATTAGATTATAGTTCATCGTAATGGCTGCTTAAATTATGAGCTTAGCTTTCATATAGTTTAACTGTCGTATAGTGGATTACTTTGCTTTAAAAAAATAACATTATTTAGTTATTTTCTTAAAGCAAAGTATTATTTTAAAAAATCGAAAGACATTTTATGCAGTGTATCACAATTTACTATAAATAAAACAAAAGCATTCATATCTTATTGAACGCGACAGGGTTTCCGATCAAATGATCCGACGAGTCCATAATGGTAGCACGTTTTCTCGAATAGACAATGTTAAGAGTCCATTTTACAAACAATATTTTCGATTGTGGATAGCTGCGACCCATTTCTTGTTATGGACATAACTTTATTCACGGATGCGAACGCGTGCATTTTCCAGTGCTATCCTCATGGATATATGCTATCTTCTGGATCCTTCCAGGACAATCTAACTTTCTTTCTAATATTATAAATGCGAAAGTTTGTGAAGATGTTTGGATGTTTGTAAGAAGTAAACGGAGATGCAGTTGAACGGATTTTAATGAAATTGGCACATGGGTAGACCATGTCATGTGATTAATTTGCTCTCATGGGAAATAAAGGAGTTTTTTAATGGAATTTAGATGGCGCTGGCGTCTAACACGTGTCGCTATGAATCACTACCGTGTTATAGAGACGTTTGTAGCAGGTAGGCTCTTCACGCGGGCAAAGCCGCGAGCAACACCTGGTATTATAGTATTGTGAAAATGTTTGAATGTTTGTTAGAAGTAAACTCAGAAACAACTAAACAAATTTGGATGTTATTTGGCACATGGGTAGTAGTGTTAATAAGAAAAAATGTGTTTTATTGTAAAAAAAAAAACGTGGGGTGCTTTTTAAGATATTATCAAAATGATAATTCTACTCATATCTGTCAATAAAAAATTTATAACTATTGACACCATGTACCCCACGAAGTTTTTACAATAAAATACATTTTTTTCTGATTTCCACTATTCTTAATTCGAATTTATTTTCTATTTTATAGTTCGATTTTCTATAAAGCGTGTTTTTTAGTTTTTTTAAGCTATTATTTTGAACAGGTGGCGCTATGAATCTGTTATTATAACACAGGCCTAGCGCCATACAAATTTTAACGGACGTAAACATAAGTTAGTTACAAAATATCTGGTTCCTAAGTGAATTAATTTATTGCTAATTAGAGAGTAAACATCAGGACACTTGAGATTTTCAAAAGAACTCAAGTGAATTGTAAAGTACTAGAACGCCGAAAAGAGTTGCGTTCAATTCAAAAATAAGTATTTAAACTGCTATAAAAAATTGGCGATATGTTTTACATACGAAAGACCATAGAAAGCAGATTTCATTGACGATCCATACTAATATTATACCTGCGGAAGTAACTCTGTCTGTCTGTTACGCTGTTACGACTATACCATTAAACCGATTTCGATGAAATTAGATATGGAGATAGTTTGTGACCCTGGGAAGCACATAGGACTTATTCCGTGAAAGTATATAGCGGAGCTTTTATCACGAAAAAACGTTTTCATGTGGGCGAAGCCCGAAGCAAAAGCTAGTCACTACAGTATAAAACAAAGTCGCTTCCCGTTTGTCTGTCCTATGTATGCTTAGATCTTTGAGATACGTTTTTTTAATAAAGTGATTCACGAGGAAGGTTTAATTGTACCTTTATTCGGGAAAACTTTATTAACGCGGGCGGAGTCGCGGGTTAAAGCTAGTATTACATATACCAATAATTATACAAACACCTAAGCTTGATAGTAGATGGTTGGTAAGCTTGGATCTCGGAGTGCAGTATTGTTCCTCGCTTCACTGATTACAATGCCTAGAATTGCTATTCAACATACGTTCCTAGACGATGATCAATATGTAAGCGTAACAACGTTTTCATGTGCATTGAGTTGGCTTAGAGCTGTGCGGAATTATGTTCTCAGTTATTCAAAATAATGTTATTTGTGTCTATGTTTCCCGTATGCAATATTGTTCCAATAGTAAACTTCTTTCTTCCTTCTTCTGTCTTTCTTTACACTATGTGGTTATACATTTTTAAACCCCGACAGAAAAAGAGGGGTGTTACAAGTGTTTGCTACGAGACATCGTCAGTAGATTATACGAGGTATCTACTGACTTACTTAAAAAAAGAAAAATAAACAATAATATTCAAACTGTCATGTTAGTTGCACTAGAACAAATTAATTGTATTATTCCTCAATTTTAATAGGAAATAAAACTGGTAAATGTTTGACTGCTTTTAGAGAAAAAAAAACTTATGCATAATGAGATAGGTAAGAGCTTCTGGTCGACACACAAATTCTATTGAAACGTTGTCTATTTTTAGATTTCTAGATAATTCGCCAAAATGACACTTTTATCTGATGAAAAATCATTCCTAAACGTAATTTTCTTAATTCATTTGAGTAATCCACGAGACTACGTACTCTGTTCACATTGACGCGTTGTAACGAAAAAGACATATTATTTTGTCCTTTCATATCATCCTTGACATTAATCTGCCTCCTAAAGCTATTATCTTAATAAATCTCACTGACAAATTATGTACTTGGGCATATGACAAGGCTGTATAAAATTAGATTTACCACAATAACAGACGTATTGTGTTACGTTTCTGTGTAAAATTGACGTTTACGACTATCATAAAGTCTTGTAGTTTTGACTGTTTTGTTTAATGTGTAATAAAAATTTAATTACTCTAGATTTTGATGTTATACTTCTTTGGGCGCGTTATGAAAAAAAAAGACGTGTTGCACTCGGAGACTGCTGCGGTAAAGCCATTGCATAGCATTTTTTATCAACTTATGTAATTATAATAATTTTTTTTTCTATTGTCCAAATTTCACTCGTGCCCTAACACCGAAACTCTAAGCAGGCAATTCTAATATTTATGACCTCTTTGTACAGATATAAAATAAAAACTTTTTAAAAATTCAAACTTAGAATCACGTCATCCCGCCAAGGGGACATTCTCATCAACTGCGCGCGTTTGACATTTCGATACGTTTCACTGACTGGAACAATTTTTAAAAACACGGTAATTTCGACCTTTTATCGTTTAACATTCAGCTCATATCCTTTTTATAATCGACCAGGGATCGAACCCGAAACCACAACGCGATAGTCGTACCGCTCGCGCACTACACCACCAAAGCAGCCAAAATATTTTTTTTCTGAATTATGAATTTCTGAATTTGTAGACATTTATACGAACCGATTACATTCAGAACACAGAACACGTAACATGATAACCAACCGCGGCCTCAAAACCGACATCTGCGTTTGCGGCAGACAGCTGCCATCATGGCTTTCAAAAACTGTATTTTTTACGTCCTATCCTCTTGTTTTATGCTGATAAACGATCGGTTTTGCGTCAAGGAGCTTTTGTTTATAGTTTTTGGAGTATTCTTTCTATCTTTCTAGTTTTGTTGAACTAGGTATTAAAGATACGGTAAATATGGATACCACAAAATACAGATATGAAATTGAGGATTGCAACCTTATGAGTAATTTATGAAGGATAACCAGCTCCTTGAATTTCTAAGGAATTTTATGAGAAAGCGCTGTTAGGGAAAATTGCATCGAAACATTTATGCGTTAAAATGTCCGTGAAAAGCATTAGTTCATGTAACTTACAAATAAAAGCATATTTCCTTTCATCGATATTGAGGCCTAGCACGCTATCGTCAATTGGCGCTACTTTGTGGCTTGTTTGCATTTTGCATAGAAGCAAACAAGCGTGCGGCGTAGCGTGCGCGCGACGTGCGGATTACGTGTACAGCAGGTCTAAAATAAGCAAAACATTATTTGTAGATCGATGATGTTCTCGCCGAACGATTACTAATTACATAGGTACGTATTAAAATTGGAATAAAAATATACTTACCGTGATGTGTACATTATTATTCGTCTTTATTTTCCTCAATTGAGAAGTTATTAAAGAAATATCGGCATTTCTGATTTCAATACATATTTTTCCTCATTTCAAAAAGTAAATAAATGATCAAAGTTAAGAATAACGGGAAAGCGTAACATCGCTTTGATATCGATATTTTTAATTTACATTAGAGATATCGGTGGTAGAATAAAAACTCAAGTTACGTATATTTATGTAAGCATTTCTATAGATTGCATTGAAATGAATCAAACCGTGGAAACATTTGTATCTCGCTGTACTTTTCACAATTCCATTTTTATCGTGTCTGTGTTGGTTTTCAATACATCCTATCCTATTAATATTATAAAGGCGAAAGTTTGTAAGAATGTATGGATGTTTGGATGTTTAGATGTTTGGATGTATGGATGTAAGGATGTTTGTTCCTCTTTCACGCAAAAACTACTGAACGGATTTCGTTGAAATTTGGCACACGGGTAGATCATGTCCTGGATTAACACATAGGCTACTTTTTATCCCGGGAAAATAAGAAAATATGGATGTATGGATGTCTGGATGTTTGTTACTCTTTCACGCAAAAACTACTGAACGGATTTCGATGAAATTTGGCACACGGGTAGATCATGTCCTGGATTAACACATAGGGTACTTTTTATCCCGGGAAAATATAAAGCGGGACTTTTATCCCGGAAAAACTCATTCACGCGGGCGGAGCCGCGGGCAAAAGCTAGTATACAATAAATATAACAATGGAGCGAGAGAGGGCTCGGTGTGAATCAAATAATATATCCTTACATATTATAATACAAAGGATATTGGCGGTGTGCCTCAGAAAGCTCCTAAAGCTGTTGGTCCTGCGCCTGATCTTTCTCCGGTTATGTCGTTTTTTTTTTTTATTCGGGCACGGCGTGGTGTCTGCACCTCACCTGATGGTAAGCGCGATGCTGTCCAGATAGAGTACCGAATGGCAGCAGATGGTTATCTCATGCCATTCGACACAAACATGCCGGCCTACTGAGCTGCTTCTTCACGCTACGGCGGAAGGACCCAGGCTTATGGGAAGGAGGAAACACGCGTGCCGGTAAACTATTCCAAAGCTTGATGGTGCGGCAAATAAAAGATTTGGCGAACCTATTGGTACGGGCCCAGATGGTTTTAACCATCAAGCTGTGGCTTCGCATGCCAGCACGCGTGGTTCTGCTGAGGAAAGGAGAGCAGGGGATCAGATTAGACAATTCTTCAGAGCATTCGCCATGATACAGACGGTAGAACACGCTTAGAGAAGCGACATCCCTCCACAATTGTAGGGACTCCAAGTTGCTCGTCACGTCTGCATCATCCACAATGCGGATGGCCCCCGGCTGCAATCCATCCAAGGCATCGAGCAATTGCCGTCTCACCGGACTATGAGGTTGAAGGAATAGCGAGTGCACTTGTGTATTGCGCACACACTTCTGCTCTATAATACCTCTTGCGTACCTGGCTGATCTCTGTTGAAATTGGTTGGCGCGTCGTGACCGAAATTCGGCTAGGCAAGAATTATTACTATTTTATATTATAATTCATACTACACCTAATAAGACTTGTTATGGACTACGCCTTGTTGTTAGTGCTATTGGAAAAGTATAAATAATTTGTCAAAAAACATTACGCAATCGGAGATTTTTTTTACCGAAAACCTATTACCTAGTTAAGCTAATTCTATTCTAAAAACATACCTATTTAATTTGTTTTTAATGTTGAATTAACACTAATTTAAACAAAGTGTATTATCTCAAGATCATAACTTTAACCCGTCAAACCCCGCTTATATATATAGATGTATGGGGAAACCCTATATACTCGGACGCCGGCGTCCGTAGCGGGGCTTGACGAGTCAATTATCTTAATCTTAGTTTTAAGTCCGCGCTTCATCGATATGAAATAAGCTCATATAAATCAATATAAATTACGATATACTCTAACGCACTAAGTTTAGATAAGGCAATAATATACGTACAAGCATTATAACAGTAACGTAATCGCAAGGCCAATTACTAAATGGAATTATTCTTCTAATTTGTCGGAATATCCATTTATTTTTACGTGTTGGCCCTTCCGTGAGATATCATTCCCGAAATAAAAATCCTACAGTGTACTTTTGCAGCATACAGGTAACTCATATTACCTAAATTCAGAACATATCTGTAGTGTAATGGCAGTTTCTGCATTTGAGTCTTCACAAATTTTGCATTTATAAATAACTACTTTTTACTC
Organism: Lapara coniferarum; assembly: GCA_949316025.1. Lineage (NCBI taxonomy): Eukaryota > Metazoa > Arthropoda > Insecta > Lepidoptera > Sphingidae > Lapara > Lapara coniferarum. The sequence continues at coordinate 5,726,137 of OX438929.1, forward strand.
GCAACTTAGTCCGTGTGAAAGATTTTCCAGGATTAAAGTTCCGGTATAACATTTTCCGGGATGAAAATTATGGTTCCTTCCCAGGGTCTAAAACAATCTCCATACGAAATTACATCGAAATCCGTTCAGTGTTTTTTATGTTTGCGCGTTCAGACAAACGCGGCGGGGCCTTTGTTTTATAATAATATACATACATAGTATGTATTTGCTTATTACAATAGTTATTACATGAATTCTTGAGGCTATTATAAAACTGTGGGGAACGGCGCTGTGTGCTGAGATACAGGTATTTAACCTAGTTCGGCACATGTAGGCTTAACTTTTCTTACTGTCGCAATTCTTTACAGCCTGTGTTTTAGTGTAAATTTAATGTAATGTTTTGGCCAATAAACTTATTATTATTATTTAAAAAACTATGTATGTACATACATACTTTTCAGTGGTAGGCAGGGGTGTGAAACACCCACATTTTACCAGCTATGTTAGGTAATTGTTGTAATAGGGGGCGAGTCTATTGCCATTGATTTATGATAGTAGTATGTATGTAAGGATTATTAGTAAGATTTCTAAATTTGTTCTCATCGGTGGACATAAAATAATTGCATCAAAGGAGCCAGAACTTACATAAAGTTGCATTTCAGTGAGTTAATGCTAATGAGCATTACTGGTAGTAGGTCTCTCATATGCGAGAGCCCGTCTGGGTGGGTACCACCGCTATGTCTATTTCTACCGCCAGTGCATGCACTGTTGTGTTTCGGTTTATAGGATTATTATGTCTCATTATGTCCAGTAGTAGCCAATGCAACTACTGGACATAAACAGACTTAACATCTTATGTCTCAAGATGACGAGCGCAGTCGAATGCCACGCAGAACTTTGTAACTCAAGGTGCTGGATGGTGTTACTACTGTTTATGGTGGTCGTATCGCTCACCATCGGGCGATCGGCATGTTCGTCTCGTCATTCAACGCAATAAAAAAGCTAAACGGCAAATCGACTCCCAGCTTGTTAAAGATCAAACTCAAAAAAAGATGGGTCAAAAAGTGGCCTCAGAATGTTTCTATTTACTCTTCCACTATCCCCCAGGTATCTTCGGGTAAGAGTAATTCGCATTTTAGTATCCCGGAAGGATCCCGTTATTTTTAAATGAAATTGCTGACGTTCCATTTTTTACGGGTACGAGGCTCTTGAGTCTTACGATGTTCATTTCGCAGTTATGAAGTATGTTGACATTATTGACACTTACAAAGAAAATTTAAAATTGAGCGAAATAAAAAAAATAGATTTTGGCTTCACAAATTCATCTAATTGGAAATTTGGACTTAAAAAGGACAGTCTATATTTTTTATTTAAGTATTTCTTTTTCATGCATAGGTTTTAACTGCCCCAGTGGCGTAGTTGTATTACTACGACTACAGTGTTGAGGTCCCGTGTTCGATTCTCGATTCGGGCATAGTGATATTGGATTTTTCTATTCAGTTCAGGTTCTGAGACATAATAACTTTGCTTGTATTGCAATCTATCGTCCCCCTTCCTATAAAAACATCATTAATTTTGTGACCTCGCTAGATTATGTATTACAGTCCCTAAATAATTTTCAAAATATTGCTGTTATTGGGGATATCAATATAAATATTGCATTAAATAGTAGCGACCCAAATTCTGACCCTTATCTGAATACTCTTACATCTCATGCCCTAATTCCAGCACATACTTACCCGACTCGAAACTCAAATTGTCTCGACCATATAATATTAAAAACAAAAAAACTAGCTACTACTTTAATTCTGGACTCATCCATTACAGATCACGCACCAATAATGCAAATATTGATATAAAAACTAATTATAATTTCCAACGCCTAATAAAACGTATAGATGAAAAAGCCCGCATCAATGATCTTCAAAACTTTGACTATTTCCCTGTTTTTAGATGTGCAAATTCAGACCAAGCAACTTCACTACTTGTGACAATTATTTCTGATATTATCACTACTCATACTACTAATAAAATAATGTCTAGGAAAAACATCATACGTAAACCATGGATTACGCCTGGTCTTCTACGTTGCATACGAAATCGAGACAAACTCTATCGTAAAACTGTTAAAAATCCTGACAACGAGATAATTAAAATTACATACAACCGCTATAGAAACTTTTGTAATAATACAATTAAAAAACTCAAACGGGAATATGAACGCACACAATTTGAAAAAACAAACAGAAACCCAAAAGCTATGTGGGATCTAATAAAAAGGGTTGGCAATTTTAATAAAACTCCTTCCACAGCGCATGACCTCCTCACCAATTCTAATGACCCTATATATCCTGTAAATTCTGTAAATCATTATTTTGCCAATATTGGTAAAAACCTAGCCTCTAAAATTACTAAGCCTGATCAAAACGATTTTTTAAAACATTTTCAAATACTGCCCCTTCAAAATTCAATGTGTCTAATGAGCACAAGTGCTGAAGAAGTAGAGCAGTTAATTCTTAGTCTTAAACATACATCTGCAACTGGCTGGGATGGTATTTCTACCTCTATTATAAAAGCTATCAGACACACCATTACCCCTGTGCTTGTTCATGTTTTTAATATGTGCCTTTCTTCTGGAGTTTTTCCGAAAGTTTTTAAAAAAGCACTTGTACACCCTATTTATAAGAGTGGGCAGAAAGATAGTGTAGATAATTACAGGCCTATTTCCGTATTGCCAACATTGTCAAAAATTCTTGAAAAAATCCTACTAATATTATAAAGGCGAAAGTTTGTAAGAATGTATGGATGTTTGGATGTATGGATGTAAGGATGTTTGTTCCTCTTTCACGCAAAAACTACTGAACGGATTTCGATGAAATTTGGCACACGGGTAGATTATGTCCTGGATTAACACATAGGCTACTTTTTATCCCGGGAAAATATAAACCGGGACTTTTATCCCGGAAAAACTTTTTAATGCGGGCGGAGCCGCGGGCAAAAGCTAGTACTTAATAATAGACTAATAGATTATATGAATAAATGTAACATTATTTCTGATAATCAATTTGGCTTTAGACAGGGTAAATCTACGGAAGATGCAGTATTAGATTTAACTGAAAATATAGTAAAAAACTTAGATATGAAAGAAAAAACAATTGGTATATTTTTGGACCTGTCAAAGGCATTCGATACTGTCTCTGTCGACATACTTGTATCTAAGCTAGAACGCATTGGCGTTAGGGGTATTGCCCTAGACATTTTTAGAAGCTATCTTTCCGATCGTCATCAATGTGTTAAGATTGGAGATAAAGTTAGCCAAGATGAGTTGATTAGTTTTGGAGTCCCTCAAGGTAGCGTCCTTGGACCTACATTGTTTACAATCTACATAAATGAACTCTGTGAATTATCGTTACCAAGTTGTAAAATTGTAGTGTATGCTGATGACACAGTTCTACTCATACATGGTAAAAATTGGTCTGAAGCTCGGTTACGTGCTGAACAAACACTATCTGTTGTTATGAACTGGCTAGCGCATAACCTATTGACCCTTAATGTCAATAAAACCAAATATATCTGTTTTGCATTAAAATCATCTTCTCTCCCTCCCTCATCTTTCACACTTATTGCACATACCTCATGTAATTCATTAGAAAATTGCACTTGCCCATCAATTACTGCAACGACGACAATAAAATACCTTGGAATAGTAATTGACAATCGCTTAACTTGGAGTGAACATATAAATTTAATAAAAATTAGGATTCGTAAACTTATATACATTTTTAAAAATCTCAGATCTGTACTTGACCAAAAGACTTTGAAAATTGTCTACAGCTCACTAGCACAATCTCTAATAACTTACTGCATCACTGCCTGGGGCGGTTGTGGTGTATCAAAAATGTTAACCCTTGAAAGGGCTCAAAGGGCAGTGTTAAAAGTCATGTTTTATAAACCAATCTTATACCCAACTTCTGAAATATATACTCTGGCCAAAGTTCTTTCTGTAAGACAACATTTTATTCTTCAGACTATTATTCGTCAACACTCACAGCTGCCTTTTACTCATAGTTTTAAAAAACGTAGAAGGGATCTAGTATGTCAGACAGAGACCTCTAGAACAGTTTTATCTAGTCAACACTTTTATTTTATTGGCCCCCGATTATATAACAAAGCCAACAAGTTTCTTAACTTATATTCTCTAACTTTACGTGAATGTAAATCTATAACAACGAAATGGCTGTTAACCATTTCCTATGAGGATACGGAATTATTCATAAAAGTAATTAGATAATGGGACTCACAAACATGCACACACACAGACACACACACACACACACACACACACACACACACACACACACACACACACACACACACACACACACACAATTTTTTGTCTTTATTGATGTATGTACATTTAAATACTTTTATTTTTGTTAAGTTAAGGAATATAAACTGTCGCCTTTTAACTACGGAGGTGGGCGTTAATATCTGCGACACAGTTTCTAACTAATGCAGATATTATCGAACATTATAATTAAAAACCTTTATAAATAAATATTTTAATATTTTAATATTTAATTTAATATTTAATATAATATTTAATATTAGTATCAGCCTGGAGTCAGGAAGTTGTGCCCGATATGGCGATAGGCTCGCCTTCTATTACATCATGAGACGGAATACGGCCGGGTAAAAATCGGTGCAGTAGTTGCGCTTTCGCCTATCCCTACGGGGATAAAAGGCACGTACGTGTACACAGACACAATTGTTTGTGCGTGTGTGTTTCACAGGTTTTCTATGAAAAAACATTAGATATGACATATTATGTTTTTACATATTTCTCATTTGATACGTTTGCGCCAATAAATATTTTCAAATCCGAAATAGCTTTGGATATATTAAATCCTTTCCAAGATGTTCTTCGAAATACGATTTCACAAAATAGCGATAGTAGTTCCGTACATTAATGGAAACATTATGTAAATTATAGAACACAGTTGGTATTACATTTGGAATATCAAAATTGCTTAATAACTTGTAGGAGCTGTGGTTACCGGGTGATACTAAAAGCCTGTCACTGTTACTTACCTATGAATTCCCTTCTCTATTATATGTTCTTTTTGCAATATCAAATAATCCATTGCTGCTTACATTGGGAGACTTTTTGAAACTATTCCATTAACATTTAATAAGTCGGTGTATATAAAATACGTCTAGTTTTCAAAGGTTTGCTGTTGTGGCCTTTATGAATATTATTTTCCGTACGCCGACCCGACATTCTCTCCATCTGTTGCTTGGGCTTAATATTTATATTATGTAAATGTTTTCGGTAGTGTGTCGCGTATATAGCTTTTAAAAGATGCCTCTACAGTCTTTACGAATACAAAGGTAGTACCTATCATCTGTAATCTGTATATATAAGATTTAGTAGATGGCATAAACTATCGAACTATAAGCGATTCCAATGGATTCGGTGCACAAATTATATTTAAGATCGAATCCTCATCACTTTCCACCTCGAATAAATTTAATGAATTTAGTTCCATTAACAATTCGAATTCCGAAAATTGATTCGCAATCCTTTATAGGTAAATAAAAAAACGCGCACAAAATTTCCTTAACGAAAAACGACTCGAATAAACTGACTCGTAGCAAATTGCATACGTAGTTACTTCGTTAACACTAATTAAAACCGGTACTGTCCTGATACCTAGAAACATAAGCACCACAACGTTGCAGATTAACTTAGTTCGTACAAGTCGAAAAAACCAACGCCGAATGAGAGCAAAAAACTAACTTGTTTAGCCCGGCTGTAATTGTGCCGAGGGCTCGCCAAGATAAGCTCGTTTCTTTTTAATTTTCCTTCTGGAAATTACTTCAATTCCCCGTTGAATAAATGAGGACTGCACTACCTCTAGCTTTTTAGGGTTGCGTGTTCAATGACTGTTGCGGAATGCTACTCAAACTTTAACACGACGAGACGTCTTTTGAACTTGTATAGAGTGTGATTCTGTTATGTAGGAAGGTATCGCAAATCTATTATATAAAAATGAATCCCTATTTTCTTGGTCACGGCATCACGCGTGAACGGCTGGACTGATTTCGTTATTTCTTTTTTTGATGTGTTTATTATTGTCAGGAGAAGGTTCTTATGAAAGAAAAAATTAAGAAAATTGCGCGGAAAAACGGCTGGACCGATTTTAATGAAATTTTTTTGTTTGTCCGGTAGGTAGCGCTGTACTCGGGTTCTAGGATTTTATTTCCTTTTTAGGGCAGGACAACGTCTGTCGGGGCCACTAGTTTATTATAAATTAATAGCTTTTCTAATAGTATATAAGGATTTTTAACTCGCTCCTAACGAAAGCAGAAGGGAGTTATATACATACGATGGTACAGATAGATGATGTCAAGCATTATTATTCCCTTACGGATATACTTACTCTTATTAGAATTTCTTTGTTTGAAAGTTGATTTCTATCTATAAATTTTGAACTGATTTTTTTGGGTAAGAATTTGATCATAAACAATATTTCTGTTCTGTAACACTTTGTTTAGATTTTAGATTTAATTTATTGCAAATCTTTAAATAAAATACATAATCGGTAGGTAATATTGTACGGAATTGCTAACCGCAATATTAAAGCAAGAGTTACTCTGGTAAAATTCCAGTGAGATTTTAATGCAAGTTTTGATTAACTGTTCTAAGTTTATGGAGAAAAACGTTGTTATAGCGTGGGAAATCCTTGGCAAATCTGCTTGGCGTAATGAGCTCGGCACAACAGATTGTTTTTGCTTTAAACATCTGAAATGAAATTACACTACTACTCATTAGTATTGTTTACTCGTGCTTGAAGAGGTTAGTGATACATACCCACCTTGTTTTTTGTCTGGTTAGTGATAAAGAAATAATGCTTTAGTAATGCAATTTTATTACTAAAAGTCTATCATACATTAATTGCTATTTTAGTAAACGATTCCGAACGCTATCGCGAGATCTTAGCGTAAATGAATTAATCAAAATAAAATTCGATTGACATCATGACAGATTTATTTGAATTGAGATTGGACTTTCGGGATCGATGTAAAGATAGCGATTGGAATCGTTTGATTTTTGATGTATCTCAAATCATCACATCAAAATTACGACTTAGATTAATCTCACCCATTTTCATGCTCACATTAAATTAGGTTTGTTGGATAATAAATCATCGAAAAAGATCGAGAAGTCTACCGATGGTTCTTCAGGTTTATTATAACCGATGGGCATGTGAGTTGCTTCATGACTGTATTTGTGTTCGAAGCAAGTGTCATCGCGCCATTTTGAGAAATCCGGGCCGTGAATGTGTGTGCATGGAACTGGCATGTTCCTGAAATAGATGTGCATAATGGATTACAATACGGTCGTGCGTAATCAATTTTATTTACGTCAATAGATTTTAGAAATTTAAGGGCTGATTTTTCAATCATATAAAAGTTATTCGTCGGTTAATACATTATTTACTTATCGACTCTTTATTAAACACGAGTAAAGCACTTAAAAAATGATAATACAAATACTACGCGAACAAATTAAAAATGACTGTTGTAATGATAAAACTTACATTCAGTCAGGTAATTATTGATTTGATGAATAATTTAGTCCAATGATTAAAAAATCTGTCCTTAATCATTCCAGATATTGGATAGTTTAGATTTACCAATACGCATGATTTGATTGTAATCACATCACTTTTTACAATATGGATATATATATGTCGCGGATTCAGATAGATTTAGAATCTCACCGTCGTTGATATCCGCCATAATGGTAATTTTCAATCAGTGCGCACAACCGGCGCAGCCGCCGTCTCGAGATAGAGCATATTATAATGCTCTTTGAGATAGAGTTTCCGTAGTATCCATAACGCTCTTTGAGAAACTAATTATGCCTCGATCGCAAAGAGAATATCAACCAAAGAGCATTATGGATACCAACACTACGCTCGATCAAGCGTTCTACTGACAGAAAGATATGACGTTTCACATTGACATCGACAACTTAATTTTCAACAAACCAGCCTATAACAGTCATCAATGTCATAACGAGGTTTTAATCTATATAACAGATTTTACTCAATATAATTCCCCTACATATATACTATGAACACCCGAATATTTATTATTATATCAGTAACCCATAATAAACGTAGTAAATTTAAATACTCTTTAGTTTGAACACACAAGTGAGTTCAAATAATTTTCTGTAGTTAATCCGGCGGAATATACCACATTTAGTTTTATTTTCATCACTTTTAATGAAATTGTCAGAATCACACACAGACGCAATCACGCATTTTATCATTGAAGTGGTAGGCAGAAGCGCAACTAGTGCATTCACATTTCGCCGTGCGTGTTTCGTCCCATGATTACTATTGTTTGCGAGCGTTTTCATATCAGGCACAAATTCCAGACTCCGGGCTGATGTAACTGAATAGAAAAACTCAATATCACTTTGCCCGATCCGGGGATCAAGCCCGAGACCTCAGCTCTGCAGTCGTACCGTAATACAATTATGGCGCTAAGGCAGTCAATTATATCTCGCAATTCTCAAAGTTTTACGATAGCCCTAGCTTTTGAAGTTATATTTCATCAATTGATCGTTTTTTTACACATTTTGTATATAACACTGCCTGCTGGACTGCCTCGGTGGCGTAGTTGTATTACAGTACGACTGCAAAGCTGAGGTCTCGGGTTCGATCTCCGGGTCAGGCAAAGTGACATTGAGTTTTTCAATTCAGTGTCAGCCCGGAGTCTGGAATTCGTGCCCGATATGGCGATTGGCTCGCCCCCTATCACATCATGGGACGGAATAACGGCGAAAAGTGGGTGCACTAGTTGCGCCTCTGCCTACCCCTTCGGGGATAACAGGCGTGTGTATGTGTTTGTATATAACAAAATCAAACTCACCCAGGTTTTACATTGAGGAAAGCCTGCGGTTGAATAAACTTGATGCCCTGAGCGTTGTCGCAAGCAAATCGCGCCATGTTAGTTTTTCTGATCTCGTTCAGTTGGGCTGCAAACAATTTGTTTTTAAACAAACGAATAACTGGGGGCTTAGAACGTGAAAAAAAACACGATGCGTCTCCACATCGTTTTATTGTGATTGGTTGAGAGACTGACGTATAGGTCTCTCGATCAATCACAAACATCAAAATACCGATACGTCAGTCTCTCAACCAATCACAATAAAACGAAGCGGTGACGCATCGTGTTTTTTTTCCCATTGCCCATCCCCCTGATCAGTTACAACTTCAATAATTGCTTATGAATGGATATTGTTACGGAAAATTCTAAAATATATAAATTTAACCGTTTTACTGTGAGTAATGTGATCCTCGTAAAAACAAATATGATGTTATTAGGATTCCAGTGTTTTATTGTTGGAACAGTATTGAAGAAAATATAACTGTTTAGAAATATATTAATTAAAGAAATATAGTTATTATGTCCATCGGGCTTACTATTTCTATAAATATTGTATTACATTTAGAAAACCTTTTGGAAATAGAATTTAATTTAACGGCTAAAGGTTTTTATTTTTTATCTTTTTCTAGAGGCTAGGTTCTAGTGATTTTTAGTGACTGTCAGCGAACATCGAATATTGAATACTACATATCGTTCTCGGAAAGTTTTTTAGGTTATCTGTATTTTTCCTAGATTGCCTTGCATCTTTTACGTTATTGGTTCAGAATATTTTCTTTTTTGGTTCCAAATATTTCAAAATAGAAATTTTTAAAAGCAATAACCTGATACATACCAAATGATTTGATTATTTCATAAAAGCTCTGAGTTAACTATTAAACGACTAGTTCGTTTAATAACATTAAGGATCGATTTAATTGAAATTAAACTATTATAACGGATTTTATCGCGGTTTTTTATTTTATTTTCTCCCGACGTTTCAGCAGGGCAGTCCGCCCCGTGACCACGAAGTGCTCGAAGACCTTCGAAACGTCGGGAGAAAATAAAATTAAAAACCGCGATAAAATCCGTTATAATAGTTTAATTTCAATGTCTAACATTCGCGTAAACATAGGGAATCATTATGATCGATTTCATTGCTTACTGATATACGGTATTTGTTACATTAATGTATAAGCTGGCCAAATACAAAAGTTACACTCTAATCTATTCCAAATAAATAGTACTTAATACAATTAAATATATTACTACAACCATAATTTTTTTCTTGAAACCTGTGAAATCCATATGTTTTTAGCACAAGTCGTTGAAAAATGACCCTTAAGGCAATAAACTTACATAATGTTAGACTATGCATCTGATCGCCTCGCTCGTACCAGAATCTATCAGAGAACCTGAATAACTGCAATTGCTTCGCCATGATGCAGAACAACGTTGGTCCCACGTAAGTTCCCTGCATACTTTTTTCGCTTACAATACCAGCTAACAGATCTACGTCATCTGTGTCGTTGTACAACTTCTTAAGTGCTTCCACTTTCTGCAATGACAATATTATGTACGATGTTTTAAATTTTTCGATATTGGAAGAGCTTTGGTATCAATTTACTATATTTTGCTACAAATTATGATTTACTAGCTTAATTCCCCTGGTCTTTGAAAGAACGTTTCTCTGTTTTATTTCTTGGCTACATTGTTAAAATCAAGCTCAACGTCATTACTTTGTTGTTCTAGTATAACAATAATAAAAAACGGTACCTCGAAATCCATTACATCTAGGAAATCTTTGAATTTTTTAGCAGGCTTCAATCCACACAAATGTCTATAATCGTTGTACCCGCGGATACCCAGATCTCTCCCTCTTTGGATATCAATAGCACCTATATCGTGAGCTCGTTGTAGATTGCCGTAGAAGTTCTCCGAAACCTGTTTTAGCAAGCCAAACTGTTAATCTATATTGGCTAATGGTTTGTCTGTGTCTATATTCGATATTAATATTACGGAGATTGGCGAAATAAGTTTGAGTTTGAGGAAATCTTCAAAACGGTTGTTAAATAGCTCTTACAACGCATTGTTTCATCCATGATCAGGTAAAGGTAAGGGTCTTATCAAATTGGTAAATTGTAAGCAAACTCACAGGCGAAGGCGCTGTGCGCTCGTCCAGTGTAATAAGACCATAACTTTACTTGACCGTGAATGAAACGACAGGTAGGTAGGTGGATTAGCTAGGTTAGGGCCTGAATTGTCCTCACCGATGAGGATCGCGACGCGTTCCTCCTATTATTATTAATGAAAATGATTACATCTTTTTTAACCTCCCCTTTCCTGCCAGCCCAAGGTGGTCTTTTTGTTTATTTTTCATTGATTTCACTCCCATTAAAAATGTCTTTAGTTATAATATATAAGTGATCTTTAGTAATAATAATAATTTAATATATCGTGACTTATGATAAGTGCAACTATGTTCGCGTACGTGATGAATAAAGTATTTTATTTTATTATTTTAACTCAGGCTAAGTCACGACACTGTTAGAAATCTAACTTAAACCTCGGCTCCTAGTAGTTCCGTAATAGAAGCTAATGTTAAATATATCATGAGTTATGATGTTAAACAAGGACACAGCTTAGTGATCCAATCATTGATCAAAGTCAATCGAAATGAAATCAAATTTATATTTCATTAATCAAGATAACCTTATACGCATTGTAATTTCTATTAAAATTATTTGATTATTTTCGACACAATAGTAACTGATATAACTTTTACAATTGTATTTTAAAATGTATAAAGATCTGTTTTCAACTTCAGACAATCTAAAGAAATAACTTGCCTCAGGGTCTAAAATATCATCAATTTTAGCAGCACTCTGGTCGAATGTTCCACGATTGATTTCTTCAAAATTCTTGCTTTGTTCAAGTAGATCTTGTCTATATAGAGTTTCACTCACAGAAAACTCTCCTATGTAGTGATGTTGTTCGTTGTATCTTCTAAGATTTAAATAATTTTATGGAGTTTAAAGGCTTTTTAGTCAACATCAATTGCTTTTATCAATATGTTGAATTTATTTTGTAATAAAATAGTATGTGCAGCTATATCATATAGCCGTTATAGCTATAGGAAAACTTTCTTATGAGACTGTCCGTAATGTTACTTTGACTTTATATTTTGACTTACAATTATATAGAAAAATATTTAGCAAAAAAAATTAAAATAATTGACAATTTACTAAAAAAAAATGTTGCCAATCTATTAGTTTCTCTACTAGGATCAAAAGCTTAAGCCAATCTGAGGTATTAGCACTTTTAACACCAAAATTCGCAAAAAAAATGTCTTACTTAATCCTGCCATCCAACATAGTATGGAAGAATCTGACGGCAATCTCATACTCCGCGTATACCAGGGGCACTGCATCTTCATCGTATGCAGACACGTGTTCCACATGCTCTGATATGAGACCATAGTTCACCATGTTCTTGTAGCCTATAACAATATACATAATCCATATTATATTAAGACGTGACTACAGTGGCGTAGCATACCACGCTAAATACCAATTTTGTCTCCCGAGGCAGACCTAAAACTTGCCGCCCCATAGCACCAAAAAAAGGGAATGTCAACAAATAAGAGTCACACGTGCACCACAGCCCATCCCTCCTCCACGTCATCAAAACTTAAAAGTTTGTATTTTACGTATTTTTCCGCCCCCCTCAAAGTGCCTCCACAACCCCCAAACACGCTACGTCACCGCGTTGACTACTTTATACCTGTTTTAAGCACATTGCGGGCACGGATTCGTGCCAGATTTGGTATAATTAAAGTTCATATAGACACGGAATGCAAAAAATTATCAAAATAGTAATATTTCGACCACTGTACTATACCCGAAGGCCCGTCAGACTCTATTGAATTTTACATACATATACACTCACACCTTTTATCCCCGAAGGGGTAATCAGAGGCGCACCTAGGGCACCCACTTTTCACCGTATATATTTCGTCCCATGATGTGATAGGGGGCGAGCCTATCGCCATATCGGTCACAAATTTCAAACTCCGGGCTGAAAGTGAGTAGAAAAAGCCAATATCACTTTGCCCGACCCGGCCTCAGCATTGCAGTCGTTCCGTAATACAACTACGTCACCGAGGCAGTCTATTGAATTTTGAAATGGTATAAGCATTTCAAATAATAATATAGACTGTAGTATTTTGGTTTGTGTCAAATCTGGATATCTGAAATATAGTATCTAATATAATACATTTCAAATACACTCAATCCAACACAACAAACCTTAGCCATTTGTAATATCAGTTCGATGTGACATTTTACTTACCCAATAACGCGGGTAGAAGTTCATACATGAATATATTGGAAGCTGTAGCTATATTAATCTGTCGCGCAATTTTAAATAGCCTGTCATCTTTCCAACACGGGTTGATCTCGTAGAGTATCTTCGCCAGTCGATTATGTTCTCTTATAAAGAATATTGCAAGGGTCGTTGTACGCAAGTTAAAGTTGCCAGCTTCAGGAAAACCTTTAACATCAAACACTTTGTCTGTACAACATCGCTTAAGTATAGCTGAATTGGTGTTGTATATATTTATAAATAAATAAAAAAAGAAAGAAGAAATAAACTTTGACCAAAATATTTTTTTACATAATGAAATTGGTTTACAATGACTCACCCACTAGACTAAGCCTGTCTTATGGGGTTCGTGAGTAAACTTTTAGATATTTTTAAAAACTAATATCCTAATCATTATTCCTATTGTGACGTGGTTCTAAAATATGAAATGGCAGTTTTAAAAATAATGAAATATCTCCCCTTTGGTTAAGAATTCCAAATTAAAATTAATAAATGCATTTAAGTGGTACATAATCTACATTAGAATTTTAAAACAGTCATTTATTTATTTTCCCGATTAGGTTTTTCTTTGGCGTCTTTCATATAGCACAAAGGAAAACATGAAATATTGCTATATTTACGAGTATGACTTTCACCGTGGCACCAGTACTGCAGAAACAGCTCGAAGGATTAACGATGTGTATGGCGCTGGTGTTGCAAAAGAAAACACGGTACGTTTTTGGTACTAACGTTTACATTCTGGAAATTTGACCTTCAAAACAAGCCCCGTAGACGGCTGTAGACTAAGGTGGATAATGAAGAATTAAAGGCTATTGTGGAAGCGGATCCATCTTAAACCACTTTAGAGTTAGCTGCAGGCTTGAGTGTGAGTGATAAAACTGTTTTAGCTTGAAACAACACACAAACACACACACACACACACACACACACTCCACAACAGACGGCCACTAAACTAGAGGAGCTGCGATTGGAATGCCATCCATCGTACTCCCCGGACCTTCCTCTAACAGATCACTGTTTTTTCCATAATTTCTTATACCATTTTACAAGGAAAAAAATCAACTCTGATGTGGCAGTCCACACCATCTTCAAAGAGTTTACTGATTCTCGCACCCACTTTTTTTTTGTAAAGGGATAAATTAATTGTATATTTTATTTAAAAAAAATAGACTTTGTATTCCTCCCATACAAACCGCCAATTTCTATATGTAAGGATCTAATAATATATTGTGCCAAATGCTTAAAATAAGACTATGTGTGCGTGTGTGTTTATGTGTATGTACGCAAGTATATGGTATAAATATATGTATACATGCCTATATAATATCAGTTAGTTAGTTTTTTTTTAATTCTTAAAATAATTTAAGTATCATCATATTATGTGAAACTTCTGTTTTATTTTGCGGTTGGCTTCGCGTTTTACTTGCTTGTATATAAAGCAAGTAAATTTTAAATTTGTGGCTACTTACGTGATGAACTACATATAGATAAAGGAAACTTTCACTACGAACCAACGATTCCAAACATATTATTATACAGGGTCATTTTTACATTGCGTTACTGAATGAAACCACATATTCGTCTATACCTCTGCTAACATCGTGCTAAAAATTATCAATTAATAACGAATATTTTCGCCAAAAATCCCGGTTGTAGTATTCCAATTGTTTTATCATTTTGTAGTTTAGTGCGAATATGGTGTGTGCGTAAGTGTATTTCTGACTGAAAGTGTAATGTTGCTGCTGCGAGAAATTCTCCTAGAGCAGTCATAGTGGCATTAGGAAAAGTAAACTTAAAGTTAATTTTTATTGATATTTATTTTGTTCGAAACTTATACTTTTTTATTTTACTTCTACGGTTAAATTAACACAATGAAAAGTGTTATTTTCAACGAGATAAGTATGCAGTTTCATTTATTAACGCAATGTCAAAATGACCCTGTATAGACCAAGAAAAATCTTAGAGTAAACTCACCGAACTCGTAACATCGCGATTCATTTCTCATATTTTGCATACATACATCTTGTGACATATTTATAGCGATAGGTATTTCGCTCATAGTTATGTTAATCCTAGTCATATTAGCTGGCGGTACGTAGCGCTCTCCTCTCCTCTCCAACGTGATAAATCCGTGTTTCCCTTTACGAATTGATGCTGCAGTTTTGTTATCCACTCCGTAAATAGTTGACAAGTCAATTAAAGGAGTTTGATAGTTAATCTAGAAGAAAATTACATTCGCCTTGTTAGTTTTCGGGTGTAGTCTCTGCCGCATAAATACTAAGAAATAATAGAGTGTGGTTGGTATTGTTACAATATATTGGCATCATGCACTGTGCACTGTCTATTAATATGCTGTCTATTAGACTGCCTCGGTGGCGTAGTGGTATTGCGTACGCATTACGAGTACGATTTGCGCGCTGAGGTCCTGGGTTCGAATCCCGGGTCGAGCCAAAAAAAATTGTGACTGGGTTTTTCCATCTTAAAATTTACTCAGTCGCAGCTCGGAGTCAGGAAGTTGGCGGTGTGATACCCCCGTGCCTCGGAAAGCACGTAAAGCCGTTGGTCCTGCGCCTGATCTCTCTCCGGTCATGTCGGATTGCCGTCTCACCGGACTATGAGAGTGAAGGAATAGCGAGTGCACCTGTGTATTGCGCACACACTTGTGCACTATAATATCTCCTGCGTACCTGGCTGATCTCCGTTGAGATTGGCCGCCGTGGCCGAAACTGGCTAGGAGGATTTCATTAATATGCTAAGCAACACAACTCCTTTTCCCTACAATTATCCACTCAAGTTTGAATAAGGAACGCGCGCTGGCAACAAACTCTTGTCTATTGTCTTTGGACACTTAGTTGTCAATTTTATTTGACACTTGCCATCCGCCTGCCGTCTCATCACCACCATTGAAGATCGGAAGAACCGGGATCCCGGGGAGCTCCAGGAACAGGCAGGTCACCGCGCCGCAGTAAGTCCCTTATTTTGTTCCCGTATCCTTTATCAGTTGTTTTAGCATACTACCTATAATAGAACATTACCAGTGCACGAAAAATAAGCCTTAATATCAATACAGTCCACCCTTAAAATTTTCAAATTGTGGTATTTTTAACTACCAGAGTGGAAGCGTTAGATAGCTTCGTTGGGTATGGTCTGCTGAGACGAATTTCCGAAGGTTCAATACCCAAAGCACACACCTCTGACTTTTTGAAGTTATGTGTGTAATGTTTATGTGTGTAATAATAATATTTTTTCGAAAAATTTGACTTTGTTCAGTTTAATTCATGCCATTTCTACAAGTGATGACTTTTTGACAAAACAAGAACATAGTGTATCATTACACCATAGTGAACTTATCACCGTTTGTGCAACTGCATACGTCCCCACAAAACATACACAAATCTTCACACTATTCAATAGTGTCAATGAGAATCAAAGTCTGGTAAGGTTTAATAGTCACAATTCTTCATGTATCATCTTACAAATAAGTGCATAACTAAATTGTAGCTCAAATATTTCATGTGCTCCAAAGCAAGACTACGAAGACAAGTATGATATAAAACGTGTAACAACATAAATATGCTTCAGACGTACCTACTTTATTCGCTCGGCTTAACTTTAATCAAGCGTGTATGTTGTTAGAAACTTTTCGAACCTGGATTTTAACGACTTTCCTAGACATGTCTGTAGTTATTGCCAACGAAACTTTACACACTAATGGGCGCGAAAATATTCGGAATAACTATTCTATTTTGGGAAGGAAAACGTATACATATACAAATACAAATACAAATCACTTTATTGCACACACATGATAGAAAACAAAAATATATATAATTAATAGACACAAACAAAGAATTATAAAAACATGATGCACAATGGGCGGTCTTATCGCTTTAAGCGATCTCTTCCAGACAACCGAATGGACTATTAAAATACGTATCTCACATAATTTAAAAGAGAACGGTGGTGCAATTTTTAATACATTAAAATTACTAAATTAAAATTAAAATATTATATTTTACGTAAGTAGAGAGAAAAAAAAAGAATAAATAAATAAATTAAAATATATATATATATATATATATATATATATATATATATATATATATAATGACGGATTTACGGTAAATGTTGCTCCAGTGTGAAGTTAGAACAAATGTTGATCCACCTATTTCACGTGTTTGCTCGGCTCCGAGTGTCGCAAACTGATATACTTTGATCCGTGTTTGATGCGCGTGTGACGTCAGTGGATCTGCACTCACAGGTTTTCAACATACTCGTCGACGTTTTGACCAACATTTGTGGATCCATTAACGGTCAAAAAAATGATACTGAATGTGATTACTTTGATCCAGAATATATTTAACTTATATGCTACATTTACTGCGACTAAGTTGATCCGGAGCCAAAATTGACGAATAGGTACTGAAACACAAAGCGGCAAAATCTGTTTTACTGTTTTCTCCGGTTTTTGAAGTTATACTTTTTTAAGCGCGTTATGAAAAATTTATGGGAGTGAAGTTTTACGATGCGCGCGCATGTGTGACACAAAATTTTCTCACGGGAGAATTATCATAAAGGGCAGATTTAAAGTTAGATTTCAAAAAAATGACCACCATTGTGAATTTCTTTGTTTTAAGGCCAACCGACCTCAAAATCGATATCTGGGCATGGATTTAGGTACAAAGGGCAGATTTAATGTTAGATTTAAAAAAATTCGCCGCCTTTTTGAATTTCTTATTTTTAAGGACAATCGACTTCAAAATCGATATCTGAGCATGGCCTTAGGTACAAAGGGCAGATCCAATGTTATAATTGAAAAAAGTGGCCGCCATTTTGAATTTCTTTGTTTTAAGGACAATTGACGTCAAAATCGATACTTGGGCATGCCATTGATAGTAAAAGACAGATCTAATAATAGACTTAAGAAAAGAGGTCGCTATTTTGAACTTCTTAACATTAAGATTTCAGTCTCTTATAAGGTAAAGTTTAGTATAATACTAGGTAACACATTTATAATTAAGCGTTTTCTGTTTTGCAAAAATGTTTTATGAGCATTTAACACATTTTCAAGTCTAAAGCGGATGGGTATTAAAACAACTTAGTGTGATAGAAAGGGGCGACTTTTCGTGGGAGACAAAAATGAAACGTTCATTCTCATGCAGCAAATTTGTGAGTCCATTTCCACAGAACAATCATCGAGGTCTATCATCCGGTATTATCATCATCATTATCAGCCGTATGGCGTCCACTGCTAAACATAGGCCTCCCCCAAAGATTTCCAGATGGACCTATCAAAAGCGGCCTGCATCCAGCGCGTTCCTGCAGCCTTTAACAAGTCATCGGTCCATCTTGCAGATGGACGGCTGAAGCTACGCTTGCCAGTACGTGGTCTCCACTCGAAAACTTTTTTGTCCCATTTGCCGTCAGTTCTTCGAACTATGTGCCCTGCCCATTGCCACTTCAGCTTGCTTATCCGTTGGGCTATGTCAGTGACTTTCGTTCTTCTACGGATCTCCTCATTTCTGATTCGATCGCGTAGAGAAACACCTAGCAAAGCCCTTTCCATAGCTCGCTGAGTGACCGTGAGCCATCTTAGGCGGCCCATAGTCAGAGGCTACGTCTCAGTGCCGTATGTCATTACTGGTAACACACATTGATTGAAGACTTTTGTCTTCAGGCACTGAGGTATTTTGGACGAGAAGACCTTGCTTAGTGTCCCGAACGCTGCCCATCCGAGCTGGATTCGCCGATTGATCTCTTTCTCAAATTTGGACTTACCGAGTTGGACTACTTGACCTAAATAGACGTACTCGTCTACAACTTCGAGAATTGAGCTCCCAACGATAATCGGGGTTAGCACAACATGAACATTCGACATGATCTCGGTCTTGTCCATGTTCATCCTGAGACCCACCAGTTGAGAAACTCGGTTGAGCATTGTGGTCAGACCCTCCAGCGATTCTGCCAGTACACCGATGTCATCGGTAAAACAAAGGTGAGTGATGTATTCGCCATTGATGTTGATGCCGAGTCCTTTCCAGTCCAAGAGCTTGTAAGCATCTTCCAACGCGGCAGTGAACAGTTTTGGACAGATAACATCTCCGTCTCACGACTCTGTGTAGTGGAATAGCTTTCGAACTCTGTTCTTGTAGTCGGACCTACATGGTGGCGTTTTATACAAGCACCTCAACACTTCGATGTACCGATGATCAATGTGGCACCGCTGTAGAGACTGCAGCACAGCCCAGGTCTCGATCGAATCTAAGGCTTTCTCATAGTCCATGAACGCTAAGCAAAGTAGCAAGTTATACTCCCCAGTTTTTTGTATAACTTGCCGTAGCGTATGGATGTGGTCTATGGTACTATAACCTTTACGGAATCCGGCTTGTTCGGGAGGCTGGAAGTCATCTAGCCTGCGCTCGAGACGATTTGTCATGACTCTTGAGAACAGCTTGTAAACATGGCTCAAGAGTGAGATGGGCCTGTAATTCTTAAAAAAGGGTAATCACCTTTTTTAAGAACAGTACCACCACACTCCTGTTCCATGCCTCGGGCGTTATACCCTGGAGCAGAATGAAGTTGAATAGCTTTTGAAGGAATGTAAGAGTCAGGTATCACAGAGTAAAAAATACAGTAAAAGAATATAGATAAATTATCACTTTCACATGGAGTATAAAATAATCTACGACACTTTAGATAGCATCACTTTTTTATACTTTGACTAGTTGCGCTCCGCGGTGTTAGTCGCGGCTTAAATTACTGTAGGAATACTTTTCGGAATAAAAGTTAGGCTATGTACTAATTCAGGGTGTCAACTACCGCTATATTAAATTTCATCAAAATTGTTCCAGCCGTTTGAGCGTGAAGACGTAACAAATATGCGCACACACTTCCTCACCAACTTTCGCCATTATAATATTAGTATGATTACAAATTGGGCACAGTGACACCGCATTAGTAACATGTTGATACTATGAATAAAATATCATTAATTGGATGTGTATAAAACGTCGCGGCTGCTCTCAGCCAATCTGATCTGAATCTGAGTGTTTGCTGTGCTCTGATTGGCTCATTCAAATCGGATCAACATTTTCCGTAACTATCGCAAGGTGGATTTGTATATCGGATCAACTTCGGCAAACGTTAGTAAGAAGTCCCGTGAGTGTAGATGTTGATCCGGTTGGAGCCACATTAGTTACCAGAAATGCATATTGGATCAACAAAAGGCGCCGGATCAACATAGATTTTTGGATCAACAAAGTGCTCGCGTGAAGTCGCGTCTGATCAACATTTACCGTCAAGAGATCTCTATATATATATATATATATATATATATATATATATATACCGTCAAGAGATCTCTATATATATATATATATATATATATATATATATATATATATATAGAGATCTCTTGACGGTAAATGTTGATCAGACGCGACTTCACGCGAGCACTTTGTTGATCCAAAAATCTATGTTGATCCGGCGCCTTTTGTTGATCCAATATGCATTTCTGGTAACTAATGTGGCTCCAACCGGATCAACATCTACACTCACGGGACTTCTTACTAACGTTTGCCGAAGTTGATCCGATATACAAATCCACCTTGCGATAGTTACGGAAAATGTTGATCCGATTTAAATGAGCCAATCAGAGCACAGCAAACAGTCAGATTCAGATCAGATTGGCTGAGAGCATCCGTGACGTTTTATACACATGCAATTAATGATATTTTATTCATAGTATCAACATGTTACTAATACGGTGTCACTGAGCCCAATTGGTAATCACACTAATATTATAATGGAGAAAGTTTGTGAGAAAGTGTGTGTGCATGTTTGTTATGTCTTCACGCTCCAACGGTTGGACCAATTTTGATGAAATTTTATATGGCGGTAGTTGACACCCTGAAGTAGTACATAGACTAACTTTTATTCCGAAAAGTATTCCTGCGGTAATTTCAGCCACGACTAATACCGCGGAGCGCAACTAGTCAAAGTATAAAAAAAGTGATGCTATCTAAAGTGTCGTAGATTGTTTTATACTCCATATGAAAGTGATAATTTATCTTTATTTTTTTACTGTATTTTTTACTCTGTGATACCGGACTCTTACATTCCTTCAAAAGCTATTCAACTTCGTTCTGCTCCAGGGTATTACGCCCGAGGCATGGATCAAGAGTGTGGTGGTATTGTTCTTAAAAAAAAGGTAATAACGCCTTTTTGAAGAATTACAGGCCCATCTTCTTGAGCCATGTTTACAGGCTGTTCTCAAGAGTCATCACGAATCGTCTCGAGCGCAGGCTAGATGACTTCCAGCCTCCCGAACAAGCTGGATTCCGGAAAGGTTATAGTACCATAGACCACGTCCATAATCTGCGGCAAGTTATACAAAAAACTGTGGAGTATAACTTGATACTTTGCTTAGCGTTCATGGACTATGAGAAAGCCTTCGATTCGTTCGAGACCTGGGCTGTGCTGCAGTCTCTACAGCGGTGCCACATTGATCATCGGTACATCGAAGTCTTGAGGTGCTTTTATAATAACGCCACCATGTAGGTCCGAGTACAAGAACAGAGTTCGAAGGCTATTCCACTAGACAGAGGCGTGAGACAGGGAGATGTTATCTCTCCGAAACTGTTCACTGCCGCGTTGGAAGATGCTTACAATCTCTTGGACTGGAAAGGACTCGGCATAAACATCAATGGCGAATACATCACTCACCTTCGTTTTGCCGATTACATCGGTGTATTGGCAGAATCGCTGGAGGGTCTGAGCACAATGCTCAGTGACCTCAACCGAGTTTCTCAACGGGTGGGTCTCAGGATGAACATAGACAAACCCAAGATCATGTCGAATGTTCATGTTGTGCCAACACCGATTATCGTTGGGAGCTCAATTCTCGAAGTTATAGACGAGTACGTCTATTTAGGTCAAGTAGTCCAACTTTGAGAAAGAGATCAATCGGCGAATCCAGCTCTGATGGGCAGCATTCGGGAAACTAAGCAAGGTCTTCTCGTCCAAAATACCTCAGTGCCTGAAGACAAAAGTCTTCAATCAATGTGTGTTACCAGTAATGACACACGGCCCTGAGACGTGGCCTCTGACTATGGGCCGTCTAAGACGGCTCACGGTCACTCAGCGAGCTATGAAAAAGGGCTTTGCTAGGTGTTTCTCTACGCGATCGAATCAGAAATGAGAAGATCCGTAGCAGAACGAAAGTCACTGACATAGCCCAACGGATAAGCAAGCTAAAGTGGCAATGGGTAGGGCACATAGTTCGAAGAACTGACGGCAGATGGGACAAAAAATTTCTCGAGTGGAGACCACATACTGGCAAGCGTAGCGTCAGCCGTCCATCTGGAAGGTGGACCGATGACTTGGTAAAGGCTGCAGGAACGCGCTGGATGCAGGCCGCTTTTGACAGGTCCATCTGGAATTCTTTGGGGGAGGCGTATTTTCAGCAGTGGACGTCATACGGCTGATGATGATGATGCTGATGATACCGCATGATAGACCTCGATGATTGTTCTGTAGAAATAGATTCACAAATTTGCTGCATGAGAATGGACGTTTCATTTTCGTCTCCCACGAAAAGTCGCCCCTTTCTAACACACTAAGTTGTTTTAGTTACCATCCGCTTTAGACTTGAAAATGTGTTAAATGCTCATAAAACATTTTTGCAAAAGAGAAAACGCTTAATTATAAATGTGTTACCTTTTTTTTCTTTGTTTTCGCGGAGAAAGTGACTTATTACTACCGCCCAGCCTTTAAGGGGGGCGACTGAGCGGTTATGTTGGGTTCACCGTGCCTTACGACCCAGCGTTGAGCCGCCGGGCCGAGTCCCTAACCTATGTACACCGCACGGCATACCGACCAAAACTCCGCGGTTGCCTTCTTCGGCGCATTAGGGATGGCTGCGGGTTTCCCCAGACTAAGAGTGTCTAAGTTGTCGTCCGCAGCCGCCCCTGCGCGGTGCCGTCTAATACAGCCCGTCTCCTGCTTGGGGGGGGGGGGGGGCTTAGAAGCCCCCGCGCACCGAAGGACGCCCTCGGCGTCAACGGCAGCATGATGCCCACCTGCCACACTGCCGTCCATCACGGGGGTCGCAGCAATGTGCTAAAAACACGCACAAAACTAAAGACGGACAGCCCCCTGCCGCCCGCCCGCGACCCCCGGTGGCCCCTATTAGTCACCTTTTACGAGAGGCAGGGGATACCGTGGTGGAATTTTCCAAACGCCCCCAATCCACAGGGCGGAAGACGCCGGTCAGTCGTCCACCCGGCGCCTCCTACGTCTCGTTTGGCGGCGGGACGGATCACCGCGCCTCCGACCCCTCTCGGCACTCTCCTGCTGCAAGAGGACCATCTCACAGAAGTGCACCCCCGCATGCCAAGACCTCCGGCTATCGACCATGGAAGCGACCACGACCGGCAGCGTGAGGTCTCCTCCGACGACTGCTCTGAGAGCTAGTATTATACTAAACTTTACGTTATGAGAGACTGAAATCTCAGTGTTAAAAAGTTCAAAATAGCGACCTCTTTTCTTAAGTCTAATATTAGATTTGTCTTTTACTATCAATGGCATGCCCAAGTATCGATTTTGACGTGTCAATTGTCCTTAAAACTAAGAAGTTCAAAATGGCGGCCACTTTTTTCAATTATAACATTGGATCTGCCCTTTGTACCTAAGGCCATGCTCAGGTATCGATTTTGAGGTCGATTGGCCTTAAAAATAAGAATTTCAAAATGGCAGCCACTTTGTTCATTTCTAAAATTGGATCTGCCCTTTGTATTTAAGCCATGCCCAGATATCGATTTTGAGGTCGGTTGGCCTTAAAACAAAGAAATTCACAATGGTGGTCACTTGTTTGAAATCTAACATTTAATCTGCTTTTTATGATAATTCTCCCGTGAGAAAATCTTGTCACACATGCGCGCGCATCGTAAAACATCACTCCCATCAATTTTTCATAACGCGCCTAAATAAGTATAACTTCAAAAACAGTAGAACCAGGAATTTTGCAGCTTTGTGTTTCAGTACCTATTCGTCAATTTTGGCTCCGGATCAACTTAGTCAAAGTAAATGTCGCATATAAGTTAAATATATTCTGGATCAAAGTAATCACATTCAGTATCATTTTTTTGACCGTTAATGGATCCACAAATGTTGGTCAAAACGTCGACGAGTATGTTGAAAATCTGTAAGTGCAGATCCACCGACGTCACACGCGCATTAAACACGGATCAAAGTATATCAGTTTGCGAGACTCGGAGCTGAGCAAACACGTGAAATAGGTGGATCAACATTTGTTCTAACTTCACACTGGAGCAACATTTACCGTAAATCCGTCATTATATATATATATATATATATATATATATATATATATATATATATATATATATATATATATATATTTACAACAACATTATACATATAAATAAAATAATAAATGGTAATAAATACAATAATAACAGCTTACTGAATGATAGAGAGGTATATAGTGTCCCTTGTATACATATAGTGTCCCTTGGAATAGTGGCTGTTAGAATACAATAATCAAAAAGAGGCTAGATATTATTTTACATTTACATTTGTGTTTCTTAGTCATTTAGGGTTATTTTTTTAATAGAGTATTAAAATAGCAGTTAAAATTGAAATAAATTAAAACAAAAAAATAGTATAGCATTTCAATAAAATACAAGATCAATAGTGACTTTATTGGGTATGGATAGCTGAAAATCATTCGTCGTTGCCGTCGAAATTAATAAATTCATTTTACTACGACAAAAATTGAGGGGTAAAATATTATCTATTCTGTTTGTCATAAATACTGAAATGGTCTGATCTATAAGTCTCTCTGCAACATATGCAATGAAGCAATACGTGCAGGTATAAGCTTGAGACATCTCTACAGGGATGAATAAACATTAGTATTGATTTATTCGTTATTTATAATACCAGGAATTACGTAATATAATACTACATATTACGGGCGGGTTCATTTCAAAATTGTGTATGTTCATACGAAGCGTATTGTTTTTATTAAATGTTAATTTATTTTGAAAATAGAACCACACTAAAATTGTGTTCTCTCTTTGTTATTCTAAGTAGTTATATCAGCCAGCCCATCGAAATTCAGATACAAATTCGAATTCCATTGAACTTGGATTCGTTTTACGTACCCATCGAAAAAAACATTAGTCTAATAGGAGGACCTCTTTCTATATCTATCAAATATCAAGGCTTTCTCAAACAATAAAATGTCAATAATGACCTAACAAAGAAGTTTTGGATTATGATTCTTTAACGTACTTTCTTTTGCTCGAGAAAATATTCCGGCCAAGGTCGCTTGTCTCCCGGTATGCTTTTCGATAAGGATTAGTATTCCGCAGACGTCTGTATGAGGATAAAGTCACGATTTGACTCCCTCTGAATATTTTAATATCAGAACACGCGTGTTAAACGGGACGTTGAAGTTCGATCGGGTGCGCGCATAGCTTATGTATGAAAAGGTTTTTATTTATATTTTAGAATGACTAGACGAACAAGTCGCTGATATCAGCGACACGACATTAAAGTACTACGACTATTCATGATGGGGACACTATTTAGAATGTTAAATTATTTATTTTTATTTTGAGCTGATAGTGATACGGTATAGAAAATGGTACGTCTGTCCATATTAGCAACACTATTTGATAGGTTGAATTACGAAGCTGATGGGAATTACTGCGCACGCTAGTTACATTGTTTTTAATTTGAGCTGATAGTGACACGGCATAGAAAGTGCTACGCTTGTCCATAATAGGAACAATATTTGAAGAATTGAATTACGAAGCTCTGGGCAAAAAATGCGTACACTACTAACAGTTTTTATTTTAAGTTTGAGCTGACAGCATATGAGAGTCGAATATAGAAAACTCAAGTATTTCATAATTTCGAATTTAATTTACTCGCAGTGTCTCGTCTTGTTTAATTTAACAATAAGCAAAGTAACTTTAATGTTAGAAATACTTATGAAGTTAAAAGCTGTCTCACCTGTTCTGGATGTATTGTGTCTGGTGTACAGCCCATGTCTTGGAAAGTTTCTGCTCGTGAGAAATTTAGACAGCGTACATCCGTCACTTTGAGATACGGGTCGTTGTCTGGCACACGGATGGGGATGCAGCGGGGGTCCGCCTCACCTGCCGGCTCGCAGCAGTACTGTCTCTTGCGTAGGTAATCCACTGAAATTAGGGATATTAAAAAAAGAAAGAATAGTCTATGAAATACTGGTAGTTAACGAAGCTATTAAAACAATTTAAAAAAATTGTGTTAGCGAAATCAGCGACGGTGTTCCATTTTCGAATTTATAGCGTCGGAAGAACTAATGGTCAATCAAATATTTTCAATTTTATAATTAAAAATATTTGATTGCCCATCAGTATATGTGTTTCATAGCTAGGTGATGGGATATCTTTTTTCTTTTGTCATATAATGCTTAGCGACGAGATTCGTGACGTGCCTGAATAATTATTAGAATGCTTTTACTTACGTGGTCCATTGAGCAGGCTAATATCTCTTTGGATAAACTCCAGCATATGATATGTTGCTATGTTGAACATGTAGCGGTCTTCAACACGTCCCGTGGTCTGTAATTCCGTCCTAATCTTTCTGGCCGATGGTAGCTCCTCGCCATTTTTATTTTTGCGAGTATGGCGTTCTGTTAATAATAAATATATTATGAGTATGTGACTTATTTATTAAACTGTGTTTTGTATTTCATAATCACATGCCATAATATTAGGATACTACTAATAAATGTTAGTTGAACTACAGTGTTAGAGGATTTAAATAATTAAGTGCAAAATATGCAGTTTATCAAAACAAATTACAGCAAGTTGCTAAATACAATTTCATTTAATGCAGAGTCTTAGAGTGCTCTCACATAATGCAGTAATTACAGATAGAGTAAACGCTTTGCATTTAGTCTTACTGTTAGCGTAGTCCGGTTGGAGCAGCCTCAGATATGGTCCTTTAGCTGCTCCTTTTGCGGGCTCTTTGTAATTGTTACACGTCCCGTCTATCCTGCTGCCGCCGTGGGGCGTGCAAGGCTTTACGTCAAAGGAACATCGCCTGTGAACGGTTTTATGCTTACTTTAGTCGAGAAAATTGCATTTAATTCAACAGTTTTTCATTGGTGGTTTCATATATTTATGATAAAGGCGGATGGTTGTTTACAAAACACAAACACATTTGATTTTATATTTTTATAGAATCCTGAAAAAGAAACAGTCGACCCGCTTTCGACTGTTTCTTTCAAAATATAAAATCATTAACCAGGCACTACATGGCCATTGACATGTATAAAAAATCATAATATAAAATTACAAACACATTTACTATATCTCCACAAACCAATGACTAGATTTGGATGGAATTTGGTATAGATAAATCATAAACTGGATACATACAGGCTTTTTACCCCAGAAACATGCAGTAATACTTTTACCAACATTTTAATGTAGGTGGTACCGCGGGCTAAAGTTAGCATTGCATAATCGTCCAAACTAGCCTGGTTTTTAAAGCAGTTGATTGAAGACTCAGTATCAAAAATGATAAATATGTAAGATAGGAAAATCTAGGGGAAAATCCGAACGTTTACTTCACATAGTCATTTAATTACAAATCACTTTTAATAAGTACATCAGCTAAGTCCATTGGAAGTCCGTTACATTACTTGTAAAATAAAATATCGATAGATCCCGGTCTTTGGTAGAAATAAACTCACTCTGTGGCGTTCTTTGATCGCAATTCCTTTGACTGCGGGATGTCAACTTTTTTACCACTGAACCTATCAAAGTCTACTCCGTTGCTTGAGGTAATTATTAAAACGAATAACAAAACTTCAAGCAAATACATCGTCGTGCATTTATGACTCCGTCTGGAAGTGCTTTGATACAGTTAACCAAACATAAAGGACGTTCGCGTTTTGAAATAAAACCAGCATTTCATAAATATCCGTTTGTTATTGAAATTTAATTGATTATTCCTCTTTTGTGCATCAATTTGCGTCCGATTATGAAATATAGTCGAATTTGTGATTTATTGGCATATACACACACTCATACACTTACGCCTTTTATCCCCGAAGGGGTAGGCAGAGGTGCAACTGGTACATCCACTTTTCGCCGTTATTTCGTCCCATAATGTGATAGGGGGCGAGCTTATCGCCATATCAGCCACAAATTCTAGAGTTCGTGCTGATACTGAATAGAAAAACACAATATCACGTTAATAAGTTATACATAGATATTTCTGTTACAGTAGAAGTGAAAACGTAACCCAACAAAGAATATAATGTCCTCGGCTAATAATTTGCCGTGTTGCGTAAAATACGTAGGATTACGAACACAGAAGCGTAGGGCTGATGTCAGTTCTACTGGTATTGAAGTCGGAGTTGCAAATCTGATTGCATTGTAAAAGTGTTTTGTCAAAAACGGTTGAGTTTCGGAACTGACTGGAAATTGGATGATTCCGAATGTTTCGAGATTATTGATTCATGAATGAAAATTTATTATATGCGTGAAAGATAAAGAATAGCAAAATGAAAGAAAGATCACGCTAAACGTTGATTTCTTGGCGATTTTCTAGTAAGTGCAGTCCAAAACAAAGCAAAAACGTAGGTAATATAATTACACAATAATTAATTCTAAATTAAAACAATTACACACTCAGGTTAAATTGAAACATTGAAAGAAATTGCGTGCTATTATATCCCGGAAAGCAGCAGTTAAATAGCCCAGTTAAATATTAAATGAAATGATTTCATGTAATTAGTGGCGTAGTAGCATAATTTTCTTAATGACTGAATTTATTAAGTTTGCAGGTATGAACTTGCATTCAGTTTTCTTAGCATAAGAACATTAATGGAGAAAAAAAATTAGCATTTACCATTTATTACTCTGCATTTTTTATGGAGAATAAATGCTTAGTTAACTACTGAGTTAGAGTTAATGCAGGTTATATTGGCGTTTGAATTTATCTTTTGTTGGATACTAATGTTTTCCATGGCGCGGATAACTGAGTTATAATTTTTACCGGAAATAAAAGTTTCACTATTCATTTTTCTACGATAAAGGTTGGCCTATAAGTTGATTCAGAGCAGTCTGTCTATGTTACATACAAAAACAGAATATATGGAATACAAACTTATATTAAAATATAGGCAAATATCTCAAAAATATGGTAGATAAGCAATTGAGTTAAATAATAAATTAAATTCAAAGTTTCCAAATTTTTATGGACGTAGTAACTAGATCCTAAATTAATACTGCATGTGTGTTTAATGTTTAAAAACGTAGAACTCTTATCTCATTTTATTTGTAATACTCCACATCTCATTAAAAAAATAAATGACCAATTCGTTAGTTTAAAATTTATAAAGTTTTGTTTTCGCGATGATGTCACGAACCCGACTGCGGCATAGTAAACCTAACTAAAAGTAGAATGACTCGGCCGTGTCCTTGAAATGATTATACACAACCGCGCAGCACGTAAACACGCGATAGGGCTGCCCGTCTACAGTATTTTAATTTAATCTAAGACACTTGAGTGTCTTTCTAGTTTTGAGTTTAGTTTTTAGTTTTGAGTTTTGAATGAAATAAGAAGTGTTCAATTAAAATACATGTTGATGTTTTTGATTAGTAGAATTAATAAAAAAAACCTTTATAAATTTGAGACTGAAAAATATTAGCCCCTCAACTGAGACGTAAAAAAAGCTTTATTGTTAAATATAACAGTATAAAAACCCGCATTCGGATAAAAAGTTTAATTAAATATACTTTTGGGAAACATGGAAAAGAATTAAGGTAACCAAAAACAGCACAATATAGTCTATAATTCCTTTTTGTCATATTAAGTAAATACTTGTACTTAGTTGATTCAATTATTCACAAAATGAACGCTTACTGCTTACAAAACCATCACACCCTTTGTTTATCACTGCGGCGCACTCGCGACTGTTTGTGTACTTAATGTGTACCAAACTCGATGCACGTAGGCATCACTCGCTTTCCGACCGTCTGTATGAAGATTTCTACTGTATAGCATACATTTATACTGTGACTGCGGTCTCGTGTCTCACGGAAAAAAGTTTTAATGAGTTTCTTTTGCTACGAGTGCAGGTATGGCGGGTAATGAGGGGGCGTAAAAACAACGGGCGACAGGAGGGAGAGAATTGCGTGAATGTCCTGCATGAGTGTAGCGTAATTTTACTAAAAGAATTGTACAGTAGTGATAATGTGGTTGGTTTTCGTTTAGTTAGTTTTAGACATAATGTCTGAAAATGTATGCAAGTTACATACATACATTTTAAAGTAGCTACACTTAGCCAAATTTGTACTTATATGGTTAAGTAGCAAACGCAACTACCTTAACACTCATCTACTCTTAGCTAAATAGTCTCTTGAATATAGCGCAAACACATAGAAATGACATAACCTACTTTATTATAAGATTAACTCTAGCTATCCTATAGTATTTATCCATTCGACGCTAGTTATAATTCTAGCAACAACATAAGTTATAGTTCTACATAACTTGAACTTGTGAACTCAAGTGCTTGAGTATGTATTATCCCGCGGGATCACAACTACAAGCCTCAAGATGTGTATAGCAGGTTGCTTCATATCTGCTCCGGGTAGCAAGTTAGCCATTCCCATGACGCGGACTTAGGTTGTCGTTTTAAAATTGTCTTATTGCCAGTATTCTTGGGCCAGTCTGGCGTTGGCGTTTCGAAAATTGTTTACTTTGTCTACTTTGTTTGTTTTAGTGTATGTACCTATTAGTTACATGTTCTCTCATCTGTGGCAATAAATGTTTCTTTCTCTCTTTCTTACTTAATATTTTTCTTGTTTTTTAGATTAAAAATAGTTTAAATATTAATCCAGTTTGTTAGGCTTTACGTTCGTAACTTTTATTTACATAAGTTACTTGCGTAAGTTGCATTCACATGTTTCATAAAATAAGCACGTATGTTATTGTAACTAGCTTAAAGCTTGTGAAGTTTACATTAGTAAATTTCTCGTAAGTAACTTACGCGAGTAAAACTATAACAAAATCTTAATTATTGGGATCTGCATTGACAAACGATGGGATTGGATAAAAACTTTGAATACAACAAATTGCTACTCAACTGCAGACAAATAGAAATTCATTTCGTAACCCAGGGTTACAGTTATCTATTGGATTTTCTTTTTAATTATCTCAAAACATCTTTTGTTGACTTTTAAAATAATAAGAACTGAGATTGAAGTTCAATTTAAAGTCTGGCATTTTGTTGAACCTTTGATTTTAGTATTAAAATTAGTTTAAAAATAAAACTGGATAAAGACAATGACACTTTTAAGTTTTTCTTGTCTTTATACAAAAACTTGTCATGGCAATTCCAACAAGTAGAGACATAGAAAAAGTAGTAATTCGTTAAGAAATATGTTCAATCTAACTACGGCGCAAGCAAAAAAATAATCTACTCAATTAGAACGTAATGTCGTGTTCAAGGTAATACAATATCCAAAATCACACACACCTCATGTTAGCCTATAGATAATAAATTTGAATAAGTAATTAACGCGATGCTAATAATTTGCTCGAGTAATGTAATACCATATAACACACACACACTCACACCTGTTATCCCCGAAGGGGTAGGCAGAGGCGCAACTAGTGCACCCACTTTTCGCCGTTATTCCGTCCCATGATGTGATAGGGGGCGAGCCAATTGCCATATCGGGCACAAATTCTAGACTCCGGGCTAATACTGAATAGAAAAACTCAATATCACTTTCCCGACCCGGGGATCGAACCCGAGACCTCAGCATTGCAGTCGTACTGTAATACAACTACGCCACCGAGGCAGTAATACCATATAAATATCACTTAAAACATGTAAACGTAAAATTACTAGATTACCTATTGAAAATTATGTTTTGCTCAAGACATATCACTTCAAGGTAAAAGGCATGAGGAAGTTATGAGATTTGTTATGTTAATTTCCTCGAGCCGTGATAATAAACAGCGAGCAATAATTCAGCTAGCATAATTAAAAAATACCCTAGGAAATTTCTGAAAGGGGAAAATAAAAAGGTCGTTTTTTATGGGTGACTGCGCCTATCATCGTGGCTACAGATTAATCTCTTTTTATGAAACTCACTGTTCTAGATATTACGCATTTTTATGAACAATTTGTATACGGTTGCACCAGTACAAGGTTATTTGAGAATAGTTTAAAGCAGACAGTTTTAAATGACGAAAAATGAAAATAAAGGAAAAATAAAAAGAATACGAAACTAAAATGCAAATTATCTCCAAGAGCTCTAAAAGACACTGCAGTGAACTTACACATTTACAGAAATAAAAGAGATAAAAAGTACCCAATATCAGAGAAGACAAAATAAAAATGTCACTGTCCATTCGCAGAGAAAATCATTGTTGAAAGGAGTGGTTATGTCCGCTTGTAGCGTCACTTGATGAGTGGTCGACGAACGTTGAATTGCCACCGCTTTTGTTTTTTCTTCAGCAGCGTTTTTAATTTGTACGGCTTTTTAAAATTCATTCTTTTTTATGCGGCCTGTATGTGGTACGGGCTAAATAAATTATTTGTTTGAATAGAGTTTGTTAACTTTGTTATAATATTATTTTATGGCTTTATTTTAGTGATATTTTCTTGTACTTTGTCAAAACCTTTTCATTTTAGAAACAAAAGTTCGGGTTTTATTTAGTATTATTATGCGGTGTTATGTTGATAATGTAATAACTTTTTTCTGAGCGAATCGTATGAAATCCTTGTAAGTAAAGTTAAAACCTTAAAGTTTTTTTAACATACATACATATACATACACACTCACGCCCTTATCCCATAGGGGTAGGCAGAGACTATTGAGCGCCACATGCTACGATCTTGACAAAACTCTTTCGCCTCTTCCACATTCATAGTTCTTTTCATACACTTTCGTCTGTTAAGGGTACTCCTGACCTGCCCTTTTCTGAGGAGATCATTTATTTGGTCAGAGAATGTTCTCCTCGGGCGTCCCCTTAAAGCCGTACCATCCACATTCGCTCGATAAATACCTTTTGTGATCCGTCTTTCATCCATCCTCTCCACGTGCCCAAACCACCTCAGCATACTTCTTTCAATCTTAGTCACCACATCATCCTTTAACATACATCGATCTCTTATCATACTATTCCTCATACGATCAGCAATGGTGATTCCACATATACTCCGTAAGGAACGCATTTCCACCGCATTTATTCGACTTTCATGCTTCTTTTGCCAAACCCAACATTCACTTCCATACATAAGCGTCGGCACCAGCACACCATTGTGAATAGCCATTCTTGCCTTTTCAGACACCGCCTGGCTACTCACTATTGCATTGCTAAAGTTTTTTTTGTAAAAGTATATATGTATATAGTTGCATAGCATGTGCTTACAAACCTCATTTCGGTACTTTTACAAACCTTACCTTAATGCTTTAATTGTCAACACAAAACACATAAAAAAATTAATCACACCAAATACCAAAGAACACTAATCTATAAAGCTTTATGAGAAAAATCGGCCGCAAAGAGTGTGCTAAAACGGGGCTCACTACTAATCCGGGTTGAAATGTTTTACGTACGAGGCAGCGGTGAACTTGGATACATTGCAGTGTAAAATATTAGAGGATAAATCTTTTATTAGGGTCTACGTTATTAATGACTTTAGAAATACTTCCCCACATCGCTGTCATTTTGCCAATTTGTACAGATTTGGGGATTTGCGGTTTCCAAATCTGAGATATTCGATGATTACAATTTTCGGGTTGGGATTGATAGCTTAACTTTTGATAAGTGAGATATCGGAAGAGAAACTCTCTATCCTTGCCTGATATCTAATTCTTTCTTTATTATCAATCACGGTTATTTTTGACTTAATTACATTATTTTAGCATGCAATAAAATGCTTTATTTAATTATGAATCTATACATTATCAATTTCTTATTCTAAAACTGTAAGCTAAAGACTGAGATATTTTTCGAATAATCAGTTTTGTAAGCTTTTTTAATAATAAAACTTAACTCTTAATATTTACCTACTAAGGATAAATCTTAGTAAAAAGGACGTTTTTAAATATTTTGTTGAGTTGAGACCACGCCAGAGACATATGTGTATGAAATATGAATGGGCTTAGTCGGTTTTCTATGAAAGAGTTGTACCACCAGAGATTTTATCTTCCCAACTTGGCTATTTCTTGTGAGGTCGTAACGGCTCGACGAATCTTGTATTTTGGGTATTCATATGGTGGAGGTCATTTACCTTCATATGACCAATTTGCATTTACCGACTGACTTTCTTCTATAAATAATGTTTTCTTTACAGATACCGTGTTTTACATGTGTGCCCTTTGAGCGTTTCCACCGAGCATATTTGTATGTAAAAGGACATAGCAGATGCATCGCGTCTCAGTTGCGTTTGATGCGCGTTGTAAGTGGACTTAGGATGTGAAAAAGTTCACGATGCGTCTCCTCTTCGGTTTATTGTGATTAGTTGAGAGACTGACGTATCATCGGTCTCTCGATCAATAACAAACATCAAAATACCGATACGTCAGTCTCTCAACCAATCACAATAAAACGAAGCGAGACGCATCGTGTATTTTTTTCACATTCTAAGCCTCCAGTTGTCACTAAAAAAATACGCAGTCTAATCCGGGTGACTGCCTCGGTGCCGTAGCTGTATTAAGGTACGACTGTATTGCTGAAGTCTCGGGTTCGATCCCCGGGCTGGGCAAAGTCATATTGGGTTTTTCTACACAGTATAATCCGGAGTCTGGAATTTGTGCCCGATATGGCGATGGGCTCGTCCCCTATCACATCATGAGATGGAATACGCACGGTGGAAACTGAGTGCACTAATTGTGTCTCTACCTACCCCTTCGGAGAAAAAAGGCGTGAGTATAGTAAATACGCAGTCTATAAAGGCTTTCTCTAGAAAACAAAATATTATATTCGACTTATAGGCAAAGTAAACTCAGAAATATCATCCAGCTAGCTTTTGCCCGCGGCTCCGCCCGCATTAAAAAGTTTTTCCGGGATAAAAGTCCCGGTTTATATTTTCCCGGGATAAAAAGTAGCCTATGTGTTAATCCAGGACATGATCTACCCGCGTACCAAAATCGTAATCCGTTCAGTAGTTTTTGCGTGAAAGAGGAACAAACATCCTTACATCCATACATCCAAACATCCAAACATCCAAACATCCAAACATCCAAACATCCATACATTCTTACAAACTTTCGCCTTTATAATATTAGTAGGATAAATTTCACAGTAGCGATGAATGGGATAACATTTCGTAATATAAAAATACTAGAGCCAACTTGGATTATAAAGATATATTCCCCGGATTAGGTCATGAGAGCCGACATTACGTCCGCAATTGCGCATTTAGTCCTTTAGGGTTTCCGTTGACCACGACATTATAGCAAGGTCAGTCGTTACTGTTATCGGAATACGCTCTCCAGGTACATGAGACTTCATAAATATTTTTTAAATATCGGTAAAGTGTCTAGCAACTTCTTCAACAAACAATTGTAAACATTTTTTTTAAAAGATTTTAGGCATTCATTCAAGTGGTGTGTAAAAAAAAATATATTTTATAATCTGTGCCTGTCCTTCAGCTATCGGAAATCAGGATGGTCGCGGCTCTAATGTTGAATGCAGCGGTACATGCATCAATGTACCGGTTTTATCGATACTAATGCGTTTCGCTCGATTTCACGCGGTCGCTGCGGAAAGAGTGCCAGCGATAATAGGGTTGCTGCCAGTATTGTTATTTATCTATTGGTTGGTTAATTATTTATTTTGTCTTGTTCTTAATGTTGTGAGGAGCAAGTCGTTCGCTCGGTAAGCGTTATAATTGCCCATAGTACAAACTACTCGTAACTTCGAATTGCGAAGTATTAGAAGACATTGTGTGTAACGACTGGGCATTAAGAAATATAACATTTAAAGTTTCACGAGAACTATTAACGTATTTACCACAACCACACCCATACCCCATATACAGTATGTGGACGATAGCCTAGTTGGAAATGGAACGGTCTACCGAGACAATGTCCGGAGGTGCAAACCCGAGGCACACACCTCTGACTTTTCAAAGTTACGTGTGTATTGTTTATCAATTATCGTTCACTTTAACGGTGAAGGAAAACATCGTTTTTTTTTTTTTGTTGACGCGGACAAAGTGACTTATTACTACCGCCCAGTGTTCAAGAGGAACAACTGAGTGGTTATGTTGGGTTCACCGTGCCTTACGACCCGACGTTGAGCCGCCCGGAGAGATGGAAAACGTCGGGCGACCGCCGGGCCGAGTCCCTAACCTATGTACACCGCACGGCATACCAACTAAAACTCCGCGGTGGCCATCTTCGGCGCATTAGGGACGGCTGCGGGCTTTCTCCGACTCACGTCTAAGTTGTCGTCCGCAACCGCCCCTGCGCGTACCGCTGTTGCGGTCCGTCTCCTGTTGTTGCGGGGGCTCAGAAGCCCCCGTACACCGAAGGACGCCCTTGGCGTCAGAGGCAGCGTGAGGTACGCTGCCGTCCATCACGGGGGTCACAAAAGTTGGCTAGACTAATAGGTGGACGGCCCCTTCCGCCCACCCGTGACCCCCGGAGGCCCCCATTAGACGCCTTTTACGACAGGCAGGGGATACCGTGGTGGAATTCTCCAAACGCCCCCAATCCACAGGGCGGAACGAAAACATCGTGAGGAAACCTACATACCTGAGAATTTTTTCCATAGGAATTTCGAGGGCGTGTGAAGTCTGCCAACCCGCACTAGGCCAGCGTGGTGGACTAAGGCCTGAACCCTCTCAGCAGTAGAGGAGGCCCGTGCTCAGCAGTGAGCAGTATATAATAATAATACAGGGCTGGTATTATTTACCCATACCCCAGCCCTGCCAACTGCTAAGCATGGGCCTCCTCTACTACTGAAAGGGTTAAGGCCTTAGTCCACCATGCTGGCCTAGTGCGGGTTGGCAGATTTCACATATCTTCGAAATTCAGAGAACTTCTCAGGCATGCAGGTTTCCTCACGATGTTTTTCTACACCGTTAAATCAAGCGATAATTCACAAAGAATACACACATTTTTTTTTGAAAAGTCAGAGGCGTGGGCCTTTGGGTTTTGAGCCTGCAGGCATTGGTCTCGGCAATCCTTTCGGCTCCCAACTAGGCTATCGCAGCTTTTTTTAGCGTAACTAATTATATTTTTTATTTTCTACTGCAGGGAAATTTCATCACATTACACCTGATAAGTTGAGTAGGGTCCAGGTAGCATCGAGTTACGAGAGATGATTACACCTCCGACCACGCTAGTTAACATAATTATGCCGGCCTGGTTGATACCGAATATATTATACTGGCCGATGCCTACTAGGTAAGAGTTTAGATATAACATAGTAACGGGATATACTACAAACAAAATCACATTGGATGAAAACAATTCCTACTTATTCCTCCTTTCCCTTAGCCTTATTATAAGGATTAGATGAGTGGCAGCCCTGATAGGCGATGCATTTGAGTGCACGAGTCCACTTTGAGCAGTACGAGTGTGAATGCTGGCCTTGTGGCCGACGTACGGGAAATAAGAGGATTGTCGGCCGCACTTGCGACATATCCACAATTTGTTAATACATTGATAGCGTGAAATTTAATGCTAGACCAATGCTAGCTATAATATTGAGCTCTCTAGGCTTTAACCTATTACGTCGCCTGGATAGTATACTGAGTTGCTCTTACAAAGAAGTTTAAATTTATAGTAATGATAATATGGTCTAAGGTCGTCGTAATTCACTGAATGTCTTTTAATAAGTCGGCCTGGATATTCTTAGGGGACGCATAGGCCTCTTAAATATAGTTCAACAGTGGATTCGCTGTGGCTGATGCTTATTACGATGAGGATAATAATAATATGGTGTATATATTTTTCTTCAGTGTCACTACAGTAGGTAGGTTTTAATTCATAATAGTAGTTGTGTTTCAAAATAAGTTTTCGGAGAGGTGAAGTTTCGCTATTTGATACGTGTCTACTGTAAAGCTAGGTACTCATCTGGTATGACACAAAAATCTGATCTTAAAATAAAGATAAGGATGGAAATATACCTAAATAAAGACTGTTGCCGAGTGATGCAACATTGGTAGTAATTACAGAACAAAACGTAAAATTATTTAAGTGCTTTCCTTCTTTATCTTCGATACCCTTGTATTCGATCCCGTCAAACACTTATGAAGCAACGAAGCGAATACATGCAGCATTAACATCAAGAAGTTTATCGTACAAGCAGTCCGAGATTCATTTCGTTTTATTGTTGGTGTGTTGTGGCGTACACCTCGGGGACTATTCGCGTAATCGAATGACCCACTACTTACATATGCACGGCGGAAAGTGTTTGGGGCGGAGGGATATATCCCACATTTGTTCAGAATTAGTATTTGACTGCCTCGGTGGCGTAGTTGTATTATGGTACGACTTCAATGCTGAGGTCTCGGGTTCGATTCCCGGGTCGGGCAAAGTGTGAACCTAATAAATAGAAAAAAGAAACTTATTGTTTAATTAGTCGTATTTTTGATGAGATTTGCTATGGGTAACTTGATAATGTACTTAGGGGATATAATAATCTATTATATAAAAATGAATCCCTATTTTCCTGGTCACGACATCACGGGTGAACGGCTGGACCACTGACTTCTATTATACTAGTACGCATAATAGACGTCAGTGGGCGGGACTGATTTCGTTATTTCTTTTTTTGACGTGTTTATTATTGTCAGGAGAAGGTTCTTATGAAAGAAAAAATTAAGAAAATTGCCCGGAAAAACGGCTGGACCGATTTTAATGAAATTTTTTTGCGTGTCTTCAGGTGGATTCCAGAATGGTTTAGACTCGGGTTCTAGAATTTTATTTCCTTTTTAGGGCAGGACAACATCTGTCGGGGCCGCTAGTATAATAATAATACCAGCCGTGTATTATACACTGTTCACTGCTGAGCACGGGCCTCCTCTACTACTGAGATGGTTTTAGGCCTTAGTCTACCACGCTGGCCTAGTGCGGATAGGCAGACTTCACATATCCTCAAAATTCTTGTTGCGAATTCTCAGGTATGTTTTCCTTCAGCGTTGAAACGAACGATATTGATAAACAATACACACATAACTTCGAAAAGTCAGAGGTATGTGCCTTGGATTTTCAACCTCCGGACATTGTCTCGGCAGACCGTTCCATTTCCAACCTTGTGCCAGATACGCGGCAGCAGCCAAGCCAAGTTCAAGCAAAGGAACTGGCTAGCCAGCGCGGAGTGTAATATCACACGAACCACTTGGTGGCACTTTTGACCCTTCTATCACTCAAAAACTCTTTAACGCAAACCCATGAAACTACGTGTGTTTAGTTATATCCATAAGGACATCTAGAAGCCCAAATTTTATGAAGTTTGCTCAAACAGTTATAAAGATATGAAGGTCAAAAAGCCGTAAATTTTAGCACTGACTGACTGACTGATATATTTCATTTATTTTCATTGAATCTTACTTTTTATCTTACTTCTTACTAATATTATTTTATTTTATTTTATTAAGGAAAAACATACACTGCAGGTACATTAGAAACGACTAAATAAGCACATACATGATACAATTTTATAACTATACAACCTACTAATACTACATACATATACACTCACGCCTGTTATGCCCAAAGGGGTAGGCAGAGGCGCAACTAGTGCGCCCACTTTTCGCCGTCATTCCGTCCCATGATGTGATAGGGGGCGAGCCTATCGTCCCATAATGTGATAGGGGGCGAGCCTATTACTAATACTACTAATACTACGTATCTATACTAATATTATAAAGCTGAAGAGTTTGTTTGTTTGTTTGTTTGTTTGAACGCGCTAATCTCAGGAACTACTGGTGCGAATTGAAAAATTCTTTTTGTGTTGAATAGACCATTTATCGAGGCAGGCTATAGGCTATATAACAT
The DNA here is from genome assembly GCA_949316025.1 of Lapara coniferarum. NCBI lineage: Eukaryota > Metazoa > Arthropoda > Insecta > Lepidoptera > Sphingidae > Lapara > Lapara coniferarum. The sequence continues at coordinate 5,766,510 of OX438929.1, forward strand.
CACGATGCAACTATTAGGAGCGAAGAAATAATGGAAAATGTGAAAAATGCGGGGAAAATTATTCATCCTTGAGGGCTTCAATTGCGTGCGCTGCGAAAACGGTTCAAGATACCAAAAATATATGTATGAAAGAATTATTCCTCTTGAAATGATCTAAAAAAAAGTCCGCGACAGTATATGTCTATCTTTTAAAAGAAACTCTCTAGAACCGTTTTTATGGTAATCAAATTTCGTCGAAATTAATGCATTATTTGTTAAGAGTTGTATCAACGTCATAATATTAATCTTTATACAAATAAATGTGTTGGATAGAGTGATTCAACGGGAAGGTTTTTATGTATGTACTTTTAGCCCGGAAAAACTTAAACGCGGGCGAAGCCGTGGGCAAAAGCTAGTTATAAATAAAGTGTGAATTTTTTTCGATCTTTGTATGTTAGAAGTAAATGCAAAAACCATTAACGGATCTGGATGAAATTTGTCACACGGGTAAATCATGCCCTGGATTAACATATAGGATATCCCGGCAATTTGATCCCATGAGAAGTAATGCATATTTTTAATCTGATTCTTTAAGCAGATGGCGCTGGCGTCATACTTTGTTTTAGGGACTTTTGAAGTGGGAAAAGCTTTTCGCGCGGTTGAAGCCGCGAGCGACACTTAGGTATACAAAAATACTATGAATACAAAAATACCGGCAGCTTCGGAAAAAGTTATCATACGAGTTACCCTAGTCGCGATGTAAATTTATCTGATACCCTCCCAAAAACCTGTCGTTATTACGCAAATGTCTAACGGTGAATGCAAAAATGAATAGGCTGTATTATGTACTGTGAGGCTGGTTATGAATATGTAAAGAATGTGTTGTAATCATTCATGTGGTTCGTGCGTACCGACACGAGAAGTCGGATATCGTGACGTTTTCTGTTACTAAGGAGAATTGATGCTTTACATGACAAGTGCAGCGGAGTTCAAGAAAAATGGCTACCGTGAACCGTGGAAAAGGAACGTTTTAGATTAATAGTAGGTCGTGAGTCGACACAATTATGCAGGCGTGCTCTATTTTTTATTTCTACCGCCAAGCAGCAGTGTGCATGCACTGTTGTGTTTCAGTTTGAAGGACATTGTAGCCAGTGTAACTACCGGACATAATGAAACTTACCATCATATGTTTCAGGTTGACGAGCGCAGTGGAATGCCACACAGCACCTGCTTTATAACTTTACTCAAGGTGCTGTATGGTGTTACTACTGTTTATGGGCGGTCGTATCGATTACCGTCAGGCGAAGGGCATGCTCGTCTCTTCATTAAATGCCATAAAAAAAACATATACTGTGTGAATCAATATTATAACATACACACTCACGCCTGTAATCCCCGAAGGGGTAGGCAGAGGCGCAACTAGTGCACCCACTTTTCGCTGTTATTCCGTCCCATGATGTGATAGGGGGCGAGCCTATCGCCATATCGGGCACAAATTCCAGACTCCGAGCTGATACTGAATAGAAAAACTCAATATCACTTTGCCCGACCCGGGAATCGAACCCGAGACCCCAGCTTTGCAGTCGTACTGTAATACAACTACGCCACCGAGGCAGTCAATATTATAAATAAGTCCAATAAGAAGATACGAACAAAGTTAACCATCATTTGAAATGAATGAACTCTTACGCCCTGGGTATTATGAAAGCCAAATCATCTTTTTTTTGTTCAAGCTCCATAATGAATAAATATTTGACGAAACCTTAATTGAGATACCTGATAAGACTTTTTAAAGAGTGATCCGAACAGAAGGTATTTTGTCCCAGGAAAGAAAGTACACCGGACGAAAGGCAAGCTGAGAGCTTAGAATGTGAAAAAATAACACGGTGCATCTCCGCTTCGTTTTATTGTGATTGGTTGAGAGACTGACGTATCGGTCTCTCGATCAATCACAAACATCAAAATAGCGATACGTCAGTCTCTCAACCAATCACAATAAAACGAAGCGGAGACGAATAATTTTTTTTTTCACATTCTAAGCCCCCATATAACAATAAATCATTAGAGTGAGTGTATGAACGAACCTTCATACATATAAAGTATTTTTACGAAGCCTAATGGTTTGTGATGTAGTATGTGAGGACACGACATTATAAATGACAGGATCAAAGAATCTTCTTTATCACCCCATCTTCCTTACGTTAGTATGATTTTATAAATAGCCACTGTAAATGACAGAGATTGTTGTATGGTTTAGACAACTTTGTACCAATTCAGCATTGACGGACCGATTTTACTAAGGCCATTGTATTCGAAAATGTCTTGAAATTGCATCTTTATTGTACCTCTACGCATTGTCATGTTATTTAAGGTTACAATTCAAAAAGTATCTTTCCTACTATCTTTCCCTCAGATACTAATAAAATGTCAACAGTCTTCCACCATTTATATGGCACCTAGCATAACTGATTAAATGGGGTGAGAAATACCACTGCTTACCCCTGAAATGGCAATGCCGTGAAGCATGTATGCTACCTATACACAAGCCTTGAATCTAAACGTAATTAGTAATTTCAATGCTATAGAAACGTCTACTATCTTATCTTCAATAAAGATTTTGTAGAGTGAAGACTTGTCAGTTCCACAGCTTTAATATTAGTACGATGTTATCGATGTCGTGGTGTTATTTTCTATACTTAGATAAATAAATTGCGCCTTTAATGCTTGTGACATTTTTTTTTTTTACATGGCCATCTTCGGCTCATTAGGGACGGTTGCGGGCTTCCTCCGACTCACGTCTAAGTTGTCGTCCGCAACCGCCCCTATGCTTGTGACATAAAACCTTGTATTGTTTTAAGCTTGATGGAACTACAGTCTCAAATGTTTAGGAAATATCGTACATGTTTTTAGTGGAATAAGTTAGTTTACAATTATATATATGTGAGATAACTTTGTTTTACGGCTGATTTCACCGCTTGCTGTAAAACGTTATTCGTCACCACGGGCGTAGCTATAGCTTTTAAATGGGGGGGGGGGGGGGTATAAAAAATTTTAGTGCTGTGGGTTCTTGCCTTGCATGACACTGTATTTTAGAAGATAAGGGGGGGGGGGGTCGGGTTCCCCAAAATGTCAGCGGTCAGTGGCGTAGCGTGGTTTATTGTAAGCTAACGTCATCACACATCACATTAATGTATAAACAGATCGTATAGAAAAGTCACTCTCTAATCTATACTTCTTAGATTACAGTGTATCTTTAGTGTTTTAAAATCGGCCCAGAATCTAATATGTGAATGAGTAATTTACTCCAATACACAATAGTGCTACTTTCATGTACTCGTACCTAAACTGAAATACTCTAGAACTTTAAAGATTCGCATGAACTGTCCAATGTTCTTTTATGAGACGCAAAACTTATTTATAAAGGCAAAAGGGAAATATTTGCTCGGCTAGTTTAATAATTAGCTGGTAGCAACGTCGCCAGCACTCCCTACGGTCTAGTTCCGTTCAAAAGCTTGAAGCCGCTTTGTGACACGCGTGGGTTATAGTGCGGTGAACATTTCATGAACTATGTAACTAAAGAACTAGTTCGTATCGGTTGGGATATTCTTGCAAATGTAACATTTTTGTAATCGTTTTTTTTTTGTTACATAAATATGGTATTTATTAGTATTCATGTAGATAGTTGTAACATAACAACAGTGTTTACGTCTGTCTCAATAGTATTTCGCATCTGGCTGTACCTTAACTTGAACTTTTACTAACAAATGAAGGACCAACTATGTCCTTTTTTCATATTTTGTTTATTCATAATACCAGTTCTGCAATATAAAACAAAACATTGAAATAAAAGAACTAAATCTAGTCATTGAACTTATGTCACGGTTTTATTGTTACGCTGCTGGATATAGTAGTCCAATTCTGCAATCTACTAATACAACTTAAAAATGAAAGAACTAAATGAAATCGAACCATTTTAATATAGGTACTAGTTCAGTTTTATGATTTCATAAATTGACGACTCTACTCCTAAGCTTTTATAACGCAGCTGTATATGGTAGGTACTCCAATTCTGCAATCTAATAATACAACTTAAGAATGAAAGAACTCATGTAATCGAATAATCTTGATGTACTAGATCACTTTTATGATTTTATAAATTGACGGCTCGACACATGAGCTGTAATCACGCGGTTGGGTATGTTGGTTAAATTCTGAAATCTAATAATGCAATTTAAAATTAAGGTAATAAATTTGATAAAATATTTTAATGTACTAGGTCAGTTTTATGATTTTATAAATTGACGGCTCGACTCATGAGCTGTTATAACGCGGCTGTATATGGTGGTGCACTTAACCTCTTTTGCAGTAAGCTTCTTAAGCTACTTTTAAATAGGTTAGTGTGAGAAAAGCTTTGCGTCGCAACCGCGTCTGTGACATTTTAAGTTTCTTTTGAAGTATTTCAGGATTAGCATTTTCTAGTACTGAATATATTTTTCAAACAAAACAATTCTGCATTCCTTTGATATTTAACAAGATGTTTATACATGTAACAGTCACATGAACTACTAATACTTCCATTCATGTTTTATTAATTTTATAACCAATGAGCCTGCAGTGCCTATATCTTCAAAAGTAAAATCATTAGACCAAATATAAAATTTGAGTCATTGCTTATAATTAACGATGATAAATTTCACGAAAAAAATGAACGTTTCATATATAAAATTAGATAATGTACCAAATGAGCTCCAAATTTTCTACGATAATCATTTTGTAATGTGCGCTGTTCCGAGATCATTTTTCCAAGTCTGTTACAGCTTTATCTTTCATCAAGTTCCGTCTCTTTGTTCCGGTTAGCGTCAGTTCGCTTTATCTGTCAAATTTTTGTAGAGCTTTTTCAGTAGGATGACAAACCGATAGCCTTTGCATCTCTAGCTTCTGTTCCTACTTACACATGAGTTTAAGTATTTCGTTAAGAATTTTGAAAATAGTGCAATAGATCCTACTAATATTATACAGGCGAAAGTTTGTAAGAATGTATGGATGTTTGGATGTATGGATGTTTGTTACTCTTTCACGCAAAAACTACTGAACGGATTTCGATGAAATTTGGCACACGGGTAGATCATGTTCTGGATTAACACTTTTTATCCCGGGACAATATAAAGCGGGACTTTTATCCCGGGAAAACTCATTCACGCGGGCGGAGCCGCGGACAAAAGGCAGTTAGTTATAAAGGTATGTAGATTAATTATTCACTTAGTCAGCGCTCCAAGGTAGTCTCCAGACCGCTTGTAGTTATTAGATACGCACCGTTACTTACTTGATGAATTCTGTATTTTTAGATGCAAAGATTTTCGATATATAATAATGTGCCACCTGCAACCAATGGATCCTCGCAACCTTCACTAGGTCAACCAATAGTCTGAAGGTTAATCTTATCAAATAAAAGTTTAAAAACTGAAAAACATTTTTATAGAAAATCCAAATAAAACATAGAAAATCACTTTTAATGAATTTGAATTAAGAATAGTGTAAATAAGAAAAAAATATTTTATTATAAAAAAAGCGTCGGGTGCTTTTTACGATATTATCAAAATGATAATCCTTCAACTCATATTATCTGTCAATAAAATATTTATAACTATTGATACTATTTAACGCTTTTTTCTACAATAAAGTACATTTTTTCTTATTTGGCTAGTTCTTACGGCGAAGGAATAAAATGGGGTGTTTTTGGTTCCACACTGTTTTTTACTAGATTTAGTACATAAACTAGCCAGACGTCAAGGTAATGACTTTAGTAAACTACGGTATCGTGGGCCAGACAAACAATTGATAATTTTTTAAATAATAGCCGTTTTAAGGTTTTTTCATAATAGGCAAGTGAGTTGTTATGCAGGAAAATGAAATCAATGGTATAAAAGGAACAAAAATGCATAATACGCGACAAGTATAGTACATAACAATATATATTCTTAATCTCACTATGTTTATAATATTAAACACACAGCTAGCGAAGATAGGAATCTAATATTTGTATTTTGTCCCGGAAACTGAGTAATATACAAATAGAACATAATAAAAACGACACGTATAGGTACATAGTATCCCGTATGATACCTAACTTTCATCATATTACATTGTATTAATACACGAACAACAGTTCTGCGAAAGTTTATCACATTACGTGTACGTAAATCCAGACAAGTGATATACAGGAAAGTGATAATTTTGAGGTTTTTCATGAATACTACAAAAATGATGTCTTTAAATGCAATTTTAAGGCTTTATATTACATTTACATCAATTACATTAATTAAAACTATTAAAAATAATTAAAAGATTCATTTATTGTGTACGTGAGTACTTACCATACGAGTGAGAATTTGTCTGACCCAAATACGTTTGCGGTCGAAAAGATCTTCGTCACGACCGTCTGATTATCTTATTGGCTGCAGATCGAGCGGTAATGGGATCATTGAGCTACGCACTGTGTATCGGCAGTCTGACATCGTCGCTTTTTTTTTAAATTGTAGGTGTTATTAACGTGTTTTAGCTGACAGGAATGTGATACGAAATTCTTGTCGCCTCTATTCTCATACGAAAAATGATTAAAAATAGGGTGTGATGTGTTTAGTTTTCTAAATTTTAGCAAAATTATATTAATAGTTACTGTAATTTGATGCCAAGTGTTTGATTATGTACATAGTTTGCGTAACATTATGGTTGAAAGCTCGAGTTTCGGAAAATCGCCCCACAGGATAGTGATAATTTGGACGAAATTTGGGTATTTTTTTGCAAGAAATTAGTTTCTTATCCCTCTGAATTTCAGTGCCCAAATAGAAGACCGTTAGATAATTGATTCAGATTTAAAATAAATCAGGAATATTATAAACTTAAGGAGCTACGACTTGAGCCCACTAAAATTCCTTCACTGTAAGAACTAACCATTTACACTAATCTTAATTTAAAATTAAAAATATGTTTTATTTTTTAGTTGAATTTTCTGTAAAGCGTATTTCAGTTTTTTAAAACAATTATTTATTTTTTAGTTCTGTTCTACTATTGTCCAACAGATGTCACTTAAAATAAACGAAAGCGCAATCTTGTGACAAGTAAGATTTTCTTACTCATAAGAGTAGCCAGTTTAGTTATAATTTTACTACGGTCCAACAGATGTCACTAAAAATAAATATGCTATTTATTTATTCATTTTTTCGATTGATTTTCAATAAGGGTGTGTTTTTAGTTTAAAATATTGAATTGTCATTGGTGTTTTGAAGGGGGTCAAAAGCATATTCAAGGTTTCCGTTACATAGAGACTAACACACATCTAAAGGTAATAAAAGCGTTTTAAAAAGACATAATTGCCATTATATTTGTGAGAAAATAATTTCTAAAATGCTTTTTTACACGTGCAGTTTTTTTTATATTTACTTTATTGACTCTAAATTTTGCCTACATAATAAATGTATTCCTTTATAAAAATTAAATTATATAAATTCATATTAAAAAATCACCACCAATCCAACACCAGCCTCAGATGACTGCTTAAAACAGCTATTTTTTCCATACACTATTTTCAAATAGTAAAGTTAACATATTGCGTGCCGTTCGCAATCAGCCCGCCAACCCTGGTAGGACACAGCATGCATAACAAACAGCCGATCGTTCAGGTGCCTCCAGATCTAATAATGCATACCCAGATACACCCGTGCCTCGAATTGTAAGAGGCAAGTAATTCTTGTAAGTGAAATTAGTGGTTTATCTGGTTTTGGATCTGCTTGAAGTAATGTCTTATTAAGATGTTATTAATTTTTTTTCTGTAGTTTGAAAGATGAAGCTATACTAGATTGTTTTTTGAGGTTTTTCACTAATAGGTCCGTGTAGAATATTATCAGCCTACTTTATAATGTTCAAATTTATATTTCATTGCGATTCTTTGTTAATTTATAAACCCATCAAACTAAGTTTTTTGTGAAACGTTAATGTAAAAATCCAATCTCAAATCGGCAAAGCAGCGTTGATTTTTGTTTGATTCGGATATTCATTTGATCGTTCTGAGCATTCATTTAAGTACAGCTTTTATAATCGAAAGTTGCACAAACATTTGCATTAAGATGTCAATAGAAATCCACTTTTGCTGAGTAACTAAAATTGAATAAAATGCCCGCTGTTGCTCGACACGGTTGCGTAAAAGTACCCAATGTGAGGCAGAAACACTTTTTGCATATTTCATATCAGATTTCACGAGAGACCCTTGGATATGTTTACAGCGTCTGTTTGCTACAGTTTCGCAACGTTACGTTTGTGTGAGTTGATTAACTTATATTTTGTTTACATAATGTAAATAGTAGGTACCTCATTTAATTTGATAATTGGGCACTGAATCTGATTATGATATCATAATATGTACTTACTAAGCTAGGTGAAACTGTCGATTTCATAATAGGTAGATACGGGTTAATTATACTTTTTAAAGGTACTTATCAAACTAAACAGCTGATTTTTGCTGAAATTTATTTAGATGAATAGACTGCGGCATTCTTCCAAGTTAAGCAGATAATAAAAATCAAAATTATTCAGATACCTCTAAATGCCAGCGTATGTGTTCCCTCCTTCCTACGACTTAGGGTCGAGCGTGAAGAAGCAATTATGCAGGCCGGCATAACTGTACACACCGACCAGGGATGTTTATCTCTTACCGGTCGACATTATTTTTGGGCTTCACTTAATTTACCATCAGATGCAGTGAAGCCACTTTGTCAAGCCATCGATAAAAAATTCCTACTGAGAAGAAAGGGGGATAACGTAAGTGATTGCTTCGATCACCAAATTGAATCCAACTCAAAACTCATTGCATCTTACTACGCTGTAATAAGATCACATTTTCAACACATTGCAGAGTCCGAACCCAATGTCAATACCACTTTTATTAAACCACAAAAGTCAGACAATTGTAATAAAATAACATGAAATCCGCAACGGAATGCTTTTAGCTTTGCAGTCTCAATATTGCTGTATATCATAAGTGCACAACAATTTCATTACGCGTTTCGAAATAGAAACCATTGTTGTATCCACAGGGACTGTGAAATAAAATATTTTATTCTAATATGGTATTCCAGAGTGCAGTGGAAATTTTTGGGCCGCAATCGCATAAAGGAACAATTCATGCAAGCCATTTTCCATTACAGCAGCCGGCGAGAAAGTGCTAGCGTTATTTTTGCGCAATGAAAATATGATGTGGTAAATCTCTCCTGAATATGTTCAAAGTTTGACTTTTGACGCGTTGTTTATTTTTATATTGTTTTAAGTTGAACAGGGTTTATAAGTCTTTGTTGATGTTTAGTTAACTATGTCGTGACTTTCAAATGAATAGTCTAATTTATTACCTTGTAGCTTATGCTCGCGACTCCGCCCGCGTTAAAAAGTTTTTCCGAGCTAAAAGTCCCGCTTTTTGTTTTCCCGGAATAAAAATTTGTCTATGTGCTAATCCAGGACATGATCTACCCGTGTGCCAAATTTCATCGAAATCCGTTCAATAGTTTTTGCGTGAAATAGTAACAAATATCCATACATCCAGATCAAATTCATCATTCAATCCAAACAGTAGAAACAAACAAAACTGTGTCCATCATAACTAAAGCATAATACTTTGACATGGTTTTTTTTTTTTATTGCCCTGAATGACGAGACGAGCATGCCGTTCGCTTGATGGTTAGCGATACGACCACGGACCACCCATAAACAGAAGCAACACCATCCAGAACTTTGAGTTACAAAGTACTGTGTGGCATTCCACTGCATAGTCCACTTATCATCCTGAGACATAAGATTTTAAGACTCATTATGTCCAGTAGTTACACTGGCTACAATTGCCTTCAAACCGAAACACAACAGTGCATGCATACTGCTGTTTAGCGGTATAAATAAACATTGCGGTGGTACCCACTCAGACGGACTCTTACATATGAGAGACCTACCACCAGTTAAATTTACCATTTCGAAAAAAAAGAAAAATACGAAATTTCACCCATATCTTTTCAGTTATTTACGTTGCCTTCTAACATTCAATATTCATATTCACAAACTATCATTACAGTATCAATAAGATTACATCTACGACCCTTATCGAATCGTCAAAATTGGTTCTCAGGTGCGGCACGTAATTTGTATCTGTCAATTTAAGTGCACGAGAAATCTTGCACCAGGGAAACTGCTCGATTTATCGTGATAAAAAGTATTCTATATGTAAATTTAATACTATAAATGCGATTGAGCGTATGCAGGAACTAAATTCTAGTAATATTTCTTGCTTCATTTGAAGAAACATTTTTGCCTTCACCTGTTCCAATAACAAAGAATTCAGGTAATTATTGTAGAAATATACTCACACACTGACACTCACGCCTGTTATCTTAGAAGGGGTAGGCAGAGGCGTATCTAGTGCACCCACTTTTCGCTGTTATTCCGCCCCATGATATAGGGTACGAGACTATCGCCATATCGGGCACGAATTTCAGACTCCGGGCTGATACTGAATAGAAAAACTCAATATCGCTTTGTTCGACCCGGGGATCGAACCCGAGACCTCAGAATTGCAGTCGTACTGTAATACAACTACGCCACCGAGGCAGTCAATGTCAATCAAGATAAGGCAATATATTCAATGGAAAAATATTTATAGGTACATGTTGTGTGAATTTAGGATGATCATTTAATTTAGAGCTATAGACGTTATCTACCAGTCAATCAATTATTTCTGACTCTCTCAAGAAATGATGGGCTGGAAGCTTTTGAATTTCGTACGATGAGCATCAAGTGACATTACCAGAAATCCAGATATTTTTCTCCTTTTCTGAAATCTACGTGGTCTTTCTGTAACACCAAGGCACTAGTGTTCTTGAATAAACTTAAAAAAAGTGTGATTTTCTTAGAACCACTTTATTAAAATTTCTGAGCTCATAATATGCAGTGTATGGTGAAATTAGGTAGAAGCCTCGTATTTTTGCTAATCACAGCATTCTCGTTAAATCACACTTGAAAAATATTTACGAAAATATGGGCAATAAAGTTTCCCTGAGGTGTTCCCAGCTTCTATTAATCAAATTAAAAACTCCCCCATGGCTGAGGAGACGTCCCGTTTCCCACAAGTTTGTTGCAAGAAAACTTTACCTAAGTGCTGGTGAATATCAGCGACAGCATTTTGCTTTAAATATTTTGAGAATAACATATGCAATTTGGAATTATTTTGTTTACAATCAGAGACGATAATATAATGGTATCAATACCTTTTGGGTCTTATTTAATTGTGCTCATTACATTTTAATATTGGCACAGGGATAAACCAAACATTAAATATGAAGACAACTTTTTATACCAAAAATGTGCTCGTTTCTACTTTCACTGTCAAGACTTCCATGGAAGCGGAGACGAGCTAAACCTGTAAATAAACACCAAACATAATATAAATCAGATACCAGCAATACTAAATGCAATTCAATTACACCAATATCCAAATCGGCAACGCATACAAACTAAGCTATACTCTAACTGTAATTACTCCAAATATTCAACAAGGATGGTTCTTGCTCGAAATATTGTCCTTTGTCCACAAACGCGGTGGCAATTCTGTTCAATAAGTGAACGTATTGCACATGATTTATTGGTTCCGTATTACCGAACGTCGTCCTCTTATTTGGAATATATTGCTGGGTGGAAGACCTGTGACATTTTGGATATTTGTGTTGTACAACCAAGATTTAAAGTTTGTTATGTCGATGCCGAGTTGATAGTGTTTTAGGCAGGGTTTTTTTGCTTAAAACATATAGAACTACTAGTATATACTCGAGGCTTCGTCCGCGTGACGAAGTTTTTCCGGGAATAAATATTTTCCCGGCATAAAAAGTAGCCTATAGCGCTCAGGAGTAATGTATCAATAATGAGTAATATTAACTAAGTCAATCATCATCATGAGTCACATGAAGCCCATGGCTGAACATAGTACCTGCTAAAGACTTTAAACGGTCACCAAAGTCAATGCTAGGAAATAATTTTTATCTACTACGAAATTAGTATCATTTTTATTTGCTTGACTTATTAGGAAAATTATAAGGAAAAGAGTATAATTGGAGTGTATTTAAGAGTTCTATAGGCGTAATTGATCCTTCGCATTTACCGTATGATTTGTAGTGGCCAAACCACTTCAGTCTTCACGTTGGTTTTCTAGTCACTATCTAGTCCACTAGGTGTTGGAGAAAAATGCTTGGGGTATCGTGGACCGAGTTTCGCACAAACGCTTCGATACTTCAAGAACTCGGCATCATGCAGCGTCTATCCGCCTTAGTACAGTCCCGCATACTTGCTTTCTTCGGACACATTTCCAGGCGAGGCGACCAGTCCATAGAACGTCTTGTCGTCCAGGGCAAGGTTGAAGGCACTCGACCGCGGGGAAGGACACCTATGCGCTGGACCGATCAGGTCAAATCTGCCGTGGACCGTCCCGTACATGAGTACGCCAGGAAAACCTCTAACAGAGAAGTGTGGCGAGAGATTGTAAGACGCATTGCATCTGCTCCGAAAAACATTACATGAAGACCACGACCACTCTGCCAAGAGTGTTACGACCAAGAAGAAGAAGTCCACTATCAACATAATTGTTTATTACGTAGTTAACATCCTTAAAAACATCGTGTGGAAACCTGGATACCTGAGAAGTTCTCTATAAGAATTTAGAAGGTATGTGAAGTCTGCCAACCCGCACTAGGCCAGCGTGGTGGACTAAGGCCTGAACCCTCTCAGTTGTAGAGGAGGCCCGTGCTCAGCAGTGGGCAGTATATAATACAGGGCTGGTATGTTATGTAATATTAACTTTCTTATAACTTTTGTTATGTTAGTTTTTCGAAATCTTGATAATACATATAAAAAAATTAAAAAAATATATACTATATATACACTCACGCCTGTTATCCCCGAAGGGGTAGGCAGAGGCGCAACTAGTGCACCCACTTTTCGCCATTATTCCGCCCCATATGATAGGGGGCTAGCCTATCGCCATATCGGGCACAAATTCCAGACTCCGAGCTGATACTGAATAGAAAAACTCAATATCACTTTGCGCGACCCGGGGATCGAACCCAAGAGCTCAGCTTTGCAGTCGTACTGTAATACAACCACGCCACCGAGGCAGTCTTGATCTTGATAATATTTTTAAATAAAATTAAAGTTGTTTTATGAAAATTTATTTCCAACATTTATTACCCAGTGACGAAGTTGGAAACCAATGGGTTTTCGAACATTTAAATTACTTATTTAAAGTATAATTGTGTTGTATTAAAATTACATTGGTTCTACTGCTCTATAAAATGTAACGCTGTAGTTTATCCGTATTATCATAGCTATAAATGTCATAATACGATGTCAACATAAAAAAGTCGTATCCTTGCCTATAAACCGAAAGTCTTAACAACTATTGACGTAATAAAACTTCAAATACGCGAAGCGAGCTGCAAAAGGTAACGTAGGCGTGTAACCGCCGAAGTCAATCCCATTCCTAGTCACTATGCTATTTGAATAAGAATATGGCATAGAACAATCTGCACACGTAGATACCGCTCAGCTTAAATGTGTGTATAAACCAGCGGCTACAGTTGAGCTATTGTTTCATCCTTATCCTACTAATATTATAAAGGCGAAAGTTTGTAAGAATGTATGGATGTTTGGATGTATGGATGTTTGGATGTTTGTTCCTCTTTCACGCAAAAACTACTGAACGGATATCGATAAAATTTGGCACACGGGGACACCATGTCCTGGATTAACACATAGGCTACTTTTTATCCTGGGAAAACATAAAGCGGGACTTTTATCCCGGAAAAACTTTTTAACCCGGGCGGAGCCGCGGGCAAAAGCTAGTACGGAATAGTTAAAATGTATGTTTTTTATGTCATTGAATGATGAGACGAGCATGCCTTTCGCGTGATGGTAAGCGATACGACCGCCCATAAACAGTAGTAACACCATTCAGCACCTTGAGTTACAAAGTACTGTGTGGCATTACACTGCGCTCATCATCCTGAGACATAAGATATTAAGTCTCACCATATCCGGTGGTTACACTGGCTACAATGCCCTTCAAACCGAAATACAACAGTGCATGCACACTGCTGCTTGGCGGTAGATATAGACATTGCGGTGGTACCCACCTAGACGGACTCTTACATATAAGAGAACTACCACAAGTATGTAAGTAATCGTTTCCTAGGCTAGGCGAATTCTTATGATTTGAAGTATGGGTTTAGAGGAACTCGTCGACATTCCACAGCAGAATTAGTTATGCGTCGTGTTTGCAAAAGTTGGGCTAGGTACTACCTTTTGAGCTATAAGGCGTGTGTTTATTTCGGACTATAATCATAATTAGGTTGTCTATTTTGGAATCCAATGGTACGCATACTCACGCCATTTATCCCCGAAGGTGTAAGGCAAAACCGCAATTAATGTGCCCACTTTTTCGCCGTGCGTATTCCGTCACATGATAGCGTCCGCCCCGTGCTAGGGGGCGAGCCTATCGCCATATCGGATACAAATTCCAGACTCCGGGCTGATACTGATTAGAAAACCCAATATCACTTTGCCCGACCGCCCGTCAATGTTCGCGGTGGCCGCCGTGGGCCATGACGTCTTTTGTCAATTAAGCGGAAATCGTTTTTCCGCAAAAAAAAAGAAAAATCTCAGCTATCAAACTACGGAACATTGAAGGACGGCGGATCGAACCCGAGATTTCAGCATTGCCGCCGTACGGTAATACAACTACGCCACCGAGGCAGTCCAATGTTATTGTTCTATTACGTGTAAAATAAACGGTAAATAAACGTATACCAGTGCCTTGAGCTTGAACCTCGAGCGAAGAGCAATAACATTTATTGGCAGGATTCTCGAGAACCCTTTTCTCCTACAGGGCATGTTAAGCCGCCACTCAATGTTGCCAAATGATTATACTCGTACTTGGCTTAAATGTATTATCATTTGGATTCTATGTTGATATGGCCTAGTGACGACAATTGCTTGCTAACCGAGCAGCGTTGCTAGACTGTAATTTTTATAAATTACTAGCTTTTGCCCGCGGCTCCACCCGCGTGAATGAGTTTTTCGGCATAAAAGTCCCGGTTTATAATTTCCCGGGATAAGAAGTAGCCTATGTAATCCAGGACACGATCTACCCGTGTGCCAAATTTCATAGATATCCGTTCAGTAGTTTTTCGTGAAAGAGGAAGAAACATCCATACATTCTTACAAACGTTTATAATATTAGTAGGATTGGCAATTGCAAATTTTGTATAGGGTATTGCTTGTTGAATTACCACTACAACTAGGTATAGGCTTCTCTCACCATGCTGGTTGCCGTGTGCCAATCAAATGTAGGTTTGATATATACAATACTTTTACGTTTAAGTACGTTTATGTGGCGTAGTTATATTACTGTCTGCAATGCGGTCTCGGGTTCGATCCCCGGGTCAGGAAAAGTGATTTTGAGTTTTGCTATTCAGTATCAGCCTGGAGTCTGGAATTTGTGCCCGATACGGAGATAGGCTCGCCCCCTATCACATCATAGGACGGAATACGTATGGCGAAAAGTGATTGCACTAGTTGCGCCTCAGCCTACACCTTCGTGAAGAAATAGCGTTAGTGTGTATGTATGTATATATTTTTACGTTTCCTATAATTCTTTGAGTGACTTGCTTGACTTGACTTGGAATTACAGACACATACACATACACTCACGCCTTTTATCCCCGTAGGGGTTGGCAGAGGCGCAAGTAGTGCACCCACTCTTCGCCGTTATTCCGTCTCATGACGTCATTTGACTTGGAATTTTAATGAAATATTCTATCCTCATTTAAGAAACAATTAAATTATGTACAAACTCTTCCCTAACTATAAATATTGGTACATAAATGCGACGTAATATATAAAAGGAATCACTAGCACAACATAAATGCAAGTTGTTTATTAAAGTTATTCGTACAAACGGGGCTTCACGCCACTGTCGCCAAAGCCCCAAACATCAGTAAGCCATGTAATACAAATCCACAATATAACAACGCAAATCTGGACGCGGTTTTAGCTCGTTCCACGGTGGCCACCCAAGCCCGGGGCGACATCTGGGTAGTCACGAATCTCTTCTGCATATTTCATTGCAAGTGTCCTAGCCGGGACATGTCGACACGCGCTCAGAACGTTTATATTTTGTCTTCGCATTCAAACTGAATTTATGTGATGTTTGGTGGATTTATTTAACATTTTGAAACAATATGTTGTTTTCATTGTACAATATGAGCAACTCTTGTTTTCCTTCTATGGGATTTATAGAGCATTGAATTTTGGAATACAATTAATGGAAATCACTTGTGTATTAATTATCGTTCGCTGTAACGTTGATGGAAAACATCATGTGAAAACTTACCTGAGAATTCTCCATAAGAATTTCGAGGGCGTGTGAAGTCTGCCAACCCGCACTAGGCCAGCGTAGTGGACTTAGGCCTAACCTCTTTCAATAGTAGGTAGGCCCGTGCTCAGCAGTGGGACAGTATATAATACAGGGCTGATTGCATGTGAGTAGTGACCGCGTTATAATCAAAGGTCGCAACAAAAAAATTAGTTATATAGGATATGACTATGACTTAAATATCTTATACGAATAGTGAACATTAAATCATACTTAATAAGACTGAGTAAATAAGACAAAATGTATTAAGAATGTGCATTTATATTCAGTCCTAAACTGACTAAGACAAACGTTTCTTTACGTTGATAAATGATATATTCTCATTGAGGTATACATTTTTCACATGTAAGTACTTATTTGAGCTCCACAAAATGCAAATCGATATGAACTTTACATACAAATGAGCTGCTATCGCTTAATCATGCCACGTTAAATATAATTTAAACAAAAACAATATGTAACCCATTATGAAAACAAAACTGAAGCCAAACTTGTGCGAGCATTTTAACTCTATTTCAAAGATATTTTTGATACCTATGCAGCTTTTATTACGTTTCGACTCTTAATTAATGTCTCATATATACCTTTCATATTTTATGAAGATCGTAGTTAATTATACATAAATGTATAAAGCATTTTATCGAAATGGCAGAGCTCAAAATGTGTATTTTATACATTCATATAACGCTAAATGTGTGGATTAAGAATAGGTACTCGTAGTTTCGTATATTAAATATTATGTACTTTGTTAGAATCTCAATAACTAGGTACTGCAAGGATAAGGAATTTGTACACAGAAAAATATTTGAATTGATATAGTAAGTGTTATTTTTATTCCGATAGTGACTTACTCTGCGAAACCTTTTAAAATGATTTTCACGTGACTCCGTGAATAGCTAGTAAAACATAGAATATTACCTAATATTTACTTTTCTACTGAATTTCTATTAGCAATTGTTTGTCTATATTTCGACCTGATAGGCAACGACGTGTAAATAGGTGTCAATTAAAAAAGATTTGTGTCGTATTAAGGTCTAGTTATTGTCTAGTGTAGTCCCAATACTAGGTTCTATGACGGTTTCTAGTTTAGTGAATACCGTCTCATACCAGCCCTATATTATTACTGCCCACTGTTGTTCTCGGGCCTTCTCTACAACTGGCCATAGTCACCATAGGCCATAGTCCACCAGGGTGGCCTAGTGCGGGGTGGCAGACTTCACATACCTTCGAAATTCTTATAGAGAACTTCTCAAGTATGCAGGTTTCCTCACGATATTTTTCATTTTAGTGAATCATCATCAGCCACATAACGTTCACTGCTGAACATAGGCTTCCCCTAAAGATGTCCAGACGAACCTTTTAAATTTCTAGCGAATGATGCCATTTAATTGAAACATCTATGTTCTTTCACCTAACAAGTTTATCACCTAAAAGAAAACAGAAATAATCTTAGGTTGGGGAAATAATTATAAGTATGTGCCATTTTTTCGATGACATTCTGTCATCTTGTAGGTAGTGCCATGATTTTATGTTCTATTTTTATTTAGGAAACAAACACAACAAATTACATATATGAAATCCTCCTAGCCAGTTTCGGCCACGGCGGCCAATCTCAACGGAGATCAGCCAGGTACGCAGGAGATATTATAGTGCACAAGAGTGTGCGCAATACACAGGTGCACTCGCTATTCCTTCACTCTCATAGTCCGGTGAGACGGCAATCCGACATGACCGGAGAGAGATCAGGCGCAGGACCAACGGCTTTACGTGCTTTCCGAGGCACGGGGCTATCACACCGCCAACTTCCTGACTCCGAGCTGCGACTGAGTAAATTTTAAGATGGAAAAACCCAGTCACATTTTTTTTGGCTCGACCCGGGATTCGAACCCAGGACCTCAGCGCGCAAATCGTACTCGTAATGCGTACGCAATACCACTACGCCACCGAGGCAGTCTATTATTATATTACATATATAAGCTAGATACAAGATCCAAAAAGTTTCCACAGATATATAACACAGGTAAAGAAGACAGTGGATACAAAAGAAGGATTAAAAATAAACACTAAAACACACTAGACACTAAACAATTAATATTATACATGTCAGAATAGGAAGGAAGTATAAAAGGGAATTATTATTTTTATTTATTTCATTGAGGGTGTCTGAATATATTACGTCGGGTAAGACAACATAGTGTTGTCTCAATGTGCAGTGTGTGATAGTAACCAAAGTTAATAATGAATCCTGACGTGGTATTGTACTCTGCGAAACACTTGATTATGCAATAATTGACAAACGAACAACAAACAGAGAGTTTAAGAAATAATTCATTTGTGACTTTTATTATGTGTGCCCTCGTACACCTATAACGGCCGCCACTCTTTCTCCGACATCAGAAGTGGGATGGGGAAAATTATATGATCCCGTTGCTGTAGAAATTTTGGGACTTCTGATCAAAAAACCGCTACAAGTAGTTTTGGCAGTCCTCTCTTGATGTTAACGTGACACTGCCTAAAGGATTCTGAGGGTATCGAAACAGGTGGAAATCTGAAGGTTCAACGTTAGGCTATATATACTATTTAAATAAAATCAGTTATAAAAAATCCATTTAATTTACAGCAATCAATCAATTTTATTTAATGAAACTACTGGACATAATGAGACTTAACATGTTATGTCTCAGGATGACGAGCGCAGTGGAATGCCACATAGAACTTTGTAAGTCAAGGTGCTGGTTGGTGTTGCTACTGTTTATGGGTGGTCGTATCGCTTACCATCAGGCGAACGGCATGCTTGTCTCGTCATTCAATTCCATAAAAAAAAGCATTCACGATCTCCCCGTTCACAGCCCAGACACGCTACCACTATATTTACCAAGTAGAAAACCTAAATAAATAATATCAATTATAGTTCTGATAAATGAAGAAGCATTGATTTGTATGTAAATAAGGACTCTAAGCACAATCCCTTGTGGTGAATTCTGATTTAATTTTACATTAAGAGTTTAACGCCCTTTCCCAGAGGCCCTCAGATGCCGTTTATGACGTCATAAACATTTTTATTCCTTTAATCCCTATTTAGTTGGAATATAAAGCATTAATGTGGCCGTGTGTTTTAAAAGATCATTTATCTTGCAACAGGTTGTATGAATATTTTTTGTGGTAGCTGGATTTTTATTTACATAGGTAAATGTTCTCCATGTTTAATTTTTAATGGATTTTCATGTCATTTCAATAGCGTTTCGTTCTATAACTAATATGTAAACTCATCAAGGTGGTAGGCATTTCTAATGCGACGCAACTGTTCGTGTAGATAAATTGTCATTTTCTGACTTGAAGTATAAATGTCCATGTTTTACTATTGCATATTCAATATAATAATTATATTAATACCAGTACACTATGTTAGTGTGAAAGACATTACAGTCAGTGAAATAACTGGTCATAATAAATATTTCTGGACGCTTTTGCTAATGATGACACGTTTACAAAACATACCAGCCCTGTATTATATACTGCCCACTGTTGAGCACGGGCCTCCTCTACAGCTGCTTAGTCCTTGACTGCCTCGGTGGCGTAGTTGTATTGCGTACGCATTACGAGTACGATTTGCGCGCTGAGGTCCTGGGTTCGAATCCCGGGTCGAGCCAAAAACATTGTGACTGGGTTTTTCCATCTTAAAATTTACTCAGTCGCAGCTCGGAGTCAGGAAGTTGGCGGTGTGATACCCCCGTGCCTCGGAAAGCACGTAAAGCCGTTGGTCCTGCGCCTGATCTCTTTCCGGTAATGTCGGATTGCCGTCTCACCGGACTATGAGAGTGAAGGAATAGCGAGTGCACCTGTGTATTGCGCACACACTTGTGCACTATAATATCTCCTGCGTACCTGGCTGATCTCCGTTGAGATTGGCCGCCGTGGCCGAAACTGGCTAGGAGAAATTATTATTAGGGCTTAGTCCACCACGCTGGCCTAGTGCGGGTTGGTTTTGTGCGGCTTACAATACGACGAATAAATTTTCCGTTACTTTATTCACGAGTATAAAAAGTTTTATAACTCTTTTATTAATATCATATGTGTGGAACACCTCTGCCGCAAACAAAGCGCTTGCTTACCCGTTACCCCATATTTTAAAAATACACGGGTCATTTAAATATAGCTAGCGAAAAATTTGCAGATTTAGATCCATACGTAATTTAATTCATAAATATTTCATCCGGTTGTAAGCTAAGTTGTACCCTAAACACGGAGTTATTTTTTTAATAAAAAGAACCAGGTAAAAGGTACGCCGAAAAACACAAAGGATTATAATATTTTGTTGACGCCAAAACCCTTCGGCGTTGAATTTCGTAGAGATAAAAAGGGAAAGGGGCCCTCGCCTCTTGAATTCTGCGTGGACGGACGGTTGGCAATAAAGTTCAATGTTATCTGGCAAATTTGTTCCTTGAGAAACCAGCGGTCATAACCAAAATCTTGGAAGACTCCCGGTGTTTATGTCGCAAGGTAACGAAGAGAAATTGTAGAAGCGTAAGCGTAAAAGTTAATTTCAACTTCATTGTCTTTTAATTATCCTACTAATATAATAATATAATATCCTACTAATATCTTACTAATATCCTACTAATATTATAAAGGCGAAAGTTTGTAAGAATGTATGGATGTTTGGATGTATGGATGTTCGTTCCTCTTTCACGCAAAAACTACTGAACGGATTTTGATGAAATTTGGCACATGGGTAGATCATGTCCTGGATTAACACATAGGCTACTTTTTATCCCGGGAAAATCTAAACCAGGACTTTTATACAGGAAAAACCTTTAAACGCGGGCGGAGCCGCGGGCAAAAGCTAGTATTCACATAAAGGAGATGTCCAAAACTGCTGATCGGATTTCAATGAAATTTGGCACAGAGATAGATCATGTCCTGGATTAACACATAGGCTACTTATTATCCCGGGAAAATATAAACCAGGACTTTTATACCGGAAAAACTTTTAAAGGCGGGCGGAGCCGCGGGCAAAAGCTAGTATTCACATAAAGATGTCCGCTTTTTGTATGGGTGCTAGGCTTCAACATCTAACCAGGATCAAACTTTATGGTTATTAAAGGAGCAAAGATATGTATGAGTCTTAGGTCCGTTAAAAAAATATTTTTAGACCCCCTCCATCTATTAGTAACTTTTTTTAAAACTTTCATTTAAGTGTAGTTTTTAAGCTAATAAAATTACGTAAATCTCAAAATCGAAGGACTTTAAATTTATACGATTGCAACGGCCTAGTTTTTGGGAGTACTATCCAAATATATATAGCCCGAAGGAAACCAGACAACTTGGAGAAGTTGGTGCTCACCGGCAAGCTCGAAGGCAAGCGACCAAGAGGGCGTAGACCGCAGCGCGGGTCAGACCAGGTCGCCAACTCCTTGAATATGCCAATGAGCGTAGCCGTGCACCAAGCCGAAGATCGCGCCTCGTGGAGAAGATTGCTGAATGACGTTGGACGGGATCACGATCCTCAGTAATGAGGGGCCGACTGAAGAGAGAGATCCAAATATATATAAAGTACCTTGGTTAGGATTTTAGGCCTGTTTTTGGACATGTTCTTCATTATATTATTGATATTATACGACAAAATATGTCAATTTATGTGTCATAATATTACGCTATGTAAATAGGTGCAGTAGATATGTGAGCGAGATACATTTTCTTTTAAACATCTATAAGATCTGACAAACTTGTTAAGAATCTAAACGAGATGATATGATTTAAGCATACGTACACACGAATAATATGAATTTTAAAAATGTTTGTTTATAAAAAGAGAGCATTGGTACATCTTGTTTGAGATGATATTATTAAATGTAATGACTTTGTCTAAAACCATTTATTTATTGACAGTTATTTAGTGTTGAATTTACGACGACAAATTCATCCGTCCGAAATCGAAATTCACCGAGTCACAATTTCATCAGACCAAGAATAGAAAATGGTTATTTGCAAACGCTGATTGGCCATTTATATTTTGTCGCAGGTAAATTGCGACGCTGGCGTTTCGCACTCTATAATATTCGATACAAAAGGAAAATTGGCTTTAGTTATTATTCTGAGAGGAAAACCCTAAAGAGAAAGTGAAAGAAACGTGAACACAAGTCTTAAAAGGTCATGGCATTATTATGTACTCTACCTATATGGAAATATAGAGTAAGAAAATATACTAACGATTTCATTATCTTGAGAGTTAGTACAATTGCTTTCAAGAAACTACATTTAGAATAAATGTAGATATTTAAGACTGCCTCGGTCGCGTAGTTGTATTACGGTACGACTGCAATGCTGAGGTCTCGGGTTCGATGCCCTGGTCGGGCAAAGTGGTATTGGGTTTTTCTATTCAGTATCAGCCCGGAGTCTGGAATTTGTGCGCGATATGGCGATAGGGTCACCGCCTATCAAATCATGGGACGGAATATGCATGGAGAAAAATTGTTGAATTAGTTGTGCCTCTCCTTACCTCTGAGTGTATAAGATAGCGTTTATCTACCTATATACACGACGAGTTTGCCTCTCTAGTCTTATATTTTAATGTATAATTTTGACACAGATGCTTAAAGATCAAGTTCAGATATGACGTGATCTTGGCACACAGATACGTTTAAAATTAGAGATATATCCCTTGTCTAAACCTAATTAACCCCAGGCGATGTGCGAGAGTTGGAGGATTGAAATACCGTACCTTTTTCTAATTAGCTTTCACGTGACATCTTTAATATTCAGTAAAATATTAGCTTCGCTGGGTCCATCTTGATTTTTTTGTTTTATAAAAGGCATAACACAGAATTCAATCGAACACAAATAATACGTAGGTACACATTTTATATTGCTAATTAATAATGCTAACTATTGTCACTAGATCTGTTTCCAATTTTTTTACAAATAAATCCTGAGTTGAGATCAATAAAAATTAAATTTAGTTAAACGTTATGGATATTTGGAAATGTACTTTGTTATCGTCAACGTGTAAATGCTCTGCGTGCTAGCAGTGACTAGACATTTTTAATTGGGTCTATGATGAATTGTAAACCGTTACGCATACGCATACTCACGCCTTTTATCCCCGAAGGGGTAGGCAAAGGCGCAACTAGTGCACCCAATTTTAGCCGTGCGTATTCCGTCCCATGATGCGATAGGGGGCGAGCCTATCGCCATATCAGCCACAAATTTCACACTCTGGGCTGATACTGAATAGAAAAATCCAATATCACTTTTACCGACCCGGGGATCGAACCCGAGACCTCAGCATTGCAGTCGTACCGTAATACAACTACGCCACCGAGGCAGACTGTTGCAAACTGTTGACATTTCATAACATTAGTTGCTATTTCTACGCCTTTTTCGGTAAAAATAATCTGCATTAAAATCGTGTGTAATGTTATTTATTCATTAAGCAATTTCGGTATACCCTTCATTTACATCTACTTAAGATGCCTCATTCTCGAGGGAGAAGGGAGGGTTTCCGGAGTTACTGACCTAATAACCTAGTGGACCTTCCGGGATGGACAACTGAGGTCTCTAGGTCAACTTCCCTAACTAAACTGAATGTAGACTTAATTATATAGGTTGGGTAAAATTAGGGAAAGTTGTTTTTTTCATGTAGTAGCATCCTGGCACGGCAGATTATGATAACGGTTGTTGATTCAAATAACTAACTAACGAGAGACGTAGCGATTCTTGATAGTCGATAGAAATTATTATGGTTGACTGCCTTAACGTCAAAGTGAAAAAAGTTTTAGGATACGTAACCAAAGATATTTCTCGGGGATCTCATCGAATATAAAGACTAAACTATTTAAGCCGTGTTTTCTTTTAGTCAAGTAAAAAAAAATATCAACTAGTTCTAAGTAATAAATGAAAAAGCTGAAGACATTAAATATATTTGAATAATTCCATTTTTATACGTTAAAAAATATACTACAAACTCTATAGGTATATTCACGGAGGAATGAGTACCTATATTATATCTAATTCTTGTTCATCGTCGCTACTTTTCATGAAACCTAATTTGATTTTATTAGTATCCGAAGTATCCCCTACTTCCCCTTTCCAAAGTTAATCAACGTTGAACGTGTTTCGTGTAATTTGAGCGACTATTTAGCCTTTCATAACAGCCAACAGGGGGCCTTAATGATTCGTTTTTTAAACGGGCCTAAAATGCCATTTTCTCGTGTCATGAATTCGGGTTAATGGTCTTTGGGCAAAGAATTTGGGTCATAAATACTGCAAGTTAATTATGGTAACTAATTAAAAAAATATGAAAGCGTTTCCGTTACATGGTTTTACTAAATCCTAGAATTATAGGTGCCAAGTCAGTGAAGTATAGTGGTCACATAATTCAAGGGTTGCGAGCGCCTAAAGCGCTCACCGGAAAGTACGGTGTGACCAGAATTGTCAATGGTCGGATTAGCCAAATTAAAAAAAAAGTATTTTTTGTTTTTATCGGATTTCCTTAGAGAGGTGGATCTAGCGATATAAGTCGTATTTCAAAGAAAGAAGTCATCTCACTGGCTGTTTCTTTTTATAAATTCAGTAGTTTATGAAAATAAAGACATGGGTCTTGCCTTTGTATTGTCAGTATGAATAAAAACATACCTGGAACCTGGAAGACGCAAGGGAAATAGTTTGTTAAATGCATTTATTATGTCGAATATAAACATATTAACCCTTCAAGCCCCGCTTATATATATAGATGTATGGGGAAACCCTATATATATGGAGGCCTGCGTCCGTCGCGGGGCTTGACAAGTCAAATAAGAAATAATGATCATTATAATACTAATAAAATTCCTTTTGAATTTCCTAAGGACAATAACAAATGAGAATGAATGAATGCACGCACATAATTTTTGTGTAAGATATTTTTACGCTAAATAATAAAAAAAATTGCAGTATTTACATTTCATATAAACATTTAACAATTCTACACCGATACACTAAAGTTATAATTCACAAAATCTCAAGAGGGTTAACTGTTTTAAAAGAATAAAATTGAATTCAAATATTAACTCAATTAATTATGATGACAAAGATACGTTAATTTGAGATTTCTACACTAAAACTATTTCTAAGTATTTTCTTTTATGCGTACTCGAGGAATGTTGAGTGAGTAGTATTTTTCCTAAATGACTTACTCTACAGATTTTGAGAACCGTAAATAATCTCAAGTCAATAATCAAATACGTGGTGCAAAACATCATATATTATGTTAATAATCTACAACCATAAAATATTTTATATTCAGATCATGTTTCAAATTAATTCGTTGCTAAGTCGAGGAATTTGAATAATGTAAATAAAATAAGTATACTTCAGATTATCTAGTACCTGATTTTCAATTTAAATGTAATTCTAAATATTTTCATTGCTTAGTCGAGGAATTTTGAGAACTGTATTATGATAACCAAATACGTGGTGCAGAGACTTGTGTAGCTCAAAGGAAGTGTCATGTTGAGCCTGATGAGACCCGCGAGAGCGTAAACAAATTCGCTCTCTTTGGTCAAAAGGAAAAACGCTTTAACTCGACGACGTTCCAGTTTGTCTGAAAAAATAATAGAAATGTTGAACTGTAATTCATTTTTAATTTTATTCGTAATATAGTCTAAGAGTTGGACATTTTTGGTAAGTTGTTTGAGGCAGTATAAATACGTTTAAAACTTTTCTAGTTACACTACTAATGCAGACCTTCGAATGCAGAAAGTGTTGCTGGCTCTTAGCGACTCCTAAATTTTAAAAACGTAATTTAAAAAAGCTATAAACCTAAGTATAAATTTAAACAAATGAAAAAATTAAAAAGCCAAATAAAAAAAAAGTGTAAGTTAAAAAAAATGATGTATGTAAGCCTTTCTCCTTTAGTTTGCCGTCTGTTTATTACTTCCCAGGATTTGATCAATGGAATCATTTTTCGTCATCGACATTATATGAACCCCACTTCGTTTACATACGGTCCTGTGAGGTCACTATGCCGTAGTACATGTACATTTTTAACAAGGTAATTTTTAACTATTTCGTTGATGCAAACCGATTACAAATATTTAATTTCCAACTAATATACTGATTTATATAATAATCAACGTGTACTTGCACTTTCTAATAACAATGGGTACATGTTTTTATTGCATTACACATTGGTTTGTTTCGTTGCGTTAAGGCTTTAACATTTTCAAAACTGTTCATATATTTTTCAAAGACACATAATATTATATAATACCTAAGTTATAAACTTCGAAGGCATCTATTTATATTAGTAAGTCGTTCGTTAATTCTCTAAATCTTCGATCCATAGCATGACCTACAACACGTTCTTGTCGTTTAATCTGGCGCGTTACGCTTATAGATCATAAAAGAATGTTTGATAGATTTATTAGATCCATAAAATGTGAGACGTTTTGACGCCCTCAAAATATGGTGACAATCGTAAACGTCTTCCAAACATTTAACGAATAATTCCATTGAATTCTGAAGGATTTGTGACACATTTGTGCCTTTGCTTTAAAAAAATTGAATCGAACTGTACCAAGAGTATGTTGGACCCAAACGAACTATTGGTGCGAGACTATAAGCGAAATTAATTCCAAGATACTTTGCCTAGAACAATCTATTTCAAACTTAAATATTTTTGTTTTCAAAAAAATATTTTTCGTAATTTATCAAATACAAAATTTTACCCCCAATAGGGTAGTTGATTACTTTGTTAAAATACTTTTATCGAAAAAAGAATTTTCAAAATTAGCCCAATAATTAGTAAGTTCTAAAGCTTTGAAATTTGGTGGAAGGGGTTTTCTAATAACAGTAATATAAGACTGTGACGTCACTGAGTATCACAGGCCATAAAGCTGCATGCGTGCGATAGAGATACCGCGATATTCCCTCCACGTACCCCACTTTTTCTCACAACAATATTTCAAAAATGAATAGCTGCTTTATTTTCAACCATTTTTTAAGCTGATTTCGCTGAAGAATTTCATTTTCGTATTATTTTCTGTTAGATATAAAATAATGTACAAAACCAAACATAGGAAACTACCCTATTGTGTAATTCCTAATTTCTAAAACTAATTTTGATATTACAACAAAAGGATGTCGGTTTAAAAAGCAATATTATGCTAATTATGCCATAAGTTCATTTGCAAACAGCCTGCACTAATGGGTTTTGCTAATATGTTTTTAACTTCGCAAAATTGCATTGCCTTTGCCGCATACCTGTTCGAAAACAAAACAATGCTTAGTCGCGATAATCCCTAATGATAATTTTGGAGCTCAAAGTATCGTATAATTGGTAGAAGCGTTGAACTTAGTTGCTATTTTTCTCTTCAACTTGATTGATCGATTTTATTCAATTGATTTTAAAGATAAAGAGGCTGCAGGAACGAGATGATTTTTGGCTATTGTTTGGCAGCCGAATGAGCACGTCTGACAAAGTCCCAATATCATTTTTTTATTTGGTAATACGCGTGAGAATGATAAACTAATTTAAATTATATAATACGAACATAATGAGAATAAAGGAAAAAAAAACACTTAACCATAACAAAATTATTAATGTGATAATAATCATGAAAATGATGTCAACTAAATAGTTTCGTAGATATAGTACCTAGTGGCATAGTGTTCAGAGAATCGTAGAGTGTTGTTCGTATAGAAGCCACTTGGGAAGAAGTGATACTGGAGTAGTAACAAGGCATGATCACATATAGTGTGTATTTTAGGCACCGCACCGCAAGATATGTCACCGCAACCGTCGCGTGCTGCAAAATATGAAACAACTTCTAAATTTTATATTTTAAGTGAAATGTCCTTATAATGATTCCTTACGTTTACGCGAATGTTAGACATTGAAATTAAACTACTGCAACGGATTGAAGGTAGAACTGTACTTAACGTATTTTTTTCTGACAACCAACACTTCAGTCCGCCCCATAACCACGAAGTATTGCAAAGCCTTCGAAACGTCGGAAGAAAAATAACATAAAAACCGCGATAAAATCCGTTGTAGGAGCTTAATTTCAATATTTTTCGTGAAATTGCTATACCACGCAATATTTTTACATTACTTATGTGATTTAATCTACAGCGAAATTTTGAAATTTTGTCATATTAGCATCACAGGTTTATGAACAGAACATAACCAGAATTTTATGGTTAGATTGATATGTTGAACAGGTGTGGTTACTTTAATTTCCGAGAATATCATGTTTTATATCAAACCATTTATTTTGTAATCTTTTTCAACTATAGCCAATCCTACTCCTACTAATATTATAAAGGCGAGAGTTTGTAAGTATGTATGAATGTCTGGATGTATGGATGTTTGTTACTCTTTCACGCAAAAACTACTGAACGGATTTCGATGAAGTTTGGCACATGAGTAGATCATGTCCTGGATTAACACATAGGCTACATTTTATCCCAGGAAAATAAAAAGCGGGACTTTTATCCCGGAAAAACTTTATAATGCGGGCGGAGCCGCGGGCAAAATCTAGTAAACTATAAAGGCAATCCATAGCTTGAGGTTTCCTAGGTACTTGAATGTGTGAACAAATTGCATTAAATTTAAGGAATTGTATTAAACAATCTGTTACTCACTTTTGGGTTCAAAGTATCAAGTATCTGTACAAGCTTCACTAATCCTTTCAAAAGCATCGTTGTTGCGAATCCCGACGAGAACAGTATCATCAGCATCTGAATGTAGACTTTAATTGTTACAAAATAGAATTTATTTTTACATTGATGCATAAGTTTTAATATATTCTTTACCGGAAAACTCATGATCGAGTTCAGCTGATAGCAACACTTGTGCAGCAACTCATACACTTTGTGCAAGGAACCAATATCAAGTTGGGCATTGTTCGCTAATGTTTCAATTTTATCAGTCTTCATATTACTTGTTCCTCCATCGTTAGCGCGAAATGCCTTACGGACGTGAGCTTTGAGCAGTTGAAGCCTCGTGTAAATAGTTTTTAGCAACGTAAAGAAAAAGATCTGTTCCATATCATGGGCCAACGAT
The DNA here is from genome assembly GCA_949316025.1 of Lapara coniferarum. Taxonomy (NCBI): domain Eukaryota; kingdom Metazoa; phylum Arthropoda; class Insecta; order Lepidoptera; family Sphingidae; genus Lapara; species Lapara coniferarum. Next base: position 5,796,044 of record OX438929.1, read on the forward strand.
ACGATGTAATAAAAAACTATGCTTAAAAAGTTATACACCTGATTATAATTGAAAACTTGCATAAGAAATATACACAATTCTCCAGCATTATATGTAAAAGTAACCAAGATCCAAATTAAACTTTGTTTTGTAGCATTTAAAGCCTCATGATCAGAAGTAACTTTCAGCGTTTGGTCAAATTTACTGAGATTTTTGAAGTAATGGTGCATCTTCTTATTTTTGGTCAACAAGGAATTTATAATTAAAAATATATATAATAAACACATCACACCCTCGACTAGTATATGTGTAGGTCGATTCGGCGATACAGCTATCGCTGATATATAATATAATGTCGAGAAAATTATGAATATCGCATGTAAATAACTCGTATAAAGAAATATCTTCTTGCACTGAAACAAATACAACCTGTTTATTCCCAAAATACATTCCACGTAAATCAAATATTTTATCTGTTTTATGATAGTAAAGCTTTTGTTGAAGAAATTATTGTATTTCACTTGAGACTCTAGAGGAACCACTTTAGATATCGTGCTAATGCTATTCATTTTCACGACAGTCGAGTAAAGACTGTTCACCGTAAAGGCAATCTAACAAATTTCCAATTTAACAAATTGCTATGCTTAATGGTTCCGATAAAGATCTTTGATATACAAATTGATGTCAATCATTTTTTACTCATAGATTAGAATTACGTGGTGGCGTTTGATTAGTCATGATTAGTAGGACTAATATTTATTAGTAAGGAAATATACAATAATATTTATAATTACATCAAATATGATCAAGGTTCTCATTAGAGATTGAAATGAAATCCCCCTAGCCAGTTTCGGCCACGGCGGCCAATCTCAACGGATATCAGCCAGGTACGCAGGAGATATTATAGTGCACAAGTGTGTGCGCAATACACAGGTGCACTCGCTATTCCTTCACTCTCACAGTCCGGTGAGACGGCAATCCGACATGACCGGAGAGAGATCAGGCGCAGGACCAACGGCTTTACGTGCTTTCCGAGGCACGGGGGTATCACACCGCCAACTTCCTGACTCCGAGCTGCGACTGAGTAAATTTTAAGATGGAAAAACCCAGTCACAATTTTTTTTTTTGGCTCGACCCGGGATTCGAACCCAGGACCTCAGCGCGCAAATCGTACTCGTAATGCGTACGCAATACCACTACGCCACCGAGGCAGTCAAGTCATTAGAGATTATTATTCAAATGAACGAACGGTCGAGGAAACTGCTCGCGTGATGACTAATAAGCGACACGATCGCTTTAATGACTGACTGACTAATTCATTTATTATTCTACTAGGTGTTGCTCGTGGCTTCGCTCGCGTGAAATGCTTTTGCGCTACAAAGTCTCTAAAACACTGTAGCAATGTACATCGCCTCCTGTACGACACCAGCGTCATCTATTAAAAGAATCCCATTATATTCTTTGGGAGGAAATTACCGAATAAAAAAGCCTATGTGTTAACCCAGGATATGGTCTATTTGTGCGCCAAATTTCACTCAAATCCGTTCAGCCGTTTCTGCGTTTACTTCTAACAAACATGTCCAAATATCCAAACATTTTTACAAAGTTTCGCATTTATAATATTAGTAAGATAATAAGAATTAAGACTTCAGTGGCCCGAAATTTAGCATCCTAGTTCCTTCTCTATAAGGTCTTCCTTAAATGCTAAAGTGTTTTAGAAATTTTGACCCTGGCATTAAGTCCTCTTGGACACACGCCAATTTATTATATATATATAAGATATCGCATCTATTTCATTGCCAACCAATGTTTTTCTAGCTTTAGGCAGCAAAACAGCAGGTGGGTCATCAGACCGCTGATTATTACCACCCGCAAACACCCTTTCCAAAGAAAGAAAAGAAAGAAAGAAAGAAAGAAAGAAAAGAAAGAAAGAAAGAAAGAAAGAAAGAAAAGAAAAGAAAAGAAAAGAAGAACATATAGAAAGGTAAGAAAAGATAGAACAGAAAGAAAGATTAGAAAAGAGAAAGGTTTGCGTTGCCGGCTTTTAAAGGGTAGGAATGTGAATCGACGATGGACGATTGTTTACGTTTCTTTATCCCGCTAATAAACAAAACGCGGGATGCAGGCCACTTTTGACAGGTCAGTCTGGAAATCTTTAGGGGAGACCAATGTTCAGCAGTGGACGTTATGTAGCTGATGATAACTATGATGATGATGATATGATGATATGATGATAATGATAATGTTGTTTATTATAAGAAACGTAACAGCACTCGCTTTATGTTGGTTTTCTATGAGGGGTGTTTAAAAACGAACTGGCCCAAGCACGCTATAGAAAAATATCTAGCATGGCGATAAAACATTTTTGCAGTTGAATGACGAGACGTGCATGCCGCTCGCCTTATGGTAAGCGATACGTCCGCCCATAAACAGTAGCAACACCATACAGAACTTCAAATAACAAAGTACCTACTGCGTGGTTCTCCATTGCGCTTTTCACCCTGCAACATAAGATGTTAAGTCACACAATGCCCAGTTATTACTATGAGTACCATGTCATTCACATCGAAACACAACAGTGCATGCACACTGCTGTTTGGTGGTAGAAATAAATATTGCGGTGGTACGCAGACAGTGCCTCATATACGAGAGCCCTACCACCAGTATTTCAAACCTACTTTACTGACATTTGTGCTACCCTAATCGACCCATACTGTAGACAAAAGTACCCCGGCTCTACTTTTAATAACCTTAATTCCTTTCTAATATTAAAGTTGCAAAAAAAAGATGATTGATGGATCACATGGGTTAGCATATCCGAAGATTTATAAAGCAGTGTGCGGGTGTTAACCTTGGCACCTATTACGTCAAACAACGTGATTGATGGCGTATGTGCCAGGGAGACCTGACAAAGCACATAAACACCCTATTATGTTTCGGATACTTTGTATCTTTAAAGGTATTGTTCGTTTTTATGTATATTACCCTTCTGGATTTATAAATCTGAATTTGTTTTGGAACGTTGCCAAGAAGTTTCAAGAAAGTATGTGTTAATTCTTTATGCGATATGCTTCACTTTAATAATACATCTTCTAGTGTTTATCTCTCTGTGTGGAGCAGTAAATGATGAGTAATATATTTCTTTGAGCAGATGGTAAAAAAACCGATACATTAGATTTTATGGTAAGTGGTCATAATTCCTCATTCGTCCATCACTGATCATGAATCCTTTATTATTCTAGTAGCAAATCAGTTTTCACAATTTCTTTTTGCATCTGTCACCTACCTCACAATCGCTTGGCATATAGTTATATTTCCAAAACTCTTATAAAAACACCCACAATCTTTACCTCATTATATACGACCATACAAGGACTGAAAATGTGAATATTCTAAAATTTCCTAAGGACTGAAGTAATATAGCTCAGTGACGTAAATATAATTGATTAAAATACTAAGAAAATATGCACAGCGGTCAGAGGTTAATGAAATAGTTCGTAGCTCAAACTTTGCCAGGATACATCATTCTCAGTTAAAACTTTAGGTTAGTAAATGACTACATTTATCACCGATCTCAACTTTCCGTTTGCTTGAAACACAATTTTTGCATTAAACTTGTAAAAGATTTATCTTTCGAGACCATTCGAGAACGCAATAATGGACAGGAAAAAGCGAATCCCTGTTGCAGAAAGGCTTCGTTAGGTGTATAATAAAATTCTGTATTTAAATATGAATGTACATTTTACGAAGAATCCTACTAATATTATAAAGGCGAAAGTTTGTAAGAATGTATAGATGTTTGGATGTATGGATGTTTGTTCCTCTTTCACGCAAAAACTACTGAACGGATTTCGATGAAATTTGGCACACGGGTAGATCATATCCTAGATTAACACATAGGCTACTTTTTATCCCGGGAAAATATAAAGCGGGACTTTTATCCCGGAAAAACTTTTTAAAGCGGGCGGAGCCGCGGGCAAAAGCTAGTTGACAATATATAAGCAAAGGATGTATTGATCTTTGCGTTTCAAGTGGCCCGTATATGTTTGAGATAGAACATATTTTGGCACATAACTGCTAGTCTACCATGAAACGTCCATCCGAAATTGCGGAGCCGAACGAAATTCATACGTTACAAGTTGGTTACGTCAGATGCTTTTCTTTCGTTCGGGTTCATAGCGTTTGTTTCGTGAACGAACCAAAGATGATAAGTGCGTTTTCGCATACTGCGCTGTGATAAATGCAGATATATAAACCAACTTATTGTATAGTTCATTCTTTGTTCTTTAAGCCTATAGTAAAACGTGTACTACTAAAATAAGTCAAATTATAATGTCAAATATTTATGTCATTGTCACAACGTTATGTAATTTTTTTGCAAAATACAATTAATGTTATTATACGTTTATCTACAAATTGTTTAATTATAATTACTTTGGATCATTCTATATCCACGCAGAGACATTTTTGTAGGAAAAAGAACATGGTTGCTTCTCATGGTAAGTATTTTTTATTGAATATTCTTTAATTACTTTTAAGTATTGTATAAGTATTATTTTGTAGACTCAATGAAGAACTTATCGTTTATGAAGTGTATTATTTGGTAATTTAATACGTACGTATTCATACTAACGCCTTTTATCCCCGAAGGGGTAGGTAGAGGCGCAACTAGTGCACCCACTTTTCGCCGTGTGTATTCCGTCCCATGGTGTGATAGGGGGCGAGCCTATTACTATAATGTTAGGTATTTTTGAGCATATAGTATTAGCGATTAATTATATTTATAGAATCACTCTCAATCCTCATTGTTACTAATATCAACTTATTATATTGTTAACTATGTAGATTTTTTCCTAAAGTTCGATTATTATATTTACAGCTAATTAGTGGCAGCATATCCACAGAAATAACTATGATGGAGGGACTTGCATGTTTGGCGTAAGCAAGACGTAGATCAACGTTTGTTCCTCATAAAGAGAGAAAAGGTGGTTGCAGAAATATAATACGACAAAGACCAAGAGAATAGTTTCAATTTTTATACATAATATGTTTTACACACTTATCGACGTAGCTCTTATAACTTAATATTATAATAAAAAATATATTTCAACATCTTTTACTCCACAATTTTCTTCTAGTCTAGATTTTTTTATGACATTAAATGACGAGACAGCCTGCCGTTAGCCTGATCGTACCTAAGTGCTACTACCACCCATAAACAGTAGCATCACCATCCAGCACCTTGAGTTACAGAGTACTGTGTGGCATTCCACTGCGCTCGTCATCCTGAGGCATAAGATGTTAAGTCTTATTATGTCCATTAGTTACACTGGCTACAATATCCTTCAAACCGAAACACAACAGTGCATGCACACTGCTGCTTGGCGGTAGAAATAACCCAGATGGACATGTAAGAACATATGAGAGATTTACCACTAGATTTCCAACAAAAATAAATCTATAGAAGCACCAAAAGTATCGAGTTCATTTATGCAATAAAATGATGCCTGCCTCCGTAGCGTTGTTGTATGGCGTGTGCGGCATGACTATCGATATAAGGGACTTGCCTCACGGCCGCGCCGCGCCAGCGAGGAAGCGACGTACTATTATTTACCTCAAAACACTTAAAATAAATGTAGATTTCATGTTTTTCTTGTTTTCCTTTTCTTTTCCTTATTTTATAAGTAAAATAAAGATACATAGACCAACTCAACGTTAGTATGTGTGTGTTTGTAAAATGATAATGGATGGGTTTCTGGGTAAACGTATCGCATACCATCTGGCAAGCGGTTTGCTCTTGTCCGAAGATATTTTATTTTAATCAAAAATTCGCAGGCACCCAGTCAATACGCACTAAAAAGATTTCGGTTATCTCATATACGTAGTCCCAACAATTTTAAGTGTTGAATGTATGAAAACTTCCATCCGAAATTACGGGCCGACCGATACGCGTCCGAAATACGAAATGAATAGCTACCATGAAGTTACTTGGGATTTATTTCGTTCGTTCGGGTACCATAGAGTTTGTTTCGTGAATGAACCAAAGATGACAAGTGTGTTTTCTTACAATACCGCTGGATTAATAAATGAAGTGGTATAAACCAACATGTTATAAATGACTTTTTTTGTAGTTTAAGACTATAGTGAATCGTATACTATGACAATAAGTCGAATAAAAATGTCAAGTATATAAATACTTGACATTGTCATAAGACAATGTCGCAATGTAACGTCAATTTTAGACAAATATTAAGGCTGCGGTTAGACAGTCGCATCGGCAATGCGGGACCCGGGACGCGAAGCCAGAGATTATGTCGCCTTGCACTCTTACGGGACCAATGCACGGTAACCGCGTCCACTGAAGCAGCATGCATGCATCTATAATTTGTAAAATATAGATTAAACCAAATGACAGTTGTCATTGAAATCACGCCTATAAATGAGGGTCTTACGACGCACTGTAGTCGTGCTGCTCTGTACGACTAAATTCGCATTGTAGACTAACCCGCTCCGTAACCCGCGTCCCGCGAGGCCAGCACGTCGGTGTGGCCGCAGCTTAATTACATATTAATTTTCTACAAAATCGTTTTATTGCTAAGTTGAATAAAATTTTGTTTGCAAGTTTTATGATTTATCAATCTTTATTCTATATATTTATTTATCCTTATTATAATATCGTATATAATATTGTATATTTATTAATTTAATAGTTATAGGCATTACTTATTGAATACATTACTAGCAATTTATCTTGTGAATTGTCATTGTTAGTAATATCAACATATTTTATTGTTCACCGAGTAGAAATTATACGAATATTGAATACGGTAATTTAAAATACAGCTTTTCAAGGGCAGCGCGTAGTCGACGTGGTCTACTATGACGAAAGGACTTGCATGTTTGGCGTGAACAAGACGTCCGATAGCGTATATCCATAGTTCCTTAGAGGAAAAGAGTGGTCGCTGAAGCTCAACGTGATTACAAATTAACACGTATAAGTGAAGGTGTACCATGATTTAGCAAAGCAAAAAATAAAATTAAGAGCATTGCAAGAATAGCTATTTGTACTTGTAGGAAGATATCGGCTATAAATTGCTGCTCCTCTTGTAACTCCTCGTGTGTTAATTATATATTATAATAAAAAATGTATTTCAATATCTCCTTTATTTAATTTAAGTTTTACTTCAGTCTTTAGTGACTTCCTCGGTGGTGTAGTAGTATTGCATGCGCGGTGCGAATACCATTCTGAGGTCGCGGCAGGAATTCCGAGTCGGGCAAAGTGATATTGGGTATTCTGCTAGTTATGAGTTCAATGTTGGCTTCTCATAAAATCTCATTCATCATGAGTACGAAATGCAACAACAACGGGTCACGTCTCGTTTATTTTTGGTCAGACAGTAATACCCTGTCGTTACAGCCTATTCAAACCGTATGTAATAAAATACGCGGGCGTTTATGTATCCAGTCCAGCTTTACGAAGAGACCACCACAGAATTTTCTACTGATATCTTGAGAAATTGTGTTAGCGTTTGTAGTGTTTTACCCTTACTTGATATAATTATAAAGAAATGCGATAATGCTGTGCTGCGATGATTGACTGCCTCGGTGGCGTAGTTGATTTACGCTACGATTAAAATGCTGAGGTCTTGGGTTCGATCCCCGGGTCGGGCAAAGTGATACTGAGTTTTTCTATTCAGTGTCAGCCCGGAGTCTGGAATTTGTGCCCGATATGGCGATAGGCTCGCCTCCTATCACATCATGGGACGGAATAACGGCGAAAAGTGGGTGCACTGGTTGCGCCTCTACCTACCCCTTCGGGGATAAACGGCGTGAGTGTCTGTGTGTGTGCGATAATAACGACCTAGATAATAAATAACTTTTTTTTTATACAAATGATGCGCTAGAAGATGCTCCTAGAATCAAGATGAATATTGAATAAGTATAATATTGTTGTCTGTGTTAGTTATGTAGGTACGCAACGTATGTTATAATTAGCGAAAAGTCATCCGATGCGACCATAAAAACACTTTTAACTATGATAATTGAAATTTCCGAAAGTAAAAAGTTACCTTTTGAGTTTCGCGTTATTTGCGGTGAAAATCCGAAAGAAGTGTTGTCAAAATGCCGATATTTCGTTCGGACGGACCACTTCATGGTACCGTTTAGCACGAAGAAAACGTCAATTACGCATTTTCGGAATGAACGTATATCATAATGCGAGTGAATTCATTCATTCAATCCGAAACTTTATAATTAAGTAGCATAGTAATGTGTATTATTATTTCTTATTTGGTTTATTAACATTTGTGGTTGTAATATATCAACATAATTGCGATAAAGTAATTTTAATGACCTTTTAAGCATAAAAAAAGTAACGATATTTCGTTCGTACGAAACACTTCATGGTAGCCTCTAAATGTCACTTGCCCGTTTGCGGGACCGATTTCGGATAATACGTGTTTCATGGTAGGAATTGAACGAAATTTCGATCCGAAATTTCGTGAAGTCGTTTCATGGTCGACCTGCTGAAAAGCGTCTTTAGCAAAAACGAATGTAAATGCGTCTTTTCGTCTGGAAACCTGAAATCGAACCGCTCTGGTTTCGGAAATACAGATATGTTGCAAAAGTGATAATTTGTTACAGCAGCGCACACAGACACACACACTCACGCCTTTTTACCCCCGAAGGGGTAGGCAGAGGCACACCTAAGTGCACCCATTTTTTGACGTGCAACTTCCGTCCCATGATGTGATAGGGGGCGAGTCTATCGCCATATTGGGCACAAATTCCCGAGTCCGGGCTGATGCTGAATAGATTTATGATATAGATATAAGTCAACACTAACGGTATTCTGGCCATAGCTAGTACCAAATAAGGCAGTTGCATTCCAAGTCAATCAGTCAAACGATTTAGTTGCCAGACTTATTCGAATCTTGACCCTCATGGTTCGCGCCACCACTGCACCGCCATCAATAAAATGTGGCAAAGTATACCGGGTGTACGTTTTGTCGAGTTTTCCTGATTGGTGACGGATTTAAATTTCAAAATTAATGATCAGTCCATTGCGCAATAATTTCACGCACGTTGTATTTCGTGACATTGAATATTCAATGAGTTTCTTGTATTTGGAATGATTTTTATTTGGCTTTAACGGTGAGGGAAAACATCGTGAGGAAATTTGCATACCTGAGAAGTTCTCTGAATTTCGAAGGTATGTGAAGTTTGCCAACCCGCACTAGGCAAGCGTGGTGAACTAAGGCCTTAACGCTCTCAATTGTAGAGGAGGCACGTGCTCAGCAGTGGGCAGTATATAATACAGGGCTGGTATGATATGGTACGTCATATGGAATATTAAATACCCTAAGAGATTGAACTGCCTACGTGGGATTTTTTTCATTGAAACTAAAAGGCCAGACGTGCATTTTGCTCGTTTGATAACTCCAAGTCCCTTAAACAATAGGGTGCTCCTCTTCATGGACCTCGAATTACGTTGTATTAAATGTATATATTGTTATAATCAGTTAAATATAATTATTAAATGTATGAAAGGGATATCACGTTATCACTTTAAATTTCAAAATTCTACTAATATTATAAATGACATTGGGTTTTTTAAATTCAGTATCAGCCTGGAATCTGGAATTTGTGCCCGATATGGCGATAGGCTCGCAATCCAATAGGCTCTAAATATAGGCTCCAATCACATTATGGGACGGAACACGCACGGCGAAAAGTGGAAGCACTAGTTGCGCCACTGCCTACCCCTTCGGGGATAAAAGGTATGTGTGTGTGTGTGTGTGTGTTTGCTTTAGTAAGCAGTGCTAGCTATTTTCAGAACATAATTTCAAAATTATACTTTAGTAGATATAATAGGCTTATATTGTGAATTTCTTATAGATTTCATACATAACATAATTAAAAGCTCGCATAATAATCATTAATTATTAGGTACCTATTCTTTTCATGTACACTACTTTTTTTAAAATAAACACACACAAAAATATCTAAAACAAGATCACACCGTCTTCAAAACGCGTAAAAGAAAATCGTGAAAACAAAACTGATTTGGAAGACCAAAATTTCCTTTACGAGGAAATTATTATCTAAACGAGGTCTCATTAACCGCGGTTGGCATTGTTTCAACGGCATTCACTTCGGATATATTTTCTTTTTTTGTTCCGTGTGTTTTCTTAATTGGTTAATTATGCTAATTATAGTTTGATGGTTACTCGTTATGGTGTCTGGACTATGTGAAACAATGAATTTTGAACTAGATTTTGCTTGCGGTTCCGACCGCGTGAATAGTCCCGCTTTATATTTTTCCGGTCAATTCCCTACATTTGTTTTGGTCGCGCGTCGCTCGCCGCGTCGCAATTCGCATCGCGGGAGTCCGTGGTCAGGCGGTAAAGCCTGTGTTACTCGCTGAAGTTGCTAATAATGTAGCTTCATATTGGTTAAAGATTTTCAAAATCGGGCTTGTAGTTTTTGAGTTTATCCATTATCAACAAACATCAAACGAAAAATGAAATCTTTCCTCTTTATAATATTAATATAGATTTATTATTATATTGGCGTAGTTGTATTACTGGTACGATTGCAATGTCAGTGTCAGGTTCGATCCCCGCGTCGGGCAAAGTGATATTGTTTTTTTTTAATTCAGTATCAGTCTGGGTATGCTGTAGGGTCACCTCCACGTGTGCGGCGGGATGGGTGGTCTATGCGGACACGTCCAATTAGAACACGGATCCCTAACCGCCGGTATACCTGGGCAACGGTGAGTTACTCCCCTAGGGGGTCTAACTCACCGTTGGCTAAGCACCCTCCTAACCACCGGAGTTTGTCCGAAGAGGCTTCACCAGTGACCTTGCGGCCACGCAGCAAAAAGACTGGTAGGTCATGACCAGTGGGCGTGTCAGACCGACCACTCTCTCTAGCGGAGTGGGAGAGCCCACCTACGTCTTGTACCGTGCGTAGTTGAGCGCCGTACGAGGGGATAATGGAGTCCTGGAGGGTTGAGTCTACCACGGGTCGGGTTGCTAGTTACCCGTGGGGACAACACGCCCTCTTTGGTCCGGCATTCCCTCTAAACGGCAGCCTCAGGAAATAGCCATCCTGGGGTAACCGGTAGGGGCACCCCTTAAGGGTTGCTGGCGAGGGCTACAGGGTCATGGGGTGCGCAGTCGGCGGAGCGCGGGGCCTATGGCTAGCACGGGCTAAAATCTCAGCTCGGCAGCCGTAGCACTCCTCGCACCGTGCGGGCTCGCAGCATCACGGACCCTGGGCCCTATACCCCCTGTGGTAGGTCCTGGTGCTTGCATGAGCATCTCCATCTGCGGGCTCCCAGGAGGGTGGGACGCCACGGGGGGCGAAGTTAAACAGATAAAAAACATGGAGAAAAAGAGTATCCGAAAATCTAAAACAAAGAAGCAGGCCGCTGCTCCTAACGGAGCGCCCTGCATACAACAACAACGGGTCGCTGCTTCCAAGGAAGCGCCCCAACCAGCACGGGGACCGGTCGCTGCTTCTTCGGAAGCGCCTGGGCCTCGTACAACCACACAGACAGCTACCACATCTCTGGAGGCTGGCGTACAAGTCTGGCAAACAGTCCAGAGAAAACGCAAGACCTCAGGTGCGCAAAAGAAGTCAAAGCGCAAGGAGAGAGGTGCACACAACATGGCTCAAGTGGGTATAAGGCATCCCCTCGCCGCGAAGCGGGAGCCGGCAACGGCACCCACTAAACCGGCAAGTGCGTGTCGCCCTAACCAACCTGGCAGCAGTCGGGATGGAGCAGGTTCCACCACTGGGGGAGTGGCCCAACCCAGCCGGGGCGCTGAGGAGAAATCCAACGAGCCCCGGAAGCCAAAACGCAGACACGGAGGGAGGAGCGCGAGAAACGCGGGAACCACTAATTCAGAGGTCCCCGACAAAAACTCAAAACGCCCTCGCCCGGATGACACCAAATCGCCCCTCGACAAGCAGGCGAAGAGGGCGAAAGCATCCACCAGCACCGGTTCGGCGAGGGGTGCTGCCACCTATGCAGACAAGGTGGTCCTAAACGACCTCTTTGTCGCAGTGATGGCGGAACCCTTCACCGACCTAACATCGGAGCAGGTGGAAAAAGTTAAGGGCGCCCTACAGTCCTGTATCAGGTCGCTGTCGGAGGTGCCTCTAACTTCCACAAGCACCCCATACTGGCCCTCCTTTCGAGGTAAGCCCTTCCATAGTGAAGGTGTGCTGAAACTCCAGTGCAGGGGTGAGAAGGACGTCGAGTGGTTGCGGGAAACCGTAGCCACTTTTGAATCACCAATCCCCGGGACTAGGCTGGTAGTGGGAAGGCAAAAGGACATCCCCAGAAGGGTGAAGTCCGCCGTGCTGCTGCCGGACTGTTCCGAGGATATCAGCACCATCCAACGAATACTGATTGGACAGAACGCGGAGTATCGGGTCGGCAGGTGGTCATTGTACAGTGCCGAGCGTCAGGGAGAGAATCCTCCGAGCACCTTCTTGGTGCTGGGCATCCCTGCAGACCTGATCCCCAAGATCTTGGCGGAGGGGCGAAGGCTGTACTACCAGCTGGGCAACGCGTACATCCGCTTCTTCGGCAGCACGGGACGGTTGCAGGATATGCCGCCGGACCCTGCTGAGACTGTGCCGGACCCCGGGGCTACTCGCGACCCCCCAGCTGAAAAGCAGAGGGCGCACGCTGGAGCGGACCCGGGGGCTAGTGCGTCTACGTCCACGGCTGGCCGGCCGAGTCTCGTCGAAAGACAGGGCACGGTTGGCAAGCCAATGGTCAAGCAACACTCCTCAACCGAAAGGAAGAGGCAGGATGCAGCATCAGTTTGCCCGCTGACTACCCCCGACATGGGCTCCGATTACGGGGACCTGGAAGGGGCTGTCGCGCAACTGATGGACCAGGACGTCCCGTTGGAGACGGATGTCGAGTTGAGCAGCGCCCTTCGCTCCTCCTCACCCCAATAAACCCCAAACCCACATCCTCCAAACAAACCTCCAACACAAACAAACCGCGACGGCTACCTTGCGAAGAGTGCTGGAGGTCAACAACAGGACCGTCGCCCTTATCCAGGAGCCGTGGATAAGGAAAGGCAGGATTTGCGGCCTAAGCAACATCGGAGGTAAATTACTACTTGACACCACCGTAATTCACCCACGCACAAGTATTTATGCGCCTAAATCTATCAACGCGGTGGTAATGCATGAGTTCTGTTCCAGAGACCTGACCCCGATCAGGCACCAGAACAACTGTCCTGGCATGCCAGAGGTTGTAATAGCGTCCGCCTATCTGCCGGGCGACGCGGACACACCGACGGTTGAGCTAGCCAGTCTCATCAGGCACTGTGAAAGCAAGAAGCTCGAACTCATCATCTCGGCGGATGCGAACGCACACCATACCTTGTGGGGGAGCGACGCGTCCAACAAAAGAGGTGATGATCTTGTTGAATTTTTATTCTCGACAAATCTCAGGCTTCTAAACAGGGGTTCGGAACCAACATTCGTAACTTCCAGATACCAAACAATAATAGACATCACACTATCCACGGAAAGAGTGTCGGAAAGAATATCCGACTGGCACGTCTCAAACGACTTGTCAAACTCTAACCATAGATGGATAATATATAAACTAAACGTGGATCCATTGAAACCTGAACCGTGGCGTAATCCAAGGCGGACAGACCGGGTAAGTTTTGTCAAGATAGTGTCGGCGAGCCCAAACTTGAAACTTATTCCTGCTGACTACAAAAGGCCAGTCGACATAGAGAAACACGTGAATGAACTAACGGATACGTTAATAGACACATTTCAAAAAACCTGTCCGCAAGTAACGCAATCAATGAGGACCACCAAACGCAGCAGTTGGTGGGCACCAGATTTGGAAAAATTGAGACGCAAGCTACGCAAACTGTTCAACAGGGCAAAGAACACAAGGAAAGCAGAAGACTGGGATGCGTATAAGACAACCCAAGGGGTATATAAAAAACGCATCCGGGCACGAAAACGTGAATGCTGGAAATCCTTTTGCACCAACATTGAATCAAACACTCAGGCAGCCAGGGTCAGAAAAGTCCTATCAAATGACTCGGACCGAAATCTGGGCTCCCTGAAGAAACAGGACGACAGCTACACAACAACTAACGCAGAAATGTGTGAGCTGCTACTGAATACACACTTCCCAGACTGCTCAATCACGGTGAGCTCCACGTGGGAAGAGGCGGATCAGTTGAACTTCGAGCAACCAACCGCTGAAACCATCAAAACTGCCGGCCGAATAGTTACCTTGAGAAAGGTACTATGGGCAATAAACAGCTTCTCTACCTACAAAGCAGCTGGTTTAGACGGCGTCTTCCCTGGACTCCTACAGTGGTGTAAAAACACGATCGCCCCACATTTAGTGAAAATCTACCAGGGATGCCTCATGCACTGCTATGTACCTCTCAGATGGAGAGAAGTAAAAGTGGTATTCATACCAAAACCAGGTAAGAGCGACTATACGCAGCCAAAGTCGTATAGACCGATAAGCCTCACATCTTTTCTCCTAAAGACAATGGAGAGACTCTGCGATCGAGACCTCCGGGATGAGGCTTTGAGGTTCCACCCGCTACACGACCAACAACACGCCTACTCTTCAGGCAAATCTACAGAATCAGCGCTTCACAATGTCATCTCGCCAATCGAGACAGCACTATCAACGCAATCATCAGCGCTCGCAGTCTTCATAGACGTCGAAGGAGCCTTCGACAAGACGCAATTTAGCAGCATAAGCCATGCACTGCTCAAGCACGGCGCCGACCCTATCACAGCCAGCTGGATTGGCAAAATGCTAAAGCAGAGAGCGGTGCAGGTAACAGTCAACGACACAGTCAGAGCGATTGTGTCGAGAGGCTGCCCGCAGGGAGGGGTTATCTCACCTTTACTGTGGAACCTCGTTGTGGACGACCTGATTAAGTCTCTAAACGAGGCGGGCTTCTACACTGTTGGCTATGCAGACGATGTGGCGATCCTTGTAAAAGGAAAGTTCGAGGGGATCCTTTGTGACCTCATGCAGGAAGCCCTCAAAATCGTCGAACGATGGTGTTCTGAACAAGGACTATCTGTAAACCCATCAAAAACTGAACTGGTTTTGTTCACAAAGAAGCGGAGCATGCCTGAAAACCTTCGCTTACCTAAACTCCAAGGTACCACACTGAGCCTCACGAAAGAGGTAAATTATCTAGGCGTAATTTTGGATGATAAGCTGTTATGGAATAAACATCTGGAGCACAAACTGGACAAAGCCTGTATCACCTTCTGGCAGTTTAAGAGACTCCTCGGAAAAACCTGGGGAGTCCGCCCTAAGGTCATGAGCTGGCTATACACAGCGGTGATACGGCCAATCATCTCCTACGGAGCCGTAGTATGGTGGCCCAGAACCAAGCTCACCACAACTAGGAACAAACTGCAGAAATTCCAAAGATTAGCTTGTACAGCTATAACGGGCTGCATGAAAACCACACCCACAGTAGCACTAGAGGTACTGCTGGGGCTACCACCCTTGGATCTTTTTATCCGACAGGAGGCGGCCTCAGCAGCTATCAGACTAAATACACTAAAGCTCTGGGGTTCAACGAAAGGGGCTCACAGCGATATCCTTGAGGAGGCTTTAAACTACCAATCACTGAGAGCCGCCCCCAACGACAGAGTGCCCAAACAACATATCTTCAACAAAAGCTACAATGTCCAGCTTATTGAAGAACAACATGACTGGTCGGGAACACACGAACTGCGTATATACACTGATGGTTCAAAGACCAGGACAGGATCGGGAGCAGGAGTGTTCTCACTGGACATCAACATAAATTTATCAATGGCCTTAGGCGAGCACAGCTCCATATACCAATGCGAATGTATCGCCATCACACAGGCTGCCAACGCAGTGGACAAGCGAGGTATAACAGACCATAAGATACGCATAGTGTCAGACAGCGCTGCGGTACTACGAGCCCTTGACAGTGGAACTGTCCAATCTGGGCTCATACTAGAGTGCCACCTGGCATTGGAGGGTATAAGCAAGTCTAACTCCGTTACTCTACAATGGATTAAAGGGCACAGTGGCTCTCTAGGTAATGACGCGGCAGATGAACTGGCGAAAAGGGGGTCAAACCAAGTGGTATTCGGACCTATTCCAATAGTACCACTACCTTTTTATCAGCTAAGATCATGGCTGCGTCGCAGAACACAAGAACAACACGCGGATCAATGGGCAAGTACTAGTGCATGTAGACAGTCCTGGGAAACAGTGCCACACCCGGACCGACGTCTGACGTGACGCCTTTTGTCTCTAGACAGGGCCTCTCTACGCACAATGGTGGGTATGATCACCGGACACTGCTCATTAAACAAACATTTATATGTTTTAGGTATTACCGACAGCCCCCTCTGCAGGGGATGCCTGTCGGCTGACGAAACAGCCTCCCACGTTGTCCTGGAATGCGAAGGAGTAGCTGCACAACGGGCTGAAATCCTCGGTACACCGGGGTCACTCCGAGAAGCCTGTGAAGGAACCAGGAAGATCCTGCGCTTCTGGAAGGAGTTGGGCTGGCTAGACTGCTAGCTGGCACATCACGCACAACGGCCCGACTTTATACGGGCTAAGTGCGGAAAAAGGAGCCCCACAACAGTAACAGTAACAGTAACAGTATCAGTCTGGAGTCTGGAATTCGTGCCTGATATAGCGATAGGCTCGCCCCCTATCATGTCAAGTGGGTGCACTAGTTGCGCGTCTGCCTACCCTTTCGGGGATAAAGGGCGTGAGTGTGTGTGTTATTATTATAGTAAGGCATGTTAGGTACGTGTAATTTTAAGTGCATTACTTTGTGCCTAATCACTTGTAGCGGTTCAGGGCAAACATATCACATACCACCAGGCAAGTCGCTTGCTCGTCTTGCCATGCATCTAGGTACATAAAAAAATTAACACGTTATAAAATTTTGTATAGCATTGTACAATTTTAGAAAAGCTATAACATGAGTACTTCTGAGAACGTATAAAACAGCTATTTTAATTCTGTTAACAAGTATACACCTTCAACATTCAAATAATACCCGTGAATAACACATACAAGGTTTTTGCTATTTTGTCGTTAACATCATTCACACGTCATTCGCTGTCGCTAATAGGGCCGACCCCACGCAGCCTACAGAAAGCCAATTACCGGTCCCATATAGCTCATTCGATACAGCTAGTTTGCGTAAAAGTTATAAGTATGAACATGTAAGATAAAATGGTGTTGGTAGTTCCGACATAAGTTATTGATCGCGAATTTCTACCAAGGTCCCGGTTTCGGAGGAAATCTAACGGATTTTTTTAAACCGGTCCAAGGGGTAAACTAATCACTGACCAAGCTTAAAGACATACGACGAATTAAGCCTTTGAAGTCCCTACCGCTTCTAGTCAACACTTCTTAATACCGCTGATCAATAAGGCCTTAAAATCTCCGTATAATGGAAATAACTCTAAGATTTTTCCTCATTGCGCAGTAAACATTGGACGCTGTCAAGTAAGCCAATCTCATCCGCGCATTATCCTGCATTTCCATTTTAACGCTGAACACAGAGCTCAGATTTAAGTGGAGATTCTTGGCAATTCCTTTGAAAAGGTAGCTTAAATACGCCAACAACATAAACACATAGCTCCTTTAATTAAAATGGTTTTTCGCATTCATTTCTGCGAGTAAGAAAGGGTTTCCTTGTAAAGTCTGAAATACTGTTAGAGGGGATACTTTCCACAGGGAAGATAAACATGACTTGGGTCGGTTTATTATTGGATGAGTATATACGATAGTGCATGGACCAGTTAGGTGTTGTATTGTCTATTCTCAAGATACATTTTTTATTATGATGAATTATATGGCGTAGTTATATTATGGTACGACTGCAATGCTGAGGTGTCTGGTTCGATTCCCGGGTCGGGTAAAGTGATATGGAGTTTTACTATTCAGCATCAGCCCGGGGTCTGGAATTTGTCCCCGATATGGCGATAGGCTCGCCCCCTATTACATCATGGGACGGAATAACGGCGAAAAGTGGGTGCACTGGTTTCGCCTCTGCCTACCTCTTTGGGTATAAAAGGCGTGAGTGTGTGGTATGAACAATATATGACCAAAAAATAAAATGTGAGAATTTACATTTAAATGACGCTTAATTTAAAACTTATGTAAATTACTCAAATACACCAAAAAGCCTTAGTGGAAGTGGGATTAATTTACTTTACGATACCCTAAGGAATTTAGTCTTAAATTGCAAATCAGTAGAAAATCTTATAGACCTTTTATCATTCCAAGACAAACGGCCAATACTAAATATCGTAAATATCTCAAGTTCATGTCCTTATCAAGGTCATTTTTTATGGCCACACGTCATAAATCAAACGGACCTCTTTTATCTAAAAAATATATATCTTACTACAACAAAAATAGAAAGGGAATTTTCCCCTGCGGCAAATTTAGTTTCCAAGATAAACTTGCCGGAATAATGGACAGCGCCTCACCATTATCAAAATATTTATTAGGCATCGTATAAACGAAAATACTTTGATAGTGATGTATTTGGCCTGACCTATTTGAGTGTAAACAAAACTTAGTAACCCATTTGGGTTATCGATATCTTTCAGCTAAAACTTCGTGGTCAATATATGTTTTGACAAACCCATTATTATTTTATATTATTTCACAGTGCTTACCACATTGCTATGGACAATTAGCATTTTCAACTCCTCCCTCTTTTTATTTGATTAATTTCATTGCGGGTTATATACAGATTAGTGTCCTGCGACTCGCCGCTCGGTGTCATAAAGTGCATGCCTTTGCTGACCCTGGCTTACAGGAGTTGCAGTGGTGGGTGTGAGGGCAGGATAGTCTGTGCTTACCACTAGGCCAATGTAGGATAAAACGCAACAATATCTAGTAAAGTTTTGGTTGCTTCTTTATACGAAGCATGTTTAAAAAGAGTGCTCATTGGTGGGGATTAACTGTGCTCTTGGTATTGCTTAAGTCTATGAAAGATAATCACGTATCATCAGAAAAAACGTATCGTCTGTGTATTTTGGCAGTAATAAAACAATTAATTTTAACGCTTCAAGTAGATGCTACAATATTAATAAATAATTAAATTGGTATTTTTTCAAGAGGAAATATTTTCAACTAGGTTAGTTTGCGTTTCGTACCAAAGCGGCCATCGCCTTGACCCGAAAATCTTCGTGAACCCTCCCAGCCCTCGGGGATAATTAATTAAAAACAACTAAAGTTTAAGCGTTGTTTTTGTTGAACGTATTCAAAACACGGACGAATTAATTATCGTAATATTGTATTATACGACTTTAGAAAGAACGCTTTGAAACTTCAACCAAAAACACGCGTTTATTTATTTTTTATTACGGCTATGGGATATTTAAATAACAAATATGTTTTGATTAAAATTATCGATATTATTATAAGGTAAATCTGTTTGTTGACTGGTTTTAATTATTATAATTTTCTCGTACATGTAAATATTAAAACAAATTTCCCTTCGACTTATATTATTATCTACATTTCTAACATTTTTTGCTGACAACTTTGCTGTCGTGAATGTCTTGACGGAGTTTTGGCGGGAACTTGAAAGTGTCATGAGGTGCTCTTGTTTTAATTCATTATTTTGGTGAGACTTGGTGTTATATTGCATAATTATGGTGGTATATTATTCAATATAGTTCTATTAAAGAGCTCAAATTAAGTGAATTAAAATAACTGTACTAATCAAGTGTTTTTTTGTTGCCGCCATAACTCCTCGATAAAGTCATGGTATGGTAGCCACTGCTTTACTACGGGGTACTACTAAGGATATAAAAAGAACAACAACAAAGTATGCGTCTGGAGGATTTGTATCTCTGGACAAGAATAAATAATAAAAAAATATTATGTCCTGAACTACAAATTATCAAAATAAAATAAAATGTAACTCCAGTGCCTGGATAGTGTTGCTGTAGATTCTATTTTTTTTATTAGTAGGGTATTCCTTTTTTTATTTTTTATACGATTTTATTGTTTTTTTTTTAGTTGTCTTTGATATCAATATACCCAAATATTACAAGGCACCTACACGCTGAAGCACGCTCACAAATGGAAGCTATTATTCTACATCAATTTGTCTCTCCTGAAGATTTAACGTGCAGCCCCATCACATTAAGACATTCCTTTCCCCACAGAAGTGTTTTCGCCTTGCACCATCAGTGCTTTGATACAGATTATATTATACGAGTTACCATTATTCGGTATGACGAGTCACAATTATGTCGTACCCTTGTCAAAATCGCAGTAAATTTCTGAAAGGTGGTAAAAGTGTAGATATATTTAGAAATAGATTTGCACGAGGCTTCTCATGCGTAAAGTCTGTTTCTGGTATTTATTTATTTATTTAGGACCATCAACAGAGATTACAATAAAAATTACATTGGTTTATATGATATTAACTATTATGGTTACGTTATCATTGTATCTCTAATAACAGATGGACACAACATGAGTTTTACAATAATTTTAGTAAAGTGTCTAAAGTGATATAAAATTCAAAATTCAAAATTAAAAAAGAAAAAACAAAAGAGTTTTTAATCTGAGTAATTAAAAAAAACAATTAAAAAGCAATATAACGGACATTACAGTCATAAAACATTAAACAATTAACATATTAAATTATTTTATTAAGGTGTTTAGAGAATGTGCGAGAACTATTAGTTATTAAGTCCAAGTCCACCAGTTTACTCGCATACTTATTATATAATTTACTTATGCGTGCAATAGGAGCATTTCTACCTAAGTTTGTTCTATATTTTTTTATACTAAATAGTGGAGCTGGATGACGTGGGGGTCTACGAGGTACGTTAAAGTTCAATTTATTTAAAATCTCTGGGTTATCAATATGATTATGAAAAACTTTATATAGAAATTTCAGATCTAACATAATCCTTCTAGTATACAGTGGTTTCATTTTAAGATAAATTAGTCGATCGGAGTAGGAATTAACATCTTTTGGTATATGAAATCGATAGGCCAGATGTCTCACAAGTCTTTTTTGGATTCTTTCAATGCGATTACTATGAACTCGGTATTCTGGTGACCAGACCTGACAACAATATTACAATTTGCTCCTAACATAAACGTTGTACAACAACAGAATAGTTGAAATTTGTTTGAAATCTTTAGCTTGCCTAAGTACGAAACCCAGAGACCTATAAGCTGAAGTAACAATATTCTCAATATGCGTCTTAAATTGTAATTTACTATCAATCAATAAACCGAGGTCCCGAATCGTGGAGACTTCTTTTAGCAGCGTATTGGATATTACGTACGAGCTACCTATTACATCTCGTTTCCTCGTGAATTTGATATGAAGACATTTTGAGGCATTAAGAAACATTTTGTTTTTGTTACACCATTCAATCAATTTATTTAAGTCCTCTTGTAAAAGAATTGTATCTGCAGGGTGTTTAATATTTTTGATAATTTTCAAATCATCTGCGTATAAATACACTTTTGAAAATTGAAAGACATCGGGTAGGTCATTGATAAAAATGTTAAAAAGTAGGGGTCCAAGATTAGAACCCTGGGGGACACCAGAGGTCGACACAAATGGATCAGAATGGCTGCTGTTTATAGTTACGATAGACTTACGATTGTTAAGATACGATTTACACCAAGAAAGTAATGGATCAGACAAACCAAGAAGGTTTAGCTTGTCGATTAATATCGCATGATTAACTTTGTCAAAAGCCTTCGAGAAATCAGTATAGACGGCGTCAACTTGTATATTATTATCTACGGAATTTATCATATCAGAAATAAAACAGATCAGATTAGTTGTAGTGGACTTATTTTTCAAAAAACCATGCTGATATTGTGACATATAATTCTTGGCGTAATCAAAGATTAGAGGATAAACCAACGTCTCGAAAATCTTAGACATTGTGCACAATATAGAAATAGGACGATAGTTGGAGATATGGTCCTGTTTACCACTTTTAAATACTGGAACTATTCTTGCTTGCTTCCAATTATTTGGGAAATATCCTAATTTCAACGAAGTGTTATATATAATTGATAGTGGTCTGCATAAGGAACGAGCACATTTAAACAAAAAAATTGGGGGTATATTATCGGGCCCAGCGCTTTGATGAATTTCAAGTCTTTTTAGTTTTTTAAATACTTGTTTTTCTGAAATATTAAAGTCGAGTACCTCTGTTTTATGGAAATCAGTATGACCGAGGTCAATACAGCTATCTTGTTTTTCGAATACATTGGAGAAATGTGATGCGAAGAGATCACAAATCTCTTTCGTGTTGTTTCCTTTTATGTCATTAAGGTACATCGTGGACGGGAATGTTGACGGGAATGACTTTTTTTGACGCATATTTTTTAGATGTGTCCAGAAATATTTTGGGTGATTACTTATTTCGGACTCTATAGTTCTGATATATGTATAATAACACGAAGATATTAATTTTTCACAATCAGAACGTAGATATTGGAATTCTACATAATCTAAAGGAGTTTTAAACTTTTTGTATCGGCTATGGAATTTAGATTTTTGTTTAAGAAGATATATTAGATTGGAATTGTACCATACCGGATAACTTTTATTAGAACAGCGGGTTTTAGGAACGAATTTTTGTATTAATTTATTTAATATAGTATAGAATTTATTGATCATTTCATTTATGTTATTACTATATGTGCACAGCTCCTCCACCCAGTTTATCGTATCTAATGTTTCTATTATTTTAAAATAGTCAGCTTTAAAAAAGTTTAATGATTTATTAGAAAATTGCTGGGTGTCTATATATTTGGTGACACTCAAAATAATGTCTAAAGGTGGATGGTAGCTGTCGATTTGACGTAAGGGATTTGGACATTCTGTAACTTGAATATTTTCACTATTACACAGTACTAAGTCTAATATCCTTGTTTTATTATTAGACACATGGTTAAATTGATTAAGGTTATTGTAAGTTAAAAAATCAGAAAAGTGTGTTATAAGGTTATTATCGGTCACATTAACAATATCAAGACTTTCATATTTATTAAGCTTTTCCCATGATATGCAACCAAGGTTAAATAAAGTCTCCACATATAATTGTATCATTAGATGTGTGTTCTTCTATAATTTTGTTTGTATTAAAATTGCTTATTATTACTTACTAGCTTTTGCCCGCGGCTCCGCCCGCTTGTATACGTTTTCCCGGGATAAAAGTCCCACTGCACGTTTTTCCGGGGTAAAAAGTAGCTTATGCGTTATTCCAGGACATGATCTACCCGTGTGCCAAATTTTATCGAAATCCGTTGAGTAGTTTTTGCGTGAAAGAGTAACAAACATCCATACATCCAGACATCCATACATCCATACATACTTACTAACTTTCACGTTTATAATATTAGTAGGATTGAGAAAATTTATAAAATTGAACAAATATATCAAAGAACTAACAAACCTTTAGATTAATCCGCCTCCCCCGAGCTTTTGTTGATATGACAATATTGTCTTTGCAATGTAAGTGGGCTAGTCCATTACGTGGCACATAATAATTCCATGGTTTGTTCCATTATTTCAACAGATTGGCATGCATTGCGGGGAATAATTGAGAGGGAAGCTATCAAAGAGCATCATACTGCACACTGCCCAAACAAGCTCAATAGTCTTTACCACATCATAAGAAAGAAGCTCGAATCCATATCACTCCCAAGTCTAAGTCAATGTAGTATGTTCAAATATCATCACAATATGAGCAAAACCTTACGATATGTAAGGTATATTTCATAAATTCAATCATGAAAACGCTGCGCTTACGGGCGCGGTCTCCGGAAGGTTTCACGGGCAATTTACAATGATATACTAAAGGAGACACGGAACGCGTTGCTGTGACTTAATTGTGTGATAAATGGAGTCATGATGTTTTATACTGATTTAACTTATATGTACATTATTTGGGACCGGTTGAAATATGGTATATACGAGTTTTGAACTTAGAAATGCTTCTCGACAGTCTATGTTCCTATCCTGCCTATCGCCGGTTCTAGTATTTTTGTTATAAGTACTGGTGAAAATGTTTGTGTGTTTGTTAGAAGTATAAGCAGAAGCAACCAAGCAGATTTGGACGAAATTTGGCACACGGGTAGTTCATGTCCTGGATTAACACGAAGGCTACTTTTTATACCGGCAAATTGCTCCCATGCGAAATAATGGATATTTTTGATCTGATTGGCGTCATACTATGTTTTTTTAATCTGATTGGAGTCGTATTATGTTTTGGGGATTTTCGTAGCGGAAAAGGCTTTCACCTGGACAAAGCCGCGAGAAACACGTAGTGCAAATAACTCGTCAGCTAATACAGCTTAGTGTGAGCTACACAAAGAAGCACAATGAAGCAGTAAACATCACATATTGGCTTTAGAAATAGCCTGGGTTTCGAAGAGTCTTTTCTATCCTTCTATCACCCACTCCTATGTGACATGTCACACAACTTGTCGATTCTCTTTACTATAACTCGATGTGTAATATTTATTCACATTTTGACCACTTATCGATTCTTTTTCCCATAACTCGATGTGTCATATTTTACTGATTACTGCCTAGTAGGTACTGCAAGCTTTGAAACAAAACTTTCGAAGCAGACATTATATTAATAATAGTCACATGAAATATTCGGATAAATGATAATAAGGGAGAAATATTTTAAGAAAAAAGGGAAAAGTTCTTCGCAAATTGATTGAAAAAGTTCGACCCAACACTTTTCGGGCAACGTAGCTACGATTCAATTTCAAGGATCCCTAAGTTTTACTTTTGTAAATAGAATGTTCCTGTCCTTGTATTTCTATTATTTTCCTGGTATCATTTCGTCCTTTCCCTATTTCGATTTGGGATCACCCTTTCTTCTAAGGTTATAGTGTATTCGTAAGCAGATATATTTGCGATTTCATTAAATAACTAAATATTTGCTGCTTTGCCGAATCTAGTTATATTACTGGTGAGACTTGAAGAACGGGTTATTTTGATTTTTAAAAAAAGTCAGTGGTGTGTGCCCCTTAGGTTTTGAACCTGCGGACATTTGTCTCGGCAGTCCGTTCCACTCCCAACTAGGCTATCGCCGTACCGCCTAAAATATTAGCGTAGACCGTACTGGGTTTAAGCGATTTCTGAAATTCACCACCTATGGTTACATTTTTGATATTCTCAGCAACTCTGGTATGGTCTGTGGTCTGGTTATTTACTGGTGGTATGTCTCTCATATGTAAGAGTCCGTCTGGGTGGGTACCACCGCAATTTCTATTTCTACCGCCAAGCAGCAGTGTGCATGCACCGTTGTATTTCGGTTTGGAGGACGTTGTAGCCAGTGTAACTACTGGACATAATGAGACTTAACATCTTATGTCTCAGGATGACAAGCGCAGTGGAATGCCACACAGTACTTAGTGACTCAAAGTGCTGGATGGTGTTGCTACTGTTTATTGGTGTTCGTATCGCTTACCATCAGGTGAACGGCTTGCTCCGCTCGTCATTCAACGCCGTAAAAATCTCGATATTGTTATTTATTAACTCACAGCTAACTATTCCCATACTTGATTCAGTATGTTACATATTCTAACAATTGTACTGTGAATTTTCGGTAAGCCACAACTTCCCTTTTGATTTACCGCCCACAGTTCCAACTGACCTTGTAAATGTCTTCATGTTATGACGCAGGTGGGGGTGAAAGGGGTTCTCACTTCTTTACTCTGAGGCTTTTCGTTTAGCCAGTAGACATTCGACCCTTTTCAAATGTAAATAGTATGTTTGACTTATAATTTTTTGTTACTTTGGCTTGTAACCATAGCCGGCTATTTCTATAATTTCACCAAAATTTACGCAGAGATACTACTTTTTAAGAGTTTTTTTTTTATGTACTTCCCAATTCTGATGTAGCTTTGCATTGAATACTAGTAGCTACCTACTCGAAATTTTTCATAACCAATAATTACATTAATTAAACAAATGTATTGCCATATATATACTTATTATAGGCAATTTATATTCAATCATAGTTCTTTACACTCTAAATTAATCAATCCTCTTTGATAACTTTGCGTAGTCTAACAACACGCACAAAACTCTTTATTACTCTTGCTTATTTGAAGTTTATTTGCATTGATTTGGAGATGTAATAATTTAATCTGTCACATTTGTTATATTTGTTTTTGTATTTTATTTATCACAAATGGACAGGGAAGAAGATGTTTCGCTGCTCGAATTAATACCGTCATCGAAATATTGCTGTTTTTGTGTTGGTGCAAAATGTGGCACAAAGCTTATAGCTATAGTGGGAATCGTGAGTACTTTTAGTGTGTTTTACATTTGTTCCTACCATAAGAATTAAATCCAAGGAAATTACTGAACCATGTTATAGTTGTATTAACCCGTCAAACCCCGCTTATATATTTATAGCTGTATGGGGAAACCCCATAGGTATAATCGGACGCCGGCGTCGGTAGCGGCGCTTGACGCGTCAAATAAGTTTACATTTTTGAACATATTCAGAAATGTAATCAAATTTTATTACTCAATTCATTTTATAAATTCGCCAAAATATTTTAATGTAGGTAGAAGATTCTTCTCTTAGCAAATTTCGTGATTCTAAATCAATGCGGAAAAAATTGACTTAGTCTTAGGGTGTAGTTTTCTAGAGCCTGTAGATTACCTTGAGAAATATTTAGGTCATGCCTAAATAGATATTGATAGGCACCAGTATTAGCGCATACATTACTTTTCGATTTCATACAAAGTTACAAACTAAGTATATTACTTTTATGAATACACAATGCCTCGGTGGCGTAGTTGTATTACGGTACGACTGCAATGCTGAGGGTCTTGGGTTCGATCCCTGGGTCGGGCACAGTGGTATTACATTTTTCTATTCAGTATCAGCCCGGAGTCTGGTATTTGTGCCCGAAATGGTGATAGGCTCGCCCCACTATTATATCATGGATCAGAATACGCACGGCGAAAAGTGGGTGCGCTAGTTGTGCCTCTGCCTACCCCTTCGGGGATAAATTCTCCAGTATCACTTATATTTGTATTTTTTTTTAATTAATGAAATTCATTGCAGCTATTCGCGCTCACGATGGCCAGTCTGGTTTTATTGAAAGACAGAAAGTATCTTACATTCAGCACTGCTATTTTGATAGCTTTTCTATCAATATTTATTATTATTACTGTTATGTTTGTTATTGTCTCTTTTATGCTGTTGATAGCGGCTTTTGACGTAAGTATTTATATTTTAATGCAATAATATATGTGATATCGCTTTTTAATCAACTTAAAGACGAGAAGAGGAAATCGCTTAACTTCTTACATAAATGACCACAAACAATGGATAGATGCTATATGGTATCTAGATTTGGCTTACAAAGCACTGCATGGCGTTGCACTGCGCTCGTCACACTGAGTCCTGAGTGTCATGTCTCATAATGCTCAGTAATAACACTGGCTACAATGCCCTTCAACCCGAAACGTTCAGCGCATGCACACTGCTGCTTGGCGGCAATTGAAGTTGAAATGTGGGTGCACTAGTTACGCCTCTGCCTACCCCTTCGGGGATAGATGGCGTGAGTATTACGTATATATATGGTATTGTATAGTTATACTAATTCATACTTTCTAGTTAATAAGTCATTGGTATTGACCAACTGATGATGACTAGGTTCTAATCCCAGAGGTAATCAAAATTGGTTTGGATTTCTGTAAACGTGTACTGTTTGGCATTGGAATTTGTGTTTATATACGCTATCAAATGATAATCCGTAAATAGGCCCAGTGAGCCGTGGACGCACTAATTCCGCCATCACATACTCCTTCGGGGATAACGAGGTGAGCTTATGTGCACGTAGTTGTGCCAAAATACCACCACCGCAATGTCTATTTCTACCACCAAGCAGCAGTGTGCATGCACTGTTGTGTTTCGGTTTAAAGGACATTGTAGCCAATGTCTACTGGCCATAATGCGATTTAACATCTTATGTGTCAGGATGACGAGCGCAGTGGGATGCCACACAGTACTTTGTAAGTCAATGTGCTGGATGGTGTTGTTATTGTTTATTAGTGGTCGTATCGCTTACCACCAGGCGAACGGCATGCTCGTCTTGTCATTTGATGCAATAAAAAAAAAAACCAACCACCCCAGGACAAAAGTTTCGAAAAGAGCATTTAGTGTTATGTAAAACTGGCAAGGCAACATATTTAGACCAAAAAATATTTGAATTATTTTTGGGCACATAAAACTGTTTTTTATATTGTGGATTTCATTTTGGTAAAATTTTGTGTTGGTTCCTTTTGGCATAACTCTACATCCATGCCCGTTTGTGTGTTTAGTGTAACTCGAAAATTATTTATATTATGTAGACCATAGGGAATGAAAGCTGTGTATTATCTTTATTCTATAATAAAGTGCTATCATTTGGTAACAAATAATTATCAGCGCTTATCACGAACTTTACTAGGAAAGTCTCTTTTACAAGAGTCTGTCAGGATAGGCACCGCTGCATCATCTGTTTCCGTCAAGCAACAGCTTGTCAGTTATAGTTTGAAGGATATTGTAACACATCCTGCCTTTGAGCGTGAAGAAGTAGAGGAAAGAGAGGTGCAACCACTTTTCTTCAGTATCAAGTCCCATGATGTGATAGGGGGCGAGCCTAACGCCATATAGGGCACGTATACCAAATTCTGGTTGGATCTGAGCAGAAAAGCCCACAACCACTTTGCCCAACTCGGGATTCGAACGTGGAACCACAGAACGGTATCGTAGGTACCGCACACGCAATACACCTACGCCATCGAGGCAATCAGAGGATATTAGCCGACTGCAACTGGTACGACTGCAATGCTGACGTCTCAGGTTCGATTCCCGGGTCGGGCAAAGTGATATTAGATTTTTCTATTCAGTATCAGCCCGGAGTCTAGAATTTGTGCCCGATATAGAAACAGGCTCGCCCCTTGTTACATCGTGGGACGGAATACGCACGGCGAAAAGTGGGTGGCACTAGTTGCGCCTCTGCCTACCCCTTGGGGATAAAAGTAATTACTGAACATTTTAAGATATTATCTTGTCACGGGCTGACGACAGTCCAGTGTCACGCAGTAATTTAAAGTTAGTAATGTTGCTACTGTCTATATAAACAATCGCATACTATCAGGTGTGCTTACTAGCCCCCATTCAATTAAAAAATAACCTTTATAGGTACTTTACTACGTTTTCTAGGAGAATCCAGATTTAATATCGTACTACATATGGCTAACAGTGGTGTACCTGTCTATTCAACTTATACTTGCCATCATAATTCCAATAGTACTGATCATTGAAGGCCAGTTTCACATTGCTATAGCTTTAATATGGGTGGTCATAGTAATGATTGTCGTTTTAGGTGAGTCTTAAAACTGATTATACTCTAGTGCGTGCAGAATATCATAGCAAAACCGTTCATTGCCCAGATATCACAATTCGTAAACCTTATCGCTGATTAATTTATTTATGTCGCGAACCGATGTCGCAACGCATCGTGGTAAAGGGGAATTTAAAGAATAAATCCAACCGACCGGTACCGCGTTACGATGGAGTAGAGCAAGAGATAGCAAGAGTAAAATACTTTCATTGATTTTGGGAAGAAATTCGTGTCGTTATCGGGTCGTCGCGGCGTCGGGTGTATTAGTAGGTAGGGGTGAATGCACTCTTACTATTATATTTGGTACGCAGTATAGATGTCCTACTACTCTTCAAGCACCACTACTGAAGATCTTGATAAAGGGTCAAATTCGCTTTTTTTGATCCATCGCGCAATTTACCAATCAGAATAGTCTCTTTTGACATGCTTACAAATGACGTACCTATATTCTTTGGTTGATTCTCGGGATCGGATCAAGAATTGAAATTGAAATAATTTATTGAAACATAGTCCTCCTTCTTTCGCAGTCGGGTAAAAAGTCCTTTACTAGCATGAAGATATAGACTTTTTTGCCCCATAGTATAAGTACGGTAACAGTAACTATGACTTAGTGTTTGACTACTCAAAAGCAAAACGAAGGACTGATATTAGCCGTAATCTATTTCGATATCAAATATTTATAGTATTAAAACTGATACTTTACTTTCTTGATTTACTAAATTAACTTGTCTAAAAGGCTTTTGGTAGCTTTCATATAAGCCCTTAAGGGTATCAAACCGTTCTTATATTAAATCAACAACATCGAAAAGCAAATTCCTTTTAAATTAGATTCTATAATCCAATAAGGGGCAAAAATATTTTCATACGCAATAATACGAAGGTCGGGTGACGTACTCAATAAAAAAAAAACTAATTTAGTCTTGCATATTTTAGGAGAGAATGTTATTCGTAATCTTTTAAAGCCTGAGAATTATCCAGCTTAATATTATTATTTTCGTTTTGTATTAACACACATGCAGGATTAGATGAGACCAAAGGCCTGTTTGTGTTCATTTTAATATAATATTTTAATGTTAATTTACCGTTTGTCTTTCAGGATGGATGCATTTCATTTCTGTGGTCAACTCTTATAGAAAAAGTCTCATTTGAAAATAGAATGCAGAAGAGACATTTTGACTAGCTTATTTTTCATATTTTAATACAATAATAAATACATATATTTAGATAGTTGTTAAATAATTATGGATATTAATAAAAAAAATCGTTATTTTATGACCCCGCTTTTTCAAGTTACTTATATTTTTCACAAGTAAATTTATCAACAGTGCTATAAAGTGATATGACCGCAAAATGCAACGGGACCCGGCTCATGGCGGCTCCAACCCGAGAGGAAGACTGTTTAGGGAGAATCATGAAAAAAAAACAAGAAGTGACTAGGGCGCACTAGCGAGAGGCCCCATTCCATCAATTTGCCACAGGCCTTCAAGTGTACTTATGCCGCTGTTTATCAGTTTGGCATTTTGAGTTCTAGTATATATCTTAGTTTATATAAATTCACGCAATCTATAATTGAAACAAAATGATGGATGTCAGTCGTTACCGCATAAATGTCTGCATACATGTAATATGAGGGTAAGCTAGGAATATCTTATTGTTTATTAAGGCTATTAACAACCACCCAGTAGATTATAATTAATTACTCAGAATATATAAATACTGATTTCAATTGGATACAGTTTAATAATTCCTTCGCAATATGGCTTATTTGCTTATGGCAATATATTTATGCTGCCTCGGTGGCGTAGTTGCATTACAGTACGACTGCAGTGCTGAGGTCTCGGGTTCGATCCCCGGGTCGGGCATAGTGATATTAGATTTTTCTATTCAGCATCAGCCCAGAGTCTGATTTGTGCTTGACATGGCGATAGGCTCGCCCTCTGTCACATCACGGGACGGAATAGGTACGCACGGTGAAAAGTGGGTGCATTAGTTGTGCCTACCCCTTTAGGGATAAAAGGCGTGAGTGTGTACAAGATATTTATATCCACCGGAAAGCGACCATCGTACACAAAGTGTAAAATCTGCCATAGTGGTCCAAGTAAGTTTCGCATCCTGGTATCAGACTGAGTACACGGTTTCAAAGAGGCCAGCATAATTGTTTCGACTGCGGAGTAGTAATTTCTCGTCATTCGACATCGTCTATCTCGACTCTACTCCAATGAACCTGTCCATATGGGTCATTGATCGTGCCCAAATAAAATAAGCGAATGTATCATCTGACCAAGTACAAGATGCGGTAAACGAGTAACCAAAAGAATTAGAAATTCTATCACAGAATTTGCAATTGAATATTAAACTTACTGACTCTACTTAATTAATATATCTTAGGGTAGCGAAAATCGTTATTTCATGTTATTTTAATTATGATAAGGCAAAGTATGGAAAATCTGTCGTTTTAGTAAGATCGCAAAACATGAACAATCAGAATACGTTTGATGCCGACGGCTTAGGTCCAAAGATAGCCATTGTGTTTATCGATTTCAGCCGTAAATAAGCGATAGCTATTCGTAAAGAGCAATTTGGGCCTTTCAGAAAGAACATCTTAACCCGTCAAACCCCGCTTATACTATATATAGATGGGTAAACCCTATATACTCGGACACCGGTGTCCGTAGCGGGGCTTGACGAGTCAACGTAACCAATCGTAACTGCCATTTAGGATTTTTTAATAAAACTGATTCATGCTTGACTATTTTATAAAAAAAAAAAAAAGTTTTACCGGGATAAAGATATTTTGTCCGGGATAAAACCGCTATAGCACTCAAGAGTAAGTAATGTAGATTCCTATTAGTGAAAGAATTTTCAAAATCGGTCAAGTTGTTCCTGAGATTAACGCATTCAACCAAACAAACTCTTCCGATTTTGTTTAGTTGTATTAGTAAAGATTTCCAGTCTTTTAAGAATGGTTATTTTCGTAACTAAGTACTGCAAATACACCATAAATATTTAAGAATTAATGAGGAAAGAAGCCGCTTTAGTAAATAGAGCGAAATGTAGGTCACGATGTTCTTCCTTTTAAGACTCGATTTATCCCAATATCTCTTAGTTCCAGAGCTATAATTTCCTCGCCAAGGTATCGGCAGACCCATCGCGCTGTCAGACACCACCTCCGTCAAATGTTTATTGGGCTGAGCCTTGATGCCTTTCACTAAACCCTGAGTAGTCTGCCGCAATGAGTCGGATTTTTTGCCTTTTTTACACTGACCTATATTTTACAAAGCTCTATGTAGGTCACTTTGGTTTTTATTATGGTAAAATTATATAACGAAACGTGAGTGGAAACCTCATAGAATGTTTATTTAGATGTGTGTTGAAATTAATGGAGAGGATATTATTAGCGAATGCAAAATGATCTTTAGTTTGTGGAAAGTATACACAAACTGCTGAATGGATTTGGATGGAATTGGGCATTAAAATAGGCCATTTCCGGGTTAGTATATGGGTATTTGTCTTTCAAAAATATGAAGTAGGAATTTTAGGAGAAGTTCACGCGTATGAGGCCACGTGCTTCTTATCAGTCATTTCCTGTAACACAAACTTCAAAACTTATATACAATAACTTTCACAAAATATAGACTAAGGGCAGATTTCACTGCTATTAGTCACATCAATGTATAAACCGACCAAATACAAAAGTTACTTTTATTAGCGTTCATAATATGAAATTGATCGTTATACATTTAAAAATATTCCAGCCATAGATAAATCCAGATTTAGAAACACAAATTACTATAGTGAAACGCAATAAAGCACGTAAAATTACCACTTATTTATACCACACACTAAGCAAGGCGGAGCGAATCCAAGAATCCCGTGGGAGTAAGACGGGAGCTTATTTATATCCTACTGATTAAAGAGATACACGGTTTAGATACGGGCGTATGGTAATGAGTTGCGGTTTTATTTTGCTGATTATTACTTACTGTTTATACAAATCTAAGCCAGCAAATTTACTATCATTGTGTGACTTAATACTTTGCCTTAAGGTGACCAGCAGTAGAGTGCCACGCAGTACTTTGAAATTCAAAATTATGTATGGTACTGTTACTGTTTATGGGCGGTCGTATCGCTTAAGCTGTGATTTCGCAGGATGCGGCAGACGGTAGACGGCAACGGCAGATGGCAGACGGCATTTGCGGTCGTGTGCGGAATCGGTTTCATACAATTTACTACTGTATAGTAGTGCCGTCTGCCGTCGCGACACATGCCGTCTGCCATCTGCCGTTGCCGTCTGCCATCTACCGCGTTCTGCGGAATAACAGCTTTACCATCAAGCGAGTGTCTCGTCACACCCTTCAAATGCAATAAAAATATTTTGTTTCTATCCATCACGAGAATTAACTATGCTCTCAAGATGTTTCACAACTGGCTGAAACTCCAATGATCCTTTCATGGCATTCGTGTAATATTGGATGTGTTTTCGAACCTAGCCGCGGGCTCAAACAAAATTTCGAACTTAGTACATTCAACAATTAACAAAATGTAGCGGGTAACAAACGAGAATAATATGAAATAGTACTTTGATATTACAATTATAAGCTGTGAAAATGATTGATTTTGAAGTTAGGAGTAAATGTTTTTTTTTGCTAGCGACTTCGCCTTCGCCGTCCTAACAATCCTATTCGGCATACGAAAGGCATAGTACAACTTTTTTGGAAAATAGTTGGGTAATTGTTAATCCAACATGTGCCAACAACAACAAAAGCTAGTACAATATATTTTAAATCCCTTTTTATATTTTAAATTAGTTTTTCAAAGTGATTATGTATAACTACCTACCTACTAATACTATAAACGCGAAAGTTTGAAAGTATGTATGGATGTTTGTTACTCTTTCACGCAAAAACTACTGAACGGATTTCAATGAAATTTGGCACAAAGGTAGATCATGTCCTGGATTAACACGTAGGCTTTTTATCCCGGGACAAAATACAGCGGGACTTTTATCCTGGGAAAACTTATTCAAGCGGGCGGAGGCACGGGCAAAAGCTAGTAATATATATTACTAGATTTCTACTCGCGACTCCGCCCGCGTGAAAAAGTTTTTCCAGGATAGAAATATTTTTTCGGGTTAAAAAGTAGCCTATAGCACTCAGGAGTAACGTAGCTTCCTATTAGGGAAAGAAAATCGGTCGTTTAGTTTTTGAGTTTATCCATTACAAATAAACAAACAAATCTATACTCTTTATAACACTACTATAGATTATTATTAGATTTTCGAAGTGCTTAAATATAAATAACTAGTGATAATGCCCAAATTATCCATAGTAATGAGATTATACGAGCTAAAAATATAATTTGGAATCTTGTTATTTTAAAAATATTTTCTAGGAAAGATTTTTTGCTTTTTTGACAAAGTTCTCGATCGCGTAAAGGACTACGCGACCAGAGTCGCGAGCAAAAGCTAGTAAAAACATAAAACTCTCCATAACAACATTAGTGATTTTTTCTTTAATATTATATGTCTGGGACACAAACATTTTCATCACTTTAACAATAATTAACAAAATAAATTAAACAACAAATAGTGGGTGGAAATGAATGGAAATATAGATTTCCTTTGCTTTTAATCGAGACAAAAGGCAAATTAATTTATTAATTGACGTGTCAAGTAGGGCGTAATAATTAACAAATTGCTTCGAGAGATAAACTTGTGAAGTGACGTTATGATTATAATGGTTAGCATTCCATTTTAAAAAAATATAAACGTCTCAAAAAAGTTTTCGAAATTTAAAACTATGTGCATACCCAAATGTCCTGAAGAAGTTATGTAAGTGTCAAATAAATCAGCCCCGTTATTCTCTATGATACACGTTATTTTCATCGCTCGTAACTAGCGTTGAAAAAAACTGGGAATATTGCCGTGTCTTTCAAAATCCATCGTTTTTTTAGTGTAACATTCGAAAATTTTACAGAAGTATGATCGGGACAAAACGAATGTTTCTCGAAAAACGAGCTATTTTCGAAAAAAAAGGAAAGTAACCGAAATAAACCATGTTCTTTTTCGAAATGTATCCCCATAAATATATAAACTTATGTGTGTATTTATATTTTCACATAAGTCAACACTGCCAGTGCAGGCTATATTGAACCCAACACAAAAAGAATCACTGATACCATTTTTTATTGATAACACTAAAGAAAAGAAAAAAAAATCATCAATTCAAGTGGTTTGAAATTTTCAATGCTCAGAACAAAGAAAAACTATATTTACGTGAAAGAAACAATTCTTTTCTTTCAGAATTGTCAACGCTACTCTTAACAAGCGCGTAACGTAGTTCATAGCGTTTATCAGTATGGAAATTGGCATACAGAATACCATTTAACGCTAATTACACGAAGTTAACGTAACACGTCCGCGTTATGAGTTAACACTGTCATATAAAATAAAGGGGCTGGACTTTAATCGGTTTACTTTTCCATCACCGTAGAATTAGTAAACTATAAAATGACATACAAAAAAACTCAGTAAGTCTATAATCCCGCCCTGTGGATTGGGGGCGTTTGGAGAATTCCACCACGGTATCCCCTGCCTGTCGTAAAAGGCGACTAATAGGGGCCTCTGGGGGTCACTGCCGTCCACCCATTAGTCTAGCCAACTTTTGTGACCTCCGTGATGGACGGCAGCGTGCCTCACGCTGCTTCTGACGCCAAGGGCGTCCTTCGGTGTACGGGGGCTTCTGAGCCCCCGCAACAACAGGAGACGGACCGCAACAGCGGTACGCGCAGGGGCGGTTGCAGACGCCAACTTAGACGTGAGTCGGAGGAAGCCCGCAGCTGTCCCTAATGCGCCGAAGATGGCCATCGCGGAGTTTTGGTTGGTATGCCGTGCGGTGTACATAGGTTAGGAACTCGGCCCGGCGGTCGCCCGACGTTTTCCATCTGTCCGGGCGGCTCAACGTCGGGTCGTAAGGCACGGTGAACCCAACATAACCGCTCAGTCGTTCCCCTTGAACACTGGGCGGTAGTAATAAGTCACTTTCTCCGCGTAAACAAAACAAAAAAAAGTAAGTGTATAACATTTTCGAGGTAAATGAGTCGACGCATTAACTAAGTAAGCAAGTTGACATATAAATAAGTCCCATGTAATATTACCAATCCAATTTCACGATAAAAATCTGTGTCGACCTTGTGTCATGTTTTCTAAATTGCTTTCACTCTTTCCTTGAAGCTCGTCTTTCCGTTAATTTTAATGTATTTGTACTATCGCTGGGTTGTTTTATCTTTGCTACATACAGTGTGATGCAGTAAGAGGGTAACAATAATAACTCTAGTATGGATCATACTATTTTGTAGCTTGGGTATTGGTAAAATTAGAAATGGTATGGTATTTTTTTTTCCTTCAAAGTTAGAATCTTCCTGTAGTCAACGTAGTATTTTTTTATGTAGAGAAACTTACAAAACGTATTATGTAAATACTAATTTGATTTGATGAATTATATGTCTAATTTGTTATTATAAGGTTTTGTACAATTGTCTAAATGTTGTTTACTGCAATATTGAAGTCTCGGGTTCGATTCCCGCTTGGGCAAAGTAATATTGAGTTTACTCAGTACTCGTACCCCTTCCAGGATAAAGGACGTGAGTGTGTACAAGGGTTGATGAAACCGTACACGAGGGCGATAACTAACGTTAGCGTAGTGGACGCAATCTGGATAAAGATATGGGGTTAAATTAGTTATAGCAGCTGCCACTGCAAACATACTTTCCGAGTATTTGGTAGTACGTACTGTTATTTTGATATAATATTTGAACACTATGTGTAAGTCTAATGACGTTTTTTTCTTTGACCGCGTTAACCAGAATATTCCGCAATTCTATCAATAATGTGAGTATTACTTTCCTGAGTTCCATAAGCTATTTATTACTGCGGAAGCTGACTCCGCGCGTGGAGCCGTATGTAAAAACTAGTAACTTAATTTAATAAATTATTTGAACGTTTTTAGAACGTATTCCTATGATAACAAAGTAACTATTTCTGTGAGATACGCGCAAACAAAAGGCTACAGCGTGGTTCTTATTTAATTTATTTGTTATCCCAACATAAAACACTACCTCAAGAACTATACAGAAACAATATTTACACATTGTACTTCTAATACCTTTAACTCTACTCGACATGTACTTAGTCGGGGGAGGTTGGACCCAAATGGAGTACATGCCACAATTTAATTATTCGTAAACATACATCGTACCTCGTCTTAGGGGTTGTGTACAATTGCTCTAAATACTACGTTTCCTACAGCATAGGGAGACCATGATTTGCGGAATATGAGGATATATGAAATCTTTATATGTTTGGCAGATGACTTTTTATTCAG
The DNA here is from genome assembly GCA_949316025.1 of Lapara coniferarum. Taxonomy (NCBI): domain Eukaryota; kingdom Metazoa; phylum Arthropoda; class Insecta; order Lepidoptera; family Sphingidae; genus Lapara; species Lapara coniferarum. The sequence goes on from OX438929.1 coordinate 5,833,895, forward strand.
TTGTAGGTTTTATCAATATGCACCGTAGCTACCGAGTATTATGAAAACACGTATAAAGGATTTTAAAATAAGTCAAAACGTCAATACATAGTAGGCAAATGGAAGTGACCACGAAGTGCTGCAAAGCCTTCGAAATTTCGAGAGAAATCCTACTAATACTGTAAAGGCGAAAGTTTGTAAGAATGTATGGATGTATAGATGTTTGTTACTCTTTCGCGCAAAAACTACTGAACGGATTTCAATGAAATTTGGCACACGTGTAGATCTTGTCCTGGATTAACACATAGGTTACTTTTTATCCCAGGAAAATATAAAGCGGGACTTTTATCCCGGAAAAACTTTTTAACGCGGGCGGAGCCGCGGGCAAAAGCTTGTATAAAATAAAAACCGCGATAAAATCCGTTGTAGTCGTTTAATTTCAAATGCAATTGATTTAATGATAGTCTAACACTCTACTTTTACTCTCTGGGTTGTAGTTTTGTTGCGTGCGCGATACGACAGTGCTTTAAGGTGGTGGGTTCGAATCCCGGTCTCGGCAGTGATATTGGATTTTTCTGCGCAGTATCAGCCCGGAGTCTGGAATTTGTATCTGATAAGGCGATGGGCTCGCCGCCTATCACACATCGTGGGACGGAATACATCTGGAAAAGAGTGGGCTCCGTGATTGCGTCTCTGCCTACCCCTTCGGGAATAAAGGCGAGAAGCTTGTTTGTTTTTGTTTGCGTTTAGTACCCTTATCTCTCAGAAGAAAATTTTTGTGTACTATCGTCTTGTTAAGAGGATATTTAATGAAGTAATCCCAACAGTTCCGGGCCGCGTGCCGATGACGAAATTAATTGACAGGAATAGGCTTGAAAACCAATCTTTCCCTATTCGTTGATGTCTCACCTTCTCTCAGTGACCGTCCTGAGCCGAGGTTCGTAACCCGTTAGTGGGTTGCCCTCAGCATGGTCACTTTATTTAAAGGGTTCCTAGCGCCTTAAGCGCTCACCCTAAAGACCGATGTGGCCAGGAAAGCCGACTCGCGTCAGGCTACTGGCAATAGGGACAGTACAAAAAAAATGAAGTAATGTACATTATAATATCTACTTTGTTTCTGGGCGTCTGGAATAATTCTTGATTTATATTTTGTTTTAATAGTTCTAGGTTGTAAGTAATTAAGGAGTTATTTTTGGACGTCCTAGTTATTATGTCATTACGAATTGATTCAACAGTATTGAAAAGGTATTCACATATTATTATTACGACTTCAGAACCAAATTGATGGGAAACTTAAGTACAACGGTTTTTTTATTAATTTCCAATGAACTGATACCAAATACATAAATGACTTTAGAAACTAAACATAAATCTATACTAATGAATGAAATCCTCCTAGCCAGTTTCGGCCACGGCGGCCAATCTCAGCGGAGATCAGCCAGGTACGCAGGAGATATTATAGTGCACAAGTGTGTGCGCAATACACAGGTGCACTCGCTATTCCTTCACTCTCGTAGTCCGGTGAGACGGCAATCCGACATGACCGGAGAGAGATCAGGCGCAGGACCAACGGCTTTACGTGCTTTCCGAGGCACGGGGGTATCACACCGCCAACTTCCTGACTCCGAGCTGCGACTGAGTAAATTTTAAGATGGAAAAACCCAGTCACAATTTTTTTGGCTCGACCCGGGATTCGAACCCAGGACCTCAGCGCGCAAATCGTACTCGTAATGCGTACGCAATACCACTACGCCACCGAGGCAGTCGGTGAGGCAAATCTATACTAATATTATAAAGCTGAAGAGTTTGTTTGTTTGAACGCGCTAATCTCCGGAACTACTGAACCGATTTTGAAAATTCTTTCACTAATAGGAAGCTGCATAACTCCTGAGTACTATAGGCTACTTTTTATCCAGGGAAAATATTTTTGTCCCGGAAAAACTTTTTCACGCGGGCGGAGCCGCGAGCACTTCTAGTGGATCAATAAAAATCTGCCTCACTACAAAGTCGTGGTTGATATTTGTTGACTAACAAACAAAGTTTTGGATGATAAACCCCTTGCAGACTTGCTCAGGTGAACTATCCAAAAATCAACGTAAGTGCATCCTTTATTTCAATGTGAGATTGGAGTTTCTAGTTGTGTATGTAGAAACTTTAACCCTCGACTTTCTGGAATTGTCCCGCGCTTGACCCCATTTGTTGAGACAACCCTACAATTTATGAGTAACTAGGAACTCCATAAGACAATATACGTATATACCTATGAGTATTCAAGATTATGTACGTAAAGCTTGGTGGTATTGAGAATAGAATTTACACGAGTATCTCGTTTTATAAAAACATGAGTTTCCTGGGATCGGAATTTGTGCTAAGTATGACGATAGACTTGCCTATTACGTTATAGCACGGATATATAGCGAAATATGACATTACTTATACTTCTGGGGAATAGGTGTGAACTTATATTTTGTTGTCATGTCATAAATCTGAGAAAATCTAACTTAACCTAAGTTAAGTTGATTACTGCGTTTGGTTGAAGACTACAAAGACTTAATTCTTTCTTAAGAATTAAGTCTTTGTAGTCTTCAACCAGACTAAGTCCCCTTTAGTGTCCTTTGTTGCCTATTAATGGCTTGACATTAATATTTTTCCAAATGCTCCTCACTGTCCATATAAGAATTGATTTACTATAAAAGATATAGATAGGTCCCTCGTGAATAGACGGACACAAACTATACGCATTTCCCACAAAACCGAGGACAATAATAGCCAAATATATAATATTACGTTAATGCTTTCCTTTCATGGTAGGCACGATAAGGAAGCCAAGATATAATTGAGTTATATCTGCTTACTACGCACAAAGGATGGACATGTGTATTGTTGTTTTAATATTCTGTTTTTGCAACGTTTGTATTAACTTTATCTTACGGGTTGCTTACGGCTCCGCTTGCAGACCTTTCCTAGTAAAAATGTCTAACTGTGTACTTTTCGAGGATATTAAATGGTGTATCGGTTAATTCAGGGTGAGAGATTATGTTGAGAATCAGTGCATGTCTACAAGTTCAAAACCAAAGGTAGACATTTCGAAATTATATGTGTATTGTTTATAAATTTAAGTTTCACTTTACGGCGACGGAATATATCGTGAGGAAACCAACATACCTCAGAATACTGCATTAGAATTTCGAGGGCAGGTCTCCTGGCTTGCTTAAAGCTAGCATGGTGGACTAAGGCCTAAACCCTTGTAGTAATATCCAGGACATGGTTCAAATCGGTGCCATTTTTTTTGCAAACCCCTTCAGCATTTTGTTTGATTCTAACATATTAACTCCCATACACCTACACCTGCATAAACATTCACATTTATATTTCTAGATATTTATAATACTACAGTGACTTCAAACATAATGTAATTAGGTTTTGCACTATTCTTGGCGAAAGGAAATAAGTATTTACTGGAACCTAAGTTCCCTAAGGAATATTAATCGCGTGACCCAACTGTACTGTCATATCAAAAATACATATCACCTTTTTATAAATTGCTATAAAAGAATAAAGCAATTTCTACTAGAAAATTCTAGAAGATAAGCTTACTTAACGTGAGTAGTTTTTCATGCTCATATAAAATATCACCCTTATTTTCTTTCAATTTCGAGCTGATCTCCTTAGCAATTTCGCCTGATTGAAGGCGTTATAATAAAAAAATAAATCCAATTTAGAATATCTACCGTAATTGGAAGCATTCGTATATCAAGATCCCTTCGTTGAGAATTGAGATTGTTTTATGCTGTTTCATTCAAATATTCAGGTTTATTTTTTTTGTTGGAATTGCTGTATGAAATTGAATGTCCGTTTTATTTAGGCCATGATTTTACATATTTATAACAATGATGTGACAAACACATACATACGTTACATATTTATACTAATGTTTGAATAAAAGAGAAGATCGTTGATTCAATACTGCTTAATCCTTACACACACACACACACTCACGCCTTTTATCTATTATTTCCTAATATCTATTAAGTATTAGGCAGAGTCGCAACCCACTTTTCGCCGTGCGTATTCCATCCTATCACGTGATAGGGGCCGAACCTATCGCCATATCGAGCATAAATTCCAGACTCCGAGCTGATACTGAGTAGAAAAACCCAATATCATTTTGCCCGACCCAGGGATCGAACCCGAGACCACGAGCATTGCAGTCAGTGCTGAATCCTCACTAAAAATTATTCAGTGACCGGTGAGTCTTCCTTTACTCATTGGAACAATTGTTTGGTGATCCAAGAAACTTACTGAACTATAATATCGTAAAATGCGTACATTGTTAAAGTTTAACTTTCAGCAGTTGTTTTGGCAGGTATAAATATGGGATTCACCCTTGATGCTGCAAATAAGTGGCGCAGTTACCTTCTAGTTCGCAGCTTCTTCTTATCTAAAAATGTCATGTGTTCAGATAAGCTACTATATAGCCCCAGTCGCTGGTTCATGCTCTTCTATTTCGCGAGGAACTAATGTATATTCAATTAATCATGCATAGCCGTAAAATATATTTCGATGTGTTTTGTCATTTAGAGTAATTAAAACTGTTTTTAACCCCCGACAAAGAGAGGGGTGTTATATTGAATTTACATGGTGACCTTTTACGGCGCAAAATTAGCTGTGCACGTGTTTTAGGTCACTGCGTAGTGACGCGAGTGAGCGACTCATCTACAAGCTAGGAGTTTTGCGAGTTCAATAATATTGTGATTTTTGTTGCAATTGTTTCAAAGCGATGGATTAAGACGTAGTGCAAACGATGCCAAACTTGTAACTAAAACAAAACTATGAAACTGACAGTTGCTCAAGTTGAACTGTTAGTTTGGGAACAGTGTAGTCTTTCTCGAAAAAAGTTGACAGTTTGCATCAAGCCTTATTTTTTTTAATTCATCGTTTATTTGTTAGGTGGGCCTTATTACTTCTTTCAATAGTAAGTTATATAAACACGCTAATAATGTTCACAACTGCTTAATCAAGTTACCGATATTTTATAGACATTTTTAAAAATGACTTTTTTAAAGATTTGTCCTGATTAAATGAACACATAATTGCTACCGTCATTAGTCTGTCTCTACGTAGACCAGTCTGCCAATTACTCTGACCAAATTGGGTTTGTTTGCAAAAGTCCGTCTTTGGAAGTATCAACTTAAAGGTAACACGCGTGGTTTCTAGTGATTTTGACTAGAAGTTTGACGTAGAAGTTGTGTAGCTCGGTGCTAGTTTTCAGTTAAGTGTGGACGTAGAATAGTTTTTTTATTATTCTGGCATGACAAAGTGGCTGCACCTCACCTGATGGTAAGCGCGATGCCGTCCAGATAGAGTATCGAATGGCAGCAGATGGTTTTGTATAAACTCATTTATGCAGTATGGTCTATACTCTAGAATGTGAGGTTCTGGGTTTCCCAGGTTAGGAATCAAAAGTTGATGTCAATTATTTCTTAGCAACAGTTGCTCAGAATTGGAATTTTGGCTCTTTTTTACCTCAGCCACTGTACCACTGTCAGAACTCAAAACAACTACATTCAATCCCGAAACTCGATTGCTGATCATAAACATACTTTTTTATCGTCCTTCTTCAGTGCCGACTGAAGATTCTCGGCGGCGTAGCTTTATTTCGTGCGCGAGATGCGTGCTCGGTACGACCTCGCTCTGAGGTCCTGGGTTCGAATCCCGGCTCTGGCAAAGCGATATGGAATTTTCTGCTCAATGTCAACCCCGGGGTCTGGATTTTATACTCGATATGGCGATAATCTCGCGACTCTTAATATCACATAATGAGATATGCCAAAATTGAGCTCTCTAGTCGTGTCTCTGCCTACCCATTCAAAAATAATATAAGGGCCGTGATGTGTGTTCATTTTGTATAATTCACAGTAAAAACTGTTAACTTTTACGTTAACTAACACTTTAACTATTCATTCATCATTTTTGGAGAAATAAAGATATTATCTTTGAACCGAACTATTAATTATGTACGAAACAGCATAAACTGTTTGTTACTCGTGTAAGACACGGCCTGCCACGACAGTCGGTTCACGTCGGTAGTTCAACTTTCTCAGCTGTGGGTTTCTATAAAATTACTCAAAGTTTCTGGTATAACCGCTTCGTACGTGAGCTTCAATATTTTTGTATAAAGGCTTCAGTGGTTTTAATTTAGAACTTCAAGTTATTTGATCTTACGAATTTCTAGATACAATATTTAATAGAAAATATTTGGGGGCATGCCCCGCCAAGACGAGGCCAACGAAGCGCAAGGGCACTACCTTCCTTTTCTCGAACAGCTTCGCCGTTTGTTTCTATAATTCGATATTGATTGTGTAGTTAACACGAACAATGTTGCAACTAAGGCCCCCTTTTCAACTATAGTTATCTTTTGTCAGGTTCTTATTAAGCTGGACACCCTCGCAGCACCTGGAGGACTCGAAGCTCTGCGAGCGCGTCCAGCTTAATAACACCGATGATCACCCTAACAACAGTTGAAATTTTTTCATTTTATTCACGTTAAAATAAAGCATTGTAAGCGTTGAAAATTAATATTTATATTCTATATTAATCAGAAAATTGGTACAATTTCATCAACACCCTTGAAAGTACCTACTTTAACTCTAGGAGACCTCTCCTAGAGTTTATTAGGGAAAATACTAACGATTTTCAAAACATAGTACAAATCAAAAGTTGCCCAATTATTTCTTGTAAACACGTATAAATTAAACAGATTCCAGACACGCCCACCGACGCCTTTCGCTCAAAAGGCTTTAAAATAATTACGTAAACACAAAGCTAAAATGAGCGAGTCTACGTAGCACACTATTTTATCCCGAGGGGTCCGTTTAATTTGAAACTTTGTATGTAGGCTTAACCTTGCGTTGTCAGGCCTGCGTGACCACTTGTCCCATAATTACAGCATGGGTAATGACTTACGATTGTGCGGACACATGTTGACAAATGGGTTTTTGTTTAGTTGAATTGTCCCTTAGGTTTTACTATCTTATTAATATAAATGCGATTTTTTTAAAATGTTTGGATTTTCATATGTTTTTAGTACTTAAAGTAAACCCTGAAATAACTAAACGTATTTGGATGCGGCACACGGGTAGATTGTCCTGGAATACATAGGCATTTTATCCCGGTAATTTGCTGTCAAGGGAATTAATGAATATTTTTAATTAGATTTAAGTAGATGGCGCTGGCGTCGTACTGTTTTAGGGACTTTCGTAGCGGGAAAGACTTTTAATGAAATGAAATATGAAATAAATTTATTCGAACCGATAAAATGTTATACATTATTTAGATTCAGTCAATATTAACTCTACCACCAGTCCGGAAAGCAGTTCTCACTAGAGAAGAACGGGCAAGAAACTCTAGTGTTGCTCTTTTCAAAATAATTTCAAGGTATAAAATACAATTAATAATAATAAAAAAATAATTACATGATTTAGATATATTTGTTATTTTTGTTTAGAGCAGTTCATTTACATACTCGCAAAATTCGGGTGAAGCCGCGAGGAACACCTAGTTGTTCAAATAATGTAAATGTTTTTCTAAATCAGATTTACAATTTAAGGTTATTGTTTTACTCATGTGTGGATTTGCTTGGGATATTGCCGGTCAAAATCGTTTTTGCATAAAACATTACTGTACGCGGCGCGTAATAAATACCTCACTAACGCCCGAATACTCAAACGCTACTTAAATATTTGAGATGGCCTTACGGATTTAAGCATTCGTTATTGGTGAAATTGGTATACTGAAACGTCACTTATCTCTTAACCTTAAATTTAAGGCGACTCAGTTTAAGGTCCGTTTATTGATTCAAACGGTATTCAGAAACACTGCTTAAAGTTTGACAGCTATGTAAGGCCTCCAAATATGGCTGTTAATCGAGATCAATTTGAGAGTGCTTCAGACTAGTCTCAAATATTTACGTTCAAATCTTTAATAATTTTATTGCGTAATAACTACTTATTATATTCTCTTTGGATTTAATAAATCGTTTTTTTCTTCATTATCATCATTGTCTGAAGAGGAGTGTGGTGTCAAAGGAAGAAATCGAGAGAAATTAAACGCTTTCGAAGAATACAATAATGATAATTTAATGTTAATGTTTGACAAATAAATATATCATATCTTATTTTAACTTATCTTAAAAGAAGATTCCAACTCAGCAAGGAAACAGTTCTTCATTTATGTTCTTTAAAATCGGGATTATATCCAGCCGAACACAAAAAGAAACCAAACAATCCAACCGATAGCCCAAGGTCATCGGGGTTATTTTTCACGGGAAACAACCAACGGTAGTACATCGTATTGTGCGTAGTATGGCAGTTGAGTTAGCATATTTTGTAAATGTTTGTAAATATGCCTACTTCTGATGATAAAACTGAAATAAGAATTGTAATATTATTGTTGTTGACTTGTTTATTTTTTTTTCTAAAGCGGCTAATGTCATCTCTGACATACTGCCAAGTGGGAATATAATGCCAATATAAGGTCATCACATCAATGTTTAGAATATAATAATTAATAAACTATTTCTAATAATGAATATGCCATTCCTACATATTAAAAATCTAGGATGTTTTTTAAACGTACTTACCATTTTACTATGTAGCATCTGCACATAGTACATAAAATACACACGAAAATTAAATACAACAGACATATTATAACATTGTAAATCATTTTCCAACTGCGCATTGTGTTATTCGATTTATTTATATTTAACATCTTAAAAATTATACAGCGTGAAACGACACATAAATATCAAATTTATTAAAATTGTAATCGAAAACAAACTTTTTATAATCTGTAGCAAAATGACTGCTTCTCGGCAGAGTTTTCCATCAAACCTTTTAAAGTGCGTTTGAGAATGCCATTTAAATTTAGAAGCCGGCTAAAATTAAGTAGGCCTCAGATAACTTGGTTGGTTGAGTAGCGTTTGAGTATTCGGGCGTAATAGTCTCATAGCATCAGCTTATAAAATAAGTGTGTGCGTGTAACCTTTATGCGCGATTGAAGTAAAACTTTGGCGTTGACGGCATATATCACTGAAATGATTAAATTTTAACTTGATTTTTTCTTTTATTATTATTTATTGATGTAAGAGTAAAATGTTCCTGGGACTCCAGCATTTCATTTAATATTAACTATTTAATTTTATATTCGATTTAAAAATCATTAATATCACTTTAACATTTTATAAATATTTTTATTTGTTAACCGGTCAATCGCGAGTTTGACAGCTGACATTTGTTTTTTTTTTTAGTAGAACCTTAGAGGCTACTGCGAAAAACGAAATCAGAAACGTCGGTCCGAAACGAAGAAACGACGAAATTACTTCGGATCCGTCACCGTTGAACGAAGGTTTCACGCAGTTTGCGACGCTTCCGACTTCGCTCAACACTTTCGTCACGCAACAACTCTTCATAAAGAAGGATCCGTGACACTTCGTAGTAAGAAAACGTGCGATCCGTCACCCGAAACTAGGGATTTCGTTTTTCGCAGTAGCCTCTCTATGCGTAGGTAGAAACGACTAAATCCAAATTATTATTTTTGAATATAGAAAGCGTTACTTCCGTCAGAATTACTTCCGACAGAAAAAAATATCTCAGTTACTCCCTAGTCGCGCCTAAAGAAGTTTTACTTCAAAAAACAATTAATGTAGACAATATTCATTTAATTAACTAAAATCACATAGGGATGACAGGTCATAACTCTAGGATTAGTAAAGACCTTGCTCAAAAGTAGAACTTTAAATAATAGAGCTGATGTTATTTTTACTTTATTATTGCTATTGTAGTTCAAATATGGATCATGTTATATGACCAAAATATTTGAAAAATGGCAACATCTGTGAAGATAATCATATTCAAATCTATATAACTATACTACTATAGACGGGATACAAATAAATCAAAGCATATCAGATCTTGTGCGTTGCCCTTACAGAAGATTTTATTAACAACATTCCGCTTTACTTATTGTTTATACATACATATACACTCACGCCTGTTATCCCCGAAGGGGTAGGCACAGGCGCAACTAGTGCACCCACTTTTCGCCGTCATTCCGTCCCATGATGTGATAGGGGCGAGCCTATCGCCATATCGGGCACAAATTCCAGACCGGGCTGATACTGAATAGAAAAATTCAATATCACTTTGCCCGACCCGGGGATCGAACCCGAGACCTCAGTTTTGCAGTCGTACTGTAATACAACTACGCCATCGAGGCAGTTATTGTTTATCTGCTGCATTAAAACGGTATAGTCCCAAAGTTTAATGAACACGAGAACAATGGCTTCACGGTGTTCTGATTTTATTATTACGTTTAAAATAATACGACCAAGCCCCGCATAAAATGTGCTCCTTAGAAGCAAAGCCTTAGGTTTAGAGGTTTCCTCAAATTAATTTGGTTGTTGGAACATTGAATAATTTGAATTGATATAAATTTAATGCCTCCATGAGGTATTGCGTGTATAAAATACTGCTAATGTATTTTTTTTTATGTAGCTAAGAGTTTAATTTTTTTCAGCTCTTCTGCAGAGTTCTATAATTACTTGATCTACCTTACATGCCCTTTATCCAAACGAGTTTTAAGTAAAAACTAACTAAAACACAGTAACAACGTCAATAAACGAGACTGTTAAGCGGTTTACGTTACTTTTAACCGTTTCAAAAAAGGAGGAGTTATAAAGAATGTACTTCCAGATTGGACCTATTATTTATTTTTTTATCAAAATCGATTGTTCTTATTTGTAATAGATATAGTTGCGCCTATGCACGCACTTTTCGCCGTTATTCCGTCCCATGATGTGATAGGGGGCGAGCTTATCGCCACATCGGGCACAAATTCCAGACTCCGAGCTGGTCCTGAATAGAAAAACTCAATATCACTTTGCGCGACCCGGGAACCGTACCCGAGACCTCAGCATTGCAGTCGTACCATAATACCACTACGCCAACGAGGCAGTCATGCTAAAAAACAACAAACAAATACATTGGAAACCAGATTAATTCCCGTATAAATTAATCCCTTACAAACTCGATGTGCAGTTAATAGAAAAAACGGATATGTCAGGATGATATAAAATTTATTATGTTCTCTAAGAGAAACTATTACTTTGATCTCACAAAAAGAAAATGCCTTATCAGAACCACCACAGCGGGTAGTCGGAAACGTCAGCAAAATTCTTTTTCTCGATAAGCTTATACCGGCCTTCACGATGTTAAGAAAAACTTGACCTAAATTAAATGTATTGGACCGATCTATGTTGCGTAACTCGAGTACTAAGTAGCCGCCGCACTTAAATGTAACTTTAATGCTCAGTAGACAGTTTTTATAATTTGATAATTTTTACATACAGAGCGAATGAACGCCACATAATTACTAAATACAGGGAACATGTAATTGAAATGGTGACTGGAAAAAAATTAAGCTACTTAATTTTAACTTTTAAATTTTTACTGGTGGTAGGTCTCTCATATGTAAGAGTCCGTATGGGTGGGTACCACTGCAATGTCTCTTTCTACCGCCAATCAGCAGTGCGCATGCACTGTCATGTTTTGGTTGGAAGAACATTGTAGCCAGTGTAACAACTGGACATAATGAGACTTATCATCTTAATAGCTTTTGCCCGCGGCTCCGCACGCATTAAAAAGTTTTTCCGGGATAAAAGTCCCGGTTTATATTTTCCCGGGATAAAAAGTAGCCTATGTGTTAATCCAGGACATGATCTACCCGTGTGCCAAATTTCATCGAAATCCGTTCAGTAGTTTTTGCGTGAAAGAGTAACAAACATCCTTACATCCATACATCCAAACATCCATACATTCTTACAAACTTTCGCCTTTATAATATTAGTAGGATGTCTCAGGATGACGAGCGCAGTGAAATGCCACAGAGTACATTGTAACTCAAGGTGCTGGATGGTGTTTCTACTGTTTATGGGTGGTCGTATCGCTTACCATCAGACGAATAGCATGCTCGTCTCGTCATTAAATGCAATAAAAATCACTGACCTTTTGGAAAAAGAATCTAATTCGAAAAACTGGCAAATGATCATTACTATCTGGGTTAAAATCACAATTAGTCTGATTTATTGCAGTATTTAACAGCGCGCTTTTGGAAGGAAATTCTGATGAAACCATTTGCCTAATTTTTTCTGTGTATAATACAACCTCTTTTTCATCTATGAGAAGAAAAAGAGGTCGTCCAGTTTCATTTATTGGATTCCCAACAAGTGCTACAAGTTCACTTAAAAAGGTCTATTACGTTGATGTATTTGTTTTCTTGATTTTAATCATATTAACTAAATTACGTTATACGAGAGTAAATTAATTAGTAACTAATTCTTTTTATATTTATCTTCAGAAGTATTAAATCATTTTATAATTCATTCTATCCTTTCTCTGTTCAGAATTATAATTCTTAATGTATTCTTATCGCTATCGCCGCTATTCCATTTCCTTGGAAGAATTTCTAACCCAAGTGAAATAAAGAATAAAATATTGCATTTTTTTATGTCCTACTTAGCCACACATTTGACTTGCTTTTACTCAAGCTACAGTGCGTGTAATATGCATATATAATATTATATTTAATTGAAATATAAGTGTGAAGACATCCTATAAATCTACGTAAATGTTGTTGCTATTCCAGAAAAGGATCGCTCGAAATTCGCAGTTCAATATCTAAAATAACATGTACCAATTTATTACAAACGAACAAATTATTCATTAGAAAACTCTATCAAGCACTTTAAACATAGATTTGTACTAACGTGAGTTATATTTGTTTGGCATTAATTACAGGGTTCATGCTCAATTTCACCCTCAACCCAACCGACCCCTTTTATGTACAAAAAGCGAAAGTTCCCCAGCATTTTAGTCGGAATAACAAGCTCCGAAGATATTGGAATCCGAGGAAATTCCGATGTTCAAGCTACAATCGGAGCACTGACAACATTGACTGTAGTACTGTAGTTTTCTATTCTGGTTGCAAACTCGATTCAAGTTTCATGTTTGAATCGTACATGTGTGTATTATTATTTTTCATAAAAACTGACTGCTTTGGTGGCGTAGTTGTATTACGGTACGACTGCAATTTAGAGGTCTTGGGTTCGATCTCCGGGTCGGGAAATGTGAGATTGGGTTTTTCTAATCCGCATCAGCACAGACTCTGGAATTTGTGTCCGATGTCGCGATAGGCTCGTCCCCTATCAACATCATGAGGCGAAATATGCACCGCGAAAAGCGGGTGCACTAGTTGCGCCTCTGCCTATCCCTGTGGGGATAAAAGGCGTGAGTTTGTGTGTCTGTGTGTGTGTGTGTGTATTAAAACTGTATTTAACGATGCGTGGGATTTAATTACTACGAAAAAATATTAATGCATCATCATCACTACATAGTATAAAACAAAGTCGCTTCCCGCTGTCTGTCCCTATGTCCTCATGTCCTCATGTCCCTATGTATGCTTAAATCTTTATAACTACGCAACGGATTTTGATGCGGTTTTTTTTAATAGATCGAATGATTCTAGAGGAAGGTGTATATGTATAATACATGCATAATATAGTAAAGGAACATTGATAATTAAAAGGTTTCTAATGTGATGTCGTAGATAAACACATTTTTTGCGCTTACATTGCAGACGCTGGCTAAACTCTACGAGATAGATCAAAATTATGTACTACACTCTTGTACACCTTAAAAAGGTCTACAAAAAAGTCCGGGATGGTCTCTGTCTATCTCTTAGGGATAACCCACAATAACCATTTTTTATCCTTTACTTTTGACGAGAAATAATGACTTATTTACGAAGCGATTTTAAGCAATACAGCATTAATCCTTATCCAATTAAGTACCATAAATACATTGTGCATTTAATAAAAATCAATATGGCCCTGTACAACATGTAATTTAAATAAATATTTTCGAAGATATTACAGATTTAAAATGCAGGGACATAGCGGTCGCGGCGGTACCGGCCGGGGGGTCGGCGGCGCGTGTCTATAAATGAGAAAGTATGGAGATAGTTTGAGATCCTGAGGAGGATATAGGCTACTTTTATCCCGGAAGAACATAACCCGGGAATTTTATACCGGTTTTTATTTCTCGCGAGTGGGGCCGTCACGGCCTAATCACTGAACCGATTTCGATGAAATGTGGTAGGGAGATAGTTTAACCCATCAAGCCCCGCTTATATATAGATTTATGCGGAAACCCTATATACTAGAACGCCCGCATCCATCGCGGGGCTTGACGGGTCAAGATCCTGGGGCGGACCTAGGTTATATCTTATTCCGCGAAAAAATAAACCGAGACTTTTATTCCGGAAAATCTTTTTCTGCGAGTAGAGCCGCAAGAAAATAAGTATGACGATAGTTTAAGATCCAGAGGAGGACATAGGCTACTTTATCCCGGAAGAACATAAACCGGTTATTTTGTCTCGGTATTTTTTCTCGCGAGTGGAGCCGTCACTGTCACGCAATTGAACTGATTGCGATGAAATTTGGAAGGGACATAGCTTAAGACCTTGAGAAAGACCTAGACTAATTCTTATCTCGGAAAAACTTCACCAATGGATGGAGTGATTCAAGAGGAATGCTTATGTGTATATTACATAAATATTTTGTATGACAAAAACTAATTCCAGCACGTAATATGCTTTGCTACCTGAGCGAAGCCAGGGCGGGCCGCTAGTACGTAATAATACATTCATCATAGGGATATTCTGATGTACGCGTAGTCGGCGGACAGTATTCGGGATTATCGGTGTAGATAAATATTCAATACCACACCAGCCCTGTATTATATACTGCTCACTGCTTAGCACGGACCTCCTCTACTACTGAGAGGGTTAAGGCCTTAGTCGACCACGCTCGCCTAGTGCGGGTTGGCAGACTTCACATACCTTCGAAACTCTGAGAACTTCTCGGGTATGCAGGTTTCCTAACGATCTTTTTCCTTCACCGTTAAAGCGGGCGATAATTCACATAACTTTTTAGAAAAGTCAGAGGAATGTACCCTTGAGATTTGAACCTGCAGCCATTCGTCTCGGCAATCCGTTTATTCAATAACAAGAATATTGTAATGCAGGCGAAATTGCGAGCTTAAGAATTCATAAGAGAGCAGAAATACAAACAATTATCGACTTTATCTTACATCGGATTTGATGTTAAATACTCAAAGGATTTGATTACCCTGAAAGCTGTCACGCTGGCAACTCAGACATTGCACATATCGCTTTGAGGCTCCATCGGTCTTGCTAATCGAGAAGGTTATCTCATCTGGGAGCGTAGCAGTGACGTACAAACACTATTGAATATTCCCTTTACAAGGGTACGATTGCTTTGACGCTTGTTCTTTCATGCTGGTATTCCTGGCTGTGACTTCAATTCAGTTTTATCTGGGTGTGAAAGTATATAATTGTGTATATATTATTGGGTCTGTTCGTAAGTACAGCTCGATAACTTTTAGACATAACATTTTGATCGCGACTACACCCGCGTGAAAAACACACACACACACACACACGCCTTTTATTCCCGAAGGGATAGGCAGAGGCGCAGCTAGTGCACCCACTTTTCGCCGTTATTCCGTCCCATGTGATAGGGGGCATATCGAGCATAAATTCCAGACTCCGAGGTGATACTGAATAGAAAAACTCAATATCACTTTGCCCGACCCGGGAATCGAACCCGAGACCTCAGCATTGCAGTCGTACCGTAATACAACTACGCCACCGAGGCAGTCCAATGCGAACCCGACACAATACACACTTTCAAGTAGACGAGACTGATTAGTTCAAATAAATACAAATCTATAGACAATAGTATCCCGTCCTTAAAAGTATAAATCTTCGAAAACGTATTGTAAAATCTAGAAACAACCCTTCTATCCAAAGATTTCCGGGTACGCGAAACATCCAGTTCAGGTATTAATTCTGTTAACTCTCGATATTGAAAGCTAGTAGTGGTTGCATCGTAAAGACAATCTGAGCAACAGGATCTTATGTCTGCACCTATACAGTCATGCAGTATGCACCCTTGCCCATCACGTGGTAGAAAAGCTATTCAATACCTGAGTCTAGGGTTGTGGCACGTCATAAAATTAATTGGCCATTACTGATCATCCACTTGTTGTAAAATCCTGATCGAATGTCGTGTGGTGACGACAAAGCCCCTCAAACCATCTATGTGGTGATATCAGGGTTGCCGCGTAAGCAAATTATTTTTAAGTTTTTTTTATTTAAATTTTAGAACCATTTTTAAAATACTAAACATCATAAAATATGAATTAATCCGTAAGTTTTGAAAGTTGGTAATTAGTCATTTCCTTTTATATGTATAAAAAATCTTTAATATCATTTTGACGGCATAGAATAGATTATGCACGCGCGATCAGAATGGGATGACACAGATGGCACCATGTCGACGTAAATTAAAAATGACAAATGTTTGTAATTTTGTGAATTTAAATTCAGGAATTAAATGTACTTGTTCTTTTAAATTTTTATTGTTTTGTAAAACCAAAAAAGGTGGTGATTTCAGCAAATTTTCTGCTCCTTACAAAATACGAATATTTGTATCACGTAATCATAGTTATATAAAAATCCACAAAATAATTTCATATTTACTTAATTTGTATCTCTCGAGCATCAGTGTGAGTTTGCCGACGCTACCGAACGGTGTCAGTTCCAAAAGGTTGCATCGTATTCTGATCGCGCGCAGATTATCATAATAATTACAATTGCTATAATAACAAATAAATAGATCAAAAGGTGGACTGCCAGGCTGGTGCCAGAATTATTCCAATCTACCTTGGACGTAAACCGGCTGAGCTCAGAACGCAATTCCTTAGAACTTAGTTGTGATTTTTATAATGCAATACGCACCCACAGCAGCGTCGACATAAAAAGATTTTATATAACAAACTAGGTGTTGTTCGCGACTTCGCCCGCGTGAAAAGCCTTTTCCGCTACAAAAGTCACTGAAACACTATAGCCATTAATATCGCCTCCTATTTTAAAATATCCCGTTAATTTCCTCTCAAGAGAAATATCTCTAGACAGGAAATGAACGGGATAAAAAGTAGTAGCCTATGTGTTAATTCAGAACATGGTCTACCCGTGTGCCAAATTCCATCCAAATTCGTTTAGTTGTGTCCAAACATCCAAACATTTTCACAATACTATAATACCCGGTGTTGCTTGCGGCTTCATCCGCGTGAAAACCCTACAAAAGTCTCTAAAACACGGAACAATGCTAGCGCTATCTACTAAAAAAATCAGATAAAAAATTTAATATACATACATAGGAATACATAACTGTTTGATATGCATAATGATCTTGTACGTAGACTATGTCGCAAGCATTATAAATTATATGTTCCGAAACAGAGGATACAACTGTTTTCTAATAATGTATACTGTATGGCAATAAGACTCTATAATAAATTACCAGACTATTTCAAATCTCTTAAATTGAAAATATTCATATGTAAATTATTTAAATTCCTTCTAGATAAATGTTATTATTCCGTAAATGATTTCTTAAATGACAATCTAGACTAAAATATTTGTACGCCGAAAACGGCAGAATACTATGAGCTTATTAATAACATATAACAACATTTTACAGTATTCAACAAATAAACGATTTATTTGTTTATTTATATTATTTCCCATGGGAGCAAATAAGTGGGATAAAAAGCACATATTATCTACCCGTCTGCAAAATTATAAACAAATCTGAAACGATTTGGTACTTAGTAGTTTATGAATTTAATTCTAACAAATCCTACTAATATTATAAAGGCGAAAGTTTGTAAGAATGTATGGATGTTTGGATGTTAGGATGTTTGGATATAAGGATGTTTGTTCCTCTTTCACGCACAAACTACTGAACGGATTTCGATGAAATTTGGCACACGGGTAGATCAAGTCTTGGATTAACACATAGGCTACTTTTTATCCCGGAAAAACTTTTTAAAGCGGGCGGAGCCGCGGGCAAAAGCTAGTATATAATACAGGGCTGATTGCATTGCATTGCATTGATTGCAAATATACAATATCCCATAGTTTCACAAACTTTTGCATTTATAATATTAGTAACAAGTAAGATTAGTAAGAGTTACATATACACTAAGAAACATCAAGCAACTTAACGACTTCTAAAGCTGTTTAAAATTGTTATCGTGTTGTTAACCATCACATTATGGTGGGCGGTGATGTGCCTAAACACATTAAGACGAAATTATACGTTATCAAAGTATTTAAGAGGCAACGTTTGTAGTTGGAATGTTAAATGGGCAATTTATTATTGCGTAAAATAAAGTATCATAATTATAGACACCGGGTATATGATTTGATTAATGGTTACTATAAATTAATGCCTACATAAAGAATTAAGAAGCGGCGATGGCCTAGTTCGGAGTGGAACGGACTGCCGAGACGAATGTCCGCAGGTTCAAAACCCAATGGCATAAACCTCTGACTTTTAAATAGTTATGTGTGTAGTTTATGTCAATAATCGCTCGCTTAAAGGGTGAAGGAAAACATCGTGAGGAAACCTGCAAACCTCTGAAGTTCTCTGAATTTTGAAGGCATGTGATATCTGCCAACCCGCACTAGGCCAGCGTGGTGGACTAAGGCCTTGACCCTCTCAGTTGTAGAGGAGACCCGTGCTCAGCAGTGGACAGTGCGTGTCGGCAGACTTCACATACCCTCGAAATTCTTATGAAGAATTCTCAGGTATGAAGATTTCCTCGCGATGTTTTCCTTTACCGTTAAAGCGAACGATGATTGATAAACAATGCACACTTAACTTCGAAAAGTCAGAAGTGTCTGCCTCGGGGTTTGAACCTGTGGACTTTCGTCTCGGCAGACCGTACCTTTCACATGGAAATAGCAGTTAATTGTTTTTTTTTGGCAAGCCGTTTTTTTCACCACCTGCCACTATTTCGTCACAAAAGTTCATAACGACGCCCCGGGGACTATTAAATAACCGACCAAAATTATTCACGATAAATCTGATATGATGACATGGTACACATGCTAAAATACATAATTGAAGCCTATTAAACTAGTTGAAAAGTGTTAAATTAATTACAATCAATAAATTAATGGTTTGTTAAAAAAATCCTTTTTTTGTTAATATTGAGTGAGTGTGTATTTTTATTAAATTATTGGCAATACTGACAAACAATAGCGTGTTTTCTTTTATTTTTTGCCACATTGTCATCTTCAAAGTTCAGTCTCATCATGGAATAAAATAACCATGGCAGGTAATCACATGATCATATTAGAGGGAGTTTGAAAGTGGCACCAGCGTTTTTTTTTTTTTTTGTTGACGCGGAGAAAGTGACTTATTACTACCGCCCAGTGTTCAAGGGGAACGACTGAGCGGTTATGTTGGGTTCACCGTGCCTTACGACCGGACGTTGAGCCGCCCGGAAAGATGGAAAACGTCTGGCGACCGCCGGGCCGAGTCCCTAACCTATGTACACCGCACGGCATACCGACTAAAACTCCGCGGTGGCCATCTTCGGCGCATTAGGGACGGCTGCGGGCTTCCTCCGACTCACGTCTAAGTTGTCGTCCGCAACCGCCCCTGCGCGTACCGCTGTTGCGGTCCTTCTCCTGTTGTTGCGGGGGCTCAGAAGCCCCGTACACCGAAGGACGCCCTTGGCGTCCGAGGCAGCGTGAGACACGCTGCCGTCCATCACGGGGGTCACAGAAGTTGGCTAGACTAATAGGTGGACGGCACCTCCCGCCCACCCGTGACCCCCTGAGGCCCCTATTAGTCGCCTTTTACGACAGGCAGGGGATACCGTGGTGGAATTCTCCAAACGCCCCCAATCCACAGGGCGGGAGACGTCGGTCAGTCGTCCACCCGACGCCTCCTACGTCTCGTCTGGCGGCGGGAGGGATCACCACTGCGCTGGCGATCCCTCTCGGCACTCTCCTTCCGCGAGAGGACCGCCTCGCAGAAGTGGGCCACCGCCTGCCAGGCCTCCCGACCGCCGACCATGGAAGAGACCACGGCCGGCAGCGAGAGGTCTCCTCCGACGACTGCTCTGAGAGCGCTGCGTTCTTCATCCCAGGCTGGGCAAAACTCCAACGTGTGTTGGGCCGTGTCCGTTGGGCAGTTGTCACAATAGTGACACACGGCCGACTCCTCTCCCCACCACCCGAAACAGGAACTCACCGAAGCAGCCATGCCCGGTGAGCACCTGCGTCAGGCGGTATGTTGCCGCTCCGTGGCGCCTGTCCAGCCATTCGGCAAAGACAGGACGCACTGCCTCTACGACCCTGTGCCCCCACGACGGGGCCTCCAGCCTGAGACGCCACTCCTCCACGGCGGCTCGCCGTAAGGAGGCCCTCTTCGCCTCCAACTCCTTCAGGGCCGGACGCTCCCCGCGACTGAACGCCTCCTCCCGCCAATGGAATGCATCGGCAAGGGATTTGGCGTCCAGGTCCCAGGGCAGAAATCCGGCCAATAAGCAAGCCGCCTCGAAAGAGACCGTGCGGTACGCCCTGACCGCCCGATGCACTAAAGCTCTCTGCAGAGCGCGCAGGAGAGCGTCGCAGGGGCGGCTCAGGGAGTCAGCCCAAACGGGGCTGCCATAAAGGGCCATGGACCGCACGACTCCGTGATACAGCCTCCGGCAAGGGAAGTAAGTGGCACCAGTGACAGAAAAGTTGAAAGGAAATCGTCTGTCTTGGTATGGACATGTGAGGAGAAGGGATGAAAGGCTTGTAACCCACGAATTTGAGTGTTGATGGATGGCGAGGACGAGGGTGACCAAGGAAGAGGTGGACGGATTTTGTAAGAGATGATAATATGAAAGAACAGGGCGTGAATGACTTGATGACGAAAGATAGAGGAGAATGGGAGAGAAAAATATGTTGCGCCGACCCCAAGTAATTTGGGACCAGGGCAGGAAGATGATGATGATGGTAGGTAATCACAGGACGTATCTGCCTACCATTAAACGAAAATAAGTTCTAAGATACCCAACACTCCTACACAATTACGAACACACTAACCCCAATTCCGACCGTCCTAATACATACTTATCTGTAACGAAACAAAACATAAAACACTTGCCTTCCACCAACATAACCTCAAAACATTACGCAGATTAGCATAGATAAAAGTTGGCAACCCTACGCGAAGTAAATCGAGCGTAGATGCTATCTCTGTCGGTCGGGGGTCATTAAAATGAAATTTGCCTCCCGTATTAGCCGTCGCATCGGGCCAAACTGTGCCTGCATGGTTGGCGTTGTTGATATCTAAGTGTCAGGGTTGGCATTCGTAATAGCGCGGATGTTGGACCTCGTTAACTCGTATTCAAGTGTAAATGTGAAGTTGTTTAGTCTTGATGCGAATAGTCCTGTATAGGACTACGGTTATATTTAATTAGTTTTAAATTAGTATTGAAATTAAACTATTATAACGGATTTTATCGCGGGTTTTTTATTTTATTTAAATTAGTACTTTTTATTGGTTTTCTATGTGTTTATTGTGCTTTTCATTTTAAAAGCTATTTGTTGGACCGTGTTTAGCGACATCAGACATTTTATGATAATTATTTTACAAGTAACCGACTAGACTAGTCAGCTACTTGCCAGTAATTTCACTCATATTGACCATCTGACCGTCCTACAATGAATACGTACATGTATAGCCTGAATGCAGGCAACTACTGCTTAGCGGCAGAAATAAGGATAGCTTTGAAAGTGGTGCCAAGGCCTAATAATACAGATTTACCCAAATTATCTCGTCACAGTGTAAAATATGACAGACAGTAAAGAACCAGAAATTTAGTACCTAGCCTAAATTATGCACTAGTTTTTGTTTATCACTTCTTCTTCTTCGCTTCGCTCTTGACAGAACGGTCGTGGTCTCGACGATTTGTGTCCAAACGATGCTGTAGGTCGCCGCTCTCTCCATCTGTCTCTGTTAGACGACAATCGGGTACATTCGTTTACAGGGCCTCCTACTGCTGTTTTAATTTGGCCGGCCCACCTCATTGGTGCCCTACCACGAGGTCTATTTCTTTCCACTCTACCCTGAACGACTAGACGCTCTATGGAATCATTATTTCGCCGCGAGATATGACCGAAAAAATTTTGTATACGCGACTGTACTAACTCGGATAGACGCTGCTTGATGCCGAGTTCTTGGAGTATGGAAAGGTTTGTTCGGAATTCAGTCCATGATATCCCAAGCATTCTTCACCAGCACCACATCTCTAGAGCATCCACCTTTTTCTTTTTCAGTTCGCGTAACGTCCATGTTTCAGCTACGTACAGAAATATGGGGAATATAAGTGCCCTAACGAGCCTGATCTTGGTGGCCTTTGTTATGTTACGATTCCTCCATATTTTCTTTAGTTTGTCCATTGCCCCTCTAGCCATCGCCATGCGTCGTTTCATTTTGTCGACGCTACCACCATTGTTTTATATCAAAGCACCCAAGTAAACAAACGACTGAACTACGTCGCAATTCGCAATTTGTGTTACTCCCAGCGCATTGAAATTAGCGTGGTCCACAATCTTAACCTTGGTCTTACTCCGATTAATCTTCAATCCAAACTTAAGACTTACACGTTCCATCTTGAGCAGTAGTTCTTTCATGTGGCTCGCACTAGTCGAAACAAGGTTGTATCATCGGCGTAGCGCAGGTTTGCGATTTTGTAACCACCAATCGCAACGCAACGTTTATCACTGTGCCTGCGTAAATCTTTCCCCGAAATAAAATGGATTTGATTTCTTTCAAAAAAGTTCTGTACCCGTTATGAAATTCCTGTTAAAATCAATTCATTCTATTGAGATTGATCTGGACAAACACACAGACGGAGATAGAGAGTAAAATGAATGTTTAAGTCTTTCTAACGTACCAATAACCATCCCACGTTTCCTAAAACTAGAAAATATATATGTAGTAACTACAGGACATGATATGTCTCAGGATGACGAGCGCAGTGGAATGCCACACATGACACAGTACTTTTTAACTCAAGGTGCTGGATGGTGTTTTTACTGTTTATGGGTGGTCGTATCGCTTACCATCAGGCGAACGGCATGCTCGTCTCGTCAATCAATGCCGTAAAAAATGTGAACTAGCCTTTATTTTAAACAGACAGGTAGGTACTGCAATTTTAACTATTCGTATCCATGAATTAGAATCCTTACGGTCTGTCTCACATTGTTCAAATATGGCAGATAACGTTTAACGTATTCGTTTTATCCCTGGAGGACTAGGCAGAGGCGCAACTAGTGCACCCACTTTTCGCCATGCGTATTCCGTTCCATGATCTGATAGGGGGCGAGCATAGGCTCGCCCCCAGCTCGGAGTCTGAAAGTTGTGCCCGATATGGGTATAGACCCATATCGGGCACAACTTTCAGACTCCGAGCTGATACGGAGAAAATTCCAATATCACTTTGCCCGATCCGGAGATCGAACCCGAGACCTCTGCATTGCAGTCGTAGAGTAATACAACTACGCCACCGGGGCAGTCATTCCATTTATCATTTATTTTAAAGCTCAATTAACAACGTGACTTTTGCATTTATCCATCTTATATTTGACGAGTAGCACTTACTCAGTTGTGAAAGAGGCGCTAAATGATAATGTTTTGTAATTTTTTACGACTCCAAAATGTAAAACTCAACAAAAATCTTCCAAGAAAATAATTAGAAACATAACAAAACACCAGCTTTTGAATATAGTCTTAGCCGTAGTGAGCGTTCACAGTATCAGTCAGAAGGAGCTGTTATCTAAAACGCAAATGATATAATTAATCTTGTTTATCGCGGTCACACTGAAATAATCTTCACTGTGAACACAGCATTACAGTATACAAATGAGTCAAATACAGAGTAGATAGAGTAGTATCGCAACTCTTAAATGGAACGCTAATTATTCTTTACGCTATATACTTTGTTTCTTACAAATACTTTTATTTAGATTTATAACATTTTATCGATAATAATTAGTATCATTTGACTTTCTTTTAGACCATGTATTTACTCTGATTTGAACCTTTACTATTTAATACGTATCCTACTTCCTACTAATATTATAAAGGCGAAAGTTTGTAAGAATGTATGGATGTTTGTTCCTCTTTCACGCAAAAACTACTAAACGGATTTCGATGAAATTTGGGACACGGGTAGATCATGTCCTGGATTAACACATAGGCTACTTTTTATCCCGGGAAAACATAAAGCGGGACTTTTATCCCGGAAAACTTTTTAAGGCGGGCAAAAGCTAGTATATAATAAAAAAAACTATATTATACTATAAGAACACGATAATTTATATCACTGTTTTCTAATTGATACATCTGTTTTATTAGATAACAATTAAAGTCCATGTCTACGATACGGATGGGTGGAGGTTTTCGACAGTATAGTTTGTCGTGCTGTGTTATTTTTTGATCATAATAATTACAAATCTTTACAAGAGGGCTTTTCAGATCTAAATCGCCTCTTAGATCTTGGAGGTATATCACGATGATACCATCCAGTAAACCATTAGTCGAATATCAAAAATAAATGATCGAAAGCACGTCTCTAACTCAATCATTTTCGTAACTTATTTAGAACGCCCAATTTTTGTAATTGCACTACTGACTTACCATTTACTAGGTAGTTATTTGTATGAGCAGAGCCGCTGAAGGCCAAGAAGATACCTCGAGGGGAGCTCGCTAAGTAAACGCTTCAGGCTGTAATTGCACCAACACTTAGACCCCTATGAACTGCGAGTAAGCAAATTGTGTATTGAACTTACATTCTGCAACAACGGAAAACTTTGCGTAACCTTTGCGACCTTCTGGAACTGACAACGCACCTTAACGTCGGCAAACTCACGCCGATAACTTTTTATAAATTTTCATATTAAATGTTGTTTTTAATATGAAAATTTATAAAAGCAAAATAAAATTACATAAATCTCAACATCGGAGGACTTAAAATAATACGATTTACAGCAAAGGCCTAGTTTTTGGGAGTACTATCCAAATAAAAATTATTCCAAGGCAAAATCGATTCTCCTTTAAATCTTTCCAAGTTTCACCTACGAGTTCCTAAAAAAACCTTTAGACGCACTAAACTGCTAAATGCTCCTCACAGTGCCACCAACTATAGACAAAACTCTTACTTTATAAGGTCCGCCAATTTCTTTAATAATCTCGTTCATCTACCAGATTTAGATCTATTTAATTCAAGCTCAAACATTTTTAAACGCACTATAGCTAATGACTGGTTTGAAACGGTTCATTGACTGTCTTATTTCTTGTTATATTTATTATTGTATTCTTACTCTGTTAATCCTTGGCATTTAATGTACTGACTGTTTAGTAGATATAAGTATAATTAAACAAGCATTAGTATAAGTAATATGCGAAAACTTGTAAATGGTAACTAGACAACTATAATACTGTTTATTTATCATTAGAAATAATACTGTTTGTTTTCCGAATAAAATAAAATAAAATATATATAAAATATCTTGGTTAGGATTTAAGCCCGTTTTTGGACATGTAAATTTAGAAATTTACAAACACTACTCAGTTATGGAATTGTATTTTGTTATTTAACTATGACAAGGTTCCATCCCATTCTGATTCCGAGCTGATTATACCTATGAGAAGCTGTTATTTAGTTGGTTCGTTTTTTGTTTGTTATTTTATATAATTTTTATCATGCAACCTGTTTATCCTCTATAATGTATATTACTGACCTCCAGCGCTATGAACGTATAAAATTTATAACGTATTGTCGTTTCCACCAGTATATATTATAATAGGATAAAGTATAAATTGAAAGCGGCCGGCTATTTGCAAATCCAACACCTAAGTCACCTGATTATACAATCATGGGGCGTTATTACGCGAAGTCTACAGTGCTGGCATGCTATAATGGCCGTTTTGACATATTAAAATAGTGAGGTAATCTCAATTCATTATCGAAATAAAAATGTTTTAGGTAGGTTCTTGTAGCAACGTTAGTCGCACTGAATGTATAAAATATTTGGGCATTCTAGTTGACGAGAAACTTACCTTTAAAC